>CM059271.1:765000-1965000 GCA_030347295.1 Setipinna tenuifilis | reverse complement strand
GTCCTTTATCCATAACAAACTTGCAATGTTTTGACGAGCTATCACTTGACTCCAGCAAGACGGGTCGCCAGCAGCAACAAACTCCGTAGCCACTGTTTCGTCGCTGTCCTCTCCCCCACTACTTTCATCACTATCTTCATTTCCATGGCTTTCAATCTCTTCACTTTCAAATCCAAGAAACTCACTATCATTATCACTTTCTTCAAAGTATTGATTAAAAAACGCCGGCGAATCTTCACTTCTTGAGCTACCTGCCGCCATTTTGTTATTCGGTATCCCAAATTACAATGCTATTGTTTACGTAACGCTACAATCTCAAAACTTCAGGTAACTAAGGAAACTATCAAAGAAAATGTTTCAGTGAATGCTATTGGTTGTTTTAGTATGGGTCATTGTCATCCCCACCAATCACAGCCTGTGTTACATTTAAATATCCGGAAGCCGTTCAGTGGGTCGTCAAATGCCGTCATTAGTGTTATGACGGGAGGTGTCAAAACTCGTCATTAAGGATACAGGGGGGGTCGTCAAAACTCGTCATTATGGGGGAAAGAGTTAAAGAAATAAAGGAGAAAGGAGGAGTAGGGGGACATGGGGGGGGGGGGTCCCCGAGTTGGATCGGCAAATGGTCCATGGAATGTGTGAGGGGTTTATCTTTGTGCGAGAGCGGGGGAAGGGCACATGATTAACTCACTTTGAAACAATAGGCTAGTTCTGCTAGGCTATCATTACCATTCCTTTTCACCAGGTATCTCAGTATGGCGAGTTAGTGAGGGGGGGGAGAGAGAGAGAGAGAGAGAGAGAGAGAGAGCATGCAATAGAAAGAGGGAGAGAGCATGCATGATCTGTCTATCAAAGTAACAAACAAACAAACAAACATAACAAATGGTCACTCAAAGTCTACATGGAAACAGTGTGTATGTTCGCATCAGACAGTTTAATACTTTCTTGCTGTGCTAAAGAATATCCTAGCTATGCCCAAGTGCTCACGTGAAGGTCGCCTTTTGTTTCCTGATGGAGTTGCTTGAATTCTTTGGTTGGGGAATCCTTGCCGATTCAGGAGGTTACATTGTCTCGGTTCCATGGACTGTCGGTGGTGATTCGATGTAGAAAGAGTCCTTGTTTGAGGAAAGTTCTCTCTCAGTCTGTAGCTGGGAATCGACTTCGCGATTAAGAGGTTTCCTGCGGCGGTTTGTCACGCATAGACAGTTACAGAACTGTACTTCCTCAGCGTCTAGCTGGGAATCCTGTGGATTAGAAGTAGTCTGTTCCATTCAAACTCAAAATGTTGCTCATGCAACGGGTAGCCTAGGGGAATCTGCTCACCCTGCTCGTGGCTATATGACTGTGAAAGGGGAGCCGGTCGCCTTTCCAGTAAACTTGCGTACTCGAGTTAAGGTACTCTGTGACCTTGTGTAAAGGCCATTCTTTGTCTATTTAGGTGCGCCTACGACGAAGTTCCATTGTCTGCCTGCTTGGCTCCTTGGCCTGGTGCAGAGCAGAGAGGGTGTCTTCCTTTACGCCTGTGAGATCCGGGGCCCACGAGACAGAGAGGGTGTCTCTTTAGCTCCATGTGATCCGGTGACCAACAGGACAGAGAGGCTGAGCAATAGCCCGCCAGTGGTTTTAAAGAGTGTGAAACCTGAGAAGGGATTATCACCTGAGGTGTGGCTAAGGAAGGAGACTCATGGGGAGAAGGATCATGGGAAGGAGGATCATGGGAAGCATAGTTTATGTGTGGTTGTACCTACAAGTGTAAGACCAAGACCTCTGGATATTCTTGTGCACAGTGTTTCCCCACAGTGGTTTATATTTAAGCTTCGCAACAAGCACCTCCTGTTCTACCTAAGCACCCCAGTTTGTGTTTGAGAGAGAGTGAGAGCGACAGAAAGATATTAAACTCACAGCAAAGGGGTCGGCCTGCTCCCAGGAGATTGGAAAGCCGAGGGACGAGAGGCGCATCTTGTCAGGCAGTGACTCGGGCACCACTAGCAGCACGAAGCAAATGTCCAACACGGCAATGACCGTTGCCACGAGGACCACCAGGCTGTCATCGTATGTAGCTGACAGATATGCCCCAATAGCTGGACTCGTCACCAGGCTTGCCGCAAATGTCGCAGACACCTGTGGTATAACATGCAGAAATAATCCATGTGAAACAAAATAAAACATTCAAAGCAGGCATATGTACAGGGTGGTGTTCCGAAAAAGGTTGTTTAGGGTGCGTTCGTAAATTTAATCTGCCACTATGAAAATGGAGTTGCACTCTGCAGTTCAAAAAACCTGAGCATTCCATCTCCCTTTGAATTAATGAACGGTTTTATTTGTTGTGAGACTCTGGACACTAATGCAGAGTACGCTCTGAACACTGTCGGACTGTGACACTCTGAGTAAACGAACGGCAGTTCCATAAGGGCTCTAAATTTACTAATAGTTTAAAGGTGCGAGAGTATGCTCCAAGTACCAACATCATTCTGGAATTGTTCAGTGTTTTTTGGAAACATGCATCATTTCCCACCCCGAGTAAGGAGGTCATTTACCTTGTAATGATTTATAAATACAGAGATGGCAGTGTCTTTACTTCCTATTATGGAGAGAAGACCAGCCAATATTGTTAAAGGTTACAATGACGACATCAATGTCAGTGGTAAACCTCCTAATAGGAGTTTTGGGGATTCATTTTCCTTCCAAAAAAACTATTGGGCTCTGCTATTAGGAGATTTACTACATTGTCTGAGTTCACATACAGTTAGGCCCAAAAATAGTTGGACAGTGACAAGTTTGTTATTTTAGCTGTTTACAAAAACATATTCAGTATACAATTATATAATCAATATGGGCTTAAAGTGCAGACTATCAGCTGAAATTTAAAAGTGTTCATATTGGAGTTAAGGAATTACAGTTTTTTAATACGTAGAGCTGCCTCTTTCTCAAGGCACCAAAAGTAATTGGACAATTGACTCAGAAGGCTGCAAAAACCTGTCATCAATTAAGCAGTTAAAAGATCTGGGGTTGATTCCAGGTGTGGCGTTTGCATTTGGAAGCCGTTGCTGTGAACACACAATATGTGGTCAAAGGAGCTCTCAATGGAGGTGTTTGTTTGTTTATGTTTATTGCCAGTTAAGCATCTATGTCTATTTCATGGCCAATACAGGCAATAAATATCACATGAAATTCAAACCAACAATGAAATAAATAAATAAATACATTAAATACGTTTGTACACATCAATGCACTTCAAAAAGTTTAAAACCTTTAAAGGTGGGACCTTGTTAAAAATATTTAACATGGTGCCTTCTCTAAAAAACTTCTGCCTTTTTATTCTAAGAGCAGGGCAAGACAAAATGTGCTTAATTGATAAGAGATCACCACAAAGATCGCAAGTGGAGGTTCACCTCCAGATAACAGATAACAGAAAACCAGGAGTCAGTCTAGAATGTCCAATTCTACATCTTGTGTAGACAACTTGGTCATGTCTGCATGAAAATGACTGAATAGTCACTTGTTTCACATTAGTGCATATTTCTTTCAGCTTGTTGCCCACACAGTTAGTCCATTCAGCTTGCCATTTGTCACTTATGTAGGAAGAAAGAACAGGTCTGATATCAGAGACAGGGATTTGGCATTCAGAAATCTCTTCATTCAGGGCTCCTTTAGCAGCATTATCTGCCTTTTCATTACCAGTCAAGCCCACATGGCCAGGGACCCAACAAAAAATAATGTCCATGTTGATTTTAGTTAGGTATTCCACATTTTTAAGTATGTTGACAATAAGAGGGTGACAATAAGAGGGTGGCTCCAATGCCTGAAGGCATGATCTAAAGTCTATGCAAATCAAGGCTTTTTGCAGTTTGGACTCTTCAATGTATTCAAGACTTAAGAGCACGGCTGTAAAAATTGTGCACAGATTTGGGATGCGTATTCCACACTGATTAGAGGCGACTACCATTGCTGAGGACACACAAGTATCAGTTTTTGAGCCATCAGTGTAGATCGTGAGAGAGAGGGAGTGTGCAAAGGGAAGCACTGTCTTACATTAAGGAAGCAACTCTGGTACTCGTTTGGGTGTGTGTTAGATTTCTTTCTGTGACTCAGGTCCTGCACAATTACAGGTTTTCTCAAGCTCCTAGGGGGAATGGAACAAAGGTGAGAGGATGTTAGTCCATTTAGATCAACATTCAAATCCTCAAGGAGAGGTTTAATTCTTAATCCAAAAGGTCTGATAGACCGCGGTCTGGCCTCATAAAAGTCCAAATACTGTGGCTGAAAGACAGTGGGGTATGCCGGGTTATCTCTGTTCCCTTTGATTTTGACTGCATATTGAAGTGCAAGTTTCAAATGTCGCAATTTAAGGGATGGTTCTCTTGCTTCCACATAAAGACTCTGTACTGGGGAGGTTCTAAAGGCCCCTAGGACCAATCTTAAACCTTGATGATGAACAGTATCCAGCATCATAATGTAAGATTTTCTTGCTGATCCATAGACAATACTTCCATAATCCAAAGGGGATCTCACAAGTGCTCTATACAGGCGTAGCAGTACAGTCCACTCTGCCCCCCACTTTGTCTTTGCCAGTACTTTTAAAATGTCCAAAGTTTTAAAACATCTCTTCTTAAGAGTCTTCATATGTGCAATAAAGGATAATTTATTGTCAAGTACCAGACCAAGGAACTTCACCTCTTTCACAACTTGGATTGCGGGACCTTCCATATACAGCAATGGGTCATGATGTAAAGCTCGAAGTTGGCAAAAATGAGTGCAAACAGTCTTGGTCTTAGAGAATTTGAAGCCATTTTCAATGGACCAAGTGCTGATTTTATTTATGCACAGCTGGAGTTGCCTTTTGATTATACTCATATATTTCCCTCTATAGCAAATACAGAGGGCATCAACATACAGGCTGCAGAAAAGATTTGGGTTGATTTCCTTCACAATACTATTGATTTTAATACTGAATAGGGTGACTGAGAGGATGCTTCCCCGAGTAACTCCTTGTTCTTACAAGTGTGGTGTGAAAAAGTTGTACCTAATTGAACTTGAAAAATTCTATTAGACAAAAAATTGAAGATAAAAATGGGCAGACAACCTCTGAACCCCATGTAGTAAAAGTCCCTTAAAATACCATATTTCCAAGTAGTATCGTATGCCTTTTCAAGGTAAAAAAAAACACTGCTATTACATGTTCCTTTCTGACAATTCCATCCCGTATATAGGCCTCCAATCTAATAAGATGGTCCATGGTGCTCTTTCCTTGCCTGAAGCCACATTGAAATGCACTCAAATGCCGTTCTGATTCAAGCATCCACACAAGTCTTTTATTCACCATTCTTTCCATAGTTTTATATAGGCAGCTGGTTAACGCAATAGGACAGTAGTTGGTGGGATCAGTATGATCTTTGCCGGGTTTTGGAATGGGAATCCCAAATGCTTTCTTCCAGGACTCAGGTACTGTTCCTGATTCTCAAATGACATTAAATATTGTGAGGAGATGGGATAGCACAATGGACGGTAAGTGTTTTAAGAACTAGATGTACCGCATAGCGGTACATGGCATGACCGCCGCAGTGTATTGAAGTGTGGGAATCATAGGTATGGTGAGTTTGTGGTAGGTCAGTGTTGTGAGGTGAGAGTTTGTGTGGAAATGATTTGCTCAAGTGAGTGTTTATGGGATGGGTTGATATGCCTCTTTAATACCGGCATACTGACACAAAATCATTGTCTTGGGCAAAATTTTTGATAAGTTATTTAACAAAAACTGTTTTTGTACACCTAGCTTTGCTGGGAAACATTGCACCCTGTGACTAAATGTCACTAAATTTTATGGCATGTGCTGTGCTTTTAGAGGTCTTTGTGCTGATCGTGCATGACATATTTTGTGCAGTTCCCACCTTCTCGGTCCAAGATATTGCCAATATAAAATCCCATTTTTTGCATTACCCATATCACTGGGTGGCGCTATACTTTAGGTGAATGGTTTATGGGCTGGGTCGATGCACCTCTGTAACACCAGCATACCAACACAAAATCATTGTTTTGGGAAAAATTGTTGACAAGTTATTTAACAAAAAACATTTTTGGACACCTAGCTTTGCCAAGAAACATCGCCCCCTGTGACGAAATGTCACAAAATTTGGTGCACATGAAAAGAGGTCTGTGTAGAGTTGGCATATCAACGTTGGCCAAATATGAGCAATTAGAAGCAAGATATGGTATTTTGCTGAATTTTAAGCTATGTTTGAAATATTCATTGACATGTAACATTGAAACGGTTAATCTCAAGATAAATCCTTTGATAACTTTTTGTCAACATTGTCTGTAGATGACATGTACCAGATTTGGTGAGATTCACATGAACGGCCTATGACGAGTTCGTTTGGTTTCACGATGTTAAAATTTCACGGTGGTAAAAAAAAAAAGTCTCGGCAACACTATAATGACCGCTTTCGCTAGCTTCGCTAGTGGCGGTCATAATAAAAGCATGGTCCCAAAAATGTTTCACAGAACTTCGACCAGCCGATTGATTGCATTGGGCCCTTCCAACCTCTCGTCTAGGTGAAGTAGGAGCCAAAGCACTGTGTTGGATGTGTAGAAACCGCAACAAGCCACATTCCTCAAGTGCCAGGCATTCTTCCTCCACCGACACAGGTCGCAACTCACAGCAAACAAATCGCCCCATTTGTTGCCTCTTACGAACAGCAAGGGGGTGCTGGGGACCTATTCTACCCCGGGTCCCCACAGGGCCTCAATGGAGGTGAAACAGGCCATCCTGAGGCTGAAAAAAGAAGAAATCTATCAGAGAGATAGCAGAAATGTTAGGAGTTGCCATTCTGAGAAAAAAAAAGTGCACTGGTGAGCTTGGGAACTCAAAAAGGCCTGGACGTCCATGAAAAATAACAGTGGTGGATAATCGCAGAATTCTTTTCCATGGTGAAGAAAAACGCCTTCACAACATTCACTCAAGTGAAGAACACTCTCCAAGAAGTAGGTGTATCAGTATCTAAGTCTACCGTAAATACAAAGGGTTCACCACAATCAGCCCCAAGAATAGAAAGGCCAGAATTGACTTTTCAAAAACTTGTCAAAAACACCTGAAGAAGCCAGCCCAGTTCTGGAACAGCATTCTTTGGACAGATGAGACTAATATCAGCCTGTACCAGAATGATGGCAAGAAGAAAGTTTGGAGAAGAATTGGAAGAGCTGATCCAAAGCACACCACATCTGTAAAACATGGTGGAGGCAGTGTGATGGCATGGGCATGCATGGCTTCCAATGGCACTGGGTCACTTGTGTTTATTGATGTGACAAGACTGAAGCAGTTGGATGAATTCTGAAGTGCATAGGGATATACTTTCTGCTCAGATTCAGCCAAATGAAGCAAAGTTAATTGGACGGCGCTTCACAGTACAGATGGACAATGATCCAGAACATACCGCAAAAGCAACCCAGGAGATTTAAAGCAAAGAAGTGGAATATTCTGCAATGGCCGAGTCACTGACCAGATCTCAACCCAATCAAGCATGCATTTCACTTGCTCAAAACAAAACTTAAGGCAGAAAGTCCCTCAAACAAGCAACAACTGAAGACAGCTGCAATAAAGACGTGGCAAAGCATCACAAACTAAGAAACCCAGCGTTTGGTGATGTCCATGGGTTCCAGACTTCAGGCAGTCATTGCCTGCAAAGGATTCTCAAGGGTTATGTTTATTTGTCCAATTACTTTTGAGCCCCTGAAATGAAGAGTGTTTGCATAAAACAGCTACAATTCCTACATGTTTAATAGTACCGAACCGCTGGAAAAACAGACGTTTGGTTCAATACAGTGCTGTACCGAACGAATACAGTCAGTGTGTGTTTTACATGCTGCTGCCACTACATTTGGCTCTTTTTAACATTCACGAGGATAGCTGTATGTGATTGGAGTAGTAAGGGAAGTTCTTAAGAGAAACTCGTTTGTGATTTGTGCTCTTATGACCACGTGGAGGTGACGTCACACGGCGAACCAAACAGACGAGCCTTTCCATTCTTACCACTTCACTTCAAAACTTGAATTTCGCCTGGGGGCGCCAATATTTCAAGCAGGTTATCGAGCGGGACAGCCTATGGATCTTATCTGATGGGAGTGATCACGTCGCCGGCCAGTCTACCGTGGCAGCCTGGCTGGCCAACATAAGTTGTCCCGCAAGCTAGCCTACATCTAACAGCAGCAACTGATTCAAAATTGCACATTGCAGGGGCTACATGGGCTAAATATTATCGTTGTGTTGCCTAGATTAGAGCTGGGCGGTATACCTTTAGCACCGGTAATTTTTAATTATATGATAAGAAATTTTAATTTACCGCCATGACAGTATGTGCGTTTATGTCGGGAACACGGGGTGGCGGAACATCGCATAGCGGTAGCTTGCGCGGGGGACATTTTCACAGTGTTGCATCAAACAAGCTCTAGAGCGGAGCCGAGGTGGCGGCAGAGAGTAGGGGGTAGGAAATAATTTAAAGAAAGCTCAGCGGTGGACGAAGACAAGTCGAGGCATGGACGAACAAAATGATACGGACGCAGAATTAATTCCGAAAAAGGGAGCGGTGTCTGCAGTGTGGAGGCATTTTGGGTTTCAGAAGATAGGATTTGAGGTTAATGCGTAAACTTCCACGTAAAAAATAATTTTTAAAAATACCGTGATAAATATCATCTAGGCTAGAGCTGGGCGATATGACCAAAAATTGTTAAGTGTTGTAATATCATTCTACAAATGCAAGTAGTGTACTAGTACAAGCTTGTGACCGTATTTGTTAGCCAGCTTGCTAATAGTTAGCTAGTCATAAGCTAACTTTGCTAGCTTAAAACTTTGAGTGATTAAATGGTAATCTAGATGTCTTAAGTCAGTTCATGTTACATTTAAATAACAATCCGTGACGGCACCATCACTTTTGGTCACTCAGAGACTTTAAATCATACAAACACTTTAACGTTAGAGGTTCCACAAGTGTCTGCCATGTTGGTCTGAATTTTTTGTAACTCCCGCCTCTTAAGCAAACGTCACGCACTAACACACCACACGCTGATCTAATTGGTCATAACATCATTCTCATTTAAATAAACTTATCTTCCTGGCAAAAAAATATGAAGATTTAGATTTACAATGAATTCCTTATTGTAACTGGAACTGAGTGCTGCACTTTAAATGTTGATTTTGTTTACTGTAAAAAGGAATGTATTTTTTATTTCAAACATTGGTTAATTTGAGAATATTTCATTTAACTTATTGGTACCAAGCAGCACTTTGATTTTTTTACTGTTTCCATTTCTATATTGACATTTTGGTTAAATAAACAACACCATGCTGAGGAAGAAAATGGTTTCACATTTTATTTCCATACCGTATAGAAAATGAACCGAACCGTGACCTCAAAACCGAGGTACGTACCGAACCGTGATTTTTGTATACCAATACACCCCTAATGTTTAATGATTTATTTTTGTTCAACCCCTTGAATTAAACCTTAAAGTTTGCACTTTTTAGTTTCAAATCCAATGTGGTGGTATGCAGAGCCCAAATCATTAAGATTGTGTCACTGTCCAATTTTTTTGGCCTAACAGTATACTTTGGGTATTTATGTAAAAAAAAAAAATTCAGAGTTAAGTCTGGACACGCCCACTGTTTATGGGTCTCTCTCTCTCTGATTATTTTGTACATTGTGGAACAAAACTCAAATCTACCACAACACTTATGTTATGTAGAAAACATTTTTTCGACTGGAAGTGTATGTCCAGATCCATCTGGCATGATTATATTAAAAAATGAATTAGCATTTGATCAGTTTAACGTAGGTACATACAAGGCCATATGCTGTGCTCAACCATAGGGCTCTTCTATTAGGAGGTTTACTGCTTTGAATCAACATACTTAGGTTAAGTAACTAAACACCCTTATTGGAATAGCCCTGATTATACACCACTGCATTATTAATGGAAACATAAAAGCCCATTTAATCCGTTGAGCTTAATTGAAAATAAAGGTTTATACCAGGCCATATGCTGTGCTCCTTTCATGCTCCTCCGTGATGTCGGCCACGTAGGCGAAGATCACAGAGAATGTGACGGAGAAGAGTCCTGACAGGGAGATTAATGCGAAATACCACCTGCACAGAAAAAAAGACAAAGGCTATCAATATCAGTATTGTCATTGGTGTTTTCTTCACAGGTTTTACCGGCAGGGCTGAATTAACTAACGCGTCATTCAGGTCAGGAGGGCAAGAGGGGCCAGAGCAGGGGGACCTTAAAGTAAAAAAAAGGGCAAGCCCCACTGACTGCTCCAGGGCTGGCCCTTGACAGACCCTAAAAGTACAGTATAAACAGTGCAATGGTTGGAGTTGTATAGCTAATTAGCACAGTAGGTCACTCCATGAGGTCAGGAGTCCATGGAGTAGGTACATCTTAACAGCATGTTGCCGATATCCTTTCCTCTTTGGTAGTAAAGATACAGGCATACAACTTTGTGAGAAAAATCACTGCAAAATCTAGGCTAAAAACTAACCTCTAATCACCCTTCCCTACCATGTAATGTAAAATGTGTACTTTGGCCAGTTAATAGCAGTGTAGTAAATGTGCTTTGTTTCAGCCATCAGCTATGCAAATGGTGAAGCTATAAAGCTTTTACAAGCGTTTCCCTTAGTGCTTTATAGCTAAGGCAGCCACTTTCCCAACACATCCCTCCCACCTCAACTATGTATGTATTTAATTGCCTTCCATTCATATCAGGAAATAAACGTAAAAAAAACAATGTGATGCAAAGGACTTTTATTAATGTTTTTGGTAAGTATATTTCTTAGCCATAATCTCACAACTCACTGAGCAATGACCACCTTCACTAACACATTCCCTACAGGAAACACTGTTTTGCATTCTTTCATTTTAATGCTAGAGACCCAACATGGTCAGCTACAGAGATCAGACAACACTTTGAGGGAGAGGGAGGCTGAAACTCTGTCATGCGAGAATGAGAAACTCACATGAGAAGCATGTGACCCATATACAAAGCCCAGTTTGTTTTGTCAGGGCCTGTAAAAGTGCTCTGCATATGTGTTTGTGGACATGGCTGTGCGTCATGTGTGGATGTGCAACTGTGTAATTGTGAGTTTGAATAGACAACTGTGTGCAACAGTTTATTTTGCGCAGATGTATTTTTACATGTACCTGTGATCAAATATAAATCGCCTAACTTAGATTTGGTTTAAGTTTCACATCACATTCATATTACAGCCTAACACTTTAAGGAGAAAGTCAATGTAAAAATGAACTTTGGGTATATTAAAACATGATAACGAGTTGGTATGTTCGCTTGGGAGCAAAACTACGCTAGCCTTTTTTAAATTACAAAAAGGCTCACCATGCTAGTGATCAGAGCACAGAGAATCATTAAAAAAGCTCAAAGTAGCTCCACACTTCCTTGACAGTATAGCAATGGCCCTTTTTAAAACAAGGCACTGAGAACTTTGTAAGTGTACAGATCATTTTTTTAAAAGATGATTTTCACATGTAGCATCTTGGTTGCCGCCATGTTGAAAATACATCCCTACAAGTTGATTGATGAACACAAACCAATGGGCAGAATAGGAGGAGATAGTACAAATTAACTGCTGACAATATCTGGTCATTGTCTAAACGACAATGAAGAGCACCATATAACAAATTGTCTAACTACACACTTAGCTAAAGTTGTTTCTTTCAGGGATCTGATGAGTCTCGCATAATTTTGTTGACGGACGTGGTGCTGTACATGTAAACAAGGGACACCCAGATATGTGTAATGTGCGACCCAGAGCTACAGCAGAGATTTTTCTTCATACAACTTGAGAACAGGTCGGACATAATGAGAAGAGGCAACAAAATGGTTCATGATCATGCATTTCCTGGCTGCGGCAAGAAAATGCATCCCCAGTTCACTTTGCATCACCAGTTCACTTTGCAGCAGTGGCTGGTTGTGTTGCAAGTTGATGTGAAGACGCCCATCCACACACTGAAGGAGGGAGATTACCCATACATTTTGATGAAGATATCCTCCAGTTTGAGTTTAAGTATGGACACCTATCAAATAGAATTGCTTTTTCTGTTCCTCAAATTCTCCATAATACTGTCCATCTCTGCAGACAGTCATTACAACTACGGTCAACAATTTAGGCAAGTGTTTACTAAACAGCTCCTATTATGATGCGTTTGTCAATGGACTTGACTTAGTTACAACATGGAGGCAACTGGAAACTACCCCAAGTGACAGACTATATAAACAGTCTTTTTAATAAACAACCTGTACTCAACTGTAACTTTAAGTTCTCAATGCCTCGAGCTACTTCGAGCTTTTTTAATGGTTTAAAAATAGCAATGTTTTCAAGCTACCTCCATGCTCTGATCACTAGCATGGTGAGCCTTTTCAACAAAAATGCTAAAGAAATACCAACTTACTTTAATGTTGTTTAGACAAAAGAAGCCCTGGTATGGAAAATGTGCCAGAGGTGTGTCTCCCTACCTGGGGCTGATGCGCATCAGAGGGATGGGCGCACAGGTGAAGAACACAGTCAACAGGAGGAATGACTTCCTGCCCCACACATCCGACAGAGCACCAATCAGAGGGGCACTCATAAAGGACAGCAGACCCTGTGTACAGACAACCCATTTCTTATTGTACTAATAATGACAACTTCAAGCGGTAATGGGAAATCTGGCTTTACAAGCTACGATCCAATGAAAAGATGCACAGAGTGCTGTTTTTTCATGTAATGTGACCTGCTGATACCGATTTTGGCTGATACCGAATTCATTTTTTCAAACTTTACAGTACACACAAAAAATATTGAGGGCCCAAGCACCAGAGGTGCAGGTTGTGGCCTGCACCAATGGTGCAAAGTCCTATTGTTTCTCTAAGGATTAGTATTATTATTATGATCCGAGCACCTGAGGTGGAGGCTGTGGTCAGCTCCAGAGGTGAGGAGCCCTATTTTCCTGTAAAGATCATTATAATTATTATAATTATTAATATTCCTAGAGCCCGAGCGGGGGTGCGAAGCCCTATTGATTCTGTAAGGATTATTATTAAGTGTGCTTGCAGAGCACACTTATTTTTATCCCACCGTTTATTATTATTTTGCTGATTCTTCAACACAAAATTTTTCACCCAGATCTTTCAGACATTGCTACTCCTCAGGCGTTCGAGATAGAGACACCGTTCCAACACGACCGGCCCGGTTTGGACATGACCGCTCACCGTTCTATTACCCGTACCTCTTGTCGTTCATCCGTTATTGTCGTTTTTCTGCAACTTTTTGTCGCCATTAAAAATGAATGGCGGAATGTTCAGGCTGATGACTGACACTCGTTTTTTTAATGATTAAAACTTAACCGCTTAACCTATAAACTTCATTTAAACTTTGTAAGAGAGGTCTGGGATCTGTCTGTGACCTGTGTGCCATGGCCTGCATAATGTTCTGCCATGGCAGTATATTGCAACCTATAGTGCCAATTGGTAAAAACTTTAAATAATTGGCATGCGTATTTGCAAGCACACTTTTTGCATTTTCTGCGGGAATGCAGTCTAGTTATTATTATTCTTTGTCTTATTCTGTGCTATTTCCACTCATTTCACTCACTTACTTACATTTTACACACACACTCTCTCTCTCTCTCTCTCTCTCTCACACACACACACACACACACACACACACACAATCCCACTTTGGCTTTTCTCCTAAACCACATTTCCTCTACATTGCAAGATAGCACCGTCAAGTAATAGCCGTGTGAGTTGAGTTGCAATGTACAATAGAAAGCTTGTATAATTTAGCATGCACATATCAGATCTTCACAATAAATCCTACACATTCTGGCTGCATTTTAAAGGGGCTCCATGCCACACCCCTGCACCACAGGGGCTTGAGCCCATCATCACTACTTGCACCTATATTTATTCTTTGTCTTATTCTGCTCCGTTTGGCATTTTTTGAGGTGGTTGCCATGTATAAAAACTCACAAAATTTGACACACTTGTTCCCCTCGCTACTCAGAGACAAAAACCCAGGCCATGATGTGGCCCAGGGAGACTGGAGCGCTCCCTGTTGTTATGGAGGCTCATGGTTGGCATACACTTTCAGCTAAACACATGACATTGGGTAGGTAGGTGTGTCTCACCAAGATGAACAAAAAAGGTGAATACAATGGCATGGCAACACCCAACTAGAAGTGAGATGTTTGGACTTTTGTGTGATTTAACATGCAATGGAATTTAACATACTCCTCCTAAACCATACATCAGATATGCGTCAGTTTCGTTATAGATAATGTGAAGATGTTGAAGACTTTAAATTGTAAAAAATTTTTTGATATGTTGTACAATAATGAAATGCAGTTTGATGAATTTAAAGCGAGACACTACAGGTGATCAGGGTAAAATTTTAAAATGGTAGAGATCACCATGAAACTTTACTAGGTCATTGCTTACATCAGTATGAAAAAAAATGTATTGAAAGTTTTTGAAAATTGCATATTAAATTATGCAAATGAGGCATCATTTCATTAAATATGCAGTATTTTGTATATATTTCCAGTGCATAAATCTGAGAGTGTGATAAAGCCAGGTGCAAAATTCTTTTTTTCATTTGGCTTACATACAAGATGAAAAAAAAAATTCAGCGGGATTTTAGGATATCTGCTTTCATTACCCAGGAAATCAAAATATACTGTCCATAGCCTTAAAAACCCTATTTTTGCCATGATTTTTCAGTTAAAATGACACATAAATCTGTCCAGGAACAATTTATCCACAAATCCCTCTGTCAATATCTTCAGAATACTGCTATGTGTATAACCGGAAAGTTTGGTGTACCTAGGTGCTACATACAGTATGTCACAAAAGTGAGTACACCCCTAACATTTTTGTACTTTTTTATTATATCTTTCCATGGCAGAAGTCTAAAGATATAATACTTTTCTACAACGTAAAGTAGGCAGTGTACAGCTTATATATCAGTGCAAATTTGCTGTTCCCTCAAAATAACTCAACACACAACCATTAATGGCTAAACCACTGTCAACAAAAGTGAGTACACCCCTAAGTGAAAATGTCCAAATTGTGCCCAACCTGACAATATTTTGTGTGGCCACTATTATTTTCCAGCACTGCCTTAACTCTCTTGGGCATGGAGTTCACTAGAGCGTCACAAGTTGTCACTGGAATCCTTTCACTCCTACATGACGGCATCATGGAGCTGACCTCGAGCTTGAGACCTTGAGCTCCTCCACCTTCCATTTGAGGTTGCCCCACAGATGCTGAATTGGGTTCAGGTCTGGGGACATGCTAGGCCAGTCCATCACCTTCACCCTCACCCAAGGTGTGGTCATCTTGGAGGTGTGCTTAGGGTCGTTACCATGTTGAAATACCGCCCTGCGGCCCAGTTTCAAAGGGGGGGCATCATGCTCTGCTTCAGTATGTCACAGTACATATTGCATTCATGGTTCCCTTAATGAAGTGTTGGTCCCCAGTGCCGGCAGCACTCATACAGCCCAGGGATTAAAATTAACGACGTCCCGTCGTCCCGGGGACGTATCAAATTGTTATTGGGACGATCAACTATCTCACTTGGGACGACGTCGGGACGATGGAAACTTGGAGGGTTTTTTTTTAAAGCCTTTAGTAGGCCTAAGTCTCAGGGGTCCAGGACACCATCAACTAAAATGTTAAAATATAACGTTACGAACGCAATTCTTATTTTCCTTCAGGCGTTTGTATAGTAATCGCTTCCCAGCGCTACTCTGACGCTGCGAGAGAGGACACGAGTCACATGAAATAAAAAACGCAGTTTCTTCCTCCATACGGACTTCCTAACACAGCTGAATGCACAACATGTACGCGAATGCGCCAAACTCCTGGAACACCATCTTTGTATGCCGCCATAAAATTTGTTTATTGTCTTTATTTAGTAGGAACAGTGCAGAGCCCGCATAGAAGATGTGCCAGAGTATTACGTTTTTGTTTAGACCACCTTATTGTTTAAGTGGGTAATAATATCAGGTGAAAGGAGGAGGCTATGTAAATACAGTTGCACTAACTGACTTGTAAGATTTTCTTTAGCCACTGTTTTGCGATGTGGGATAACCGGAATGAGAGGTGAAAAGTTCAGTCTGCACTGTAGACATATGTGTGCAGTGCTGTAGTTTGCTGTTGCGTATCTTACCTAGCAGCAGCTTTGTTGTGGGCAAATTTTTACTCGTGGTATGTTCATTATTGTAGTTATGTCGTTAGTCGCGTTATTGTAGCAGCTAGCATTGTAAATCTCATCAGCCTGGGTCGTCATGGTTTGACCGATATCTTTGGCATTTTTTGCCCGACCAACGAAACTTGGCACTGCACACACTGGTAACATTATGATGACGCCCTCCAAATTTGAGATCAAGCGGATGAGTGGTTTGAGAGATATGCGTGGAACAGACGTTCCTTGCATTAAAAGATAATAGAAAGATAGAAGTTGACTACAGCGGCACCCATCTAGCGTAGCGGAAAGGGCCAGGAAGATACAGACATAAAGGGCCAGATATACATCTTTCCTGAAGCCTGGTATTATGCTCTTGATGATGCCGATTTTGTGATATATTTTTTGAGGGGACAGGGGGTCTTTGAGTCCCGTTGGCCAGGGCCTAGGAATGTATTAATCCGGCTCTGTCCATAACTCGGCTCTTTTTTTTGTAACAACGTCTAGGCTATAACACCATCTAATAGGCTACATGAACGCGGCCCAGTTTAGCTGTTTTAAAGAGACGATTTGTGAGTTTTTTTTTTTTTTTTGGGACGATTCGGGACGATTCACAATGATTTTCGGGACGATTCCGGGACGATGGTGAAAAAAGTTAATTTTAATCCCTGATACAGCCCCAAACCATGACACTGCCTCCACCATGCTTGACTGTTAGCAGGACACAGTTGTCTTTGTAATCCTCACCTGGTTGCCGCCACACACAACTGACACCATCTGAACCATATACATTTATTTTGGTCTCATCAGACCACAGGACATGGTTGCAGTAATCCATGCCCTTAGTCTGTTTGTCTTCAAACTGCTGTCTTGTGCATCATCTTCAGAAGAGGCTTCCTTCTGGGCGGAGCCATGCAGACCAGTTTGATGCAGTGTGCAGCGTATGGTCTGTGCACCGACAGGCGGTCCCCCTAAACCTTCAACCTCTGCAGCAATGCTGGCAGCACTCCTACACTTATTTTGAAGACACAGCCTCCGGATATAATGCTGAGCACATTCACTCAACTTCTTTGGTTGACCATGGCGAGGCTTGTTCTTAGTAGAGCCTATCCTCTTGAAGCGCTGTATGGTGTTGGCCACTGTGCTGCAGCTCAGTTTCAGGGTGTTTGCAATCTTCTTATAACCTAGGCCATCTTCATGTAAAGCAACAACTTTCTTTTTAAATCCTCAGAGAGTTCTTTTCCATGAGGTGCCATGTTGAACCTCCAATGACCAGTATGTGAGAGTGTGAGAGTGATAACACCAAATTTAACACAACTTCTACCCATTTACACCTGAGACCTTGCAACACTAATGGATCACATGACACCAGGGAGGACAAATGGCTAATTGGCCACAATTTGGACATTTTCACATAAGGGTGTACTCACTTTTGTTAACAGTGGTTTAGACATTAATGGTTGTGTGTTGAGTTATTTTGAGGGAACAGCAAATTTGCAATGTTATATAAGCTGTACACTGCCTACTTTACGTTGTAGAAAATTATTATATCTTCTCCCATGGAAAGTTATAATAAAAAAAATGTTAGGGGTGTACTCACTTTTGTGACATACTGTAGGCTGAGAAATGTGCACTGGAAAATAACAAAAAAATCATTTTGCAAAAATGGCCCTTAAAGATTTGTATGGCAAAATTCCACAAATGTTTAATGAATGCAATTAATTAAAAACTATGCTTTATGTCCAAGTAAGATCCATGTGTCATACTGTATAACATCCAAAACGTATTATTACTTCATCCATTACTGATCATAACATCCAAAATAACACATCAACATGGCCTTCAACTAATGCTTACATCACAAACATGATCAGACCTAATGGAACATAACCATTACACTACCCAGTTCCCCCATGTTAGTTAACAGTCTACAGCAGGGCTATTCAATTAGTTTGGGACTGGGGCCAGTTCATCAAACTGAAACTAAACCAGGGGCCAGGCAATATGACTTATCAAGGTATCAATTAAAGCAATGAACTCAAATCATTGCTGAGTAATCTATCCGATGTTGGACTTCGCATCTTAACGCCATAGCCCACGGACGTGTTTACAGAATATATTCACTCGCGTGTAATAACTAAATTACATTACATTTCGGGGGCCACTATAAATCATCTCAAGGGCCGCATCTGGCCCCAGGGCCGCCATTTGAAGAGGCCTGGTCTACAGGCTCTATTTTCACAGTCATTTGCGCATTGTCTAAAGTGTGTTGCGCAAGTTGCTTTGAGGGCGGTCTCGACACAATTTGGTATTTTGACGTCGGGAAAAGCGAACATTGCGTCAGGTGCATGGTTCAAAAGGGTTGGTCTTAAATTACTTTATTAGTCATGAGTGTGTTTTGGGCGTAAAATAAAATTAACCAATAAGAATTTATACTTTCCTTCCCTTTAAAAGCCAGTGGCGCATTTTTCCATGGCATGTTTCTATTACGATGGCAGATTTACCCGGACGGCAGGAATTTTTCGGTGGAGGAGACCGATCTGCTCATGCGTGAAGTAAAAGCATGTAAGCAGTTAATCTTCGGGGATGGAATCCCCCAAACCTCAGTGCCAAAAGCGGTACAACGACGTTATAAGACGGGGGAAACAACAGCTTTAAACTCAAAGGAAACATCAAAAACAAACGAAAGGTGGAGGTCCATCAAACCATTAGTCCATTAGTTTTCTTTTTGTTGATTTGTCCATTTCATTTCTTACAACTTGCCACACTGTTTATTTAACCCTCCTGTTACCCTCAAATTTTCTAACATCCTTTATCCTTGGGGTCGATTTGACCCCAGCCATTTAAATCTCCTTAAAATGTGCATTTTTCAAAATATTGGCCTTGGTTATTGGTTTGTGTGTGAGGTACTACTATATTTCTTTGTTGAGGACCAAAAAAAAGCCCTTTAAAAATAACTTAGCCCCCATAAACACCACATACATCCATGATGTATTTCATGATTATGGAAAAATATGGAAATAGCCATAAAATCTTACTGATTGATCTAAAAATGGAAAGAAAGATATTTTTGGTATTTCAATGGATGCATAGTACCTCTAAATACAAATTTCTGTTATTTGTAACATTTGTAAATAAATTTGGTTGTGGTCATCAAGAATAGTAACATCTATTGTCTTCGGGGTCAATTTGACCCCGGGAAAAACAGACACAATTTCAAGCTTCAAAAAGAAGTCCAGTTGCTTACAACTTAGAACCTTTGAGTACTATGACCTGGATGAATGAGAATCAGAATCTCCATTTTGAAACATCAGAAAATTGCTCAATTTTGGCTGAATTGACTACCCTACCATTTCCCATTGAAATGAATGGGGACGGAACTTCCTCTTTTAGTATATTGGCTGTATGGCCATGACAGCACTGTCCAGGGAGCAGTGTGTGGGACAGTACCATGCTCCAAGTACCTCAGTGGTACTACCGCTAGTTACCCATTACCCTAAGCGCATGGCCACCATTGCCTCAAGGTTCTTGTGGAAATTGTTTTGCCCCTCTCCCATGTCATCAAAATTATTAGTGTTAGGTTAGGGCCATAAACGGAGGAAACCTGTCTGAAGACTCTGAAAACTGCATGTTTTGATCACCTTAATGTGATCTAAAACAACTTAAACATGTATGTGCAAAATGTGGATATTTTGCATATGTTTTATGCAGCTAAAACAGTTTGGGGTCAAATTTAAAACGACAAAAGAAATCGTAAGTAAACTGCAGAACATTGCGATACATTTGTGCCCGTTTGCTTTATAAAAAATTAAAATACATTTCTTTTGGGGGGAGGTGGGGCATGGGTTTGCTTACCAGTCTATACATGTTGCAGCTTTTCTGCCAGTTGAACTCCTCTCTCTGGCGCAGCAGCAGGTGCATTTGGGTTCAAAGCGCTGTGCGCCCCTAAAACAGCTTTTCAGCAATGCGCAACTGACTACAGCAGTGGTTCTTAACCTAGGGGTGCGCTGGAGATCGCAGGGGGTGCACAGAATTTTGTCTGCGGCGAGGTTGTGACGTCACGTTACCAAAATTATATTTAGTTTAATTCAATAATTACAAAATCCTAACAACACATCCTGGTCCACAAAACATTGTAAATATTATTAAGTGTGCTTGTAGAGCACACTTATTGTTATCCCACCGTTTATTAAGTGTGCTTGCAAAAAGCACACTTATTGTTATCTCCCCGTTTATTAAGTGTGCTTGCAAAAAGCACACTTATTGTTATCTCCCCGTTTATTATTATTCACCGCAACACAAATTTTTTCACCCAGATCTTGAAGACGTTACTATTCCTCAGTCTTTCGAGATAGAGACACCGTTCCAACTCTAAAACGACCGGCCCGGTTTGGACTAGACCGCCTACAATTCTGTATACCGTACCTCTTGTCGTTCGTCCGTTATTGTCGTTTTGTCTGCAACTTTTTGGCCCATTGAAAATGAATGGCGGAATGTTCAGGCTGATGATGTCATAGTAAACTGGTCCACTGTAGCAGCCAGAGTGAGCTCTGCCCTCACTCTAACCTCCACTTCGTTTTTTAATGATTAAAACTCAACCACTTAACCTATAAACTTGGGTGCTGTTCATACATACCCGGGTATTTTGGTATACGCAGACCTTCGAACGTTCGTTTGTAAAAAAAAAAATTGCGTGCACACAGCTTCGTTTTTTTAAAAAACAAAACAAAACAAAAAAGAACCCACGATATTGATCAACATAAATCACTGACTTGAGTGTCATTTGCCGTGGATACTGCCTACAACTCCGTTTTTGTCCGTTCATACACAAACGCTACGCGGAGTTTTTAAAAAATCTCCACTTTTGCCGGAGTTTTTTTGGAGCTTCGTTTATCGAGGGAAAACCTTCGTTTGTTTGTGAACGAAAGGCACAAACGAAGGTGAATGTCTGCGTTTATTAAAATACCCAGGTATGTGTAAACGGGGCCTCAATTTAAAGTTTGTAAGAGAGGTCTGGGATCTGACTGTGACCTGTGTAAAATTCATGTGGCAACTACTTAAACTGTTTGAGGCAGGACAGTTTAAAAATGGTGTCAGACAGTCTATGGGATTTTGCCATACATTTCATCATCTTACTGTAAACAGGTCAGGGTGCATGTCTGAAGTTTTAAATGATCAAAACTCAACCGTTTAACCTATAAACTTGATTTAAACTTTGTAAGAGAGGTCTGGGATCTGACTGTGAGCTGTGAAATTTTGATGCGGCAACTACTTAAACTGTTTGAAACAGGACAGTTTAAAAATGGTGAAAGAGGCAGACAATACTGTGGCAGTTGCACCTGGACCAACTGCCATTTTTTAAATGTGGAATGTTCAGGAATAGAACTCTTGAGTGATGTCATAATCCCCATGCCATGGCCTGCATAATGTTCTGCCATGGGAGTGTATTGCAGCCTATAGTAGTTATCTCTAGTAGTTATCTATGTAGTCAGGGCAACTCTGCTAACTTAGCAAATGTTTGTTAGCCGTTATGCTAACAATGCTAGTAATGCTAACTATGCTAAAATGGAAAATAATTAAGTGGGTTAAAAGTGTTACTTGGTTGACTCAGCGGGTATTCGTTAGCAGTTACGCTAACAATGCTAACTATGCAAACAATGCTAATTATGTCGTTTGTCCGTTATTGTCGTTTTTCTGCAACTTTTTGGCCCATTGAAAATGAATGGCGGAATGTTGGCACGCATATTTGCAAGCACACTTCTTGCATTTTCTGCGGGAATGCAGTCTAGTTTAAGTTGTGCCCCCATCATGTCATTTCTGAAAGTTTCGAGCACGAGCCAGTTGTAGGCATGCGTGTATTGTTGCCATGACGATTATTGACTCAGTACTAGCACTTGTTTCACTTCTATTAAATTAAAATAAAAAATGTCCCAGAAGCGTAAAAGTTGCCAACGATAGCATGAAGCCAAGCAGGCTAAAGAGACACCAGGAGACCAGGCACAGCCATACCATTGGTGAAAGTTGAGAATATTTCGAGAGGAAGAAACAGGTGGCACTCTCAAAAAGATCTCAGGATATCAGGAAAGCATTTGAAAGAGCAAGTAGTGATTTACTCACAGTCACTGAAGCGTCGTTTGACTGTTCGCTGTTAATAGCACAGACCAAAAAGCCGCACAATATCGGAGAGCAGCTAATCAAACCTTCATGTCTGAAAATTGTGCAGAGGTTGTTTGGGGCTCATGCTGTTGACAAAGTGAAAACTCTACCCCTCTCGGACAGCACAGTCAAAGACAGGATTGACAAAATGGCTGTTGATTGCCAAAACCAGCTGCATGATAAACTGACGGGGGGTTCAGACAGCAGGCGAATTTCGCCTGGGGGCCTGGTCGGCGAAATTGCATACGTCACGTAAAAGTACCAAGTGCATAGCCGGCTCGCTAGCAAGCTGAGTAGCCTGTCAGCTAGCTCAACAGTTTGAGTGTTCAAAATATCTGCAGTGGTGTTCTTGCCGGACTATGTTGTATAAGCTATACGGTGATTAGTTACCTCTACTAAGAACATAATTCATCTGTGTTCATGGTTACTACAAGGTCATCCTATATCATTTTAACCATCCAGTGTTTCCCTGATGTTAGCCCTCTTCAAAATACAGTACATGGATTAGAGACGTAGCTATTTAGCTTAGCTAGCGGCTAGCTAGCTAAAAAAAACCGAATGCTTAGATGGCAATCTACGGTCGTCTATTTGCCTCGATTATATTCACATCACATCTAAACAACAATCCGTGCTGATGAACACACTTTTGGTCAACAAGAAACCTTTTAATCATGTAAATGTTTTTACGCTACTGACTCCACTGGTGGACGCCATGTTGGTCAGACTTTTTTTGATACTCCCGCCTCTACACAAGACGTCACGTACAATACACATCACACGCTGAATTGATTGGTGCTTGTGTGGTCTAATTTGCATGAAGTTCAGGTTTCGCCAACTGTATTTCGCCTCCCTCGGCGAATTCGCCTGCCTTCGCCCTGGGAAGGCGAAATTTCGCCTCCATTCAAAGTCAATGAGAGCGAAGCGAAATTCGCTGTAATGTGAACCGGCCGTGAGAAATGTCTCAAAAACCATTGAGAGGGCGGTAGCTAAACAACTCACTAGCTTCCTCACCCATAACCACCTACTCGACCCAAAACAATCTGGTTTCAGGAGCGGTCACTCCACTGAGACGGCTCTATTATCTGTCACGGAAGCCCTCAAAACAGCCAGATCACGCGGTCAGTCATCAGTGCTCATCCTCCTGGACCTATCGGCTGCCTTTGATACAGTTAATCACGACATTCTGCTATCCACACTCGCCAACATGGGCATTGCAGGCACTGCCCTCTCCTGGCTCAAATCTTACCTCACCGGGCGCTCCTTTAATGTGGCCTGGCAAGGACATCTGTCATCGACTCACACCCTCTCCACAGGGGTTCCCCAGGGGTCAGTTCTGGGCCCCCTTCTGTTTGCTATCTACACCACCTCGCTGTCTCATGTTATCCGCTCACATGGCTTCTCCTACCACTGCTATGCCGACGACACACAGCTGTACCTGTCGTTCCAACCAGACGATACCACGGTCTCCACACGCATCTCCGCCTGTCTCTCTGACCTATCCTCCTGGATGAGAGATCATCATCTCCAGCTTAATCTGTCTAAAACCGAACTCCTGGTCATCCCTGCCCATGAGTCAATCTGCCACGACATCACCCTGAATATTGGCGATGTCACTGTTGCCCCGAACAATGTGGCTAGAAACCTAGGTGTCATATTAGACGACCGTCTATCTGTCTCCGATCACATTTCTTCCGTAGCGAGATCATGTCGCTATGCATTATACAATATAAAATCAGACCGTACCTGACCCAATATGCTGCTCAATTGCTTATACAGGCATCAATCACCTCGCGGCTCGATTACTGTAACTCTCTCCTAGTCGTCTACCTGCCTGTGCGATCAAACCATTGCAAATGGTCCAGAACGCAGCAGCGCGACTGGTCTTCAACCAAGCCAAAAGAACACGTTACCCCACTTTTTAGAGATCTTCACTGGCTGCCAGTAGCTGCCAGAATTAAACACAAGGCTCTGACACTAGCCTACAAAGTAATTTCAGGTTCCGCCCCCGCCTACCTCAATGTCTTATTACAGGCCCACGTCCCGTCCAGGGCGCTGCGCTCCGCTCACACAAATCGTCTATCGGTACCCTCACTTCTCACAAAGAGAGGTCACTCTAAGCTCTTCTCCGTGGTTGTCCCCAAATGGTGGAACGACCTACCAGTTGCAACAAGAACAGCAACATCCCTCCCTATCTTTAAAAAGCTTGTAAAAACCCTTCTCTTCCGAGATTGCTTCCCTTCCTAACAAAACTAATATAACTAACACTAATCTAAA
This sequence comes from Setipinna tenuifilis, assembly GCA_030347295.1. Classification (NCBI taxonomy): domain Eukaryota; kingdom Metazoa; phylum Chordata; class Actinopteri; order Clupeiformes; family Engraulidae; genus Setipinna; species Setipinna tenuifilis. The sequence goes on along the minus strand of CM059271.1, from coordinate 1,940,341 downwards.
ACTCTCTCTCTCTCTCTATCCCTATGCAGAAGTACTTATGTCTGTTGTGTCTTTACTCTGTGTCCTCCTCTATTGCTTATGTCCTCCTTGATTGTAAGTCGCTTTGGATAAAAGCGTCTGCCAAATGTAATGTAATGTAATGTAATGATTTCGCAATACAGCTGGATGAGACCACAACAGTCGCAGGCGAGTCCGTCCTCATTGTGTATGTGCAATATTTTGGTGAGGACTTGAAACAAGACATTCTTATATCTAAAAATCTTGAGACAACAACAACAACTGGCAAGGATGTCTTCATGGCTGTGGACTCATACCTCTCATCCAACAATCTGCCCTATGAAAACCTGGTGGCTTGTTGCTCTGACAGGGCCGCAGCTATGATGGGCAAAAACAAGGGATTTAACAGCCGTCTGAGGGAAAAAGCACCCCATTGTTTAATTTTCCATTGCATGCTACATAGGCAAGCACTGGCGAGTAAAAAACTGTCAGAAGACCTCAGCGAGACCCTGTCAACTGTTGTTAAAGTTGTTAACTTCATTAAAGCTCGTCCAGGCAACAAGCGACTCTTCGCCCAGCTGTGCTAGGATGAAGCGCATCAAACACTGCTGCTACACACAGAGGTGCGGGTGGCTATCGCGAGGAAAGGTGCTTGTGTGCTTTATGGAGTTGCAAGAAAAACTAAAGGAGTTCCTGAAAGATCACAATCGTCGACTGTGTGAACAGTTGACTGAAGAGTTTTGGATCAAAACGGCATACCTGGTGGATATGTTCTCGCTTTACAACGAGACGAACAAGCCAATGCAAGGACCCGAATCAAACATAGTGCATTGCAAAGACGCCCTGGACTCGTATGTGCGCAAACTGAATTACAGAGTGGAAAAAATGTCGTCTGGTGAATTGCAGCATTTCCCACTGTTGCAGAAGCAGTCCGCTGGGACTGCGTGCGTCTTTATGCACAGAGTTTACCAGGCACATGAACATGCTCCGAGGGGAGATAAACAGCCGCTTCGCGGACGTCAGTGAGTACTTAACCAAGGAATCGAGGGTGCTAGACCCTTACAATTTGAGCCTCGGGGACGTGGAATACCTCGGCTGTGAAGATGAGCTGTGTGACCTTCAAGCTGATTCTGTGGCCAAGAAATATCTACAGGAGATGGGGTACAAAAGGTTTTGGATTGTCAAAGGACAGTCTGTTGCTCCCAGATTGGCAAAAGATGCACTAAGAAGGGTTATTCTTCCATTTAGCACTACATACCTATCTGTGACGCCATTCAGTGCCCTTGTGACAATAAAAACAAAAGCCAGAAATAGGCTTGATGTTCATCAGGACTTCAGGCTGGCTGTCACTAAGCATTACACCTGACATCACATCCCTGGCCAAAAATATGCAAGGCCAAGGTGGCCATTAGCTCATCACTGAATGACCTGAAGAGAGTGTCAAAATGATAATAGGGCCTACTAATTTGTTTATTGTCAATTATATAAGTGTTTTTTTAATCATTCCGATATATCAGCAGCATTCTGTTATTATTTCAATTAACATGGTCAGCAGATTCTAGGGATGGCACTTACGAAACACACGTTTCAACACAGTGCCGAGATCCCGAATCGTAAGTGTTTCGAGACACTGCTTTAAACCTCGTTTCAAAACGTCCGTGTCACGTGACTATGACGACACGAAGGTTTTGTGAGTTTTTCAACTGGGCCGATTGACAAGGTTGGCAACAAATCACACAATGTCACATCTGGATCGGGGTTGGGGCCACAAACTAAAAGAACTATTATCCCGCCATAACCCTCGATAAGAGATATTTTCAGTTACAGCGATATTTTCAGTTTTGTTAGTTACATTTAGGCTAGATATAGATTAGATATAGATACAGATTGATAGGCTACAGGTAGTGATAGTTAGGATAGATAGAGCAATAGGCTACATTAATAAAATTAGACAGCATCAGTTAACTCGAGGTAGGTTTTACATAGGCTTTATTGTAGGCTAGCTAGGATAAGATAGAAGCTCCACGTAAAAGATCAAGAACATCTGTGGTCTGGGAGCATTTCCATTTGGAAACCCTGAATAAAGTGAGGTGCATGTTATGTTACTGCCCACTAAATTATTGTAAAGACAGGGCTGCATTGTTTCCCAATTTATATATACTGTCAAAAAATATCTTTGCTTCCCTGCAACAAGTGTTCCCTGTGAAAGGATTTTTTCAAAGGCAGGAGCTATTGTAAGCAAGAAAAGAAGCAGGCTCAGTCCTAAAACTGCAGAACAAATTATATTTTTAAATAAAAATCTTTCGGATTAGAAAATGTTCAATGTCATTATTATCTTTAATTTTCCTTAACATGTAATTCAATAGAAGTCCTTCATCCATGTGTGTCATCCCAACTACACATACTCATTCACACTTCGGCCAGGAACCGAACTCTGCACACCGAACGTAATAGTTCAGTGGGCTACAAAGTGCGCCACCACAAATCTTTGTTCACGGTATGCAGTTTTCGTCTAGATTATCGCGTAGATCTGACCACTAGATGGCACTGTGGAGACAAGTTTCAGATTGTTTCGGAGCCTTGAATCATCATGGCACAATTGTTTCAACTGTTTCAGGAAGCCTCGCTCTGCCCACCACTAGCAGATTCTTGTTAACATTTTAATAAAATTTTTGTTGGTCATCTGTGAATTTGGTTTTTGCGTCCTTATAATAGCATCTGGCGCGCTTTGTGCCAGACCACACCTCTTCTTTTTGCTGACACACCCGTGAGGGCGCAGTGTCATCTGCCATCAAGACAACGTGATTTGAACAAAGATGAAAAATGAACAAGGTGCTGGCACAAAATAGTAATGACAGCATGCACATGTCGCGAATGCCGCAGCATGATGGGGCCCTACATATCCTTGCTAGCAAGAAGTTACATACATTATATTAGGTACATTATGTTTATGATTGTTTTTATGTATTTAGTTGATGCTTTTGGTTATCGTTAAAATTAAATTAAATGGAAAAAACGGTTATGGTATCTTTAGTAGCTTATGTCCAAGGTGACTTACAACACAGGACAAAAACAAAACAGAATAGGCCTACTTTGTTGTCTGTGTTGCGCATGTGCCTGTGTGCACTGTGTAAGTGTAGGCCCAGTTTATTTTTTGCAACCTCATTTTTAAATCTCCTGAGGAGATAGTACATACAAAGATGCAAATAATGCTATGTAGACAGAGAAGGTGAATATCCCCAGCTTCAGAAAATACTGCCATTAATTCAGACAAATATAACTCATTGGGTTGTGATAGAATCAGCTGGCTAGTTGGAAGAAACAAGTGGTGGACAAACACATTTCTGCAGTACTGGTCACCCCTTAACACACGCTGTACTCAAGCAACGGCTACAAAACCATTGATTATGTGGGTCCATTGTAAGTTATAACCCAGATCCAGCACAATTAAGCCAAATGAGCTACTGATCAATTAATACACAGGTGTAACATAAACTACAAGCCACTGCTGCGTGGCATTGGTGGTGGTCATTGCCGCTATCTGAACTCTCCCGTTTCCACAAATACAGCTTACATGATCATGCACTTTGACAAGGAATTTTGTCATGTGATTCATTACTTTCCTTTGCCTTATACTTTCTTGCAAGTGTCAGCTGTATTAGTATCCTCTTGGAAGCTTTGAATCATCACGTTGTTGTAGCCATCTTCATAGTGTTCCACGGAAAGCTAACTAGGAAGCGTGAGAGTATACCACGTGATGCATTTGAACGAATCCTGTTGTTGGAAAACGGGTACTGCCAATCAGATTTGCTTCTATGTTTAAACGCCCAGTAACCATTCACGATTGGTGGTTGATACAGTGGAACTATCCATATTTGGATATATTATGCAGCAGACCGAGAGCTTTACAACGATACCATTTTTACATTTTTTGGTAGCAGTGTGAAAATTACATGTTAAGGATGCAAATTAGCCCAAAATCTCAGTTTTGACTAGGACATGAAAAATTGATCTTTTCACCTGCCATACCTCGCTGTAAGTATCCAATTATAAGTAGCCAGATAAACAGGAAATGTTTCACCAATTCAGTATGCAGTGTTTGACAACAGTGAAAGTTTACAGGGTATTGTGCATCAAGAACATTATCTATGTGAGTGAAATGGCAGTCTGGCATAGTGCCACCACGTGGTAGCAAAATGAACTGCTTTGAAATGTACTGCAGCTACACAGTACATTAGATTTAGGTCAGATTTGGTATACATGATGTGGCGATTGTGTTGATGTTAAATTGTGGAGGGTTTTTTTATACGCTGTAAAATGTGGAAATGGCATTGCGACGCCCACCAGGAAACGAGGTAATAGGGAAAATGTGTTTTTGACACATGACCAATTTCAACATACTCCTAGGCAGCTCATCAGATTAACTTGAAATTTGGCATACATGAGACCAAGATGTGGATGTTAAATTGTAAAGGAATAATTAATATGTTGTAATATGTTCAAATGGTAAGATGATAAATTTTACCATCTCGCCACACAAACAGTAAATGTGGCATAAAGTCCATTGAAAGATTTGTCTGAAACTTCTCATGTTAGTATATATTATGATTATTATGACATCCAAACACCCAATATCAGTGTCTGGCATATCACCACCATCTGGCTAAATAGGAAGTGTGCCAGAAATTCAGAATGGCTTGCGGACTAAAACTGAAACTTACAAAACTTACAAAATACTGGATATTATGACTATGACGTACCTGCCTAACGCGCATGCTTGCTGTAGCGCCACCAAGTGATAGTAGATTTTTTTTTAAATTAAAATTTATCAGATGAATTCAGTTTAGGTGTATGTAAACTCAGCAGTGTCTTGACTTCACACATCCACACGGGTACGTGTACACACACACACGCACACACACACACACACACACACACACACTTAGTTTCCCTTTCACAGACAGATACAAACATAAATACAGATCACCATTTCTCCTGAAGTATATTTCCTCTACACTGCAGAGATAGCACCGCCAAGTAATAGCAACATCAACTGTGTTGCAGTGTACTCATAATATATAATGTAAAGCTTGTATAATTTCTCATGCACATATGAGATCTTTACAATAAATCTGTTTGACACATTGTGGGTGCATGGGGCTTGGGCCTGGCATCGCTCTTTGTGGCTATATTTTTTGTTTATCTTCCTTTTAATAGGACGTTTTAGTTATGGCTTTACTTTTTTCATTGCTGAAAAAGTTACCAGAAGTAACTGACTGGATGGATCTGCCTCAGTAACAACTGCAGTGCCAACATGAACTTCCCTGGGCTTGGAATGAAGATTCGTCAAACTAACTCATGTACAGAAATCCTGTTTTTATTATTTGTTTGAAGAGAGGAGCTTTCCAAGTGACCACTTTAATCCTAACCTTCAAGCTATTTAACCAGATAAATATAGCAAACAGTTCTACATGAAATCAGATTTTTGGTTAATAGAACAATGAACTAGTTGTTTCTGACTCACAGTAACAGTCAGTAAGAGGTGAAATCTTTGTTATTATGCAACTAATTTATAGCTGTTTCGGAGCAGCACACAGGCACACCATGTTTTACCGTATGTGTGGGTGTGTGTGTGTCCGAGCAGGAGCAGAGCGATGCTGCAGGTTCATGTTATTTTTTTCTACACCAAAGTATGGCTGAATTAATTTTCCCTGATGTTTTAATTAACTGAAGTAATTAGAACTAATGCAAACAAAATAGACTGGCTGAAATGTCAGTATGAGTTGGTATGGCAGAAATGTTTTTTCACGTTCCATGTTTAGACTATGGTGGGTCGCTACAGTCTTGTGAATGTATGGGAAACACTGCTGTGCGAGTTCTAGGCTACATTTGCGGGCATGTGCTGCTGGTGTTGCGCGTGGTGTTTATTATGTGGTACACAAGCTTTGACCAGCATAAAATCGTCAGCAAATTAATTGGTGCAGTAAGGCGTCTTTTTGTGCCCTTGTGACGTGCATGACGAAAAACAGCAAGAACTGAATCAGATTTGCAGCATCTTTTCAGCCAAATTTTGTGTCTAGCCCCAAATTGTGTGTTGGTGGACATGGACGGGGCATGTACAAAACTGAACTCCCATAGGTCTCAAATTTGCCTGAAATCCTCTGCAATGTTTTTTCCCACTTCTGGGATGATACTGCAATGAACCTTGGTTAAAAACCTCCTCTTATGGCTTGACACACCGTTGGAATCAATTTGTATACTGTATCTGTTTCCAATTTGTGGCTACACGACGCACACTGTACTCATGCAGCTGCTTAAGCAGAAGTGTGCAAGAGCCTTTAAATTACCCGTATTAACCAAACGGTTAGAAACAGGCGATTTGAGATACGTGGTGCTGATCGTAGCTTCTAAATCCACGTTGTCCATCACCATTCAAAGTCAACCAAGGTCATTTTACAAAACACACAATCAAAATATAATCAAATTATAAACTTATTAATGCAAGTACTCTTGTGACAATACTACTCTTCCTTACCTTTACTCCCTGTATGAGCCCATTCATGAGAAATGTGTGCGAGGGGAATGTCTCATGCAGAACCTGCAGAAAAAAAACAAAGCAGAATATACGCAACGTCAGTATTGATACAAACACGTTATTTTACTATGATAATCTTTTCACAATATGTTGCAGACGAACTTCATTTTTGCGTTTTTTGCCTTTAGAACAGTGAAGAGAGACAGGTAGCTAAGTCTTTGTAAGTTGCTTTGGATCCATCTGCACCAAACACCCTTTACCCATTTTTGTGGGTTCTACAAAACTTTACAACTTCAGAAGTAAATTACTTCAAATTTAACAGAGGATTTGACTGCATTTGAGGAATTTATTTGCAAAGAACTGGCTTGTAGTTTGGACTATATCCAAGGACATCATTCTTGTGCCATCTCGTGTTGCTATTGACCAAATTCACATTGTGGCCATCTTGCTCTGATGTCGTACTCAGGGTAGGAAGTTAAAATAAAAAACTATTAACATTGTCGTCTGTCTCCCTGTCACCGTGTGTGCAAGTTAATAATGGCAAGATGGTCCCCACGCCTATCCTATGTACCAGTCTTGACATGCCAAGAAATCCATACATAGGCACATACTCATATTAACACTTTTACACAGGACGAAATGCCAGGCAAGTCGTTCAAATAGGTTATCCAACAAGACAGCCTATGGATCCGATGTTAGTGATCATGTCGTAGCCTTGAAAAAAACTAGAGGTCGACCGATATAGGTTCTCCTATAACTGATGCTGATATTTATAGGTCAGGGTCAGTCGATGGCCGATATGTGCTGCCGACGTTTTCGGCCGATCTTTGGAGCCAATATCTTAAAGTTTCTCCCTTCATTCAATGCCAAATGCCACACTAGAAATAAGTGGATGCACAACATCATCATTTATTAAATCAAGTAAGCAAATACACATTTAAATAAAGTAAATACAACTTTATAAATAAAAAAATCTAACTGAAAAATATAAAAAAAATAAATAGTAGCCTAGTGCAGCAAACACACAACCAGCAACTATTGTGTCTGGTATAAATAACACTATTTTGTCCAACAATAGCGGACATTTTAATTAAAACATTTTGGTCCTACTGCGCTTCAGTCATCCTTCTTCTCCCTTTTTTGAGTCAGCATTTTGTAATGAGTGCAATAGTGCCCCCCAACTCCCTATTGGAGACCATTAGGCTATGTGGTGAAACATAGTATTACACTCCTGTCGTGTCCCAAGTGGCACCCAGCCTTCAAACACGCTATAATATCTTACCAAAGATATGAGCTCTCACAAACATTACCACCAACTGAGCTGGGTACTATCACACTGGTTTATTTTACTTCCAGTCCAATACAATAGCAAGGGCAGAATGAGCCACCTGGTGGTGGGGTGTGGTCTCACGTCAAATACCAATACATCACACACGCGGCAGTGAGAGCTGCCACCTTCTCCACCCCACGTACAGAGTGAAATTATCCGAAACAGCACAGGGCAGCAGCATGTATACCACCTGCACCAATAACACAGGGCTGCCCGTGGACGTGCCTGACTTTAAATCAGTGCTACTAAACATGAATATCACCCGATGGCGATTTATAAAAAAAATGGCAAATATTGACCTGATATATTGGCTGGCAGATATATCGGTGGACCTCTACACAAACTGTTTCAGAATTGCAAACTGCAGGGTCTACATGGGTTATTTACTATTGTTGTGTTGCCTAGATAAATTTTGGTGTAATATAGTTCTACAAATGCAAGAAGTCTACTAGTACAGTAGAGTAGTCTGTCTTATATCAGTTTGTGTTACATTTACTCAACAATCTGTGATGGCACCAACCACCTGTGATGGCTAAAAACAAATGACGCTAACTTGACATCACAAAAATGCAACATGCTAGACCAATACCCACCGTCAGCATGGGTGTGGTCAGGAGGCCCCAGGCAAAAAATTCCAGAAATATGACCACCACTGCGTGGGACACCTTCGCCCTCCCGATGGTCTTCATCTTGGTGGACAGAAAAAAAAAACATTCCACAAACAATTAACAATACAGACCAAAACAGAAAGTACAGCTGTGAAGATGGAACAGCATTTTGATCAATGTTGCCAAGCAACAGCATAATTTGGCTGCTAATTTTCTGATGGAATGATTGTGACGTCCTACTGGTAAAACTGTGTTGAATAATATCCGTGATAAAGTACTTAAATATCATCTCTTAGTGCTTGGAAACAGCTGCACAGCGTCTCATCTTCTTCAGTGTAGTAGGTTATGTATAATGCAAAATGTGACCAAGTTCTCATTTCAAACAGCATTAAAAAACATCACTCAATCCTAAACAACTATAGTCTGTATATTTATTCCACAAAAACACAGTCAACATCTGCACTAGCTCTTTGATTCCACTAGCATCTTGCATAGAAACAAAGTTAGAACATCAGTTTCTTTCACGTTAGGATCATAAGGAGAAATTTAAAGTGACAGGCGCCTAATTACACCTTGGACTACAAACATTAAATACAATGTAATTACATTACTGGAGCACACTAGTTTATTTTTAAATAATATCCTAAATAATACTTCATTATAAGTGTCTATGTGTCTGTGTAAAGCATTAGTCTTCTTTCTGCTATCCTTTCACTTATAATGTTCATGTTCCTGAAAAACCCTATTTATTTAGATACAACTAGTGTTGTCACGATACCAACATTTTGGTACTCGTACCAACATGTGTTTTGATACTTTTCAATACTTTTTCAAATAAAAAAATGCCATTACTGACTATTTTAGTAGAACATCTTAAAACAATAACATATCAACATAAAATTCAAAATACTAGGCTTTTCTTATTGCACTCAAAAAACAAACAGCCTGTCTTAAGTAGGACCAGTGTCTTTAGTGTCTTAATGGTATGCTAACAGTATTTATAACACTAAATGTGTACGTAAAAGTTTGTTACTTTATAAAGATCATGCATGTATTGTAATGACCTCTGCCCTTTGAATATGTCAGAGTTTGTTAGAGTTCATTTTTTTGTATTTTCTGTCTAAAAACTATGCAGTCAAAGCCCTCTCTGTCTGTCTTACCTGATTATTAGGTGTAATACCTAGCGGGGCCATTTGGCAGTATGGCGCCAATTCATTAATTGGCTTCTCCTTTTTTGTATATATCCGAACGTGGATGCTAGTAACATGGCGGAGTCAAGTATCCAGTTGAATGACTCTGGAGAGCTTTATTGTGTACTTGTTTTTTCTCGCAAGTTGACACTACCGTAGAAGGTTTGTGCTGAATGCATTCCATGGATTATGTGCAATAGATCAGAGATTCTGAATCATAGGGCTGCGGCCCAAACCTGGGCCGCCACCGCCACCTGGAGGGCCGTGAAAAACTTTCAGTTTTGCACCAATGGGCCGCGAGGGCCGCGGGATTGTTTAGCAGCTATCTTAACGAAAAGAAAGATGATAACCCACCCAAAAAAGCAAATGTTGTTCGAAAATACAACCCCGACTTTATTAAAGGGGTCCTTCCACGAAAAACCACTTTGAGTAGCTGGGACAGTAGTTTGCACGAAGATATACTTTTTTGTGGAGACCTACCAACACGTGCTACAGCCCAAGAATGTTTCCGCTGCGTGGACAACTACTTTAAAGAGAACGGCCTGGACTGGCATAACTGTGTTGGGGTATGCAGTGACGGTGCAGCGTCAATGACTGGCAGGCATCATGGTGTCATCAGACAAATACTCGACCGCGCAACAGAAGTGAAATGGACACACTGTTTTCTTCACCATGAAAATCTTGCAGCTAAAAACATGTCACCAGAGCTTCACGAAGTGATGACAGTGTCAAAACCATTAACTACATCAAAAACAATGCTGTGAACTCCAAATGTTTTGCTAAGCTTTGCGAGGATGCAGAAGCAGACCATCTCCAACTGCTATGTGGCCACAACCAAAACCAAAACCAGAAACAGACTCAGAGTTTCCCTGGAGGCTACTCTCAGAATGAGCCTTTCCCAAGAAGAAAGCCCAAGTGTCTCATTGAGAGGGGAGGATGTAAAAAAAAAAAATAAAGCAGTTCTAGCTTGTTAGTCATAAAGATGGACTGTTTCTGGACTGTTCAAAAATATAAAAAGGAACATCATTTGATTTTTCTATAGAAAAAAAAAATATTAAGGCTATTAAGAGTATGGTCATTTTCATTCAAGATTAGGCTATTAACAGTTGAAATAAGAAGGTATTACCTTTGAATATGTTTCACTATCTCTTTATTAATCGGCTGATTGATTTTTCGAGTCTCTTTTTGTTGAATCCTAATTTTAAATATTGGTCTCAATTATTAATAAGCCTGATGTAAGCCTTCAGATTTCCGTTGCTTGATTTGTTCCATGCTTCATAAAACCTAACATAGGTTTAATAAACAAAACTGTAATGGTCACAAAATGGTCACATTTCATTTAACATTTCATCTTGTTGTTATTGATTAAAAATTCTGAATGTTTAGCTTGTTAAATTCAATCCCCTCACAATTTAACAAATTACACAAATGAGTGAGATTAATTAAATCTACACTGTGATTGTTTAGGTCCCCAGGTCCTGAAAAAAATGGGCCTCAGTGTGAAAAAGGTTAAGAATCCCTGCAATAGATCAACAAACTCATACGGATAACTCTGCTGTCTGATTGTTGAAACGGATTACGGTGGAGAAAGTTTGCTGCTCGCTGGTCAAACCTGGGACTGGATTATGGATCTGGTAAGCTCCCTGGCTGACACTGAATATTTTTTAAAGAATATAGACTTATCTTTGAACCTTTGCCTGTTAGGGTGTTGGGTTTTGGTGGTGTACTGCAAGACTGTGCTGTTATAAGCTTAAACTTTTTGGGTGTACAATATCTTGCAAAACGTGAAATGTGGTGGTCGCTATGTGTTTTTTCTGTTTGGACTTTATCATGTGTTGCATTTGAAAAGGGTACATGTTATAAGTAAATTGCTTGTCGTAAATTGCTTGAAATCAGTGTGCAGGTCTGGGTGCTTGTCCTGCAAGTGTTTGGCTAAGTTGGAGGTGTGTTTTAAAACACCGTTTACACAATGGTGCATCAACGTCAATTGCCTCGCCTTGCTCATTTGTTTTTAAGCCAAAGTACTGCCATATGGCACTTTGCCCCCCTGGTTTGTATACAAGTTGCGGCGTGGTGGCAGCAGCCATTCTCCCCTCCCTGCTCCTCTATTTCTCCGTCTCCAACGTTTTCTTTCTCTACAATCTCTAGGTTGCTCCTGGTCCTCTCAACTGTAGTTAAAAAGTCCCGACGTTGTAATGTTACGATGACACGTGCAAGTACCGGTCCTATCCAAATGCCTTTAAATAGCCCCGTTTACATGGACACAAAATTTCACTTTTAATCTCTTTATTTACAGAAACCGATTAAAAACGTCCCATATATACAGTCAAATAATCGGATTCAAATGAAACCGTTTAAATTTTCAAACCGATTAAAATAGGTGGTTTACACCTTTCTTCAAACGCGAATCTCTTTATTTGAGGCTCATATAAACAGTTCGGTAGAATTCTAATAATCTGATTAAATTCAATCGGATTCAAAAAAGGTGTCCATATAAACGGGGCTAATGCCTTAGTACCAAATCAGTACCGGTTTACCGTGCAACCCTAGATACAATTATGCTCTCTAACAAACTCACAAGAAAACGAATACACACTACAACTTACAACACCTTCCAGGACTGTCACCAGTCTATCCTCACGGCCTGGAAGGCAGGACAGGGAGTCGATGTTTCAAGCCAGTGTTTTTATTTTCCGTTCCGACAGGAAAATTGTGTTGAGGGGTAAAGTTAACCGTTAACTTGTCTTAGCACGTAAGTTAGCCTACAGTGTTTACGTCACAACACTTTTACACGGCCCGACTATAACATACAAATGAAATATACTTACCATTGTTATGTCTTTAATGCTCTTGATTGGCATGCTAGCGTGGAGTCATTTAGTTGTGCTTAATTAGCCGGCCTGTTAGGAACATTATTTCACATCCTTGTCATTCCAGCTAATCTAGGTAGCTAACGTTAATTAGCTAGCATGCTAGGTCTCACTCGCGACATGACCCATTTTACTTGGTCAACTAGTAACACTTCTGCTGTCTCGATAAAGCAATTTCCTAACCATGTGCTTTTGTCAAAAAGAGCTGTTGACTAAGAGAACTTTAGACGCAGGTCCGGCTTACTGGAACAGAGAGCTTCATTTCACTTGCCGAAACTCTTCCTGATGTCGCCTGGCCGCTCAGTGCTCAAGCGCAGAAACTCGAGGAGGCGTGGTCGACAGCATCACAAAAAGACTAAAGGGTTGAACCGAACCGGCAAGCCATTTTAACATTTAATAGCTAAACTGGATATGTGTTGCAGATATCTGTAATTCAGTTTTGCCTAGTCAAAGTTTGTAAGTTAGTTTGTCAGTTAGTTTGTAAGTCAGTTTTGCATTTTAGATATCCGCAACTACATTCTTCTTATCCATAATTGTCATTTCAGATATCCACAAAGATATTTTTCCTAGGACAAATGACATCACTTTTACCATTTATTATGACCGCCGCTAGCGAAGCTTTTGGCCGCCAAGGGCCACCCCCCCCCCCCGCCAGTGTCCATCAAAGAGGGGGAGACGCCGAAAAGTTTTTGCTGAATAACTCAATGAACGTTTCACCGAACAACATGAATTTTTTGTGATATGTCGGTGTTACCGGGGCGTATCAACCCTGCCCATGAACACTCACTTAAAGTGTAGCGCCACCTAGTGATATGGGTAAATGCAAAAAATGGGATTTTATATTGGCAATATCTTGGACCGAGAAGGTGGGAACTGCACAAAATATGTCATGCACGATCAGCACAAAGACCTCTAAAAGCACAGCACATGCCATAAAATTTGGCTCATAGGGGACGCTGTAATTGTACAAAATGTCGTTTTGCCTATTATCTAGAAAACGGTAAGGTTTACAAGCAGTTCTTTTTTGTCGTGAAATCTATTGACCCTCCCGCATTGAAAACACTGGTCGAAGACCACTTCCAACAAAAAGAATTTCTGTGAAATTTTAACATCGCTAAAACAAAACCAAACGAACTCGTCATAGGCCGTTCATGTGAATCTCACCAAATTTGGTACATGTCATCTACACACATTGGTGACAAAAAGTTATCAAAGGATTTATCTTGAGATAAACCGTTTAAAAGTTATATGTCAATGAAAATTTGAAACATAGCTTAAAATTCTTCAAAAGTCTATATTTTGTCTTCTAATTGCTCTAATGTGGTAAAAATTGACATGCCAACTCTGAACAGCTTTCTGATCATGCTCATCAATTTTTTTGACATTTTGTCAAAGGGAACAATGTTTTTTGTCGAAGCTAGGTGTCCAAAAACAGTTTTTTTTTAAAAACTCATCAACATTTTTTCCCCAAGACAGTGATTTTCTGGTAGTATGTCGGGGTTACAAAGACGCATTGACCCAGCCCATAAACTGTCACTTGAAGTATAGCGCCACCTAGTGATAGGGGTAAATGCAAAAATTGGGATTTTGTATTGCCAATATCTTGGGCCGAAGGTGGGAACTGCACAAAATATGCCATGCACAATCAGCACAAAGACTTCTAAAAGCACAGCACATGCCATAAAATTTGGCCCATAGGGGGCGCTGTAATTGTACAAAATGTCGTTTTGCCTATTATCTAGAGAACGGTAAGGTTTACAAGCAGTTCTTTTTTCTCGTGAAATCTAGTGACCCTCCCGCATTGAAAACACTGGTCGACGCCCACATAGCGGTACATGGTATGACCGTCGCAGTGTATTGAAGTGTGGGAATCATAGGTATGGTGAGTTTGTGGTAGGTCAGTGTTGTGAGGTGAGAGTTTGTGTGGAAATGATTTGCTGGAAGTGGGCATGGATGTGGGTTTTGAATGAATGACATTCTGTGTGTTTGTGTATATTTTGTGTAGTTCCCACCTCCTTGGTCCAAAATATTGGCAATGCAAAATCCCTATTTTTGCATTTAACTATATGGCTAGGTGGCGCTATTTCTTCAAGTGTTTATGGGATGGGTTGATACGCCTCTTTAACACTGGCTTACTAACACAAAATCATTGTCTTGGGCAAAATTTTGATAAGTTATTTAACAAAAACTGTTTTTGTACACCTAGGTTTGACCGGAAACATTGCACCCATGTGGTGAAATGTCACAAAATTTGGTGCACATGAAAAGAAAGTGGTTCAAAGTTGTCACGTCAACTTTGACCAAATATGAGCAATTACAAGCCGAGACTTTTGGAGAATTTTAAGCTATGTTTTGAATTTTAATTGACATGTAACTTTGAAATAGTCCATCTCAAGATAAATCGTTTGATAACTTTTTGTGATCATTGTCTGTCGATGACATGTATGAAATTTTACATGTTTTGTGCAGTTCCCACCTTCCCAGTCCAAGACATTGGCAATACAAAATCCCAATTTTTGCATTTACCCCTATTTCGTTCGAGTTCGTTTGGTTTCGCTTTCACAATGTTAAAATTTCACGGAAATTCTTTTTGTTGGAAGTGGGCGTCGACCAGTGTTTTCAATGCGGGAGGTTCAATAGATTTCACGAGAAAAAAGAACTGCTTGTAAACATTACTGTTCTCTAGATAATAGGCAAAATGACATTTTGTACAATTACAGCGCCCCCTATGGGCCAAATTGTATGGCATGTGCTGTGCTTTTAGAGGTCTTTGTGTTGATTGTGCATGACATATTTTGTGCAGTTCCCACCTTCCCAGTTCAAGACATTGTCAATACAAAATCCCAATTTTTACATTTACCCCTATCACTAGGTGGCGTCATGTTTCAAGTGACAGTTTATGGGCTGGGTCAATGTGTCTTTGTAGCCCCGACATACTACCACAAAATTACTGTCTTGGGAAAGAATGTTGATTCGTTTTTTTTAAAAAAAAACTGTTTTTGGACCCCTAGCTTCGGCAAAAAACATTGTCCCCTTTGACAAAATATCACAAAATTTGATGCACATGAACAGAAAACTGTTTAGAGGTGGCATGTCAATTTTCACAACATTGGAGCAATTAGAAGCCAAGATATGGACTTTTGAAGAATTTTAAGCTATGTTTCAAATTTTCATTGACATATAACTTTTAAACGGTTTATCTCAAGACAAATCCTTTGATAACTTTTTGTCATCATTGTCTGTAGATGACATGTACCAAATTTGGTGAGATTCACATGAACGGCCTCTGACAAGAGTTCGTTTGGTTTCACTTTCACAATGTTAAAATTTCACGGAAATTCTTTTTGTTGGAAGGGGGCGTCGACCAGCGTTTTCAATGCGGGAGGGTCAACAGATGTCACAACAAAAAAGAACTCCTTGTAAACAGTACTCTTCTCTAGATAATAGACAAAATGACATTTTGTGCAATTTTTTTACAATTACAGCGCCCCCTACGGGCCAAATTTGCTGGCATGTGCTGTGCTTTTAGAGGTCTTTGTGCTGATCGTGCATGACATATCTTGGTCCAAGATATTGCCAATATAAAATCCCATTTTTCGCATTTACCCATATCACTAGGTGGTGCTACACTTTAAGTGAGTGTTTATGGGCTGGGTCGATACGCCCCTGTAATACCGACATATCACAAAAAATTCATGTTGTTCGGTGAAACATTCACTGAGTTATTCAGCAAAAACTTTTCGGCGTCTCCCCCTCTTTGATGGACACTGGCACAGCGGGGGGGTGGCCCTTGGGGGCCAAAAGCTCCTATTTGCTCAAAAACTTCTAGGACTACATGCCTACAAAGATTCATCTCGCCCAGAGTTACAGTGTGCTGGCAATCGTTGATGAAAAATCTGTGAAAAATAAGTCTTGCCAACACTATAATGACCGCTTTCGCTAGCTTTGCTAGCGGCTGTCATAATAATATAACCCATATAGGGGCTGTGACAAGTAACAAGATACAAAAAAGCTTTTTTTAATTAAACATGCATTAACTTTTATGTCCTATCATCACTTCTCTAGTAAAAACAAAAACAGCCTTCTTTGATATCAGTAACATACGTTTATATTAAAGTTGCTTACCTGCACTATACCTATTCCATAGTTGTGATTACCAGAGGAGTCTCGTTGCAGCACACATTTAACTAGCAAAATACAGGTCATTAGGTGTGTTTGTTTAGAACATTAGGTCTTCTATTTGGTGTGTTATGAAAGCATGAAATAGAGCACTACAGCTTATGAAAAACAAAAACGATGCAATGACACCTTGAAAAGGTAAATGTACCGCACTGCAGTACAGGGTATGTAAAAAATGTTGTGTCTACCAGTGTTTTCAATGAGGTTCAATTGAGTTCAAGACAAAAAAAATGTTTTTCCTGATAATTTTGAGCAACTACAGCACTCCTTATAGGCTAACATTTGCAATACTTGCCGGGCTATTAGAGGTTATTGTGCTGACTGTAAACCGACACACTACAAAAAAAGTTGTTTCGGGTAAAGGTTTAGGCAAGTTATTTACTGAAAACTGTTTTCGGATTTCTTGCTTAGATGGGAAACAGCGCCCCCTGTAACGAAATGTCACAGAATTTGGTGCACATTCAAAGAAAGCTATGTAGAGATTACATGTTTTGATCAAATTTGGGCAAAAAGCCAAGACATGAACTGGCAAACCATTTCTAACTTCGACTTCAAGATAAATACTTTGATAACTTTTTGTCACCATAGTCTGCAGATGACATGAATGCCTTATGACGAGTTCAATTCACATGAATGCCTTATGACGAGTTCATTTACTTTGACTTTCAACATTTTAAGATTTGATGGAAACAGTTTTTGTTGGAAGTGGGTGTTGACCAGTGTTGACCATGCATGAGGTTTAATGGACTTAAAGACAAAAACAAATTAATGTTAAACTGTAGCGCTCTCCAGATAATAGGCAAAATGTTGTTTTATGCAATTACAGTACCCCCTATCAGACAAATTTTACGGTACTTGCTGTGCTTTTAGAGGTCATTGTGCTAATTGTACATAACATATTTTGTATAGTTCCCGCATTCTCGGTCGAAGATATTGGCAATTTCACACCCAAAATTTTGCATTTAGCCATTTCACTAGGTGGCACTATGCTACAAGTGAGTGTGTATGGGTCGATACTCCTCTATAACACCAAATATCACAAAATTTTATTTTGTTGTATGGAACACTCAATTTTCACGATTATATGCGCATTGTCTAGTCGCGCAAGTTGCTTTGGGGGTGTTCCAGACACAATTTGGTATTTTGACGGCGGGAAAAGTGAACATTGCGCCAAGCGCATTGTTCAAAAGGGTTGGTCTTAAATACTTCATTAGTCATGGGTGTGTTTTGGGCGTAACATACAATTAACCAGTGAGAATTTATACTCTTATTCCCTTTAAAAGCCAGCGGCACATTTTCCATGGTCTGTTGCTATTTCGGGGGCGGATTTACCCGGACGGCAGGTGTTTTTCGGTGGAGGAGACCGATCTGCTCCTGCGTGAAGTAAAAGTGCGTGAACAGTTAATCTTCAGGGATGGAAAGAATCCCCCCAAACCTCCGCTGGTCAAAGAAGTATGGGAGGAAATATCTTCAATAATTGTGTCCTCCTCCTCTGGCAAGAAGGGAACTTTTGAGCAGTGCCAAAAGAGGTACAACAACGTTAGAAGACAGGGAAACAAAAGCTTACAACTCAAAGGAAACATCAAAAAAAAAATAAACGGAAGGTAGAGGTCCATCAAACCGTTAGTATAAATAACCGTTAGTTTTCTTTTTGATGATTTGTCCATTTCATTTCTTACAACTTGCCATGCTGTTTATTTAAAATGACAAAAGAAATCGTAAATAAACTGCAGAACATTGCTATTGCTGTTTATTTAAAACGACAAAAGAAATTGTAAATAAACTGCAGAACATTACTATAAAGTGCAGAACATTGCTATACTCTCTATATTTGTGCCTGTTTGCTTACTAAAACATTAAAACGCATGGCTATACAGAATATACATGTTGCAGCTCTTCTGCCAATTGAGTTGGCCTCTGGGTTCAAAGCGTTGTGCGCTCATAAAATAGCTTTTCAGCAATGCGCAACTGATAACTGAGGACAGACTAGTTTTTTTTTGATCAACAGCGCATTTCCTTTTTGCGTCCTTATAATAGCATCTGGTGCGCTTTGCACCAGACCACATCTTTTCTTTTCGCTGACACACCCATGAGGGCGCAATGTCATCTGCTATCTAGACAACGTGCTTTTTTTCCTGAAAAAATGAACGATGCACTGGCACAGAATATTAATGACAGCATGTGCATGTCGCGAATGCACAGTGCGCCGCGGCATGATAGGGCCCATTGAGTTATTCAGCAAAAACTTTTGTTGGTCTCCGTGGGGGTGGCCCCTGGGGGCCAAAAGCTTGTATTTACTACTTGCGTACTAGGGCTACATGCCCAAAAAAAAACAGTTGAAAAGAAATCTGACAAAACCAATGTGACCGCTAACGCTAGCTTTGCTAGCAGCTGTCATAATTATCTATTTCATTATGCTATTACAAAGAAAAGCAAAAGAAGACTGAACCACCATTTTGTAACTCTAGTTACAATAATAGTTTGTTAAATCTACTACTAATGTACAATCACGATGCTTAAGACGGTGTCTTTCGCACAATGACATATTATATTCACCTATCCTTAGCTTACCACTAAGTGCATTTTGAGTATGGAGATTATTAAGACCACCATTAGTGTTAGCGCGGTCAGATAGGTTTAGTCTGAGTTTCTTTTGTTTTTTGCTTTTTCTCACTGATTTTGTGTTGAAGATTCCCATAGAAGATTCCCAGAACACTGAAAGACCGGGGAACACGAAACTTGTTGGGGATGTAGCCCCATCTGGATGATACAGAATAAGCAGTTTTGGTGCCCGGGTGCCATCCGCCCCTCTGCTCTGCCCCCCCAGGAAGGCTGGAAGACTGAAATCATTACGGAATAACTCACCAATCGTTGCCATTAAGAAGACCAAATTTTATTTGTACCTTGGAGTCGACAAGGTGTATACACTCAGTTAATAAATAGTCATTTGTCGTGTGGTGTACACCACATGCAGACAAAATCTTGAAAACAATGTAAAACTTTTTCAAAAGTTAAAGCATTACGAAGTTTCACACCATTCAATATTTGAAACGTAGCTTGTAATTACACTACACTTAATATTCTGCTTTGTAACTGTCCAAATTTCATTAAACCTCACACTCTCAATGAACACATCACATTTTGGAAAATTAAGACCACATCACATTTTGGAAAATTTGGTGTGTAAGGGGCTACGTTCTCTAACAAAATTTGAAACTAAAATTACTTTTTGCGTAATACTTCACCAACCAATACAAGTAAAAAGACATTTTTTAGATGTTGGGCTCAACAAGGTGTATGAACTCGGCCCATACATTTTCATTTGGCATGTAGCGCCACCTAGAGAAAATTGTACATCTAAAAATTGGGGTTTTAAATTGCCAGTATCTTGGCTGGAGAAAGTTGTCATTGCATCTAATTTGCTGTATAGGATCACTACTTCAACATCTTGAAACACACGTTTTGTACATTTTGTTCCACAGGGGGTGTTATAATTCTCAGAAATTACATTTTGGCTAGTAACTACAAAATGAATTCTAAAAAATACAAAACTACAAAATACTAAATTCCCAGAGATGATCTGCTTCAACCACATAAGGCCACGACCCTTTCTGTTGGCCACATTTTATGCAATTTTGTAAAAAGATGAAAGTGAAAGTAAACTAACTCGTCAGAAAATTTGGTGTACGTCATCTGTGAACAGTACCTTGAAAAAATATTCCATTCACTTTGTGCTGAACTTCACAGCACACTGTGGCAGTCATACCATGTACCGTTGTGCAGTGCATCTAGTTTTAAATGTGGTTACTAACCTCATTTTGCATAACATCTTAGTAGATTGCACCATCCTTAATAACTTATTCTAATGTAATATATGCATAATGAAATAACAAAACACTTGAAATAATAACAGATTAAACAGAATACTTACGAGCATTCACGGTGACTGGTAGGATTTCTGGTTTGTAATCTACTAGTCAATTTATTGTATTTGGGTTTGTTTGCTGACGTCACCAGGCTGGCTCCCGAGCTTACAGTTGACTGAAGTAGATGTGTGACCAAACTGAGAATTGAAAATCTGGCCTTTTGCTGGCTCCCAATGAAAACGATGTGACCCTTCTGTTCAGTTTTTTTTTTGCTGGGTATGGTGAAACCAAAGTTGGCTGATAGGCCAAGATGCTCCATGACAAGCCATTTCTGCAACCATGGTTGCACATAGGGGAAGGTGGTGGGACACAGCTAATATCTTCTTTTAGCAAGGTTTATTGCAGGTAACTTAATACTATAAATAAGGGTGAACAGACAAGACACAAAAATGAAGGTTTGTTGTTTTTGGTGCACATACTACAGCCTAACCGAATTTTCCAAATTGGGATTTTGTGGTTCTGCAAATGGAAAGCATGTATCATGCAAGTCATAGATGTAATACAGAAAACATTTCCCAACAGTAATATAAATTGAATCAAGCCACAGAATGTAGTATCAGATCTACCAGATTTACTAAAGTCCAAAACTACTATTTTGGTACCAGGTAAGAAATTCCCATCCTCTGATGTCCTTTGATGCAACTGCTTCTGTTCGTTTTAGGCGCATGCGCACTATAGTGAATTATTTTACCAGCCATCGCTAGTTGGGTAGGTTAGCAAACTGGCTAGCAAAACTACTAACCAGCTAGTGATTACAGTCTCGCAGGTTTGGGAAATTGTTCACTGTTATTTCATTATCGTCGGACTGGTTTGTTTATCTTCTGACACACATCGCCAGTATCTAGCCAACCGAATCACTTATCAATCTGGTAAGGAAGTGTTTTAACGCATGCCGTCTGCAGTAATAAACCCCATTTCTTTTTTGTGGAATTGCTGGCGGAAGGAATGGCGGCTGTTGTGCCATGCCCGCAATATGCTTTTCCATCACACCTACAGACATAGGATGGGGTTTCTGTTGTGTGCAACGGTTAAATCTGACAATGTAATATCGAACTAACCAATTTGGGTAAGGTTGCACGTCAGCAAGTTGTTTACTCTAAGATAAGTAGACAAAGAGTCCGCAGGGGATTTTTACAGCAATATTTACAAGACACTCGAAAAGGAAGACTTGGTCAGTTTTTCATGCAAGATTGTATATACTTCAATGTTAAATGCAATATTTTGGGCAGTTAATTGACAGATTTATTTGATATCCCTGAAGCAAACAGACTACTTTTAACACACCTTCGAAATCTTAGCAAAGTAGGGTGTTTTGTTTGGTTGTCTACAGATTATGCCGAAATATTGCTTAAGTTTTCAGTGTTAGGTCCATCTAACGCAGCCACAGCACTTTGCGAAGAAGATTAATTTCAAACACAGTGCGTGTTTTGAATCTTTTTTGTTTTTTACCAACTATAATGCAAGGTTTAAACAATGTGACATGTATATAAACTTACATTGTCGTTAGAAACACTCTCAAATTAAAAGTCGCGTAGGTATGATACAGCATCTGATTTTTATAGCTATATAATGTGCTAGACCACATTGCCCATTAAAGGTAAGGTCAGCAATTCAAAGAGGTGTTTGCAAAAGCAGAGCTCAACTAGTACACCACTTCAGAAGCCTTCAGAGAGCGCCACCCACCAAGATTACGAACATGTAAAGAGTGACCACTGACACTTGATGCCACATAATATGAATAGGCCTTACAGACAAAATATTCCTCTGTTAATGAATTAACAGTGGCATAGAGAGTTGGGTAAGACCTGATTATATATAGTGCAAAGTAGCAACACCAAAAAACAGATGTAGTTGGAGAAAAAATGTGGTTGGTTAAGAAAAAAAAATCAGCAACATGTAATGCAATAAGGGGGAGTATGTAGAAACTAAAAAAGATGCAAAGTGAGCTTTAAAGTTGACTGATGTGTAGATTGCTGTAATTACTCTGTCTGACATAGACCTTTTAATTGCAGGACATGGTGTTGTCACAGCAAGCATGAAGCGTAAGAACTCTCTCAAGTAAGTCTACATAATTTCCATTTTTGGAACTCGTGTATCAGTTTTGTGACAACTAGTACCATGACCTGGACGAATAAGAACCTACACAGACATCATGGTGTGTAGCATGTATTTTTGAAGACAAAACTAGGGCCCCCTGTAAGGCCTGGTGCAGTTTGCCACTTCCCCCAGAGAACATATTAGTTTTGGAAAAGAATTGTAATTTATGAGCCTTTAAGTATTTATTTTTTTAAGGCATCACGAGGGCCCCCGTAGGCCCGGTGCGGTCGTCGACCCCCTGAAGAGCTTGGTGGGCTGTCAGATCCAGCATGGCTGGAGGGATGCCCCTGGGAAGATCTCCAAATGGAAAGGAATAGTGCTGGACCAAGTCACCATCCTCCCCTCCCTCTACCTGGTGAAGTATGAGAACGTAGACTGCGTCTATGGCATCGAGTTGCTCAAAGATGGCCGTGTGCAGAAGCTGGAGATTGTGTCAAACCGCATTGGTAAGTATCACTCATCTTTACTTACAAGTAAAAGCAGCAAGTAACTTTTTCGAGTTAATTAATCATTCAGATTCATTCTGTCACTCTCAGACTCACAAAGTCTACTTTCATATTGGATGGTTACTCTGATCAGTTGAGTTGAAAACGCATGCACAGGGTGAGGGGAAGAGAAAATACTAAATTCTTACGAGAGTCTGTTCACTTGGAGAAACTAGGGGGAGCGCTGTTGAGAAAAAGCACTCAAAGTTGCATAGTATCTCTTTAAACTGTAAACACAGTTTAAATGCACAATAGTCAAAGCCAATAGTCTTGCATTTCATCATTTCATTTTGTCTGTGCACTAGGGTACCTCAAAGGAACTGTACCGTAATACAAGAGCCCTGCGTGTTTTTGTTATAAGAAAGAAGCCATAAGACTGTTCAACTAGAAGACTTACCACTCACTCTATAAAGTTTACTATAGAGTTCACTCAACCAACTACTTGAAATATCCCCCCACCCATCTACTGAAGAAGATATAGTCTGCTTTCATCTAATAATAATAATACATTTCATGTGAAGCACATTTCAAGTTACCCAAGGACACTGTTCAATAAAACAAGAATAAGAGTCATAAAACAATCGTGAGAACATGTAGAGACACCGCACAATTAATAACAGACACAACAGTCAGTGGGGACAAACCATTTACAGCAAAAAAAAAAATGAAATAAAAGTGATGGCATTGAGGGAGAATTCAAGAGTGTATGTGTGTGTGTTTGTGTCGGGGGACGGGGGAGTGAAAAGGTGGGTTCTTGGTTAATATAACTCGTGTACCATTGCATTTGCATTTCCATGCTTTCTGATAATTTTCTTCTTTCTTTTTTTTAACTCAGATTCTTACCGAGAGGTCGACAGCAGGCAGGCGATGTCCATGCTTGGTCGGGCGGTGCAGCACAAGTTTGAGAACGATGACGGCTCAAAGGATGAGTGGAGGGGGATGGTGCTTGCCCGAGCCCCTATCATGACCCCCTGGTTTTTCATCACCTATGAGAAAGACCCCATGCTCTACATGTACAAGCTCTTTGAAGACCTCAAGTCGGGAGACCTCAGGTTTCTTCCGGGTGAGTAGAGCATTAGGCTAGGAATACACTTGCTGTTTGATCGAACACGTGTACACAACCTTCTGCGACAAGTCTACACACTTGCTGCAGCACTAATGGCCATAACGCACAATAATGGTGGTTTCCAATAACTTTAGCATGTCGTGACCCTAGTCAAAATTCTGGAAATTTTGCTAGCAGCCAACTTCCTTCTAGATAAGTGTGTTCACTCAGCAGCCTTCTTGGTGACGCCTTTGGGAAGCTATTTCCAAGTTAACAAAACCATGGCCCTGTCTAAATGAATTGTGAGAAGGGTGTAGATTACAAAATAAAATAAAAATAGTTAAAGAATAGAGCTTAACAGAGCTTAAGAAGGACTTTTTCTTTCTGAACCTGGGATGTCTGCCGCTGATAATTAGCATTGGTAGGAAATATTGGTAAAGGCCAGGCCCTTTTGTGGATAAAACTGAGGCATATGTTATAATAAATATAGAATAATTTTACATTTTATTTATATAGCACTTAGGCTTGGGTGGTATTTGAAAATAATGTATGCCAAGGTATTTTCAAATACTGAAGGTATTTATTTTTTTTAAAACCATGGTGTCCTACAAGTCGCAGTAAGACATACTGAATTAGTTTATCATTGTCAGATTGGTAGTTAAATCCTCTGATGGATTCAACAGAAGCAGTTTCTTTCTTGTTCATATGAGAAGTTGTAATAAAGAAACAACACTTCAATATATTAAATCCTTCAGTGGTCCTAGGCGAGTAATTAAAATTGGCCCTACCTACTAACAAAACGTGTATATATGTCACATACAGTATCTCACAAAAGTGAGTACACCCTTCACATTTCAGCAAAAAAATGTGCTATATCTTTTCAAGGGGCAATACTACACATATGAAACTTGGATATGTTTTTGAGTAGTTAGATTTTCTGCCTTCTGAAAATAACTGAAAATAACCAAATTGTGTCAAAATCATTATTTTGTGTGAGCACCATTGTTATCTAGCACTGCCTTAATATGAAATTTACCAGAGCTGCACAGGTTGTTTTTGTAATCCTTTTCCATCCCTCCACGATGGCATTACGGATTTGGCAGATGTTAGACACTGGTACTCTTCCACCTCCTGCTTAAGGATGTCCCATGGGTGATCAATAGGGTTCGGGTCTGGGGACATACTTGGCCATTCCATTATCTTCACTTTCAACTTCTTCAGGAAGGCAGTGGTCATCTTGGAGATGCGTTAGGGGTTGTTATCATAGTAAAAAAAGTCGTATGTCCCACTTTCCAAAGGGGGGTGTCATGCTCATCCATGATTCTTTCAATGACCTGCAGCTCCTAAGTTCTGGCAGCATTGAAACAGCCCCAAAACATGATGTTGCCACCACTGTGCTCGATTCTGGGCAAGGCACACTTATAATGGTACTGTTTAACAGGTTGCTGCCACACATGCCTGACACCATTTAAGCCAAACAAGTTTATTTTATTCTAGTCAGACCACAGGACATGGTTTCAGGAATTCATACTTTTAGACGGTGTGTCTTCAACAAACAGTTTTCAGGCTTTTTTGTGATCAAGCTTTAAAAGGGCTTTCCTCTCAGAGGATGATCATGCACACCGGGTTGTTGCACTGTGCAGCATCTTATTTGAGCTCTGAAAAGCTGACCTCCTACTTCTGCAACCTCTGCAGCAATGCTGGCTGCAGTCATGCATTTATTTTTTACAGCCAACTTCTGCATTTGACACTGAGTGTGTGTACCTTACTTCTTTAATTGATCCTGTCAATGCCTGTTTTGGAAAACCACTTAATGAATGTGGCCACAATGATGTAGCTCAGTTTCATGGTGTTGCTGATCTTGTATAGATAGGCCATCATTGTGTAAAGCAAATCATTCCATTTGTGAAATCCTCAGGCAGTTTTTGTGCCATGAGGAGCCATGTTGGACATTCAATGGCTAGTATGAGAGAATTATAGCCAAAACATTAAAATGAATAGCTCTAATACATGACACACATATTTGTATGGTCCAGTTGAGCAGACCCAGACCCAAAAATGATGAATTGGACAAGCGGCTTTTCAGGGTTGAATGATATTTACCGTTATCATTGGGGGTGTACTCACTTTTGTGGCCTGCTATTTAAACAAAAATGCCTGTATCTAAAGTTGTTTTCAGAGGACAGTAAATGAATGCTGCTACACAAGCTGTACACTGACTACTCAAAAACATATCAAAGTGTCATTTCTGTAGCATTGTCCCTTGAAAAGATATACCACATTTTCTGTTTAAATGTGAAGGGTGTACTCACCTTGTGAGATGCTGTACTGGCATACCTGGGTATCATATCAGGAAAATATCAGGGTATAAGAAATTGGATACTGCACAAGTTAAATAGTAGTTCAGCAGACAGACAGACAGAAAACAGCTTATATTTAAAATATGAACACGGCACACAACATACATTTGAAAGACTGTGTTTATAGTGGCGTTTCCAATCGCTAAGTGAGGTTGGTTGTGTTTCTCCCGACTCGCAGTCCCATCAAAGCACGCACGGAAAATGGAATTAAATAAAGAATGATGTTTAAGATTTATTCCAAAATCCGGTTGACTTCCAAAAGAAAAGCATCAAGACAAACATAAATTGCTCTTACTAGCGGAACTTGCGGTCTGAAACTGTTTCCTCACACTACCATCCTCAAACTGTTTCCTCACACTGCAATGCACCTGCACTAATCAAAGCAGGCTTCGCGCCACTAGCGCATCTAAGGGGTGTGTCTCAGGTAGGATGGCAGTAATCAGGAAAGTGCTCTCAGGTGCATCAGGGTAAGTCCACAAATAACAAAAACTAAAGCATGCAAAAAAGGTAAGTATTAACAAAAGTATAACAAAAATATTTGAGCTAAAAACAAAACACAATTGCATATTGGCATCATGTACTGAAATCCTGTAAAAACTGCACATGGCTCCTACACTGGCCCCTAATTATCCATTCTGATGACAATTACCAAAACAAAGTACATAAAGGAGCCATAGTGTCTACATAACCATGCTAGGCCTAACTGATGTCACCATTCTACAATCATCAGTTTCAAACAACATTCAAGAGTACAAGAGATTGAGGTTTTTTTTTTTCTTTTTTTTTGTCGTTTTTTTTGTTTTTGCCTTTTTTTTTGTTTTTTTTTTGTTGTTTTTTTTTTTTTTTCCAAAGAGTCCAAGAACCCCAAAGTCCACAGGGGTGTGCTCCAAAACGATGAAGAAAAAATAAAAAAGGAAGTCCATTGACTTTTGAGGAGTCAAGGTGTGTGTGGTGCAGGAATGAAAAGTCCATGTATGTGCATAGTTGTGACTGTAGGTGTGCTGTAAATGTGCAAGTCCATGTGTGCATGTATGGGCTGATGTGTGTATGAGCACGCCAATCAAGTAGGTAGGTTTGTCAGGTTGTGTGGGTGCGTGCAGACGCATGGAGCTCTTGGCTCTATCTTGGCTCAACCAGGCCTTCAAGCTGATTCATCAGCTTCGAGAATCAAACAAAGCTTGTTGATCGGTCTCTGGATGGTGTTACTCTTGGTTTTCACCATGACGCTTCGGACAAGGCCCTTGGGCCCTGGCAAGGGTTTCAGCACCCGGCCTAATGACCAGGAGCTTCTAGGCGCTGTTGGGTCAACGATTATGACCATGTCGTTCTCTCTGAAGTTTCGGTGGACTTTGGACCATTTCTGCCGCTGCTGCATCAGTGTGAGATACTCCGCTGTCCATCGTCTCCAGAAGAGGTCCGCCAGGTATTGCACCTGTCGCCATCTCCTCCTGCTGTACAGGTCCTGTTTGTTGAAGACACCGGGGGGCAGCAGTGGTTTGGTGTTGAGCTGCAGTAGGTGGTTGGGTGTGAGTGGCTCAAGGTCATTAGGGTCACTGGATGTGGTGGTTATGGGTCTGTCATTGAGGATTGATTCGACCTCAGCGCTGTCTGCAACATCTCGTCATCCAGTGTCTGGTGCTTGAGAATGGAAAGGAGTACCTTTTTCACCATTTTGATGAGCCTCTCCCACACACCTCCAAAGTGTGCAGCGAAGGGAGGATTGAACAGCCATTTGACATGTTGGGTGATCAGCGCATCATGGATTTTTTGCTGGTTGATTTGATCTGCAGCAGCCTGTAACTCTTTCTGTGCACACATGAAGTTAGTACCACAGTCAGTTCGGATGGTGAGCACCGGCCCTCTCCTGCAAAGGAATCGCCGTATGGCATTAATGCAGGAGTCTGTGTTAAGCATGCTCGCCACCTCAAGGTGAACAGCCCTGCTCGCCAGACAGGTGAAGATGACACCACATCTCTTCACAAGAGAACGGCCCTTTTTGACCTCGATAGGTCCGAAGTAGTCGATGCCTACATGAGAAAAGGGGGGTAAATCTGGAGTGACTCTTTCTGTTGGCAGGTCTGCCATCTTCTGTGCCCCGACATTGGCCTGCAATTTCCTACAAAAAACACAGGTTTTAATGATTGATCTAGCAGCCATGTTAGCAGAGGGAAGCCAGAACTTCTGTCTGAGCCTGGAGAGCATGTGGTTACGTCCTGCATGTCCCACTTGGTGATGTATATCACGTAGAATGAGTTTTGCGATGTGAGAGTCCTTCGGTAGAATAATTGGATTCTTTAGACTCACCGGCATGGAAGACTGACTCAGCCTGCCTCCAGTTCTCAAGATGCCTTCATCCAGTATCGGATCCAGGTTTTGTATGGAGCTGTCTGTGTTTACTGGCATGCCTTTCCTTAGGAGATCGAGCTCAACATTGAAATTACATTGTTGCTCATAGCAAATGATTGGCTTTTCTGCTTCGTCCAAATCATCCACAGTTAAGCATTGTGGCTCACCTTGTGCTGTGGATGTCACATTCATCTTGTTCTTTTTGCTTCGGAGCAGGAGGCAGTGTTTGATCTTCAGCAGCCAGGCAACAGCTCTGAGTAGTTTCTTCCAGGATGAGAAGTGCTGAATCAGGGAAGAAGTGGCATTAGTGTTCAACTTAACAGTATTAACAGTAATGGCTCTTTTTACCATCACCACTGGGCATGTTGTGAAGATCTTCCAGCATGTCAGGCCACTCCAACTCCCCCTTTGAGAGGTAAGGAGGACCATGGAGCCATCTGGTGGACACCAGAAGTGGTTCAATATGGAGTCCACGTGAGGCATCATCTGCCGGATTGTCTTTTGAGCAGACATACCTCCATTGATGGACTTGAGAGAGGCTGTGTATTACTGCAATTCTGTTGGCAACATATGTGCGGAATCTTGTGGTTTCATTGCAAATATACTTCAGCACAGTTGTGCTATCGGTCCAGAACGTAGAGCTCTGAAGGTTCATGTGCAACTCTTTCTGGAGCATTTTGTCCATTTTCACTGCCAGTGTTGCAGCAGCAAGCTCCAGTCTGGGAATGGTAATCTGCTTTAAAGGTGCAACTCTTGATTTAGCCATTACAAAGGCAATGTGAATGTCACTGTTGCTGTTCACCAGACTGAGGTAGGTCACTGTTCCATAGCCTGTTTCACTGGCATCGCAGAAATGATGAAGCTGAGCAGTCTTCACTGGGCCGAAGCCCTCAGGTTTTATACACCTGTCCACTTCGAATCTGTCCAGCTGTTTCAATTCTGATATCCATCTTTCCCAAGGTTTGCAGAGTTTTTCTGGGATGGGTTCGTCCCAGCCGCACTTCTCAATGCACAGTTGTTGTAGGATGTGTTTGGCTCTGAGAATGAAGGGGGCTAGGAAACCCAGTGGGTCGTAGATGGAACTCACGACTGATAGGATGGATCGCCTTGTAAGTGCTATGTTCTTGTCAGCAACTTTGAAGGTAAGTACATCTTTCTGGATGTTCCACTGAATTCCCAGGGCCCTTTCAAGTGGTGGTTTTTCTCTATCAAGGTCAAGTTCTTTCACCAGCGTCGCTCTGTGACTTTCAGGTATGGTTGCTAGCACTTCACAGCTGTTGCTCACCCACTTATTCAAAGTGAATCCTCCTTGGGCGCATGCTTCCCTGAGGTCCTGAGTCAGCTGGATTGCTTCTTGCACAGAAGCCACGGAACGAAGGCAGTCATCGACATAAAAACTGTTGGTGATTGTGTCAAGAGTTGTTGCATTGAACTGTTCAGAGTTGTCAATCGCTGTTTGTTTCAGGGCGAAGTTGGCGATGCTTGGAGACGACACAGCACCGAAGAGATGAACATTCATCCTGTACACTTCCAGCGGCTTGCTCACGTCCCCCTGTGGCCACCAGAGGAATCTGAGGAAGTCACGGTGATGTTCTTGAACGCGCACTTGGTGGTACATCGCCTCGATGTCGGCCATAACAGCAATCTGTTCCTCTCTGAATCGTAGCAGAACGCCCAGCAGTGGGTTCGCCAGGTCCGGACCCTGGAGAAGTTCTGTGTTCAGAGATTTGCCCTTGAAAGAAGCAGAGCAGTCAAATACAACTCTTAGCTTTCCCTTTTGCTTGTGGTATACCGCATGATGTGGTATATGCCAGACCATGCCATCACTTCTTTGCAGTTGGTTGGTTGGTACCTTTCCTGCATAGCCTTTGCTGAGCACATCATCCATGAAGGCTTTGTACTCCCTTGCATAAGCAGAATCCCTTTGGAACTTTCTAGCTAGGCCCACTGTACGTTGTACCGCCATCTGCAGGTTGTCTGGCATAGTGACATCTGTGTTACGAAAAGGCAAAGGTAAGTAGTAGTGGTTATTTTTCAGCTTGACTGACCTTGTTGTCACATCCATGAATCTTTTATCTTCAATAGACATTTCAGGTTTCTCATCACATTCCTTTTCTGGAAAGTCGTGGTCATATTGTTTGATCAGCATGTCATTGATGTTCTGCAATGTGATTCGGTTCACTGTGGCAGTCCTTTTGTCACCACTATCCACAGCAGAGCAAGAATTGAGTGGTCCATTGACCACCCATCCAAGTAACGTCTTGACTGCATATGGTCCTTCGTTCTGGCTATTAAGAACTTCCCACGGCTCCATTGCCTTTGGAACATCCATGCCTATTAGTAGTTCCACATCAGTCAATCCTGGGCAGAGTTATGCCACTGAGATATGGCCATCGTTTAAGATCATTTGCAGTGACAATATGGTCTCTAGAGACCGGAATTTTGGCCTGTGTGTACACGGTAGGTAGGTGAATGAATACACTGCCATCAATATTTCCCACCTCGAGTCCTGTGAGTTCATGGCACCTCACTGTCCGCTCTTGGCCCATCGTTGTAAGGGCCACAGCAGTCTTGCGTCCTGTGATGTCGAGTTTTCTCATCATTCGGTTAGAGCAGAATGTAGCCGAACTGCCCGGGTCAAGGAAGGCATAAGTCTTGATCGCTCTGCCGCCTTTGGTTGACCTGACGATGACCGGAACTATAGCTAGTGCGCAATGACTGGCCCCTGTAGCATGGTTAGCCGAGATCAATGCACTGTTTACAGCTGCTGATGCTGTTACATCTTTTCCATTAATGTGCAGTAGGGTAGGGTGTCTAAACTGACATTCATCGCAAGTGGCTCTCTGCAGACAGTCTTTACTCATATGCCCCTTTTTTAAACAGCCAAAGCAATATCCGTTTTGCCTGAAGTGATGCACTTTCTGTTCATGAGTACAGGCCTTCAATCCTTCACAGTCAGAGATACTGTGTGTCTCGGAACAAAAACTGCATGGATGTGGTGTAGTAACCCGTTTGTTGGTTTGGAGTGTCTTAGCTGACTGTGATGGGTGACTGACGGCTGGTGTGACTGATGTGGCAAAGCTGCTTCCACTCTTGGGGTTTTTTACACTGGACCTGGCTCTAGGAACTGGCTTACTGGTGGTACTGTCTTTAATGTCTCCAAATACTGGATGGAGTAAGATGTTTGACTGGCGCTCAAGGAACTCTACAAGGTGACTGAATTTGATCCGGACAGTGTTGTCCTTTGACGTGTCATACACAGTGGTTCGCCAGCGTTCGCAAAGTTTGTATGGTAATTTGGAGACAAGAAGTTTGGGGTTGGATGCCACATTCAGCTCCTCCAGGTTATCCAGCCTTTGCATGACATTTAGACATTCCCTCAGATATAGTGCATATTCCAGAAGCGCCTTGCCATCATCAGGTTTCAATGTTGCCCAATTAAAAGCCTTGTCCAGGTATGCATTAGCAATTCTCATGTCATTACCAAAATGCTTTTTCAGTAGCCTTTTTGCTTCATTAAAAGCAAGACGGGCATCCATGTGCATGCAGCTTCTCACTATATTCTTAGCTGGGCCATCAGTAAATTGTTCCAAAACAGTCGGTCTTGAAAATCAGTGGTATTTTTTTCTATGGCATGTTCAAAAGCCAGTATGAATGGCTGAAATGAGAGGGGGCTACCACTGAATATTGGTACGTCTCTTTTAGGCAGAAGGGAAAGATTTTGTTGTCTCACCATAATGTCAACGAGATCTCTCTGCCTGCTGGGCTGTCCTGCGTTGGTGGTAGAAGTGGCGTTGACGTGGCTTTGAGGTCTCCGCTGGCTCGTGGTAGACGCGGTGGTACCCCTGGAGCTGGTGTGAATGTGGCGCACCGCTCTTTGGAGAGGCGTTTTAGGCACTGCTGCCACAGGTGCAAATTCAACGGCAGAAACTTCAGCCAGCATTGGTTCTATGGGCTGTTCTTCGCTGCGCTCCAGGTACTCGTTCATGGCGTCGCCCTCTTGAGCATCAGTTTCGAGCAGGGACTGGACTCTAGCGTTTGCCTCGGCCAATCGTGCTTTAAGTTCCGCGTTTTCACGTTTGACTTGCAGCGCTTCCTGCTTCGTTTTAAGTTCTCTCTCCTCCAATTTTAGTGCATGAAGCTCAGGCAGAGATTTTCTTCGCGCCTCCAATGCTGCTTGATCGGCCAGAGCACGTCTCAAAGCAGATAATGTCTTCGATGCCCTGGAGACATTAGAAACACTGTCACTTGGGCGCACCGTTGACTGAAGTTGGTGTTCTTTCCAGGTGTTGACGGTTGTCAGAAAATCCTCAATTTCTTGCATTTTTCTTTCGTACCAGTCTGAGTCATTTTCGATCTCCTCCCCCAATAATAGTTCTTGTACCTCTTCATGTGAGGATTTAAACGACTCAATGCTCACATTAAGCGCTGTCACTTTTTCCTCTACCCGTTTAATGTTCCCATCATCAACGAGCAGAGGTCGTAATTCGTTGATATATCGGGTGCAAAGACTCAGTTTGCCTCGGCGAGAGTCAATTGCTGCCCTTTTCGGGTCATTCTCCTCAGAACCCGACATCATTCAATCCAATTTCGTGTCGCTTTCAGTCTCAGAATTTAAATGTTCATCAGATAAGCTTCACGTCTTTCACTCACCCAATATTCGGGCTTTCCTTCCTGCGTTGCGCTCCTTAAGTTATTGGAAGCGCATCTTAAATGCACAGGGAAGTATCCACAAAGTGTCCGAAGTAGGTTGCAGTGATCCAAAGTAGTCCAAGTTTTACCATCGGGTCAGGTAGTTTCAGACTTTATAGTGGCGTTTCCAATCGCCAAGTGAGGTTGGTTGTGTTTCTCCCGACTCGCAGTCCCATCAAAGCACGCACGGAAAATGGAATTAAATAAAGAATGATGTTTAAGATTTATTCCAAAATCCGGTTGACTTCCAAAAGAAAAGCATCAAGACAAACATAAATTGCTCTTACTAGCGGAACTTGCGGTCTGAAACTGTTTCCTCACACTACCATCCTCAAACTGTTTCCTCACACTGCAATGCACCTGCACTAATCAAAGCAGGCTTCGCGCCACTAGCGCATCTAAGGGGTGTGTCTCAGGTAGGATGGCAGTAATCAGGAAAGTGCTCTCAGGTGCATCAGGGTAAGTCCACAAATAACAAAAACTAAAGCATGCAAAAAAGGTAAGTATTAACAAAAGTATAACAAAAATATTTGAGCTAAAAACAAAACACAATTGCATATTGGCATCATGTACTGAAATCCTGTAAAAACTGCAAATGGCTCCTACAGTGTTGTTTCGTTGTCCCACAGAAGAGGCGTCCCCAGAGGAACCTGAACCCGGTGAGGTGGTGGACAGTCTGGTGGGGAAGCACGTGGAGTACAGCATGGAGGACGGAGGGAAGAGGATCGGCCTCGTCATCCAGCAGGTGGAGGCCAAGCCCTCCGTTTATTTTATCAAGTTTGAAGACGACTTCTACATCTACGTCTACGACCTCATCAAGGCCTAGACAAAGGGATGCATTTTTATTTATGATGACTTTTACATCTACGACTCTTATAAGGCCTCTACAAAACAATTGCCTTTAGATTTGAGACAATTTTACATCTCTGACGATAATAATGGCTAGACAAAACAATGGGTTTTTATTTGAGACAACTTCCACAATTATGTCTATAACTTTAAGGCATTGACAAAACAATAGCCATATCCAAAATGTTTACTCATTCACTATATAGTGCATCATATAGAGTGCGTGAGTTACATTGTTTTGATCCTTACATAATGCACTGTAACGAGTAAACATTTTTGATTCTGCCAATGCCTTGAATGCATTCAAAATGAATGTTTCTGTCTCCACACTAACCATTAATATTTTTTTATTCCGATATTTTTATTTTATTATTCTTTTTCCCCATTTTCTGGACTGTTATATCAATTTTCGAGCTCTTAGCTACATTTATCAGATTGCTTTAAATTGGTCAGCCCAATCAGTCTAAAACAATTTTGGCCACTTCCTGTCAGAACACTGGATGTTAAAAAACATCTTTTATTACCTCATCTTTGTACATTTCGTTGGTATTTCTCTACTATAACTCGCTTTTCTGGGTTTGGGATGTCCCTTTCTGTCTTTTCTTGTTTATATTTTTTTTGTTGTGTGTACCAAAGTGATTGCTGACATTAGTGTTGTAGTTTTCTGTAGTTTTTTTTTTTTTTGTAATTTGACTGTAATTCACCCACATTAGAAATCCTCAGAAAGTACTGAACACGGCAGTGTATTCTATATGGGTTGTATCAATCAGTATTGCAGTGTCCTCAGTAGCCAATATAATCTTGATTTCACCTTATTACTTCAAGCATTATCTGTACTGTGCTTACTTTCATATTATGTGTGACCTCTGTATGTGTCAGGAGGTTAGTATGTACTCATTTTTTATTATTATGTGTGATATTGAGTGACTGATTGCAAGTGCACTTCAGAGCATCCGTCTCTCCTTCCACAAGCATCACTTGGAGTCAAATGTGCCTTACAAGCATACTACACTTGACCCTCAAACATACTAAACTTAAAGAGCACCTTGAAAATGAAGGGTATATTGTATACGCATTGCTAGTTATATAACTGTACATGTATGGCTAATGTGACTGCAAAACACAAGTTGGGTACAGCTGATATCCTTTTAAACTCATGTGAATCACTGGCATCAATCAGTAAAGTTGCAATTATTTTAAGCGGACAACCCTAGTCTCATGACTGTGTGTGTGTGTGTGTGTGTGTGTGTGTGTTTGTGCGTGCACGTGTGTATGTGGTGGGGGGAGCAGTATGATAAAGATGTTCATATAACCCACATTAGGTTACTTGTTGAAAAGATGTCTTTGTATGCAGTATTGGTCAACTTGGCTTTAGAAGGTACAATCCCATACCAAGTGTGCTCGTTCCAGTCATTTACTAAATCAGTGATGTCATCTGGTTCTCCTGTGTACTTAAAACAGGTGTCTTCACTGCTGATTTAGTGATTGGTGAGAATAACAAATAGTGAGTGTGTGACTGTAACATCTCAACACTGTATCATTTGTGTGGATTTTGAAGATGATTCTTCTTTTAACTGTCAGCTATAACAGTGCATTATCTTACTGAATCACATGCAAAAACATGGGCTGCAAAAAAATAAAGAAATACAGGTTTCCCATTCCCATTTCCAATTATTATATATTGCTGGTGTCCCAGCAATATATAATAATTTCCTGCCCAGGGCCTTGTGCTCCTCCTGATGAACGAACCTGTAAACCCTTCCCCTTACACAAGCCAATCTCAGTCAAAACGGTTGTCTTTTGTGGTCCCACAATGGTGGAACAAGCTACACGTTGCTATGGTAGCAGGGTCATCCTCATTACCTTTAAGAAGAATTTGATTGGTTTAAGCATGTTTTAACAAAAAGTGAGGGTTTATCATCAGGGTGGCTGGGGCAGGGTGGTAGAACATTTTCATTTAAAGCAGCACTTCGCAACTTAAAATGGACTGTTTTCCCTTCCCCTCATCCTGTGCATGTGTGTTTTCAACTCAACTGTTTAGAGTAACCGGCGAATACGAAAGTAGTCATTTTCCCCACAGGTAAATAAAGTCAGAATTTCTTCAGAATTTTACGTGATCCTGCTTCTTGTGATATTCAAGACTTTGCTGGTGCCGGCCCAGACAGCCAGATATTGCAAGCGTGGTATTCTGTCCACAGACAGCAGCCGCGGTCGAGAAAGTCTTCATCCGCCTGGTTATGACTCGTTCAACCATCTACCAACTTACAATGATTATTTAACTTGAAAAAGTTGCGTAGTGTTGCTTTAATATGTTCTCTGGTGACAAACCGTGAACCATGGCCATTTCAGGATTACGTCCTGTGAATTGCTGTACAGTCATAATTACTTATAGCATCTAAGCAAAAGGAAGCTTTATGCTGGGGTAAGGTGTTGCTTGGAAGAGGGGGGCTGGGGATTTAGGTTGCTCAGAACTGCCAGCTTGTGTGTAGGCAGAAACAACCCCGCATTCAGTAACCTGCTACAGGGAAGGGAGGAGGAGGAGCAGTGGGGGAGGGGAAAAACCAGCCAGAACAGAGGAGACACTGAGTAGGCTAGACTGCTCCAGTAAGGCCACAGGTAGCCACGGTACTGAGTACATACCCAGAGAGAGAGAGAGAGAACTTCCATTAGCTGTTATCTGCCCCTCTGGAATATGCTCTACAGCCCTGCTCCAAGCTTACATAACAGACAAGAAGAACCCTCAGAACACTGGTGATGGGCAGGTTTCTTACGAAAACCAGCAGGTCCCAGAACCAGGAACCAGAAAGCTAGATCAGAATAAGACTTAGATAAATAGCTGCTTCCTGGATTTAGCTGAAATGCATTTACTGGTTCTCACTGTGAAGTGTGTGTGTTTGTGTGAAGACACCATGGCTCCAGACATGACAGTCCTGTGAATGAATGACACAAGGACTGTTTGGAATAGAGCTGTGATTCGGTGAGTTTGAAATTAATTAAACCTTTATTTACTTGTTTAAGTATTTATTTGATGACATGAGAACTATGACTTGTTTTCTAAAGAAGCTTCACGGTTACTTCAAAATAAATGCTCAAAAGTTCATCTCTATTTATATAGCACATTTTATACACTGCATACACAGATGGTGTTTTGTTTTACTTTTGTTTCTTCAACTAACAGTAGGTGAAAGAATAAAAGCATATATAAGACAATGTACGAATTACAATTCTGGCCAGTTTGACCTACAATTTCTAAACCTTCAAACCTGTTCCACAGTTACTGTGGCTGCCCTGAAGAACTCCGTATACCAAGCAGAGCGCTCCTGACCACATATCCCATGGTGGCAGTTGCACTAAAGCTATCTTTGTATATGTTGTGTGTGTGTCTGTGTGTGTGTGTATGCTTGTGGCACAGTTCCCTCATTCTTGTTTGGAAGCTGGTTGATGTTACTAAATAGGTTGGTTGTAAGTCCAGCGTGAATGCAAATGTTAAAAGCAAAATAACACCTGTAATTAACCTTTAAAGTGTTTGCCATATGCACAATAACCCTGTTAAATTATTTGTTGTCTTCCACTTGCCAAATGCCATGTAAGAATTAAAAAAATGCTAAAAATATAGGCTACACATATACAAGAAAGGATAGAATATGTACCACCTATACTCAAAATACACGTACACACATGCACATCCACATATACTTGCACATATACATACATGCATACATACAGCAAAATAACACCTGCAACAATTACACAAAAAGACACCAGTCTTCAGTGTGCACAAATGCTGCCAATTTGATTGGATTGATTGCATGAAAGTAATTTCTTACATGAATACATAACTTAATGCCGATTTCTTTCCATGCAGGAATTAAAAAACCCTAAAATGACCGAAAGAAACCTTTTTGGAAAGGGGGAGTCTTGAGCATGAAAAGGAAATCTTTCA
Organism: Setipinna tenuifilis; assembly: GCA_030347295.1. Classification (NCBI taxonomy): domain Eukaryota; kingdom Metazoa; phylum Chordata; class Actinopteri; order Clupeiformes; family Engraulidae; genus Setipinna; species Setipinna tenuifilis. Next base: position 1,901,889 of record CM059271.1, on the reverse strand, counting down.
GGGGTTTACAGGACTTTTATTTATTGTGTGAAAAGTGAATTAAAAAAAAGACCTGAGTCTGGACACATAGATGACTACCATGGAAGGCAATGCCTCTTTTTGTGTTATTAAGTGTTTTGGAGGGTAGGCTAAAAGCAATGTTTGTTTAGACCGTACTAATTACCGAAAACCTTTATGTATGAAGTGCAGAAGACATCAACTGTAAAGGATAAACATGTGGCCTCAGCTGAGGGGACTGAATATTTTGGGCCCTCTGAAAGAATGCAGTTTTGGGCCCTGTTATTATTAATACAAAATATTAATATTGTCCTCAAAGGGCCCACTGTCATTGTTGAGCCTTTACAATTGTCCTAACTTGACTCCCTCCCCCCTCTCTACACCCCTAGAATAGAGAATCAAAGACACAGAGAGAGACAGAGTAAGGGAAAAAAACATTGGGCTCAATGAAAGAATACAATTATAAGCCCTGCTATTCTCAATAGTGACATTAATAGTGTCCTTAAAGGCATCTTTAGTGTCCTCATAGGGCCAACTGTCAATGCTGTGCTCTTAGAATCATCCTACATCACCCCCATCTCCCGCACGCTGCTCAGTCGTGGTACACCATGCGGCAGAGATGTTTTCTCGCAATCACAACCCGGCATGGGCTCCTGCTGGTAATCATGTGCTGCGGATTGGTTCTCCTCCAGCTGCTCTCCTGCAGTCTGAACAGCTCGTACACTGTCCACAGACCCACCTCCTCAAGAACAAACAAACTGATGAACGAACCTGAGTACCAGGCCTTGCTCCAGGAGCTGGAAGAACGTTACCAACACTACGTGAGCAGTCTTACTAAGCAGATAACTCAGCTAAAGGAGGCTGTAGTGCACAGGAGCACACAGCTGCAAAAGTCCTTAGTCCACTCAGCTACCGAGTTCTTCCCAGAGACGGAGGGGAATGCTCTGCAAGGCAAAACAAATCTGGAGGACTTCCTGCAGGGTCAGCTGAACAGGGCAGAGGTTCACAGTGGAACCAGAGTGACCAGTGAATACGCCCTGGTGCCTTTCGAAAGCTTCACCCTACACAAGGTCGGAAATTCTTCTGCTGCTCTTCGAATTTAGTTACACTTTATTTCAATGGTCCCTGTTACAGTGGTTCTTCATCATGGAGTACAGTGTAACAATGTATGTAACAACATGTAACATTATGTTCCTACACTATTCCTTAAGGGAAGTGTTGGGGTTAGTGTTAGGTATGTATAGCATAAATACATAAGATACACTGTAGATTCACGGTAGAAGAGAAAATTGAAATAAAGTTATCTTTTGTTATTTTTTGAATACTGTTTTTACCACTCTGAACTGTGCAATGCACTTTTGGTGATTGTTTTTTTGTTACATTTTACTGCTTTTCACCAAATTTTACTGTATAACTTCTAGTTATCATTTAATTTATTTGACATATTTTTATATTTGTACATATTTGTATGATTACATTTAAATCAGCATCTTTTTTCATTTTTTTTATTTCATCTTGCTGCCGCCTGTGCATTGTTCCAACTCCAACCATGTCTGTGATATTACTACACTTTAAATATGATTGAATTGAATCAGATTGAATTAAATTAAATAAGGTGTACCAACTGGAGATGGGGCTGAGCAGGTTTCCTGTGGAGAGGCCACTGCGTAAGGACCGGCGGAACGACCTGGTGGGCACGCTGGAGATAGCGTTACAGATGCTCAATGCGCCGCGAGACAGCGACAACCCCCAGCTACGTAAAGTCTACTCCCCTTCTGATTTCATTGAGGGTATGTGTAAGTATAAAAAGTGCTGCTTTAAAGCAATCATAAATTAAGGCAAGGGGCTGCATTGATTTTTCTACGTTGGTTTAACTTCATACCTTCCATGGTATGTAAGGGATAAACAGTCTTGGGGTCGTTACTTAAAAAAAAAACAGTCAATTACCGGTCAGAAGTTTTAAAACATCACACTTTTTCCATTTTTTTTTACTGAAAATTCAGTTTATTGTGTCATTGCACTCTACAAATGAAAGCACAGAACAAATAAGCAATTTAAGTTGAAAAAAATCATGAAATCAATTTATAAACCAAAATGTATTCATCAAAGTAGCCACCTGAGCATACTCGTGGCATTCTTTCTGCAAGGGAAATCAAATATTCTTCCGAAAGTTCTTCCAAAGTTTGTTGCAGAAGTTCCCATAAATGTGTGGCACTTGTAGGTTGCTTGACTTTCACTCTTCTGTCCAGTTCTTCCCAAACCAGCTCGATGAGGTTTAAGTCTGGAGATTGTGCTGGCCACTCCATGTTTTCAAGCTTACCATCTTGTTATTTTTTCCTGAGGTAGTTTGGACTCGTGTTTTGGGTCATTTTCTTGCTGTAGGATGAACCTCTGACCAACTAGGCGCATACCAGAGGGTATTGCATGGCGCTGCAGAATGCTGTGGTAGCCATGTTGGTTGCTTGAAGTTGTTGTCCGGTGAGCTGCCTATCACACAATTTGTTAACTCTTAGAGACATGTTCTCTGATTCAGTTGTGGCTTTGGGTCTGCCAGACCACTTCCTGTCAGTTTTTCCCAGTTGAGTGCCTTTTGATGGTGAAGAAAACTGTACTCACTGACACCTTGACTTTCGTTTGCAATTGTCCTGTCGGAAAAACTAACACTTTTAAGTGTTATGATGGTCTGTCTGTCTCCCAATGTTAATAGCCCCTTTCTTGCAATTTTTGTAGTATTACACTACTTTCTGCAGTACAACACTGTTCACCTGATGCTCCTGAGGGTCTGGTACCACAGTGTGTGTTTCAACACTGCTTTTATACTAACATTGGGTGTTTTAAGTAATCAAGAAAAGTTGGAACACCTATAGGAAATAGCAGCACTAGCCATCAAGGCTGTATAATTCTGAAATGTACACTATTTTTCGGTTTTAGGTAACCATTTTTTTTACCTCTGGCTGTCCAGTACTTACCTTTGTACCATTTCAGGGTATTCATTGAACTTTCACCACTTGAATTGCAATAAATAACTGGAAAAATTAGGGTGTTCCAAAACTGTTGGCCGGTAGTGTACACATGACTCAAAAATGTAATGCTTTACTTTACTTCTTTCCTCCTTATCGAGCGTAACTCCAAAAATTACTCTTTACATGACTTTGCATTATAGAGCAAGCGTTGAGCAAAAACAAATTCCTATTGCAATGAGCAAGATGTAAAGCAAGTCTTTCTTTCACGAAAACAGGCTACACCACAAAGTTGGTTAAAATCTGAAGAGCACTGCACAGGATCATATCAGTACTGCACTGCTGGCAGGCTTATGTTATTTAAAAAAAAGCCTCATCAAAAGTCTAAAATAGGTTAACTTCATCAACACTCATGAAAAATACAATGAATGAAATGGGCTATGGGGCGCCATTTGTAAAGTGCATCATTGTGAAATAAACATTTTTGTCACATTTAGGTTTAAACAATGTCCAAAATACAGGTGTGATTTTTTTCAGTTACTTTTTTGCACATTTAAAGCAATATTTAGAAACTTAAAGAAAGTTAAATATAAATAGTAAATACTACACATAAATCATAAATGTTAAATGTAAATGCTAAATATAAGTCTAAATGTTAAATATAAATATAAATGTTAAATCTAAATGTTAAATGTAAAAGTTATATCTAAATCTAAATGTTAAATGTAAATGTTAAATATAAATATAAATGTAAATGTTAAATTTAAATGTTATATGTAAATGTAAATATAAATGTAAATGTTAAATGTAAATGCTATTAAGTGCCGCTAAAATGGCTCTGCTGATAGTGTCAGCCAAGGCTGATGTAGATATGACGAGTGTGTGGGCCTAGTACTACTTGGTTGAAACCAAACGGCCAGGCAGGTAAGAGGTTTGCTGGAAGCCATTGTTACATTCCAAGTGAGCACCCCCCTGTCTGGCTGTAGTGACTGCAGGTCACAAAATCAGTGTTCATAAACAAAATTGTGTCCATGCTGAAAACCTGGGGCCTCATTTATAAAGACTTGCGTAGAAACCTTCCTAGATTTTATCTAAGAACTTTTCTGATTTGATCGTAAGTGCAATTCAGAGAAAACGAACGTACGCACAAAATCCATGCGTACGCCAATCATTCGGTTATAAATCACAAATGATCGTGGAATTGTGTGCAGCTGAATGCTCCGCCCTCAAAACGCCCCTGCTTAATGAATTAACATATAAAATGAGCTCATCCTCAAAGCAAAAACTCTCTGTGACCATGGCAACTAAAGAGGAACGCAAGAAAAACAGGGCCTCCTCGGCTGTCTCCGTGTGCGCAATCGGGGTGAGCAACCATTTCTTCAAAGGATAACCTCGGTCTCCTGTTGACAGAAATTATTAATTTAACCTCATGTTCCTTCTAAAAAAGCAAATATTTTTTAAAGGGTTTACCTAGAAGCCAGCCGTCTCTGCCCGCTCCCGCCTCCAGTCGATTTCCAACACTACAATTACGCACAATGAAGGAATCGTGCGTTGACCCTGGCCAGTACACAACAGCATTCAAAATTGCCATACGAGCATCACAAATGAGCTGCACATTTATGGAGTGGAGATTTTTCCTGTTGACATACATGTATTCGTTTACATGTGGAGCTCGTATGGCAACGTGGGTGCAGTCTATCGCACCGATCACATTTGGGAACCCTGTTTTACGCAGGGAATCCTCCTTCACTTCTTGCTGTTCCTGGGCACTGTATGGGAATCGAATTAATTGCGGGCATAGGCGAATAATTCCGCGAAGAACATCTGGCAATATTCTGCTGAATGTTGATTGGGATATTCCCGACCGGTCTACAATTTCTCGCTGGAACGTTCCTGTCGGGAGGAACCCAAAAACAGGCAAAACCTGTACCTGAACGGGTATATCCTGGTTGCATCTGGTGCGTCTCTCTAGATGAGGGCCCATTTGGGCACAAAGCTCTAACAAAGCCGTTCTCGGCTAGCGGTACCTGCTTATCAGCCATGTGTCATCATGTGCCAAAAAGTCTGCGTGGTCACGAAAAACTCGTTCTCTCCTTATTGCACGGTTGGCAATATCGTCCAACAGGGCCAATACAGCCATGTCTCTTACTAAAATCCAACACACTATGACAGTTTTTATAGCCTACCAAATGTTTTACACATGTGGAATTAAATGTACACTTATCATACCTATCAACTATAGCCTATTCATGTAATAATTTGATTGTATTGATTTGATTGTGTAATTGATGATGATGACGATGATGATGAAACATTTAAAATATATATTTTGAAAGTATTGGTAGGGTACTTCTGCTTATATCAGCCTAATCCTAATCATATTACAGTGAAAGAGGCGAGATTGTCTTTTTTAATGAAATTCCTAGCCCGTGCATCGGAAAATATCTGCAATACCAGGCATAACCACAAGGAAATGGACGTACGCCAAGCTGGAACCTGACGTGGAAATAAGTACTTTTCCACGTCAAAGATGTTTTTTATAACTCTGTACTTTGGCGTGAATTCGTTCGTATGAACACTCTAAGATCAAATCTGTGCGTAAGATCGTTTTATAAATGAGGCCCCTGGACTAGGCTCTTCAAATAAAGGTTCTTCTGTTTTTTTGTTCTTGTATATTGTTATATTATCATAATATTATAATACACGACCAGGAGCCACTTATTTCCCTTGATGAGGGTCTCCCCCTTGGTCATTTGACACTATAGTATTCGATACTACACTCTGGTCTCCGGGAACTCTTACTTTGGTACATTTTGAATTTACATATTAGCTTCACACGAAACATTTAAGTTTAACATTTAGATTCAGATTTATATTTAACATTTATATTTAACATTTAGATTTAGATATAACTTTTACATTTAACATTTGCATTTAACATTTAGATTTATATTTAACATTTAGATTTGTATTTAGCATTTGTATTTAAAATGTAACATTTACATTTAACATTTATATTTAACATTTACAATTTATATTTAAATATAACATTTAGATTTATATTTAGCATTTACATTTAACATTTACCATTTATGTGTAGTATTTAATATTTATATTTAACTATTTAAAATTTCTTTAAGTTGCTAAATATTGCTTTAAATGTACAAAAACGTAACTGAAAAAAATCACACCTGTATTTCAAGGAAATGGCTAAGCCGTCCACCATAACTGTCGGGGTGTGGAGATATGCTAATTATTTTTAATATATTGAGAGGCGTTGCCAAAGTTAAAGTGTGATGGAAGAGGACAGGGGAGAAGTCGTGAAGAATGTGCTGGTGGCCCTGTCGTGTTGGTGGCGGTTGCATGAAAAAGTTGCTTGGTTTTGATTAAAAGTAGGGTGGTGGCTTTCTTCAACTTTGACATAGATGTACCTGAGTATTTGAAGTCGGGGTCAGACATGGCAGTCCTTAACCGTTTCCCACATATAAAAAGTATCTGGAATGTAACACAGCTACCAAATCTAGTGTGCCAGTCGAGAGACTATTCAGTCTCGTCTTGTGCTGACGCCTAAAAGATTTTGGATGTCAGATAAAAGCTTTGAAAGACTTCTCCTCATCGCTGTACTAAGGTCGCCCCCAATTAGTTAAAGTGTGTTTGTCGTAGACTAGGACATGCCAATAAAACATGTTTACCCTTTGTGGGAGAGTCAGGGGATCTGTCTCGGATATCTGTGGTCAGTCTCTCCATTGGGTAAGTCCAGTAACCAACATGGACTCACTATTAGGAACTGTATGTGAATAATGAAGTTACAACAGTAACACTACTACAGACACATGTAATGTGAATACAGTAACACTCAAAATACATGCAAGCAGAATGTGCCGCTTTCTCTCCGCTTGCTCCACTTTGAGTGAGCGTGTACCAACCGTAAGTTGAAGAGGCATTATGTTTTAAATGCTAAAGAATCCTGAATGGTAATGATTATTACCTCTGCCAAGGAAGTTATGTTTTCGCCGGCGTTGGTTTGTTTGTCCGTCTGTTTGTTTGTTATTCGCATAACTCAAAAAGTTATAGACGGATTTAAATGAAATTTTCAGGATAGGTCAGAAGTGGGCTAACTTAGAACTGATTTGTTTTTGGTGGTGATGCGGATAACCATCTGGCTTCAGGAATTTTTTAAAGGATTTTTCACCTTTGCGAGGTAGGGCAATTTGGACATTTGTACAGAATATACAGAATATTCATGGAAAATGGGCTACTGAGAAGTAACTAATCAAGCTAAAGACATGCAATTAAGGTGAGAATGATAATAAGGTGGAGACTTAAAGGGGAACTTCCATCGTTATTTTTATTCATATTTCTGTGTCGCCACTATGGTTGAATGCATTGTGCGTCATTTCTGTAAAAAATGATGTCCTAGATCTCTTGTTTGACGCTGTTTTCTGTAAGCTATAACAGGTCTAGTGGTTGAACGACTCGCTTTTCCGGTGTCCCTCGTGAATATCCATGACGTGTCAATAAGGCACCTCTGATTGGGCAAATTCGCTGTCTTTCGCTCACCTAGCTTCTGTCCACCAATCCTTTGGGATGTAGGCTTGCCATACATGACTCTGGGCGGGGCTTACGACCTAGTGACGTAGATAGGTTTAGCATGCTCTGATCCGCTCGTTTTGGTTAGCTGACCAGTAAAACCATGAGGGTCGAATTTCACGTCTTGGAATGCTGCGTGCATATACTTCTTGTTGTGACCCACCACATTGTAAATAGAGCTACTAAAAGTGTTTTTTGACGGAAGGACCCCTTTAAGCTGCCTTGGCGCAGGTCTGTGCTCTCCGAGTGCTTTTCTAGTTTTGTTTTTGTAATGGTAATATAATGTTAATTAATGGCACTGTTTAAATTTTTATGTATGTCCATTTTAAATGTTTATCAAACCCCTTGCCGCCTTCCAACTGAAAAGAATAGAATGTCATTTGAAACAATGTCATTGGTTACCGCTCCTCATTTGCATAAAGTTCAGTCGACCTCAACTTTTCCACCCGCCTCATGTAAGAATGCGACGAAAACTTTATCTTAACGTAATTTATTATACTAATAAAATATCATATAAAGTGTTTAATATTTTGTCATGCTAACCATTCATCTTATTTTTAACTTCATTGACAACGTCTACCATTATGTCGATAATATCCATAGACAGTAGAAGAAATAATATGTGCCTATAAGCACCCATAGACAATAGAAGAAATGGACTGAGGGATATAGGCTAGTGACAATGGGTCCAAAAAGGCCTTAGTTTTCGAGATACCCCTACCGGAGGTAGAACCAAACCCAACAATGTTTTTCCTTATCTTTAAGGTCTCCCATACATGAAATGGATTCTTGGCCAAAATGATTTTAATGCTAAGGCTAAAAAAATTACACATTTTCATATACACCTCCAAACAAAAAAAACACCAAAAATGTCACCAGTCCATATGGGAGTAAAGACATAAAAACACATGCAGGAAATTAACAGAAGCTCTGAAAGCTTAGAAATGTGTCATGTTTGACCCCAGGGGCCTACTGTATGTAATAAAACAGTTTAGATGTGGATATTCTGATGTATGAAGTAGATGTGGCCTATAATCACACATCTAAAATAGGCGGAAAATGAAAAAAAAGATGTCCATACAGAATTTCATCATGTACTTTGTCATTTCTTTCTCAGGGAATGTCATATGCACACATATGATAGGTTGATGGAAAGGCGGGGTTGTGCTGAATCTAGCAATACCAAATATGTGTATATATTTCAAACATTGAAGATAATATATTACCAAATGAATGTAGTGTTCAGAATGGAAGAAAATTGGTGATATTGGTGAAAAAAGGTGATATAGCCTCTATGGGCAAGTGACAATACCCCTCAACTTTTTTAGATACTCCTACTGGGGTAGAACCAAACCCAACAATGTTTTTCCACTTCTCAAATGTCTCCCATACATGAAATTCATTCTTGGCCAGAAATATGTTTTTGATAAGGGCATAAAATTGACACATTTTGTCATGTACCTCCATGCAAAAACCCCGGAATATTATCATTTCCAAATGGGAGTTGGAACATACAAACCAGTTCAGAACAAACCAACAAGCTCTGAGAGCTTTTAAACTTTACAGTTTAAAGTTGTGGCCCAGGATTCATTGCAGCTCATGTACAAGTTTGGATGTGGATGTCTAGATGTATGAGGAAGATGTAAGATACTTAAAATGGGCAGACAATAGTAAAAAATGAAAAATAAATCAACAAATGTTGGGAGTAATTCAGGAATTACTCTCTGATCTTACCCACAAAGCCACAGCCACCCATCACCCCATGGTTGCCCAGGAGACACCAGTGTTCTAAAGTTCTACAATAACAACAGTTGGTCAAGTTGCTTTGTGGTCTAGTGACTTAGGCTGGATCAAGCTCACACTTTCTACATCAATACTGAATATCTACCTACACTGATAGGTAAGTCATTCATTACACTGCAATAAATACAATTTATGATAGCTACATTACTATATATAACTACAAGTTTAGCTGTTAAATAGCCTAGGAACGTGCCAGAGCAAAATGCAGGAAAAGTGGTTAGCCATCTGAATTAGTGCAAGGTATATTGAATACAAGGTAATGAACATTGACAATGGTAATAAGGAAATGTATATTTCTTTTCTCTTTTCACTTTGTACTAGACTGTTGAATTATGGAGGATGATGGATCCGGATCTTTGTATCATTTGTGGGAAACATTTTGAAAAGGGGAAGAAAAAAGATCCCTATGTCCAAAACCCTACAATAGAGGGCCTCCAACATATACTTTCTCTTGCTCTGCAGAGAGATGATGATGTTCATAAAAACCTAGCTCCACACAGAGATGATATACTTTCAAGGAAAGTATCATGTTTCATGTAGAGCAAACTACTGCTCAATCAAGACAAAAAAACATGAAGATTCAGATGTTGACAGTCAGCACATACCTGTGCCAAGATGGCTGGATAGGGGAGATACAACATCATTTAACATACGGACGGATTGTTTCATTTGTGGCAAGGCCAGCACCAGGCCAGAACATCTGATAGCCATTTCAACCGGTACAGGGGCGAGTACCAGGGAAAAGGTCCTTCATGCAGCTTCTGAAAGGCTTGATGAGAATGTACATTTTCGAATGCTTTCATACCCAGATCTCTTTGCATATGATGCAAAATACCACAAAAGCTGCCTTGGACACTACATCTCTGAAAGAAATATTATGGCTGCTAGACGACGAAATGAATCAGGAAAGCAAACCATTCTCAGTGACAAAGCTTAACAGGTATGACAAGCAACACTCAGTAAAAGGTGTAGAACGGCAAAGACGGGGCGCCATCCAAACAACTCGGACACACATCATCAGAGGACAAGCCAGTGTTCCAAACTTTAGGAAATACCTCAAGAGCAGTGGAAACAAAGCTGCTCTATGCAGATTTATAAGTGACTACATCCATATGTGACTCCCATACGGACTTGTCACATTTTTTGGTGTTTTTTTGAGGTGTATATGAAAATGTGTAATTTTTTTAGCCTTAGCATTAAAATCATTTTGGCCAAGAATCAATTTCATGTATGGGAGACCTTTGAGATGAGGAAAAACATGATTGGGCTTGGTTCTACCTCTGGTAGGGGTGTCTCGGATTTTTGGGGCCATTGTCACTAGCCTAATAGATGACCACACCTTGGGTGAGGATGAAGGTGATGGACTGGCCTAGCATGTCCCCAGACCTAAACCCAATTCAGCATCTGTGGGGCATCCTCAAATGGAAGGTGGAGGAGCTCAAGGTCTCAAGCTCAAGGTCAGCTCCGTGATGTCATCATGTAAGAGTGGAAGAGGATTCCAGTGACAACTTGTGACGCTCTAGTGAACTCCATGCCCAAGAGAGTTAAGGCAGTGCTGGAAAATAATGGTTGCCACACAAAATATTGACACTTTGGGCACAATTTGGACATTTTCACTTAGGGGTGTACTCACTTTTGTTGCCAGTGGTTTAGACATTAATGGTTGTGTGTTGAGTTATTTTGAGGGAACAGCAAATTTGCACTGTTATATAAGCTGTACACTGCCTACTTGACGTTGTAGAAAAGTGTTATATCTTTAGGCTTCTCCCATGGAAAGATATAATAAAAAGAGTACAAAAATGTTAGGGGTGTACTCACCTCTGTGACATACTGTATGTCCAATAGCCGTTTGTTAATATAAAATGTTAATATACCCCTATTAGTAATTGAATTTTCATATTAAATATGAATGTAGTTTTAAGTCTGATCAGTAATATAAAGGTATTTTAGTCTTAAATCCAACAAACATCAAGCTTCCCTGAGAATGAAAGACATTTTGCCTCATACGTGCAATCTCAACACCAGCTAACTATCTCATACAGGAATCTACCGCACAGAGAGGGATTATGGCACACTGTACGAGCTGATGTTTAAAGGTGACGGCTCAGAGGAATTCAGGAAGCTGGTGTTCTTCCGGCCCTTCGGCCCCCTGATGAGGCTCAGGAATGAGCAAGTGGACGTATCTGATATGCTCATAAACATGATTGTACCGCTGGCTAAGATGGCTGACAAGTTTAAACGCTTCATGGTAAACTTTAGGTGAGTTTTTGGGGGGAGGGGCCTGAAAACACTCTGTAAGGTGCTGGTGAATTATATACAGTATAATAAATTGCTATTTCTTTGGATTCAGAGATGTTTGCATCCAGCAAGATGGAAAAGTACACCTAACGATGGTTTACTTTGGGAACGATCAGTTTGAAGAAGTGAAGAAAGTTCTTGAGGTCTCTGCAAGGTGACAGGAATTTATTCTTAATTCCTCAATTTAGCTTGCATGTAACTTTGGAACACCTGCTTCCTCCCCACTGTGCTGTCATATGGGCGACAGTGACTTAAAGTGTGTCCATTGACTCCTTTGTCTATTTACTCAACCTTTTAGGAGCTATTGTTTTTTAGGAGCAACAGAGTGGCATATTAACATAACTACTGTTTGTGTTACAAAAAGCCTAGTTCCTAGTTCTAGTCTAGAAAGTTTAGTCACTTACCTGGGTATGTTAGGTCTGAGCAAGTGGTAAACCACCTAAAAGAAGATCCCCTGTGCCTTTGGTTTGGGGGAGAATGAAGTCACGAGACGATGACTTGAGTTGTTTTACGACTCACTAAGTTAACTTATCTGGGTTTGTGACGAAACCACCTGCCTGAAATACCCACCATACAGGCTTATTGCTGATTAGAGGCTAATGATGCAAAAAGAGCAAAAAAAGAAAAAGCATTTTTGAATTGTATGGTAGATATGCATATCTTACTCTTGAGCAACACTTGCCCCGAGAGTGTTAAAAACAGTGACAGTTTGAAGCTCTTTTTTATTTTTGCTGTACATTTCGTAAACAAAGTGTGTTATTGTGGATGTTGTGGTAATGTAGGGAGACACACTTCAAGAACTTCACACTGATACAGCTGAATGAGGAGTTCTCAAGAGGACGGGGCCTTGATGTGGGGGCCCGGGCGTGGAAACATGGAAACGTTCTCATGTTCTTCTGTGACATTGATGTTGTGTTTACTGCAGAGTTCCTGAACTCTTGTCGTCTCAATGCTGAACCAGGTTGGCAACAAGATAAAAAGTTTAATTATTACCTCTGCCAAGGAGGTTATGTTTTTGCGGGTGTGTGTTTGTTTGTTTGTTTTTTATCTGTTTGTTATTTGCATAACTCAAAAAGTTATGGATGGATTTTAACAAAAAAAGATCAGAAATGGGCTACATTGGAACTGATTTGTTTTTGGTGGTGATCCGGATTAACGTCTGAGTAAAAAAGGGTTTTCGCTTAATAGCTTTTGAACTAATATTGATAGCAACTTGGTTCCAAGTCCTAAGGGTATGTTCTGGGTCAAGGAATCGTATTTTATGGGTTGAACCATTATGTGATGAATATTTTAGGGTGCAACACCATTGGTGGAAACATCCTGCCTTGGCGGAGATCTGCGCTCTCTGAGTGCTTTTCTAGTTTATTTTTGTGGTGTTAATTTTATCTTCACTCCCAAGCTCCTAATTTTTTTCAATGCTGCATCTTTGCTTGTAATGTCATATTTTAGTGTACATATTACTTTGGATTAAAGTGTCTGCTTAGAATCTGCTTCAGAAAGTAGAAACCCTGCCATGTACTCCTTCTGCCTGTACACTTAACTCAGGTGATTTCACTGCTTAGCTGTTCTACCTGTCTGATGATTCGTGTGCTCATTAGAATCATCTGGTTCAAAAAATGGTCGGATCAAATATGTGACAGGATTTTTTGTGAAGCTGGGATTGATACCTTTGTTATAAAGAGCACTACTGTAAATAAGACACATACCTTCAATGGAATCAGATGGGGAGTAGACTTTACTGGGATTGACACATCTGTTAAGAACCATAAACATACACACTTGGTGCCTTGTGTTGGTTACTGTGGGGAATATTTTATTTCCACAGGAAGAAAAGTGTTCTACCCGGTTGTCTTCAGTCAGTACAACCCTGTCTATGTATATGGCCATCATACTGTTGCTCCGCCCACTGAACCGGTATGTTCTGTGGAATCACCATTTTCTCTGAGCTACCCTAGTGGTTATATATAATGAAATTATTGTGTGTGTGTGTGTGTGCATGTGTGTGCGCGTGTGCGCGTGTGTGTGCATGTGTTAGAGAGAGATGTTTTAAATAAACAGATTTTGGATAGTGTGTGTATGTGTGTGAAAGAGAGAGATTTTTAATGAATAGATTTTGGATAGAGAGAGTGTGTGTGGGGGGGAGGGGGGGGGTGTAAATGATGAATTATTGAGCATAGATTATGTTTAACACTTTACAATATTTGTGCATGAATTAAAAGTGATTAATGCTTTAAGAAATGTATAAAGCATGCCAAATAGCTAAGTTGTAAGCTGGAGCTTTAACTGGAGCTGTAGCTCTATCTGCTACATACCATTCTTCCTTGACATCTCATCCCAGGGCATTTAACTGCTCTCCACCATCTGAGCAGTTTTATTCTCTGGATCATGTGACCACAACAACCCTCATTCCAATTCACACCTTGGCAGGAGACTCATGTGACCCTTTTGAGGGGTGTTTTATACAGCTCCAGCTACAGTGATCCAGAGTTATAGCTATTGGTTCCCTCAGTCAGTTTAGCTATTTTGGTGGACAACTCATAACTCATCTATGCTTAATTTCTGACAGGTAATAAAAAAGGACACAGGATTTTGGAAAGATCTGGGATTTGGAATGACATGCCAGTATAGGTCGGATTTCATAAACATAGGTACAGTTTTGTTTTTTTTTCCCCTCACAACTTCAAATAGTCTCAAAATAACCTTTACTGCACAGTGGAAACTTGATGTCATTTAAATAATAATAATAAAAACACCTTTAAAGCTGCATATATACACTATTAAGTCAGGATACTTGTGTTTTGATAGAAAACAAGTTGTATAAGGGCAATTCTATGTCAGTTACAGTTTTTCACAATTGCTAAAACTCAATTTTTGAAACCTTGCCCCATTTTCTCAAAACTGTAAACACAAACTCCAATTGCTCACATGCATTTCCCAAAACTCCTGACTCTTGTTGCAAAAGCACACTACTCCCTCAAAACAGTTTTACGTGTGCTCAAAACCAAACTCTATTCTCAAAACATTAACACAATTGTCAAAATTAAATTACAATGAAGCAGTTAGTAAACACTACACCAAAAAATGAAAAGCACAATGTTCAGATGTATATGATAGCATAAGTTGTTTTTTATAGGCCTGAAAATTCATTTTCAACTGAGAAATAGCACAATTCGGATGTATATGTGTTGTACATAGACTAAAATTACAGTTTTTCTGAATTGCTAAAGCACAAAAACCAATTGGCTGGCTAAAATACTTCGAACAAAAATATATTTTGGGAATGCAGTACAAATGAAAACTACAAGTGCTGTATACAGTGCTGCAAACAAGAGATCAGTGGGCTTTATCATGCCTTTGGGTTTGGTCAGGCCACAGCACCTCATCCACATTACAAGAAATGATGTCCCTTGCCAGGTAACAGGGAAAGAATGCCCTGACATGTCATATCTATCCTGGACACTGTTCCTGGCCTATGGCACAGGCCAATTCCATGGCCTCTAAGGAATTTCATAGTTCGCCATCAACCCATGGACAAGAATGTGATCTATAATGGTGACTCTTGGTCTCTTGGAATGGTGATAATTTGGTTAGCAGAAAAATCACTCTTCCTCTTGTTCTTCCTCTACCTCCTCTTCCTTGCTATGTCCCTCACTCTCTTGTCTCTGATTGGCAGCCATTTTCAAGCTGCAACCTTCTTGTGGCTTTCAATTGGCTTACATTGGTGGTGTCAGGTCATTTGAAATGAAGTAATAAAGTTTTGACTCATTGTGCTTAGCTACTGCCATGTGTGATGATCAAATGGGAGGAAGAATGTTCAACATTTTGAATCACATGTGTCCTACACTGCAAAGTGTGTTTTGACAATGAGAATGTGTTTAGAGTTTTGCAAAGAGGAGGCATGAGTTTTGCAAAGTGTGTTTTGACAATGAGAATGTGTTTAGAGTTTTGCAAATTGTGTTTTACTACGTAAAATGGTTTAAGGTTTTGACAAAAGAGTGAGCAGTTGTGAGAAATAGCTTAAGCAATTGGGCAATTGGGCCAGCCAATTGGTTTTTGTGCTTTAGCAATTCAGAAAAACTGTAATGGTCCCTTAGAACACATCCATGAATGAAAAAACAGCTAGTTTCAGTGGTCTAAACAGCTGAATGGATCAAGTTATACATAAAATCATGTAGCCTATTACTCACCTAACATGAATTCGCAATTTGTTTTTAATTTAAACACTGTATGAATTGTTGGCTCAGCCTTGATGTGCAAAGAGTGATATCCCACATTTAATCGTTTGTAATGATAAAGGCTAAGCCAAACGTCCAAATGCCTAATTAGAAACAAATTGTGAGTTAATTTCCTGTTACCCCGGCAGCAGTAGCATCATTTTAAAGGGGAACTTCCATCGTTATCTTTATTCATATTTCTGTGTCGCCACTATGGTTGAATGCATTGTGCGTCATTTCTGTGAAAAATTATGTCCTAGATCTCTTGTTTGACGCTGTTTTCTGTAAGCTATAACAGGTCTAGTGGTTGAACGACTGGGTTTTCCAGTGTGCCTCATGAATATCCATGACATGTCAATAAGACACTTCTGATTGGGCAAATTCGCTGTCTTTTGCTCACCTAGCTTCTGTCCACCAATCCTTTAGGGTGTGGGCTTGCCATACATGGCTCTGGGCGGGGGTTACGACCTAGTGACGTAGATAGGTTTAGCATGCTCTGATCCGCTCGTTTTGGTTAGCTCGACCCTTCAATGACCAGTAAAACCATGAGGGTCGAATTTCACGTCTTGGAATGCTGCGTGCATATACTGCTTGTTGTGACCCACCATATTGTAAATAGAGCTACTAAAAGTGGTTTTTGACGGAAGGACCCCTTTAAACCAAGAGTTTACGGGAAACATTCTTTTAGAAACACAAAAAAACAACAAGATAATGGACACGGTAAGACAAATGCTATGCTGATTTATACATTATTTTATGTTCATTAAACAACACATTTTAAGAAACAAGTTATTGTGTTGTGTGCTTTTTAACCGTGGTCAGAAATGGGCAGAAAGAGTAAAATGTTTGATGATAGCAGTGTATACCCAATGTTGATGTTATGGTGTAGCCGACACCTACAAATAACTACGGTAATTTGACATCATAATGTCTTCTTTGCAGTCCCATGTAGGCATCCACATGTAGTACGATAGCATGTACATGCACTTCATTTGCACTTGAAAAGTTGCACAAAGAGTCAGCAACAACTCCTGTGCACTCCAATTTTGTGAAATTGTATGAAAACTTCGAAGACATGTGCATTTACCTCCAGTGCACGGGTCATTGTACACAGCCAGCAATACGCCTGGCATAATGTTACAGTGCCACTAGGCTAGGCATCCTAAACCCGGCTTCAGAGAACACTGGGCCAAAACACTCCTTTCACATTGCTGTCCCAGGGTGAACCCATGATTTTGACCCTGGTTAAATTGCAATGTGAAAGCACCTTTTAATACAAATTAATATTAACTTCTGTGTTAGAAAAAACATTATATATCTTATGGTGTTGTTACAGTTTTTACTTTAATTTGTTTGATAACCAAGAGGTTGTTGACATATTTTTTTTCGTTTCAGTTCCTCTTTAAAGGGTCACTTGGAAGTTTTTTCTATGATGAAATTTACATTTAGAATTGGTTATAAATAAATTTAAAACGGTCTGTGAAAAAATTGCCACGATCCACCATCCCCATCATCCGAAAAATAGATTAAAAGGTACCGTTTTGTAACAAAATTGAACCATCACTTTCCCACGGTTGTCAGGTTCTATGACGTAGAACGAGGGACTTCCCTAGACTATTACTGCTCTTCGGAGTTCGATTTGAGGGATATCTGCACAGTTTTTGAGTAGCGAGTTATTGTGATTGATTAGTATAGTTGTTGTGAGTAGTTATCAGTGATGGTTAACTATTGTGTTTGTGGTGGGTGTACGCACACCTCTCAGTCTGGACACCGAGTCCATCACTTTCCGAGCAGGAAGACCAAACGTTTTCGGGCTTGGATTTGTTTTGTCCAAGTGAACGTTACGGCGAACTCAGTCAGTGCGTTCACATGCACAAGTCGAAACCACTTGGAACTGGTTTGGGATCCTACCGGCTTCATGTGAACGAAGATTGGTTTGGTTTGGAATTGGTTTTCGTAAACCAATTGCGACGCCAGGCCTGGGCTGTTTCGAAACCACTTGGACTGCCATGTGAACGGGCATCGGATTGGTTTCGGGTATTGCGCATGTATCAACGAAATAAAAAACGCAGTTTGTTCCTTCATACGGACTTTCTAACACAGCAGAATGCACAACACGTACGCGAATGCGTCAAACTCCTGGAACACCATGTTTGTATGCCGCCAGAAAGTTTGTTTATTGTCTTTATTTAGTAGGAACAGTGCAGAGCCCATAGAAGATGTGCCAGAGTATTACGTTTTTGTTTAGACCACCTTATTGTTTAAGTGGGTAATAATATCAGGTGAAAGGAGGAGGCTATGAAAATACAATGCACTGACTGACTTGTAAGATTTTCTTTAGCCACTGTTTTGCGATGTGGAATAACCGGAATGAGAGGTGAAAAGTTCAGTCTCCTCTACGTGTCGTCTGTATGCACTGTAGGCATGTGTGCAGTGCTGTAGTCTGCTGTTGCATATACGATAAGATACATCTTACCTACGTAGCAGCTTTGTTGTGGGCAAATGTTTACTCGTGTTATGTCCATTATTTTAGTTATGTGTCGTTAGTCGCGTTATGTCCAACATTCTAGCATCTAGCATTGTAAATCTTATCAGCCTGGGTCGTCATGGCTGGGTCGGCACGGTTTGACCGTTATCTTTGGCATTTTTTGCCCAAACAACACGAAACTTGGCACTGCACACACTGGTAACATTATGATGACGCCGTCCAAATTTGAGATCAAGCGGATGAGTGGTACAGGAGTTATGCGTGGAAGAGACGTTCCTTGTATTAAAAGATAATAATAGAAAGATAGAAGTTGACTACAGCGCCCCCACCTAGCGTAGCGGAAAGGGCCGGGTCTCTGGCCGAATCCGCTTAGACGAACTGCATGTGAACAGGGACTTGGGGACAGACCACCCGTTGGGAAGCAACACCCAAACCAATCCCAAACCAAACCAATCCCACCATGTGAACGCAGTCAGTGATAGGCTATGTGGAGCTCATTTCACGACTGAGTGTTATGAGTCTGGGTAAATGACAGCTAATGCCACTAGAATTAAATTATTGATTTGTTTTTAGTGGATTACCTACATAGTATTCATTGTAGCATACTAGTTCACAATTGCTAATTAATTTATGGGCATTAGCTGTTGTTGGACCACCGGACTGAAAATGACTGAACCTACTCTGGTCTGCTGGCTTGAAGTGGACGGCGAAATGCAAGGGGTTCAAGCAACAAGCATCGAAGCCGGGGTGTTGTGTCAGACAGCTTATGTTGCTGAACGGCACTAGCTGCTGTACCAGAGACCAATAACTCCCTACAGCACATGCTCTCCTCCGCAGATGGCATAGCCTCGCAGTGTCCGCAAGAACAACGAAACGTTTGACAATGTACACTACCATTAGTAATTGATCCATTGCATAACTATCTGTTAATGCTGTCACGTCGTCAGTCTGTCAAAAATAATTTTAGTAGCCACTATTACTGTGAAGTTTTGATGGTTGGTTTATCACATCGTGTATGAAAGATTATAACTGCCCACATTAAGCATGTTTTATAGATTAAACGTGATGAGATTTTGCCGTCTGGAAGGGCGTTAATTTAGCTAGGATGCTGCAATGACGACCGTCACAGAAATAAATTGTGCCTTTTGCATTTAGTGAGACAAAATGTTATTTTACTCAAAATTAACACAGAACGTACAGACCAATAAAGTGTATTTTATTCATATGAAGACAAGTAGCCCAGAGGTAAACAAATAGCCGCGTTCGGATGAGGGTAAATGTTTGCAGATGGATGTAGCCACATGTAGTCAGCGATGCATTGTGGGCTGAAAATGTTGCATGATGGGTAGACTTTGTGTCAGAGTTGCCAGAAAGGCGTGGCGCTGTCACAAAAACGTCACAAGGTCAGATGACCTAAAAACCCACGTCATGTAGCCGCATGTAGACAAATCGTGCAAGCACTTGCAGTTGCTTTCCCGCGGCTACAATCGTCTAACTAACGCCTCCGTGGTGACGCAACTTTGCCCTGGTTGGTTTAAAGTTCATTGACGTCTGGACACGTATGTTGTGTAGGCTCTGTCACAGAACTTCTCATCTTATATGTACGCTATTTTAGTCCAGTTTGAAGACATATCCTTTCTCTCTCTTTTTAGCTTGTTCTGGGGCGTGTATCTGATGCTGTCAAGCTCAATCTTTTATTTATTTATGTAGTTGTTAATCTCGTTTTTATTGTATTGCTTTGTGTCAGTAGGCTATATCTATTAATGATCTTTGGGTTATGCTTTTGCCGTGTTATTTTTCATCCTTGTGTTGTGCAGCACTTTGGGACATCTCTGTTGTTTTGTTTAAATGTGCTATTAAAAAACGACTCGACTTGACTTGAAGTCTCAATGCACCCTACTACAACCGCCCGCCCGCTCCTTGTCCCTCACACACAACACATGACCTCTCCGCCATCTACTACGAAGATCAGGTGGTGTAAACAGAAGACTTGTGTCCGACTTGATCAAAGCCCACCCATGCTGTGAGGCGGAGTTCTTGCTGACGTATGTAGACAAAGTCAGACAAATGTAGACAGACCGATTTGTTACTCGTACGCGGCTAATAGCATTAGCGACAATGCTACTACTCACCAGCTATTTTGGCCAATTCGCCACGTATTATTTTTCCTAGTTCTAAAGCGACGCCACAGATTAAAGACACGATTTCATAATAGGATTAAAAACTCATTCATAAAATCTGGCTATCTGTGGCGTCGCTTTACTAGGAAAAAAATATCGCTGACGGGACCACAGAGCGTTTACCTATAACCAAAGAGCATATAGCAATGTAAGCTCTTTGCTATAACTCCCTCGTCATACGTCACACCAGACCACGCCCCGTTTTGGGGGTTTTCGTTGGTTGTTAACACTTTCAGTGAAAAAACTTTTTATCGTGATGTTGAATGTCTGTATAATTTTACGATATTTTATCATTGATATTAACAATGGTCGATAGTAGTGCTTAACTTACAAGTGACCCCTTAAGAGTGTACATTGTTTGAACGTTCTATAAAAGTATTTTTAAGCATTCTACAACAATGTCAGATTCTAAAATTCCACATCATATTATATAGAGCACAACATTCTTTGGAAAATTTAATCCTCCCAATATTCCCTTCACAACAGTGTGACAGCACACCCTTATATTATGGCCTGGTCACATTACACGATATCAGCCATTTTTGCAACAAATTTGCTGTGACCCGGCACATTTTTAGAATCACACTTGATTCCAAAAGGTCAGGAAAGATATCGAACATGCGTCTTTTGTTGAAAGTAGTATGAAGTGTCTATTCTTAATATTGGGAGTCCTGTCACCATCAGTAAATGGAAATTCTATAATAATGAATTATTGTCTTGTAATGTGGCTAGTCTCCTGACCAAACCGCAAACGGTTCTAAGATCTTATAGTATGACATAGGCTAGCTAATTGCAAACGACAATTGTGAAGGACAAAAATGTTTTCACAGACAGTTTCACAGACAGTTAATTGCCTCTAATTGTCACAAACATTTCACAGACATGTACTGATACATTTTACAATAATAATTACTGTAAGCCTACATTACATACATTAGCTAAATATGTTTGGTGAGAATTCTATGTATTGTCATTTGTCAAAAATGCACCTTGTCTCTAGAGTAGAGACAGTGTTTTACAGTATTTTCAATTTGATTGCAGTGCCAGTTCTGACCACAATTCTACATAGACCTTTTCAAAAGAGTTTCTGCTTTAACATTCCCAACGATGTAAAAATGTAGCTGAAGTAGTTTGGGAATTAAGTACTATGTGAGTACTAACTGAGATATTGTTTTTGTTTTTACAGTTGAAAGGATCTAAAGCACCTGACTTCATCCTATACCTCTCTGCTTCCTCTCCTGAACAGGTGGGTTTGATGCAAACATTCGAGGTTGGGCAGTGGAGGACCTGCACCTTTACAGAAAGTACCTCCACAGCGAGCTACTGGTTGTGCGTGCCACCACACGCAGCCTGTTGCACCTCTGGCACCCCAGCACTTGTTCGGAAGACCTGCCACAGCGAACGTACCACATATGCCAGCAACGCCGGGCCACCGGCGAGGCCTCGCACAGCCAGCTGGGAAGGGTGCTTTTCCATAAGCAGATCGAGGAGCACCAGCGCCAACACAGCAGCTTGTGATCCAAAGCCAGATTAATTTATTATATGTACAGAACAGTCAAAGATTTGTGTGAAAACAGCTTACCTATGAAGATGTAGGCCTATACACTATTGTGAGTATCAGTATTAGACTTAAAAATACCAATGTAAAGAGGGAGCTTTTTTCTCACTCCTGTCGCCCCCTAGGGACACTACCAGGAACTTTCGACAAATAAACTTCCTCTTTCCTGGCGCAACTAAGCTGCAACACTTTTGTGTGTTATTACCACACTGTTGAAGTACTTTAAGCTATATCTTGCATGAATTGTGCTATACAAATACAGTTTATAATACTAATAATAATAATCATCATCATAATTGTTATTATTATTATTACTATTATTATTATTATTATTATCATTATCATTATCAGCATATAAAATAAAAATGAGAGCCAGCTGTTTCGCAACCAGATTGAAGACCCACAGGAGCTCATGATTGCTTGAAGGGAAGAGAAAAGGCTAAATTCAAAACTGGCACTTGTTTACTTTTTAATTGCAATATATATAGACTAAAACATTTTCAACTTACTCACACCATATACACACAGATCAAGGAGCACCAGTGCCTACACAGCTCGTGGTCACGGCCGGATTGACCACTTGACCAGGGGCCCAGGACCTCTGTAGGGCCTTAAGCATAGTCAAGAGCAAACAGGGGCACTGCCAAAAATGTTAGGAGTATCAATAAAAATGTACATTTATGCTAACTCACTCTCTCTCTCTCTCTGCTATGTGAATGTGTTTTGTCAGCATAGGCACATGGAACACAATATTGTTTGGGCGTTATAACTGTAAAACCGTGTCCCACCTAGTCTTAGTTGAAACACCTTTCATGGCTTTGGAGCCCCTAAAGGACTACGGTGGGAGAGCTGTTCATTTCTTTTTAGACATGTTTTTGCATTCACTAATATAATAGTTTTGTATTCGCTTGCAATAGACTGCTAGTAAAAATAAGCTCTGGCGTTCTCTCACGAAAATTATTATGGGAAAAGGCCCTTTCTTCGGTTGTCTTAAGGACTAAAAGGTGGCATTTATTCGCCTGCACCATAGTCTGCTTGTCTTGTGGCTCTGACGTAAGCTCAAGGACAGTAGGATTGCTGCTCATCCTCCGACAGACGAGCTCTCGAGCCTACAGGGCGGAGCAGTGTGATGATTTACATACCGGGGTGGCAAGCGCGCACAGCACGCGCTCGACACGCTGTCTCATCATTGGCTTTGAGTGCTTTATGTATATTAGCACCGGGCGACTAGTAGCAGCCGCAGCAGAATGACGACCAGAAGTCGAAGTTAAATCGAGTTGGATGATTTGAATTGAAGGACTAATTTTAGAAATGTGGGAATTAGCACCTTAAGCATCACACAAATTCCTTGGTGTGGTAGCAGGCGTGTATAGTGTTCAGTTCGTTATATAAATCAAAGTTAAAAAGTGATGTTAAACTTGTACACATAACGGCTTTATAGCACCTGCTCTGGACCATTTTTGTGAAGACCGATTAAGGTTAACAATGTTTGAAGTTGGAGGAGTTCATGTCATCATACTTGACCTGACCTGCATCGTACTCGGTATGTATGTAGACTGAGCTCCCTCGCTGTCTTCTCCAGTTTTCGAGCTATAGAGATAAACCCGTGGACGTGTACAGTAAGCTATAGGTTTTCTAAAGAGGCTTAGATAATTAACTGTTGCATGGTTTCCCTGGTTAGACGTAGGCTATATAGGTCACGACTTGCCATGTTTCGTAACTATCGTCATGTAAAACACGCCACTGCCCACACAGCCTCGGTTACTTCGGTTCCTGCTCTCGTAGTCAGTACGAGCTTGTTAGGGCATCACATGAGATGGATGTATCTCATCATAAAAGAAACTAATTGATAATCTGTTTAAGGGGGGGTCTTTTTCTTTCAACTTAGATTGAGCCAACGGGTTGTTACACAAGACTAAATTAATGTATACATACAAGTTCAATATGCCTAGCATCAATTCAAACCATGGCAGCCAGTGTACCAAACTTAAGCAGTTGACACAATATGCTCTAGGCCTAATATTGCAAACCAATAATTTGTTTTGCAATAATTAATAATTTGATAATTTATGCTACATTATCCATAAAGAGGTGTTCTTATCTGCTTCTCTTCTGTAGTTGGGTGTTAGACCTATATGAAATGTGTTGCCAGTCATGGATTGTTCAAATGCAATACTCAATACTCATATCAAACTTAACTTTTTAATTTGTTACTTTTAACAAAGTACACACTCCTAGTTCAGCAGCATATCTGATACACCCTTTTATCTTTACACTGCATTCTTCAGTTACTAAACTGTGATCTGAGCTGGTCTCATCCAAATGGGCACTGCAACAATTCATTACACAAAAAACTAAAGGACTAGACGTTTTTGTTTTCCAGTTATGGTGTGCTACTTTTTGCTTTTGTCTAGTCTGTTTATTACATTTTCTAACATGAAAGGCATTTCAAATATAATATTATTATTATTATTATTATTATTACAGGGTTCCCACGGTCATGGAAATCCTGGAAAAATCATGGAAATCAAAAAAGTCATTTTCCAGGCCTGGAAAAGTCATGGAATTCTGTAAATTCAATTTAAGTTTTGGAAAAGTCATGGAATTTTAATAGGTCGTTCACGCAATGACATTGTTCTGTCAAGATATAATTTATTATTTCACGAAATATGTGCTAGCCGACCGTAATTTGATGGGATCCGAAAGTATTGCGCTGTCTGTCTTTGGTCACTGAGAGTGAGGGAAGAGGGGAGGGAAGGGTTGCAACAAAACGAAGGCTTAACCTTTCATCTTTAGCCGTAAAAGCATGCAAAAATTTTACATACATACGGTGTCGTGAGGGCGTGGGAAAACACTTCAGGTCAAAAAAAAAGTCATGGAAAAGTTTTGAAATTTTGTCAGTGAAAAAGAGTGGGAACCCTGTTATTATTATTATTATTGATGTGGGGTATAGAATAGCTACACATAGTACATTCTATACCTATGTTGCATAAACATATCTAATATAGCCTTTTTAAACCGAGATACATTACATTTGGTGGACGGATTGTAGGTGATTTAGGTGTTATTTTGTTTTTTTCAGATAAACATGGAGAATGCCAATGGTATATGGTTGCTCATATCCATATGGTCATTGTACCTCATACTATGTTATTAGGCATTTGTACTTTTAGACATTATAAATGACAAAACTAGCTAAATGTACATATTCAAGCAATGTCTGTTGAGTAGCGCTTCCTGGACTTAAAAGATTGTTTAAGGTGCCCTTTGGATGGGATATTTCAGACAAACTCTAAAGTGCGGTCATTCCCAAAACTTTATTTTATTATAACCCATCCATTTTAGTAAAGGCTTTTTAAGTTTGTAAACTAGAGTGTCCCAAACGTTTTCCTGATTTAAATGTACGTATTGTTGCCTAATATACCTAATGTTGAATTGTTATGCAACTAGCAGCAAATGATGATAAATGGAAATGTTGTTTGCCTCCATTCAGTAAGGCAAATCCTGGAGCATTTTTCCCCTAGTTGACAGTTGCTGTGAACATGCTCTCCAAATTGCTAATGGGAGTCCTGTGACTTACTAACTAATTTAAAAATGTCTTTCTCGGGCGAAGACATTGAGAGAGGAATGTGCACCGAAGCAAAAAGGCCATAGTTGGATCTTTGAGCCTGCTATCCTAATTTGCTTTTGTTTGCGTCAGCAATGTAGTAGACAATGTGTCTCATAAGTCTACACCCATAAGGGAGAACAATACAATTATAGGGAGAACAATACAATTATAAAACAGTAAAACAGGTTAACCCTAACCCTAATTTGCTTTTGTTTGCATTAACAGTCTACATTCCCTCATGTCACTCTTTAGCCCAATTTACCTGCAGTGTTTCCAACAGGGAATTTGTTAGTTAAGGTTGGTGGTTATCTGGGGAGCTGCAGCATAGTGGTTGAGAAATATATAATTCCAAAATTGTTCCTTATAGCCCCTTGCATCATGTTAGTTTAAAGCTTGGCAGCTGGTGTAAATAGAAGGCAATTGGTTAAGTCTGTTACCATAAATATTCTTCTTCTATTACCTATTTTTTAGCCCAAGACGTGTAATTTTAGTGCTCTATTGGGACAGCTTAGTTAAGGTCGGAAGAATGTGTTAGGATATGTTTTAATTAGTTTACAAATTTGTCAGTGTGATAGTCTACCTATAGAACTACAATATCTTAAAAAAGTATTTAACAGTTGTTTGACAGTAGTGTACTGCCTAACGTTCCTGTTTTAATTACAAGGTAAGGCCAATTGGATGAAGATCAGGAATGGGTGTACTTAACACTTTTTTTCATTTTGCAAGTGTACTTTCAACTCAGTGAAACTTATTAGTATGTATATTTTTATTCATCACTTGTTTCTGTCTGTGACAGCTGCTCTACCGTTTGCTGTACTTACTCCGCGACACAATCCATTCAAAAGAGGATTCTTTTGCAGCGACGAGTCGATCAGATACCCCTTCAGAGATGACACCATATCTTATCAGTTACTAGCTGGAATAATGGTGCCGTTGACCGTAATCATTGTATGTATATATATATATATATATATATATGTGTGTGTGTGTGTGTGTGTTCATCTGTTTTATGTCATGCATGTTTGTCTTTGTCCTGGGGAGTTTTCCAGAAACCAAGTGTAGTCACTTGAAACCATAAAACCCTTGTAATAGGAGATTTGCCACTCACTCTGACTTACTTTAGCCAGGTTAGTTGGTAAACCACCTTCTTGGAATACCTTATGGTTTGCAAGGACCGCAATAAATTCATGTAAATGGACAGCTGTACCTTTTTTCTGTAGTACAGAATCTTATACACTGCAGGTAAATAAATGTTTAGCTTTTACATATCAGCAAGCATGTCTGTTATAACACTATAACACAAGGATTTGAACCACAAGACCTGCCCAGGTTGTTTTTTTTTTATTTTGGGCCACAAACTGTTACAGTGTGTTACATTACAGTGTTGATTATATGCAAAGCGTAATAGTTTAAGTTGAATTTATGTATATACATTTCATACAATGTATATATATGATATGGGATATTATCAGCAAAGAGAAAGTGCGAAAAGCATAACGGTGTGCCAGTTGCATTCTATGCTATATTATATTACAGGTTTGTTGCGTTGCATTATAGGTTGTTCAGCAGTGTGACTGCCTGGGCAAAGAAGCTCTTCCCCAATCTGGAGGTGCAGGCAGTGATACTACGGAACCTTCTACCTGATGGTAGTAAAGAGGAGAGTCCATGGGAGGGATGGGAAGTGTCAATGGAAGGACAATGTTCTCCTGTTAATCTGCCTCACCTGCACCACCTCGTTTACTCTCGTTTAGTTTCCACTATTTAAGGCGAGACACTACAGGTGAATAGGGTAAAATTTTTAAATAGTAGATATCACCATGAAACTTTACCAGTTCATTGCTTACATAAATATGAAAAAAAAAAGTATTACAAGTTTTTGAAATTTGCATATTAAATTATGCAAATGAGGCATAATCTCATTAAATATGCAGTATTTTGTATATATTTCCGGTGCATAAATCTGAAAGTGTGATAAAGCCAGGTGCAAACTTCTTTTTTCATTGTGTTTATATACAAGATGAAAAAAAAATATAGAGGGATTTTAGGATATCTGCTTTCATTACCCAGGAAATCAAAATATACTGTCAATAGTCTTAAAAACCCTATTTTCGCCATGATTTTTTAGTTAAAATGACACATAAATCTGGCCAGGAACAATATAACCACAAATCCTTCTGTAAATATCTTCAGAATACTGCTATGTGTATAACTGGAAAGTTTGGTGTACCTAGGTGCTACATCCTGGAGCTTGAAAATGTGCACTGAAAAATGACAAAAAACTCATTTTGAGAAAACGGCCCTTAAAGATTTGTATGGCAAAAATCCACAAATTTCTAATGAATGCCATGAATTACAAACAAACTATGCTTTTAGGTCCAAGTAAGATCCATGTGTCACACTGTATAACATCTAAAACTTATTATTACTTCATCCATTACTGATCATAACATCCAAAATAACACATTACAAGGCCTTCAACTGATGACACTTACATCGCAAACTTGATCGGACATGATAGAACACAACCATTACACTACCTTTTGGTTATGGTTATGTTTTTTCAGACACTTTTATCCAAAGTACCTACATATACAATACCACTGGCGCCAAGCATATGCTTACAGTCCTAGAGATCACTTATAAGACTAGGAATGTTTGTATGGAATAAAATGGTTATAGTTTCTATAGTAAACTAGATACTTGTGTCCAAAGTGACTTACAACACAGGACAAAAACAAAACAGGATAGGCCTACTTTGTTGTCTGTGTTGCGCATGTGCCTAAGTGCACTGTGTAAATGTAGGCCCAGATGTTTCTTTTTTGCAAACTCACTTTTAAATCTCCTCAGGAGGTAGTATTTTCTTATGCTGCATTATGTTCATGTCCACCTTAGTTTTAACTTACTTTAGTTTTTGCATATTTACTCAAAGAAAATATGTAAGGTAAAAGTAAAACTGATCAGCACAAAATACTAAATGAAATGCCACATTATTTTCTGTGTATTATTGTATCCTCATACAAAGATGCAAATAATGTTATGTAGACAGAAAAGTGAAAGCAAACCGAGGTGCATATCCTCAGCTTCAGAAAATACTGCCATGAATTTAGGCAAATATAATAATTGAGTTGTGCTAGAATCAGCTGGTGGGAGACAAGTGGTGGACGTGAAGACATGTCTGCAGTACTTGTCACCCCTTACTAACGCTGCACAAAAGCAACAAACGGTTACAAAACCAGTGATTATGTGGGTTGATTGTAAGTTATAAAGTTATAACTATAAATAAGACAAATTGGCTACTGATCAATTAATTCACACCTGTAACACCTACGAGCCACTGCTGCGTGGCACGGTGGTGGTCATTGCCGCTATCTGAACGCTCCCGTTTCCCCAAAGACAGCGAACATAATGATGCACTTTGACAAGGAATTTTGTCATCTAACCCTTTGATGCATGAATTATTATGACCGCCGCTAGCGAAGCTAGCGAAAGCGATCATTATAGTGTTGCCGAGACTTTTTCCCCTTTTTTTTTTAAATTTATTTTTTATTTATTTATTTATTTATTTTTCACCAATTTTTCGTCAACGATTGCCAGGACACTGTAAGTCTGTGGGAGATGAATCTTTGTAGGCATGTAGCCCTAGAAGTTTTTGAGTGAATAGGAGCTTTTGGCCCCCAAGGGCCAACCCCCGCTGTGCCAGTGTCCATCAAAGAGGGGGAGACGCCGAAAAGTTTTTGCTGAATAACTCAGTGAATGTTTCACCGAACAACATGATATTTTGTGATATGTCGGTGTTACAGGGGCGTATCGACCCAGCCCATAAACACTGTAGCGCCGAACTCTTGTCAGAGGCCGTTCATGTGAATCTCACCAAATTTGGTACATGTCATCTACAGACAATGATGACTAAACGTTATCAAAGGATTTGTCTTGAGATAAACCGCTTAAAAGTTATATGTCAATGAAAATTTGAAACATAGCTTAAAATTCTTCCAAAGTCCATATCTTGGCTTCTAATGTCTCCAATGTTGTGAAAATTGACATGCCACCTCTAAACAGCTTTCTGTTCATGTGCATCAAATTTTGTGATATTTTTTCAAAGGGGACAATGTTTTTTGTCGAAGTTAGGGGTCCAAAAACAGGTTTTTTTTTTAAAAACTCATCAACATTTTTTCCCAAGACAGTGAATTTGTGGTAGTATGTCGGAGTTACAAAGACGCATTGACCCAGCCCATAAACTGTCACTTGAGGCATGGCGCCACCTAGTGATAGGGGTAAATGCAAAAAATGGGATTTTGTATTGCCAATGTCTTGGACTGGGAAGGTGGGAACTGCACAAAATATGTCATGCACAATCAGCACAAGGACCTCTAAAAGCGCACAGCACATGCCATACAATTTGGCCCATAGGGGGCGCTGTAATTGTACAAAATGTCATTTTGCCTATTATCTAGAGAACAGTAATGTTTACAAGCACTTCTTTTTTGTCGTGAAATCTATTGAACCTCCCGCATTGAAAACACTGGTTGACGCCCATTTCCAACAAAAAGAATTTCCGTGAAATTTTAACATTGTGAAAGCGAAACCAAACGAACTTGTCATAGGCCGTTCATGTGAATCTCACCAAATTTGGTCCATGTCATCTACAGACAATGCTGACAAAAAGTTATCAAAGGATTTGTCTTGAGATAAACTGTTTAAAAGTTACATGCCAATGAAAATTTGAAACATAGTTTAAAATTCTTCAAAAGTCCATATCTTGGCTTCTAATTGCTCCAATGTTGTGAAAATTGACATGCCACCTCTAAACAGCTTTCTGTTCATGTCCATCAAATTTTGTGATATTTTGTCAAAGGGGACAATGTTTTTTGTCGAAGCTAGGGGTCCAAAAACAGGTTTTTTTTAAAAAACTCATCAACATTTTTTCCCAAGACAGTGATTTTGTGGTAGTATGTCGGGGTTACAAACACGCATTGACCCAGCCCATGAACTGTCACTTGAAGCATGGCGCCACCTAATGATAGGGGTAAATGCAAAAATTGGGATTTTGTATTGCCAATGTCTTGGACTGGGAAGGTGGGAACTGCACAAAATATGTGATGCACAATCAGCACAAGGACCTCTAAAAGCACAGCACATGCCATACAATTTGGCCCATAGGGGGCGCTGTCATTGTACAAAATGTCATTTTGCCTATTATCTAGAGAACAGTAATGTTTACAAGCAGTTCTTTTTTGTCGTGAAATCTATTGAACCTCCCGCATTGAAAACAGTGGTCGACGCCCACTTCCAACAAAAAAAAATTCCGTGAAATTTTAACATTGTGAAAGCGAAACCAAACGAACTCGTCATAGGCCGTTCATGTGAATCTCACCAAAGTTGGTCCATGTCATCTACAGACAATGCTGACAAAAAGTTGAGATGGACTGTTTTAAAGTTACATGTAAATCAAAATTCAAAACATAGCTTAAAATTCTCCAAAAGTCCATATCTCGGCTTCTAATTGCTTAGATTTGGTCAAAGTTGAAATGACGACTTTGAACTGCATTCTTTTCATGTCCACCAAATTTTGTGACATTTCATCAAATGGTGCAATGTTTCCGGTCAAAGCTAGGTGTACAAAAACAGTTTTTGTTAAATAACTTATTAAAAATTTTGCCCAAGACACTGATTTTGTGTTAGTAAGACAGTGTTAAAGAGCCGTATCAACCCATCCTATAAACACTCACTTGAAGAAATAGCGCCACCTAGTGATACAGTTAAATGCAAAAATAGACATTTTGCATTGCCAATATCTTGGACCAAGGAGATGGGAACTACACAAAATATACATAAACACACAGAATGTCATTCATTCAAAACCCACATCCATGCCCACTACCAGCAAATCATTTCCACACAAACTCTCACCTCACAACACTGACCTACCACAAACTCACCATACCTATGATTCCCACACTTCAATACACTGCGGCGGTCATACCATGTACCGCTATGCGGTACATCTAGTTAAATCAATGAGGTGGATTTTTTTTTCATAGTTTTTTCCCACCCCAAAAAAGAGTTAAGACATGTGAAAAAGTTTTTTTCTCAAAAAGTGGACACCGTGCATGAACGACCAGACAAATATACACAACTGTCCACTGTAGTGGACACCGTGCATGAACGGACTGGAAATGCAATATAATAGTAATTGTTCTTTGTACACATATAATTAATTAATAAATGTTAATATCATTGTATTGTTCTAAGTAATGTTCCATAGCAAATGCACCCTAAGAGCACCAATTAGCCCACCCCACTAAAGGATTTACTGATTGGGTTAGCCCTTTCATGCATAGTGTCTACTACAGTGGACACATAATCAAACTCCATTTAAAAAGAAAACATTACCTATATATACTCCAAACCACCAGGGGTAGCGTCTCCTAAGTCCTCTACATAATATATATGTAATGATTGTCTTTACTAATAATCACAACCCGAGATATGACATCATAAATCCAAAATGGCGGACAGCAGCGGAAATGACACTATGACCTCTGAAATAACTGTCAAATCCTTTTATTCTACAAGGAATATCCAGGTACAAAAAATATTGTCTAATTAAGTATGTCTTATAGAATACTTTTATCAAAGTTTAATTTATATTGGTGTTGTAGTTTTGTTTTTATGTGTCCAAATGTAACTGTCCACTACAGTGGACGCCATGCACCAAAGGTTATACTGTTGATTATATTAATTTATTACTTTCCTTTGCCTTACAGTTTCTTGCAAGTGTCAGTTGTGTTCGTCTCCTCTGGGAAGCTTTAAATCGTCACGTTGTTGTGGGCATCTCCATAGAGTGTTCGACAGAAAGCTAACTAGGAAGCGTGAGAGTGTACCACGTGATGCATTTGAACGAATCGTCTTGCTGGAAATCGAGTACAGCCAATCAGATTTGATTGTATGTTTAAATCCCCCTGTAAACATTCAGGATTGGTGGTTGATAATCCATATTTGGATTAGATAACGTTGCAGACCAGCAGACCATGGATGGCATATGACAGAGCCTAGTTGCGATATGACTTCGTGCGCAAGAAAGCTAACTTTTGGTAAATCTTCGGTAAAAATCACAGGCGCAAGTTGACAAAGTGTAATAAAATAAACACCTAAAAGTGTAATTTTGACATTTTCTTTGTAGTAGTGTGAAAGATTACATGTTAAGGATGCAAATTAGCCCAAAATCTCAATTTTGACCAGGACAGGAAAAATCGATGTTTTCATCTGCAGTGTCTCGCCTTAAACCCTGGTTTTTCACTCCTTCCCGGTCGGTTCGCTTGCTACCCACAGTGTGTTTCTCCATGCCGAGCATCCTGACTCCCGACTCGTGTCCTTGTCCTTGTCCTTGTTCTTGTTCTTGTCAGTCTTGTTTCCTGTTCTCTTGCCTGTTCTCAGTTCCGAGTTTAGTCCCAGTGTTTGCCAGAATCTTGTCGTGTTTTGTACCCCTGTTTTTGTCGTGCCTGTGCCTTGTCCCTCGTCCTGTTTCGTCAGTCCTGCCTCCAGTGTTTTCTGTGTCTACTTGGACTGATTCCTGATTCACGGCTTCGACCAGGACCGGTACCTCGACTACGCCTTAGTCTTCTGCCCTCGGCTACGACCTGGACCACGTCCCCGACTACGCTCCGGTCTCCAGCCCACCGATCTGGCTCGACTACCGTCGGACTCCATCGTCGGAGTCGTGGTTCGATCCCCACGCTACCCAGATGCACAGAGCATATGACTCTGATCCCCAGAGTCGTGGGTTCGATCCCCACGCTACCCAGCTGCACTAAGCAAGTGACTCTGATCCTCAGAGTCATGGGTTCGAGTCCCACGTTACCCGGCCTACATGCTTAAGCGAGCACCACCGTATGCCTGTCTGCCCAGTTCTGTTTATCTGTCCTGTCTATTGTCCTGTGTGCCCAGTTCTGGGCCTCCTGACTCTGTTCCTGTTACCCTGACTCTGTCCCTCCTACCCCTGAATCCCTGAACAAAGGTCTTTTGGGGCTACGCCACGCAATTGGGTCCGTTATCCTGTTCTGTCTGTTTCCCTGTTTCCTGGTTTCTTGCCCGTTGCGACAGGTTCAGTGTGTGTATTTCCTGTGTTTCCAGCAGTATAAGTTGATGAATGTTTTTTATTAGGAAAGGCATTATGAATGGTAGTTGGATGATAGGATAAGCCTAATAAATGAGCTGCAGGCTTGCAGCTATGATGGTTTGTGAATAAAACTGAATCCTAAGGGTCCTATCATGCCACGGCGCACTGTGCATTCGCGACATGTGCATGCTGTCATTACTATTCTGTGCTAGCGCATCGTTCATTTTTTCAGGCAAAAAATTACGTTGTCTAGATAGCAGATGACACTGCGCCCTCATGGGTGTGTCGGCAAAAAGAAGAGATGTGGTCTGGTGCAAAGCGCGAGAGATGCTATTATAAGGACGCAAAAATCAAATTCGCAGATGACCAACAAAAACCTGGTCTGTCGTCAGTTGCGCGTTGCTGAAAAGCTATTTTAGGGACATACAACGCTCTAAACCCAGTTGCACCTGCTGCTGTGCCAGAGAGGCGAGCTCAACTGGCAGAAGAGCTGCAACATGTATAGCCTGTATAGCCATGTATTTTAATGTTTTAGTAAGCAAACAGGCACAAATATAGAGAATATAGCAATGTTCTACAGTTTATAGCAATGTTCTACAGTTTATTTACGATTTCTTTTGTTGTTTTAAATAAACAACGTGGCAAGCTGTAAGAAATGAAATGGACAAATCATCAAAAGGAAAACTAATGGACTAATGGTTTGATGGACCTCCACCTTACGTTTATTTTTGATGTTTCCTTTGAGTGGAAAGCTTTTGTTT
The DNA here is from genome assembly GCA_030347295.1 of Setipinna tenuifilis. Taxonomy (NCBI): domain Eukaryota; kingdom Metazoa; phylum Chordata; class Actinopteri; order Clupeiformes; family Engraulidae; genus Setipinna; species Setipinna tenuifilis. The sequence goes on along the minus strand of CM059271.1, from coordinate 1,867,311 downwards.
CCTCCGTCTTCCAACATTGTTGTACCGCTTTGGGCACTGTTAGAAAGTTCTCTTCTTGCCAAAAGAGGGGGAGACAATTATTGAAGGTATTTCCTCCCATACTTTTTTGACCCCCGGAGGTTTGGGAGGATTCTTTCCATCCCTGAAGATTAACTGCTCATGCCCTTTTACTTCATGCACGAGCAGATCGGTCTCCCCCACCGAAAAGCTCCTCCCGTCCGGGTAAATCCATCGTAATAGCAACAGGCCATGGACAATGCGCCCGCTGGCTCTTAAAGGGAATGAGAGTATAAATTCTCATTGGTTAATTGTATGTTACGCCCAGAACACACTCATGACTAATGAAGTAATTTAAGACCAACCCTTTTGAACAATGCGCCTGGCGCAATGTTCACTTTTCCCGCTGTCAAAATACCAAATTGTGTCGGGAACGCCCCCAAAGCAACTTGCGCTTCAGACTTTAGACAATGCGCATATGATCGTGAAAATAGAGCCCTGAGTCAGTTATCGTAATTTTGGGTTTGTTTGCTAAGTCGTATGGTCTAGTTGGTCTTTGAAAGTTTTCAGGACACCTAATTAGTAGTGCACCTCAGGATCAACAGGTGTTGCAGGCCTTTAGTCACTATACACCCTCCTTTAGTCACTATATGCCCTGCAATACTTAGCGTGTGTCCAGTATCCAATTAGTTGATATGGTCCTCTAGAAAGCATTAATTTGGTGAATGTAAATTGGTTAATAGAAGCAGAGACAGGGGCAGTGACACAGTGACATAGGTAAGATTACAGTTGTATATGCTAGTCAGCGATAACCATAACTATAGCCAGCTAATCATGATTTGTAATTGAGACATCTGAGCTAACAGACTCTGATTGCTCATATGTGTATACATTGAGCATCAGCATCCATTAAAACCCCAAATGCCAGCAATACTTTTTGACATGTTCGTCCAGTAACATTCGTGTAAACTTTTCTCCATCGTTGTCCCTCAATGGTGGCGAGCCGTGTCGGTAGTCGAGGGCTGGAGACTGAAGCGTGCTCGGGGGCAAGCCGGGTCAGTAGCCGTGGGCTGGAGACTGAAGTGTGGTCGGAGACGAGCCGGGTCGCAGGGTGCAGAGTGAATAAGTGAAACTAATAATGTGATTAGGGGAAAACGGTGAACAAAGGAACAACACAGCACTGCCAGAAAGCCCAAAGGAACACCGTGACAGTAGTGTCCTTGCTCCAGGAAACTTACTTAAGGCACATGTATCTCCTTGTGTGTATGACTTTGACTTTGATGGTGGTCTGTTTACTCTGTGTTCCTCTACACCTCTGTTAGCTTATTGTATCCTTCTTTTGTAAGTCGCTTTGGATAAGAGCGTCTGCTAAGTGTAATGTAACCTTAGCAAAATAATACAGAGTATTTAAAACAAGTTACATTTTCATAATAGTGTATTAGAAATTATACAAGACGTTACAAAGTAATCTCTTTCTTGTAATGTCAATTAACATGCCATACTGAACACAGTTGTACCAGGCCACCAGTTATACCATCTTGCTGGTCTGTAAAAGCTGAACTGTCATTTATCTGATCCTAGACTCTATGAAGGAAATGTTGTGAGGATGAAAGTTCAAAAGAACGTTGGGCTCCATAGAATGTAATGTGGAATTTTATAATCTTACACTGTTGTGAAACAGCATTCTGCTTCCTGTAGTCTTAAGGTAACGTGTTATACTGAATACATGTTGTAACAGACATGCTTGCTGGTATGTCAAAGCTGAACTTTTATACCAACTGATGTTAGATTGACTTTTGCTGCCCTATCATGTGTGGTTATGCTGGCATGAGTCCAAAAGAGTCCTTGACTTGTTTTCTTTACAGATTTTCTGATCTGTTTTTCCTAAAGAAAAAAAAACATGTGGAGAAAAAGAACAATAGTATAAGACTGTTTTAAGATCTTAAATTGGACTTGGTGTGCTTCAGTAGACAGTACTTTGGACTAGTTTCTTAGGAGTTTTAGAAGTATGAGACAAAGGCCACATCTTACTGAATCCCCCTTAAAAATCAGCTTAAATTTTAATGTGATTTTGAAAAAACAAGTCAAGACAACGCTAAGATACAATATTTTGCTCTGTATTGTAACTCTCTAGGCTGGTAAACCAGCCCCTCATACCTCACTTGTACGGTTTGGCAGTGCTGTATTGATAAACGTTTTTCTTCCTGGAGGTGTGAACTCGATTTAAACGATAGGATCTGCCTTTACCTCAACGTCTAATCGTGACATTAGTTGTTAGTCCGGAAACTAACAGACTAACAACTAACGGAACAAGCTTGAAGATTGAACTTTTGCCAAACCCCGGGACGTCTCTTCCACAAATGAAACTCCTCAAACATTCTTGCTTCAACTTTAATTCTTTGATATTCCGAAGCGCTGCCACAATAGACTGAATGGCCTTGCTTACTTTGTTCTCCACTGCTAGTGCTGAGCTACATCCACAGATAGACTACAAGTGAAATGTAGTGCACACAATGCGCTCTGTTTGCTGATTGAGTAGGATTGAGTCTGTCTACAACTGGCGCTCTGAATGATATCAACGCCAGACCTTTTGTACAAAACGAAAAGAAATATGAGGGGCTGGTTTACCAGGCTAATGACTCTCTAATTACTTTTTTTGTTAACAGATTGTCTCTGGTGAGTGCCTTTCCATCTACCTGAAACCCATCAAAGCCAAACAGTCGTTTGCTAATAGCTATGGGCCCTGCTTGTACAAGGTGGTGTCAACCTTCCTGTTTGGAGCTGCTGTGAGCCAATCGCTGACTGACATTGCCAAGTACACAGTGGGAAGACTTCGGCCTCACTTCCTGGATGTGTGCAAGCCTCAGTGGAACACAGTGGACTGTAAATCAGGAGGATACATCGAAAGCTTCACCTGCACTGGAGATAACAGTGTGGTCAATGAAAGTCGGTAAGTTAGATGTGCGCATTATATTACACTAAGGAGATGCTTTATCCAAAACTTACGATGGAAGAAAACAATCAAGCTTGGGTAACAAACAGGTGCATCTCAATAAGGTATAACTGCCCAGGTGTTCAATAGTTGACCACCACCAGTTGTTCGTAAGTTTGTAAATGCACAGGTGCATCTCAATGAATTAAAATATTGTGGCACCGTTTATGTATTTCAATCATAGACTGTATATAAGAGAACTGGACAAACCCTTTGTTATTATGGACCCGAAAACCAGTAGCGGCTCGTGGGTAGAAAAGAAGGTAGGGCAGATAGGCTGATGATGACCGAGTTTATTACAATTAACTCATAACATGCACTAAAGAGCGCGTATACCACTATCTTTAAAAAGCAACCTTGATGTGGAAAATGCGCGCACCTCACCCATGCCTATGCACAAAATAAAGGGAAAAGGAAAAACTGTCACCTCAGAAACGCGAACAGGGGGCAAAATTGGTTTACTGGTGGAAAGTAAATAATCAAAAACATTGTATATCATGTCTGAAGACGCTATTTGCCTGAAATATATGTGTGTGATTAAGTAAAACTTGGTTTTAAGTGAATCGTGGTTACTTGTTTGCAAGTGCAGGCATGCTTTTGGCAAAAATGTCTTATAATTTATATTAATAAAGCCAAAGGAAATCTTAAAGTAACATAACTAAAATCCTGCCTTTTGTTATTAATGTACTGTATCACATTCGTGCATGATGTGACATTTATTGTCGCTACATGGGCAAAGAACCGTAGCAATAGAGTATTGTAACTTGTAATTCCTAAAGGGAAACTAACGTGAGACAAGCGGACTGTTTCGAACACACACACTGTAGCCCTAATGGAGCTGTGCTGCGATGTTAGCATTCTCTAGCATGGCTAGTTTTATAGCACAACTCAGATGTGACTTGCTAGGCCCGTGTTTTTCGCCTTTTTTGAAAAAATGCTTCATGTCACACACACCTACACTGTTCCAAATACCCCCTTGTCCACCCATGACAGAAGAACGAAAGAACAGGCATGAAAAACAGAACATGTTATTTCGTTCTGGACAACCATAGAGCCAAGGCTTTCTATCATAGCACGAACGTGAAACAAACGTCTGATTAAATGACCTACCCTTGTCCTTCGTTTGCTAAACGATATGTATGTCTGGCTTATAGGGTCCAAGACTTCATACTGGCAATTTAGTTCCTATATCGAGTCGCTCGAAAGAGTTCTCCAAGAGAAACTCCACGCTATTGCAAGCATGTTCGGTCGCCATGGTTTAAACTATACTACTGACTGGGTGACGTGCGGAGTAATATACATAGACAGTAGAAGGCTGACGTACTGTAGTGAAGGATCTTTTCCGGGTAGGGCAGAATAAATTCTGCCCCGTGGGCGTCTACAAACCCACGCTTTTTCCTATGGCTTTTTCTGAAGTGTTCTCTGCGTCTGCGCACAGATTTACATAGACTGACAATAGGGAGCTGGGGCAGCGAGATCCTTTGCCCCTCTAGCGATAGAATTCAACGTAATAGCAGCTACAGTCTGGCGGTGATCAAGACAAGCAAGAAAATCGGCAAACTTTTCTCTTACAAATTATTAATAATGTTTAACAAAACATAACAAGATTCTCGTTCGCATTGCTTTTATAAAACAACATTTTATTTACTATTAATCAATGGATCTAGTTTTCTTAGTGGAGGAATCTTCGGGAGGGCTCTGCCCCACCTGCCCATATGAAGCAGCCGCGCCTGCCGAAAACTACCGAAACACCAAAAAACATGTTTTGTTTAACCAGGCTGTATGTTTATTTTTGCTGTGAAATTTGACTTTTAAATATGGGAATTCATGGGAAGTTGCTCACCTCTGCAGCCATCTCCAATAGACGTGTGAGGTATTGCAACTTTAAAATGTTCAGTTTTGGCTTCATTGTTTAGCCTGGAATATTGCCACTTGACTTCAATGCAATGTCAATGTCATTTTATTTATAAAGCTTTTTATAAACAACAACAGTAAATGACAACAGTGGTGTAAAGCAAACTTAGTTACTATTTAAATAACTTTAATTAATACTTATAAATACATTTAATAATACTTTTTATTGTTGTCTGTGCAAAGATCAGAAAGGGGAATAATATTATTATAATATTTTAATATTTAAGATAAAAAATACAACCGTGAATCCAAAATTACATTACATTATATGCTGGTGAATAGACATGTTTCAAGGGTAGATTTGTGATAGAGAGGGGGCTACAGTGTGCAACAATGGTATGTTAAGACACACAGTTTAGAAGGGCAAGGAAAAAAACTCACATAAAACAGGCATGTGGTCAGAAAAAAATGCATCATAAACATCAAGGTTAAGGATAGGTAGGCCGTAAGCAAGTACAAGATCTACTGTAGGACCCGTTGCTTTTGAGTAGGACCCATTACATACTGAGTAAGACGTATAACTGCTGGCTTAACAGGACAACAAATGAATGTTAAGATCTGCTGCAATTAAAACCCTGTCATATTTTGCCATAACTCCAGCCACAAAAATCTGAAAAATCATTCATAAAAGTTTTGTTATGCTTTGGTGGCTGGTAGATCGCAGCAAAAAACACTGGGTTAGATCGGTCAAAGACAAACATATTCAGTTCAACACCGGAATAAAGAATTGATGATAATTTCTAAGTTAAAACATTTGTTTTTCAAAATAGTTGCTACACCTCCGCCTTGTCCAATTGTTCAAGGTGGTAAGAGTTCAGAGAACACACTAGGCTCACCGGCACTCAACCATCACTACGTGCACATGGTAGGATTGTATTGGATTTCTCCAAATCCGATGTTGCTACCCAGCGGGTGGTCAGTCCAAAAATCCAAGTGCACATGGAGTTCGTGTAGTGAGATAATGGTCAGTATCTGTAATACACAACAGATCAAGATTATGGGAGGTGAAGAAATCATTCAGAACTAGAAAAGCACTCTGAGAGCGCAGACCTCCGCCAAGGCAGCTTAAGTCTCCACCTTATTATCATTCTCAAATCTGTTAACACTCTACTGAATCTGAACAATGTCTCAGCTACAAGTTGGTGTCAGTTGCATGTCTCTAGCTTGATAAGTTACTTCCCAGTAGCCCATTTTCCACGAGGCCCCTCGAATTTTAACTTTCTCGATCACGAGATCCGGAATACTACCAGGATCCGGATTATATACTGGGGTTTGGCAGACCTTATGATGGTCTTATACTGTATTTTTACTAAACATTGTGGGCATTATTTGTGGAGTTATAAGCAAAAATGTCCAAAATGCCCCTATCTCGCAATGGTGAAGAATCTTTTAAAAAATTCCTGGATCCAGATGGTTATCCTGATCACCACCAAAAACAAATCAGTTCTAAGTTAGCCCACTTCTGACCTATCCTGAAAATTTCATTTAAATCCGTCCTTAACTTGTTGAGTTATGCGAATAACAAACAAACAGACGGACGAACGGACGGACAAACCAACGCCGGCGAAAACATAACCTCCTTGGCGGAGGTAACCAGAAAAGCATTCGGAGAGTGCAGACCTCTGCCAAGACAGCTTAAGTCTCCACCTTATTATCATTCTCACCTTAAGACATTAAAAGACATTTTATTACTGGTAACTTCACTGAATTAATGCAAACTGAATATGAACATACAACACATTATGGGGCAACATTATGAATATTATATACAACACAAATATTAGGCAAGATTATGAACACTACATACAATACATTATGAGGCAATATTATGAACTCTATATACAACACATTATGAGGCAACATTATGTACTCATTCAGAGGTAATATGAACAATCAAATATTGTCAAAAGAAACATCAGAAAGCCATAATGAAAACAAATTAAAGCTTTGAAGAAACACACACTGTGTCATGATCAAAATAATTGTCCATGATTGAAACTTCTGTACAGTCCTAATGATGGTCTCATACTGTATTTTTTTTACTAAACATTGTGGGCATTATTTGTGGAGTTATAAGCAAAAATGTCCAAGTTGCCCCTATCTTGCAATGGTGAAGAATGCTTTAAAAAAATCCTGGATCCAGATGGTTATCCAGATCACCACCAAAAAGAAATCAGTTCTAAGTTAGCCCACTTTTGACCTATCCTGAAAATTTCATTTAAATCCGTCCATAACAGACAGACGGACAAACAAACCAACGCTGGCGAAAACATAACTTTCTTGGCGGAGGTAATAAATGTCTTATTTGTTACTGATCTTATGTTGACTAGTGTTGTTTTGATAGGAGTTGGGTCTGTGCTGTCAATGTCCAAGCATGACGGCCTTTGCAGGGCAGAAGAAAACTGGTGAATAGGCTTCACTTTGGTGCAGGACTGTGAAGACTGGAGAGCTGACAGGATGCTGTGATCCTCAGTCAGACGCTGTGATGAACTCGTGCTATGTAGAGGGGACAGTGACGTACAGCAAACAGTTTGATTTCTTAAAAATGTCGCACACGTAGCTGTGATACAGGGTGCTTGGATACTTTAAAAATGCTGGTTTTACTACCCAGTGTTATCAGCAGACGAACTTCTGACAAAACTGAAAAGATGTTGGACTCCTGTGCTGCATATAGATGCTCTAATGAGCGGAACATACAAACCAGATCTAATTATACTGATCAGGGGGTGGTGGGAGTTTAGGAGCTGGACAACCATGGGGAACAAAGTTCTCCTCTGTGTTCTGCAACCTTCAACAAAGTCTGTGGCCTCAAGGGAGCCACTCAAAGAAATGGAACACAACATGTGATGGATGCTGTAGGTTCCTGCGAACTGTTCTTACAGTCTGGAGGGTGGAGGAAGCTGATAGTGATATAATTATAATAATAATAGTAATGGTAGTAATAATAATAATAATAATAACATATAAAATAACAACATATAATAACAATTATTAATTATTATTATAATTATAATTATACTCAAATGCTATCTATCTATCTATCTATCTATCTATCTATCTATCTATCTATCTATCTACCTACCTACCTATCTATCTATCTATCTATCTATCTATCTATCTATCTATCTATCTATCTATCTATCTATCTATCTATCTATCACATCTGATGTTTGTTACAAACAAGCCCTTTGAAAATAGCTTGACAATTAAGCAATTTATAACCACTTTTATGGTGTAGACACATCATTCATCTATAGATGAAATGAACTGTAGGAGCCAGTGGCCCTGTTCTAAGATACATGTTGCTCCAGTAGGCAGTTTTCTGATTGGCTAGCGGGGTTGATGGTAATTTTTTGTACCACAGATGATTCTGAAGACTTAGGGCTCTATTTTCACGATCATATGCATTGTCTAAAGTCAGTCGCGCAAGTTGCTTTGGGGGCGTTCCCGACACAATTTGGTATTTTGACAGCGGGAAAAGTGAACATTGCGGGAGAGAATTTATACTCTCATTCCCTTTAAGAGCCAGCGGGCGCATTGTCCATGGCATGTTGCTATTACGATGGCGGATTTACCCGGACGGCAGGAGGGTGGATGATTTTTCGGATCCCTAGGAATAGGGGTAGCGGAAATGACGTAACGTCATGACTGGGAATGCATACGCCGGTTGCCCCGGGAACGATACTACTTGTAAACATGGCCAATAATGAGATGTCGCCACCTTGCATTTTCAGGACCGTAGAGGAGTTTTACACAAATCTCAAACAAGTGGAAGAGCAGACGGCTTCTAAGTACATCACTTACAAGAAGCAACGCGATTTTGGGCAAAAGAGTGAGATATGTTTTGCTGTCCTTAGATACAACCATATATGTTAGTTGATAAAGTTTTGGCGGTAGTGACGATGGGCGCAAATATTTAAAATATAGTGAAAATAATTAAATTATCAGTCCAACTTCACTTGAATATGATACTTACATGATTAGGAAGTTTGGCACACAACAGTTCCCAAAGAATCTGACAATTATTTTCTATCATACCAACAAAATGTAACCTTCCCGTCAGTTGTGATACACCAGATGTGTTCTGCAATGGTGATTTGCACCTTGTGTGTTGTTTCTACAGTCGTTTTGTAACATTTGTTGCAAACGTGTTGCCAATAAAACATACTATTATTAAAAAAGGTGATAGTTACACTTATATATTTCTTCACGCCAATAAAACAGCCATAAAGCAACAAAACATCTGTATTCGGAACATGTGTTGTTCAGCTAATCAACCAAGTCCTTGGACCTGCGTACTACGGTCTTGATACGTCATTTCCGCTACCCCTATTCCTAGGGGTCCGAAAAATCATCCACCCGGGAGGAGCTTTTCGGTGGAGGAGACCCGATGGAGGAGACCGATCTGCTCGTGCGTGAAATAAAAGCGCGTGAGCAGTTACTATTCGGGGATGGAAAGAATCCCCCCAAACTTCCCCGCGTCAAAGTGGTATGGGAGGAAATATCTTCAGTAATTGTATCCTCCTTTGTCAAGAAGAGAACTTTCGAACAGTGCCGAAAGCGGTACAACAACGTTAGAAGACGGGGAACAAAAGCTTTAATCTCAAAGGAAACATCAAAAATAAACGGAAGGTGAAGGTCCATCAAACCATTAGTCCACTAGTTTTCTTTTTGATGATTTGTCCATATTATTTCTTACAACTTGCCACGCTGTTTATTTAAAACGACAAAAGAAATCGTAAATAAACTGCAGAACATTGCAATCGCTGTTTATTTAAAACGACAAAAGAAATCGTAAATAAACTGCAGAACATTGCTATAAACTGCACAACATTGCTATATCCTCATTATTTGTGCCTGTTTGCTTACTAAAACATAAAAATACATGGCTATACAGGCTATACATGTTGCAACTTTTCTGCCAGTTCAGCTCGCCTCTCTCTCGCAGGTGCATCGGGGTTCAAAGCATTGAATAGCTTTTCAACAATGCGCCAGTGACGATAAAGGGCCTTGGTATTGATCAAAAGCGCAACTGGTTTATGCGTCCTCATAATAGCATCTGGTGCGCTTTGCGCCAGACCACACCTCTTCTTTTCGCTAACCCGCCCGTCACGGCGCAATGTCATCTGCTATCTAGACAACGTGATTTTTTGCCTGAAAAAATGAACGTTGCGCTGGCACAGAATAGCAATGACAACATGCGCATGTCGCGAATGCACAATGCACCGCTGCAAAATAGGGCCCTTAGTCAACATGGTGGTTGGAGAATCAGGAACAAGCTTTCTTTTACATTGATGCATCAATGGAGAGACACAAGTTTCACGGTTAAGATTCACCCATATCTCTAACTTAATCAGGGATGTACAAGAGTAAATACTAGGTCAAAAGGGGGTGTAACCCCTTAGACCCACCCTAAATCCATATGAATTAGACAACTGTATGTGGCAAAGGCTCTTTTGTTACAATTTGGCGGCAGTGAGGAGTTCCTTTCAGGTGTGAAACATGGATGTGGGACGTCTTGAGACAGTCAAATGAATGGGACAAACAATCAAGCTGACAATACACACATAACACCTCACCTCTGGAGGTAGACACAGATATGGCCAGTACTTAGAAAAGTGTCTTACAAAGGTCTGATTTTGATAGTAAGAATTACAAGAATACAAAATAACTTGGGAGTATAAAATAATAAGAAAGAAATGTGTCATTAAAATGTAACATTAAAAATGTTATGTACAACATCCTTATTATTATTATTCAGATTCCTTCAGGGTATGCATTCATTCCGTTGAATTGTTCAACTATAGAAAGTAGTTCTAATTTCTGGCATAAGGTTTAAGCACCGTTTCATATAGATGTTCCCACAGAATGGTAACTATAACAACCATATAATTTAACATGTGTTTTTTTGCTCTATGTTTTACAGTTTTTCTGAATTGCTAAAGCACAAAAACCAATTGGCTGGCCCAATTGCTTAAGCTATTTCTCACAACTGCTCACTCTTTTGTCAATACCTTAAACCATTTTATGTAGTAAAACACAATTTGCAAAACTCACTGACTCCTCTTTGCAAAACTCTAAACACTTTCTCATTGTCAAAACACACTTTGCAAAACTCATGCCTCCTCTTTGCAAAACTCTAAACACATTCTCATTGTCAAAACACACTTTGCAGTGTAGGACACATGTGATTCAAAATGTTGAACATTCTTCTCCCCATTTGATCATCAATAAAGCACACATGGCAGTAGCTAAGCACAATGAGTCAAAACTTTATTACTTCATTTCAAATGACCTGACACCACCAATGTAAGCCAATTGAGAGCCACCAGAAGGTTGCAGCTTGAAAATGGCTGCCAACCAGAGACAAGACAGTGAGGGACATAGCGAGGAAGAGGAGGTAGAGGAAGAACAAGAGGAACAGTGATTTTTTTCTCCTAACCAAATTAGAGTCACCATTATAGATCACGTTCTCGTCCATGGGTTGATGGCGATCTATGAAATTTCTTAGAGGGCATGGAATTGGCCTGTGCCATAGGCCAGGCACAGTGTCCAGGATAGATATGACACGTAAGGACATTCTTTCCCTGTTACCTGGCAAGGGACATCATTGCTTGTAATGTGGATGAGGTGCTGTGGCCTGACCAAACCCAAAGGCATGATATAGTAAAGCCCAGTGATCTCTTGTTTGCAGCACTGTATACAGCACTTGTAGTTTTCATTTGTACTGCATTCCCAAAATATATTTTTGTTCGAAGTATTTTAGCAAGTAATCTAATATTACCACTTAATTTTAGTCTATGTACAATACATATACATCTGCATTGTGCTATTTTTCAGTTGAAAATGCATTTTCAGGCCTATAAAAACAACTTATGCTATTATACACATCTGAACATTGTGCTTTTCATTTTTTGGTGTAGTGTTTACTAACTGCTTCATTGTAATTTCATTTTGACAATTGTGTTAATGTTTTGAGGATAGAGTTTGGTTTTGAGCGCACGTAAAACTGTTTTGAGGGGTGTAGTAGCTTTTGCAACAAGAGCCAGGAGTTTTGGGACATGCATGTGAGCAATTGGAGTTTGTGTTTACAGTTTTGAGAAAATGGGGCAAGGTTTCAAAAATTAAGTTTTAGCAATTGTGAAAAACTGTAACAACAGGTTGCAGACAATGAAACCTAATTGTAAATAAATTATAGGATAATCTAAATATTCCAACATAATGGCAAGAGAAAAATGGACAAAATTACAAATAAATTAAGATGCCAAACAAAAACAAGCCAGACAGCACGGCTCAAGTGCAGTCAGTCTCCTCGTTACTAGGCAACTATGAGTGAAAGCAGGGCCAATATTCACGGTAGTCCAGGCTCTCCCACTGTCTTTTCATTGCATCTTCTGAATACACACTTAACCGCTTTGGTTTTCTTAGTGCTTTAGCCATTAGACATGCAAAACTGGCCCAACTAAGTACTGAGGGCATAAACTTACTTTTCAGAAGGCATAGGCTACAGTAATTTCTGTATTAAGTATCCCTTTTCTTGTTTAGTCTGATGTAATATTCTAGTTTTCGGAGATGCTTTATTTTGTGTAGTCATAAGCTGTAAGCTGTAATTGTCAAAATGAAAGCAAAAATGAATGAAATGAATTTTTTAAGCAAACAGCAGCTTGAAATATTTTATTTTGTGTGTAAAGAATCAATAAGATACACAACTTCCAGTTTTTTAATTGAATGAATGATTTTAGTACATTGAGATGCACCTGTACATTACACTACACAGTAGACACTTTTATCCTTACGATGGAGGCAAACAGTCGAGCTCAAATAACAAAAGAGCTTACAGGGTAAAAGCAGGGAGACAAATACATGTAGGTGTTCAGTTGTTGAGTGGGTTTGAGTTGTTAAAATAACAGGAGCTTTGGAACAAAACAGTTTTCAAGAGCTTTTTGAAAACAGAAAGGGATGTCCCTGACTGTACATCAGCAAGACACATGGCCAAGTATATTTATTGAGGCTTGGCTGTCCAAAATGTTGTAACCTTATACCTTTCTTTCTTACTAAGGCTTTCCTTCTACTCTGGACACTCTTCCTTCTCAATGTACTGCATGGTGTTTTTAGCAGTAAGTATCCCCCCCGGAGTGTTTTCATCCCCCCCAACTTTCACACAGTGTGTTTCACAAAGGCTAAAGATATTCTGAACACTGAAGTAGGCCTATTGGGAATATAAATATAGGGAAACTATCAATGATTGAAATTCTGCATGCAACAGAATAGAATTCTGTAATAAGCGCAAGCTTTGGCCTGGCCAGATTTCTATTCTGCTGCCACTGCTGAGATTCCACAGAGCTGCATGCAAATTTCAAACCAGACATCTACTTACAGAGATGGATATAATATGTACATCAAAGAAAGCATGATATATCCAATTCCTCATAGCAAAAAATGGCTACAAAATTAGAAAATGTATTACATGCAGTTCCACCAATGTTGTTTACGTTGTAATATGCACGAAATGTGGTATCCAGTATGTTGGTCTAACTACAACACAACTGAGATACAGAATCAATGAACACAAGAGCGCCATCCGCAAAGCTGATTTTAAATCTCTTAAAGACACTTTGTGGATGGCAATCATTCAATCACGGACTCTGTGTGATTCTAATTTATTGTGTGTGACTACAATCATAACTAACTAATAACAGACTGGTGCCGATCAAATCAAACATGTCAACATGGCATCAAGAATGGAAACGATCGTTTCAGATTAAACCAGTCTCCCCAACAAATAACGACTGATGTTGCGACTTAGCACACCGAATACCCCCAACTGTCTCTGATGTACCTCAGACTACCTGCAACTGAGGTTTCTGTCACACGGAGAAAACAAGAGGTCGGACCCAAATAGTGTAACGTGCCCAAGAACAGTTTTTATTAAGGGTAATGGGGAAAAGGGAGATAAATCCACAGCCCCGGAAGTGGACTGAGTCGAGAGCCAGGGACAGGGGAATCGTGCGTGGTCAGTAGGGGTCGGTAGCCGGGTCTGTAGCCGAGGGCAGGAAACTGGTGCGTGGTCAGGAACAAGCCGGGTCTGTAGCCGAGGGCAGGGGCCTCATTTATAAAGACTTGCGTAGAAACCTTCCTTGATTTTATCTAAGAACTTTTCTGATTTGATCGTAAGTGCGATTCAGAGAAAACGAACGTACGCACGAAATCCATGCGTACGCCAATCATTCGGTTATAAATCACAAATGACCGTGGAATTGTGTGCAGCTGAATGCTCCGCCCTCAAAACGCCCCTGCTTAATGAATTAACATTTAAAATGAGCTCATCCTCAAAGCAAAAACTCTGTGACAATGGCAACTAAAGAGGAACGCAAGAAAAAAAAGTGGGCCTCCTCGGCTGTCTCCGTGTGCGAAATCGGGGTGAGCAGCCATTTCTTCAAAGGATAACCTCGGTCTCCTGTTGACAGAAATTATTAATTTAACCTCATGTTCCTTCTAAAAAAGCAAATAAATTTTACCTAAAAGCCAGCCGTCTCTGCCCGCTCCCGCCTCCAGTCGATTTCCAACACTACAATTATGCACAATGAAGGAATCGTGCGTTGACCCTGGCGCGCAACAGCATCCAAGATTGCCATACGAGCATCACAAATGAGCTGCACATTTATGGAGTGGAGATTTTTCCTGTTGACATACATGTACTCGTTCACATGTGGAGCTCGTATGGCAACGTGGGTGCAGTCTATCGCACCGATCACATTTGGGAACCGTGTTTTACGCAGGGAATCCTCCTTCACTTCTTGCTGTTCCTGGGCACTGTATGGGAATCTAATTAATTGCGGGCATAGGCGAATAATTCCGCGAAGAACATCTGGCAATATTCTGCTGAATGTTGATTGGGATATTCCCGACCAGTCTACAATTTCTCGCTGGAACGTTCCTGTCGGGAGGAACCCAAGAACAGACAAAACCTGTACCTAAACCGGTATAGCCTGGTTGCGTCTGGTGCGTCTCTCTAGATGAGGGCCCATTTGGGCACAAAGCTCTAACAAAGCCGTTCTCGACTAGCGGTACCTGCTTATCAGCCATGTGTCATCATGTGCCAAAAAGTCTGCGCGGTCACGAAAAACTCGTTCGCTCCTTATTGCACGGTTGGCAATATCCTCTAACAGGGCCAATGCAGCCATGTCTCTTACTACAAACCAACACACTATGACAGTTTTTATAGCCTACCAAATGTTTTACACGTGTGGAATTAAATGTACACTTATCATACCTTAATTTGGATCAACTATAGCCTATTCATGTAGGGGAGAGCCGTGACCAATGAAACACGGGACATAAGAAACACAGCTATTTTCTCAAAAACAATACACATCTGAAACATCATATGTCATCAGCACGTTCAGCATGCAAGACTTAACAACCCCGTGAAATCTCGTGTCGTGACGTTACTGCGTTCAAATGTTATCTCCGCCAGACTGTTTTTGACATTGGTAAGCAAAATATTACCTACTGGTAGTTTTTTTGTGATCAAAAATCATTGCGTGTTTCATTCGCGCCGACAATGAGGGACGATTGTAACAAAGGACACCTTGCGTTCAAAGTTAAAAATGAACGTGATTTCTTATCGGATGTGTTAAATTACACCAGTAACTAATAGAATACACTTGTATGTTGATCATATGGCAAAATAAATCTAATTTGCTTCACTGTCTTTGAAAATAACCGTTAAGTAAAAAGTGTTTCATTCGTCACGGCTCTCCCCTAATTAATTTGATTGTATTGATTTGATTGTGTAATTGATGATGATGAAACATTTAAAAAAAATATTTTTAAAGTATTGGTAGGGTACTTCTGCTTATATCAGCCTAATCCTCATCATATTACAGTGAAAGAGGCGAGATTGTCTTTTTAAATAAAATTCCTAGCCCGTGCATGCAAGTAGGCCTACAGCTCGCTGCGGCCCGCCTCCCAAGTACAGCTCGCTGCGGCCCGCGGGAAGGCGCGGCTTGACCGTCAAGCCCCGCCCACATCAAGTAGTAGTGCATTCTGGGATTGTGGCGTCATTTTTCGTTCCTGTTGCCTGATATCAGTGAGATTTAAGCCTGGTTATGCCCAGTTAAGGCTGTTGCTTCAGTGTTTTGAATGAACTAACATCTCGAGGGTTTAGATAAGTATTCCCCAATTAATTTCTTTTAAGTTAAGTAACGTTTTAACGACAGTTTTCACAAGCACACACCCGTACTTTCGCATAGCAACCCTGGTTGCTATGGACTCAAATGCCCTCGTTGTCAGTTTATGTCGTTATTTAGGAATCTCTCACTGATATCAGGCAACCGCTTGACTCGTCTCATTGAAACTCATTCATTTGATTCTGGCGTTTGGTACATGTTAGGTTTAAAACACTAACATTACTCAAGAACAACCTGCACAAAGAAGACACAGAGAGTTTAGTTTGTTTTACTTGTTTGTCGTGATCTGCTCATGCGCGCGCATGTGCCGTGGGTGTTTGTAGGATAAAATGATATGTAGGATAGAATGATAGAACACCGGTATAATTAAAATCTTTATCGTTGGCCAAATTTATATTGCATGCCGCTTATACCACCCACCCATAGCTATGATTTCATTTTATCTACTAGCCCAACATTAACAAAAGGAACACGCTTTGGACACGATGTCACAGAACAGAATAAACATTTTAAGTGTTTGAACCAAGAAGTATGCTTTATTTAACAAATCAAATTTGTCAAATTTAACAAAAGTAAAAAGGGACAACACTTCATGGCCATCCTCCACTAGGTAGTGACCATAGATTGTATGATTTAGTAGCTGTAAAGCTATCTGCTCTATAGCCAAGCTGTATAGCTAGGCCCTGGCTAGGCCATTGCTACATGCAATGCAGGTTAACTTTTCAGCCAAGTCCCTCCTTCAAAATGGTCTTGTTAACAACGATCAACCGTTAAGTCAGAAACCCAGTTGCACAATAATCCTTTAGATAGCGCCATCCTGTGAGAGAAGTAAAAGTGCCAAAACAAAACCAAAGAAAGGTTACCTCACAACTACAGAGACAGCGGCAAAATATTCCATGCTGATGAAAACATTGAAGGTATTCTTTTAGAGCTTCCGCACTGTGAGACCTGCCATGAAAGTAAGATTATGACATGAACGTCCGATTTGACATGGTGTTCTTATACAGTATGTCATAGAAGTGAGTACACCCCTAACATTTTTGTACTTTTTTATTATATCTTTCCATGGGAGAAGTCTAAAAATATAATATTTTTCTACAATGTAAAGTAGGCAGTGTACAGCTTATATAACAGTGCAAATTTGCTGTTCCCTCAAAATAACTCAACACACAACCATTAATGTCTAAACCACTGGCAACAAAAGTGAGTAGACCCCTAAGTGAAAATGTCCAAATTGTGCCCAGAGTGTCAATATTGTGTGTGGCCACCATTATTTTCCAGCACTGCCTTAACTCTCTTGGGCATGGAGTTCACTAGAGCGTCACAAGTTGTCACTGGAATCCTCTTCCACTCCTACATGACGACATCACGGAGCTGACCTTGAGCTTGAGACCTTGAGCTCCTCCACCTTCCATTTGAGGATGCCCCACAGATGCTGAATTGGGTTTAGGTCTGGGGACATGCTAGGCCAGTCCATCACCTTCATCCTCACCCAAGGCGTGGTCATCTTGGAAGTGTGCTTGGGCTCGTTACCATGTTGAAATACCACCCTGTGGCCCAGTTTGAAAGGGGGGGCATCATGCTCTGCTTCAGTATGTCACAGTACATATTGGCATTCATGGTTCCCTTAATGAAGTGTAGATCCCCAGTGCCGGCAGCACTCATACAGCCCCAAACCATCACACTTCCTTCACCATGCTTGACTGTTAGCAGGACACAGTTGTCTTTGTAATCCTCACCTGGTTGCCGCCACACACACCTGACACCATCTGAACCAAATAAGTTTATTTTGGTGTCATCAGACCATAAGACATGGTTCCAGTAATCCATGCCCTTAGTCTGTTTGTCTTCAGCAAACTGTTTGCGGGCTGTCTTGTGCATCATCTTCAGAAGAGGCTTCCTTCAGGGACAACAGCCATGCAGACCAGTTTACGGATTGCAAAGACAACTGTGTCCTGTTAACAGTCAAGCATGGTGGAGGAAGTGTCATGGCACGTGACATATATGTATATATATATCTTTTGAGGTTGGGGCAAAAAACTTAAACAACTTGACAATATGGTTGTGGTTCTTACTCCAGCCGTCCACACACTAAAAGTTCATTCAAAAATAGGCCTAATATCAGAGTTATTGTGAAAACACATCTGTTCAAACAAGTACTGTAGCACAAAATGAAAAGAGTAGAGCATTGTCCTTAAATGCGTGAATATAAAAAACGTTTAAGTTTCCAATAAAAAAAAAAAAAAATTGTTTCAAACTTTAGCCTATTTTAATGACCGGGATGATTGACAGAAAATCAGGGTTCCTGCACTTCTTTTTTCCCACTTCAAGCACTGCTCTCAACTGATGACAAAAGTGTAATTCAATCCATTTTGAGTTCAGTATGATTTTTAAAATATATTTGAAGGCTAAAAAACTACATAGTGTTACTTTAAAGGTTAGGTTAGGTATAATGACTGAAATTGTACTAGTGGCTAAACTAGTTTTCTCTTTCTCTTTCTTTATTTTCCTAAGCTATACCTGCAGGCAAGACTGCAGATGGAATGGTCTCGGCTTCTCCGGCCCACTGTCCAGTTCTTCCTGATCGCCTCCTCCCTATACGTGGGCATGTCTCGTATTTCAGACTACAAGCACCACTGGAGTGACGTGCTCATGGGGTTCCTTCAGGGCGCCGTGGTTGCAGTGCTGATTGTAAGTAACAATGAACAGTGGAAGGATGACATGTAACCCTCATGGTCCTCCCATGACCTGAGTATGTTTTTGAACATGCTAAAAGAATGTGTTCTACAACAATGTAAGATTCCAAAATTCCACATTATGTTCTATGGATGGCGTATAACCCACAAGTACTTTTGTGATTGTATGATAGCAGAGGGTGGACATCTCATGCTTAGTAAGTAATGTGTTGCATTTGACAACTGAGTTACTCTGTGTTGCACTGAGATTTTTGGTCAGGTGCCCATGAAATGGGGGCATACATATTTTTACTTTTAGCTTTAGCACTGGGAAATGGCTTGGAAAATAAGCTCTGACTGCAAATGAAAACCCCACACTTGTTTAATGGCCAGTATAAATAACACAAAGTGAGGTCACTCTAAAGTTTTTTTCTGTTGTTGTCCCCAAATGGTGGAACAACCTACCAGTTGCTACAAGAACAGCAAAATCCCTTTCTACCTTTAAAAGCTTGTAAAAACCCTTCTCTCAGTCACTAAACCAACTCTCTCTTACTCTGTCCCCATGTGGGGAGTATGTGTGTCTGTAGTGTCCCTGCTCTGGGGAACTCTCTTGGGCACATGCATCTCCCTGTATGTATAAAGATAGTCTGCTTACTTTGTGTTCCTCTACACCTCTGTCAGCTTATGTCCTCCTTCTTGTAAGTCGCTTTGGATAAAAGTGTCTGCTAAATGTATTGTAATAAACAGACAAGCAATTGGCATTTACCTAAAATATTTACACTCAGGTTTTGTTTCTTTTTTTTGCAAGTACATGACATTTTTATGGTTTAATGCAAACAAAGAAAACATCATTGTTTCCCAAGGTCATGCGATGAAGTCAAAGCCCTGTCTGCCAGGGACGATCACCCAACTCCTAAACAATGGGCATCTTGTGGAACAGCATGCTCTGTCGCTTGTAGAACATTGTGCTCTAGCAAGCATGGTAACCAGTCACATCTGCCTGCAGAAATATCTGTCACAGTTTAAAAGGACAGAATTGTAAAGAATTTACATGCCGACTTGAACATAACATAAAAGAATATATTCTCCAACAATGTCAGATTGTAAAATGCACACAACACTTTTTAGAAATTTCATCCTTCCAACGCTCCCCTCACACTGGTGTGAGAGTACATCCTTAAAAGTGTATTAAAGATCCTATGTGTAAGACATGTACAACAAGTAATCCTTAAAATTATCCTGATATGTTCCCAGAGATTTAGGGAACATGTTAAACTGAGATACTGATTTCACTGACATCAGTAGTTTAGTCAGACCTGCATGTGACCTTAAAATGGGTGATTTTAGTAATTATCTGATTTAGTGAATTAATGACTGAAACAAATACTAACTATAGGATTGTAATTTCTGAAGCTTGGTGACTAAACTATGATTCGATTTGTATGTGGATGCATTTCTCTTTTGTACAATTTCATTGTCTCTGCTCAGCCTTTTAAAATCTCAACATGGGTTAAAGTCTACTCAATCTCAAACTATTTGCGGTCTGTTTGTATTTGCTTTTTTGTCTTTCACAATCGTCATTTTCGATTGACCATGTCACATTATAATATCTTTTGCGCACTGTCAGAAGTCGTTTTGAGGACGGTACCGAGACAATATGATATTTTGGCGATGAGAAAAGTGAACATTAAGTTACCTAATTAATCATAAGTGTGTTTGGGGCATAACATTCAGTAAACCAATCAGAGTTTATGCTCTCATTCATTTCCTTTAAAAGCCAGCCAAGCTTTTTCCATGGCCTGTTGCTAATACAATGGCGGATATCAAAAGTGCTTTTCTGTGGAGGAGACTGATCTGCTCCGATCTGAGCAGTTAATCTTCGTGGAAACCCACCAAAACCCTCATGCATGTATTGTTTTGGTCTTATTTGTTTGGTCTGTTTAATAAATGTGCATTATTGCAAAATATTTGCCAGTATTTGTGTCTTTCCGCTTATTAAATTATAAAAAACTGTATTTGTATAGCACAATTCATAGAAGATGTAAAAGTGCTCCAACAGTCTGGCAGTAAAACACAAGGCAGCATTTGTTGCAGCTTGAAAGTATATTTAGACACTGTTGACAGTTCCTGCTAGTGTCCCTAGGGGTTACAGGGGTGAGGAAAAACCCCCTTTTTGCACTGGATTGTTCCAGTCCAGGAGGAAACCTCAGTCAGAAGCCTGCGGGAGCTCATCTGCTGGGGCTAATTATTAGATTAGGCTACTCAAAAGAGCTAAGTCGTATGCAAGTAGACATCTTTTTGGAGCTTGAAGATGTTTCACCTAGTCTATAGCTCACAACGTCAATTCACACACTGTTGCTGGCATAATGTGTCATTAACCATGCCTTTAGTGGATAGCCATCATCCCCTAACAGCCACTTATTAAACGGGGGGTGCCTCCTCGTTATATTCCAAAGTGTTATGTGTCCATAAAATAGCTTTTGAGCAATGCATGACTGACTACAGACCAGGTTTGTGTCAGTCACCGGCACACTTGTTTTCTGTGTCCGTATATTAGCATCTGGTCAGCTTTGCGCCAGATCACACCACTTCTTTTCCTGACACTCCCATGATGGCGCAGTATCAACGTGAGTTTCTGCCATAAAAAATGAATGATGCACTTACAGAAAATTAAGGGTGTACCATCATACTGGTGTGAGGAGAATGGAGATTTTGGGGGATGAGGATGAATACAAGTCTGCCAAGTATGAACTATGCTCTGCAATCAGAAAGGCAAAGTTTGATTATGCAAGTAAACTGAAGCCATTCAGTGAAGTTTTTTAAATATGTAGATGACACCACCGTCATAACAACGATGAGTCTCAGTACTGCAAAGATGTGAATTGGGCTGTAGATTGGTGCAGCAACAACAACCTTCAACTTATCAAAAACAAAGGCAATAGCTGTGGACCTGAGGAGGCCTATAACATCAGTGCCGCTATTAACATCAGGACCGCTTTTGCAGACTTTTTAAAATGTTATCAGCAACACCGTAAAATGGAAAGTTAACAGCACTCACATCATCAACAAAGTACAACAAAGACTGTACTTCTTAAGGCAACTGAAAAAGTTTCATGCGAGTAGACTGCGAGTATCTGTTGGTGCACTGCTATAAGGCCATCATAAAGAGTGTTATCAGCTTTTCCATCACTGTCTGGTATGGAAGTACCAGGAGAAAAGAGGATTGTGACCAAGGCATCAGACATCATTGGTTGTGATCTCACTGTAGTCCATTCCTTGTACTCTCAGCGCAGCTTAAACCGTGCCTCCAAAACTCTGCCCTTTGGAATACAGTTTAGGTCCATTTGTACAGAGACAACATGTTTCAAAAACATGTTCAGGAGTCATCAGATCTGATCTTAATGATCTACTTCTTATTTATTTATTTATTTTTTCTTTGTCCTTGGACTGCGCTACCTTAAGAACAATTAACACCAACTTTGTTGTGTGGCAATAAAGCATTATCCATCCATCCATCCATTCTGAAGAATGTTGTGCTCCATAGAATATATTGTTGAATGTTATTTTAGTAATTAGTGTAGAAAGCATTCTTTTACTGAAATGTTCAAACACTCCCACCCTTAAAAGTGAAAATAGCCAAGAGTAATATAACATATATGTTATGACTTTATTTCTTTTACTTGTAGGTGTTTTCTGTGGCAGATTTCTTCAAGAGGCCAGCAGGGATAGAACTGGAAGAGGAGATTTCTCACACCAGTCTACAAGATACTGCGTCCAATGGGAACCACTATGGTAGCACAGATTAATTTAGGGTACATTCAGACTGCAGGGCTTAATGCTCAATTTAGATTTTTTTGTGAAATCCAATTTTTTGCGAGGTTATTCACATTTTCAATAAAATGTGACTTGTATGTGATCTTTAGTGTGAACTTGAAATGCCCCAAAAGTGTCCCACATGCGCATTGGAGGACACAACGACGTCACACACAGCAAGCGTGCTCACTGTTTACAGAAGTAAACATGGACGATAGCAGTGAGTATCTGGCGATATTTAAAGTTGCTGTCCTACCGTAGCCAGCACATATACAACATATTTGTTTTAAGGAGGAGATTAAGAAGGAGATGAGCAAGGTTTTGGCCATAGCTTTTTGTGGGGCAGTGGCAGCAACGTCCATACAGAGGATCATGAGGATGTGGAGTCGCAGCCAAGAGTTGTGGGATCGTTATGCATGTAGGTGAGACTAACGTGACCTGGCCATTCAGACTGAAGTCGCATGTCAAAAGATCAGATATGTATTGGTTTTAGGACCACATATCCATGGCCTGGGTCACATTTGAAAAAATCAGAACTGTGTCGTTCAGACTGTCATTAAAAGATCAGATACAGGTCGCATAGGGGCGAAAAAAATTGGATTTGGGTCACTTCAGCCTGCAGTCTGAACATAGCCATAGACTAGGGGAACCCCTTGTAGCATTCTACCTTCACTTCATACCAAAGATTCTAGAATGCTCAGCTCAAGAATCTTGCCAAAGAGATAGAGTGCTCTGGTCTAGAATCTTCAGTTTACACCGAGGTCCAATAATAACCCATTCAAATGTGTTTTTGTGTGTTCTGAAATACTGCATCTTCTTGACTTTATTATTGCTGCTGTTTGAGACCTATCATTATGATGCTATGATGACATTACAGGGACAGATTCTGTATGCGTGTGTGTGTGTGTGTTTGTGAGAGAGATTCAGTGAGAGGGATATTATAAAATCTGTTTAATTTACATTTTGTCTTTTGTAATTGTTTTAAAGTTGCAGTGAACTGACTCAGTAAACGTGTGCAAGGCTTATTAAATGGCTGAATTTAAAATGCTAAAAATTCTATTTCATAAGTACACAAAGATTATGAACTATGTGTTTTGCTAATATTATGAAGAAAATAAAAAAATATCTGTGCAGATAAACCTACGTAGATAAACCTGCACATCTTTGAAAAGTCAATGTATTTGTCTGCATTACCCTTATTTTACTGTCATCAATGAATAAAGACCGTCTTGTCTGTTGTCATATACTTGGAATGGTCTAATGTTTTGGAATGCATCAAGAAAATACAAATGCACAGCATTTTTGATTCTGTTGTCACATTAGTCACAGTGACCCAAAATTTAAAATGGATATTTTGGTACCAATGAAAAGACAAGGCAATACACTTCAAAGTGATTTCCCGGTCAAGTTCAGTAATCCAATTTTAGAAGTTAAAATTCTATACCAAGTATTTGTTTCAGTCATTGACTAAATCAATTACCTGGTTTTACCACCTGTGCATTAAAACAAGTTATTCCTCTTATTGATGTAGTGAATGGCTGGAACAAATAGTGAGTATGGGACTATAATTATGACCGCTGCTAGCGAAAGCGGTCATTATAGTGTTGCCGAGACTTTTTTCCCTTTTTTTTTTTTCACCGATTTTTCGTCAACGATTGCCAGGACACTGAAACTCTGGGTGACATGAATCTTTGTAGGCATATAGCCCTAGATGTTTTTGAGCGAATAGGAGCTTTTGGCCCCCAAGGGCCACCCCCCCACTGTGCCAGTGTCCATCAAAGAGGGGGAGACGCCAGAAAGTTTTTGCTGAATAACTCAATTAACATTTTACCGAACAACATGACATTTTTGTGATATGTCGGTGTTACAGAGGCGTATCGACCCAGCCCATAAACTGTCACTTGAAGCATAGCGCCACCTAGTGATTGGGGTAAATGCAAAAATTGGGATATTTCATTGCCAATGTCTTGGACTGGGAAGGTGGGAACTGTACAAAATATGTCATGCACAATCAGCACAAAGACCTCTAAAAGCACAGCACATGCCATACAATTTGGCCCATAGGGGGCGCTGTAATTGTAGAAAATGTCATTTTGCCTATTATCTAGAGAACAGTAATTCTTTTTTGTCGTGAAATCTATTGACCGCTATGCGGTACATCTATCAGCAAACAATTCTGTGACCCCCCCACTCACAACCCATTACCCCCACAGGACAACAGCGCGATACTCTCCTCGTTCTCCCCTCTCTCAGAAGATGAGGTATCTAAACTTATTACGAACAATCGCCCCACTACATGCCCGCTGGACCCAGTCCCCTCTAAACTGCTGCAAGCTATTGCCCCCACGGTAGTCCCACCACATCGGTGATCAATACCTCATTATCCTCCGGCGTATTTCCTGCTGCCTTCAAACAGGCCAGAGTTACGCCACTGCTGAAGAAGTCCACGCTCAACCCTGCCCAGGTCGAAAATTACCAACCGGTCTCACTGCTTCCCTTCCTCTCAAAAACCATTGAGAGGGCGGTAGCTAAACAACTCACTAGCTTCCTCACCCATAACCACCTACTCGACCCAAAACAATCTGGCTTCAGGAGCGGTCACTCCACTGAGAAGGCTTTATCATCTGTCACGGAAGCCCTCAAAACAGCCAGATCACACGGTCAGTCATCAGTGCTCATCTTCCTGGACCTATCGGCTGCCTTTGATACAGTTAATCACGACATTCTGCTATCCACACTCGCCAACATGGGCATTGCAGGCACTGCCCTCTCCTGGCTCAAATCTTACCTCACTGGGCGCTCCTTTAATGTGGCCTGGCAAGGACGTCTGTCATCGACTCACACCCTCTCCACAGGGGTTCCCCAGGGATCAGTTCTGGGCCCCCTTCTGTTTGCTATCTACACCACTTCGCTGTCTCATGTTATCCGCTCACATGGCTTCTCCTACCACTGCTATGCCGACGACACACAGCTGTACCTGTCGTTCCAACCAGACGATACCACGGTCTCCACACGCATCTCCGCCTGTCTCTCTGACCTATCCTCCTGGATGAGAGATCATCATCTCCAGCTTAACCTCTTAAACCACGCTGTACCGTATACGGGACGGAAGTGGAGGGGAGGGTGGAGGGGGCACAATGTTTATCAATGTTTTAGAGCTCTGAATAAACAAATATGGTAATACCATATACTGTTGTAAAGTGTAGGTCGTCAGGATTCAATTAAGCCCATTCACAAGAACAAAGGTTATTTACAGTCATAAAAGTGATCTGATAATTGTCGGCATGCCACCGAACTGTAGTATAGGCTGGCGCAATACCTACCTACCTTCAGAAATTTGTCTTTATCCACAGCGACCATATTACTGCACAAGATTTTTATGCAAAGTCATGAAGTGTCCATAGATTTAAAATATCTAAGCCATTTTCTCGAAAACAATGTATTTGTGTTATAATCGTAAAATCTCATGACTTCGGGGTAACTAGCGCAACACGAAAACCTAAATAAAACTTCAAATCACGTTTTACACGAGGGTATAAGTGCGCATACGACGCATTGATGATGTTCTACAAGCTGTTCTGCGTCGTTTAAAACCATCCACAACCCAAACCATGCATGTGGTGCGGAGATAGCCAGCTTGAAAGCCAATGAGCACCGACTACGTGAGTTGGACCTCCTGTGGTTTGACTGGCAGCACTTCGAGCCTATGGAAATTTTCAGTGACAAGACCCCTCTATTCTGATAGCCAATAGTCAGAGCTTTCGAACGATATATGACACCACACTATCACGTTTGGTTGTGGAAAGTTAGTGCCGCGCTTAACGATTGTGCGTAAAGTATTTGTAGAAAAGGGAGCTTCTGTGCGCACCAAGAAGAACGCGTTTTTGGAAGATTGTTGAGCAATGGCAAGCACAAAGACGAGCAAGAAGGCACGTAGCTTGCCAACAAAAGATAAATTGACTGCACAGGAGGCAGCCGAGTGGATTTTGCAGTCCAGTGAAGAGGAATCCGACCGCCCGAAGGCGAAGGTGTGTGCATTGCTCCATGAAGACCACCACTGAGTGTTCGTCATGCAATGTAGCCCTGTGCTTTGTTGTGTCCAGAGACTGCTACAATGACTGGCACACACTGCATAATTTTTAAACAGTGTTGTGTTGTGTATTGTGTGTTGCCTGTTGTTAAATGTCTATTTTTATATATAATATATTTGTAAATCATGTTTATTGATTTTATTGATTTATTTGTTTGTTTGTTTGTTTATTGGGATTTGTTTTGCACAATTGTTTTGTGTTGCACAGGGTTTTGTTTTGTACACTGTAGTGTTTGTATTTTCTTATATTTCTATAAAAAAAAGTTTGCCAATTCACATTTTGCCCTTTCTTTATCAATATCCCATAGGCGGAATAAGAAAAAATGATGTTTACTGTCTTTATGCTTCTGTCATTCTATTCCAGAATGACTGACATCCAATCCAAATCCATGTAAGACACCTCAAGGTCTTGGCTTTCAGTAGAGACCAATATTTTGTTTCTAGGCAAAGGGGTTCTCAAGTTATAGAGGTTTGATTCTGGTTATACAGCTTTGGTAACCAAAGGTCCTTTTGGAGTCTCCAAAAAGCACACAAGAAAAACGCCTGGACATACCCATTGATAAAAATCTACAAAAAAATCAGGTTTTGATCCTTTGCCTCCAATTTTTTACTGTGTCAAGGTAAAACCTGTGTCTGTGGCCTCATTAGATCTTTGTTTTGCCAGCAGGTTACTGAAATTCTAGGTCTCAGTCACTTTACAGGCTCACATGTTGGACGGAAAGAAAAACCTTCATTCTAATCTCTGTACCTCTGTGTCAGTGCATCACAGAATCACCCAGATACTTTATAAATAAACCTGAGAGTGTTACCTTTCCAGTGATACCAAGAACATGTCTGAGTCTAAAACTATGTAGGAGCTGTGCTACTTACAACTTGGGCATACCATTTTCGCAAATAACCTTAAAATATTAGGTGTGGCTTAAGTCAAGTCAAGTCAAAATCATTTGTATAGCGCATTTCATACATAAATGCACTTCAATGCGCTTTTAAGGGGTTAATCTGTCTAAAACCGAACTCCTGGTCATCCCTGCCCATGAGTCAATCTGCCACGACATCACCCTGAATATTGGCGATGTCACTGTTGCCCCGAATAACGTGGCTAGAAACCTAGGTGTCATATTAGACGACCGTCTATCTGTCTCCGATCACATTTCTTCCGTAGCGAGATCATGTCGCTATGCATTATACAATATTAGAAAAATCAGACCGTACCTGACCCAATATGCTGCTCAATTGCTAATACAGGCGTCAATCACCTCGCGGCTCGATTACTGTAACTCTCTCCTAGTTGGTCTACCTGCCTGTGCGATCAAACCATTGCAAATGGTGCAGAACGCGGCAGCGCGACTGGTCTTCAACCAACCCAAAAGGACACATGTTATCCCACTCTTCAGAGATCTTCACTGGCTGCCAGTAGCTGCCAGAATTAAACACAAGGCTCTGACACTAGCCTACAAAGTTATTTCAGGTTCCGCCCCCGCCTACCTCAATGTCTTATTACAGGCTCACGTCCCGTCCAGGGCGCTGCGCTCCGCTCACACAAATCGTCTATCGGTACCCTCGCTTCTCACAAAGAGAGGTCACTCTAAACTCTTCTCTGTGGTTGTCCCCAAATGGTGGAATGACCTACCAGTTGCGACAAGAACAGCAACATCCCTCCCTATCTTTAAAAACCCTTCTCTTCCGAGATTGCTTCCCTTCCTAACAAAACTAATATAACTAACAAACACTAATCTAAACTCTCTCTCTATCCCTGTGCAGAAGTACATATGTCTGTTGTGTCTCTACTCTGTGTCCTCCTCTATTGGTTATGTCCCCCTTGATTGTAAGTCGCTTTGGATAAAAGCGTCTGCCAAATGCAATGTAATGTAATGTAATGTAATGTAATCTAGTTATAACCGCCGCTAGCGAAACTAGCGTTAGTGATCATAATGGTTTTGTCAGATGTTTTTTTTTCCAACCACTTTTTTCCATCAGCGATTGATGGGACACTGAAACACTGGGGGGACATGAAACTTTAAGTAGCGAACAGAAGCTTTGGTCACCACCCAGCCCCCCCACCCCCAGGTGTGCCAGTGTCCATGAAAGAGGGGGGACTGCCAAAAGTTTTTGCTGAAAAACTAAATGATTCATTTCAACCTTTCTAATGTGACATACTGGGCAAACTTAGAGGCACATTTATTCATGTAACTCTTGAACTGTCCGTCCAATTTTTGAAAAGTTGATATAGGGCCCTATGAAATTGAGTTTTATTTTTTCTGAAATTTTGTTTTCATTTTTTCTGAATTATGCTTTTCTGGTTTTATTTGGATCTATTTTGGATTTTTGGAGACTTCAACAAGGCCAGAAACAAACATCAGTTAATCTTTGTTGACTAAACAGAGCCAAGCATGCATACCACTCCAGGCATAGATAGATTGGATCGATGGATGATTCGTTGTTGATTTAATCATAACCTGGAGGGAGCTGCCGAACCACTTTTGCTTTGATTTTCTGCTGGAATGCAGTCCAATTAGGTATCTGTTCTTGTTTGGGTATGCTCTATGACATGCCTGCGCAGTCTTGGTACAGAGTGTCACAATACGTTACTGGCTGGCTAGTGGCTGGCTTAAAGCACTGCATTATGGACTTGAAATAGTAACCAATCAAATGATAGCAGAGATGGTTGGTGAATGTTACTTGGCCTAATTATTGCATATTCGTGATCAGTTAGCTATAGCTGCTCAGAATCCTAGAAAATTATGGCAAAAATATGTCGGATGTTCGTGTCAATGTTGTGAAATATCATATCAACCAGATGGTAGACAGCCAGTCACATGTTGTGGTGCATTTGAAGGTCTAGAGGGCACGGAGAACTGTTTTCAATCTCTAAAATGCCAAGATATACACTACCGGTCAAAAGTTTTAGAACACCCTAATTTTTCCAGTTATTTATTGCAATTCAAGTAGTGAAAGTTCTATGAATACCCTGAAATGGTACAAAGGTAAGTACTGAACAGCCAGAGGTAAAACAAAAGGTTACCTAAAACCGAAAAATAGTGTACATTTAAGAATTATACAAAAAAGGCCTTGGTTACCTGATCAGCAGCAATGAAGGTTAAATCAGCCTTGACAGCTAGTGCTACTAATTCCTATAGGACCTATAGTATAGGTGTTACAACTTTTCTTAAAGGGGTCCTTCCATCGTTATTTTTATTCATATTTCTGTGTCGCCACTATGGTTGAATGCATTGTGCGTCATTTATGTGAAAAATTATGTCCTAGTTCTCGTTTGACACCGTTTTCTGTAAGCTAGAACAGGTCTAGTGGTTGAACGACTGGCTTTTCCGTTGTCCCTTGTGAATATCCATGACGTGTCAATAAGACACCTCTGATTGGGCAAATTCGCTGTCTTTCGTTCACCTAGCTTCTGTCCACTGTTCTCAATGGATGTGAGCGTGCCATACATGGCTCTGGGCGGGGCTTACGACCTAGTGACGTAGATAGGTTTAGCCTGCTCTGATCCGCTCGTTTTGGTTAGCTTGACTCTTCAATGACCAGTAAAACCATGAGGATCAAATTTCACGTCTTGGAATGCTGCGTGCATATACTGCTTGTTGTGACCCACCACATTGTAAACAGAGCTACTAAAAGTGGTTTTTGACAGAAGGACCCCTTTACTTACAACACCCAATGCTGGTATAAAAGCAGTGTTGAAACACACACTGTGGTACCAGACCCTCAGGAGCATCAGGTGAACAGTATTGTACTGCGGAAAGTAGTCTAATGCTACAAAAATGGCAAGAAAAGGGCAATTAAGATTGGGAGAGAGACAGACCATCATAACACTTAAAAGTGTTAGTCTTTCCTACAGGACAATTGCAAAAGAAAGTCAAGGTGTCAGTGAGTACAGTTTTCTTCATAATCAAAAGGCACTCAAAAACTGGGGGAAACTGACAGGAAGTGGTCTGGCAGACCCAAACCACAACTGAATCAGAGAACATGTCTCTAAGAGTTAACAAATTGTGTGATAGGCAGCTCACAGGACAACAACTTCAAGCAACCAACATGGATACCACAGCATTCTGCAGCGCCATGCAATAACCTCTGGTATGCGCCTAGTAGGTCAAAGAAAATGACCCAAAACACTAGTCCAAACTATGCCAAAACTACCTCAGGAAAAAAGAACAAGATGGTAAGCTTGAAAACATGGAGTGGCCAGCACAATCTCCAGACTTTAACCTCATCGAGCTGGTTTGGGAAGAACTGGACAGAAGAGTGAAAGTCAAGCAACCTACAAGTGCCACACATTTATGGGAACTTCTGCAACAAACTTTGGAAGAACTTTCGGAAGAATATTTGATTTCCCTTGCAGAAAGAATGCCACGAGTATGCTCAGGTGGCTACTTTGATAAGTCAAAAGTTTAGAATACATTTTGGTTTATAAATTGATTTAATGATTTTTTTTTCAACTTAAATTGCTTATTTGCAGTAAACTGAATTTTCAGGAACAAACTGACCAAAACTTTTTACCGGTAGTGTATAATTATTATGTGAAGCTCTAAAGGGCACTGAGAACTGTTGCCAATATACACTAAAAAAACACATGGTCAAAAGTTTTAGAACACCCCAATTTTTCCAGTAATTTTTTGCAATTCAAGTAGTGAAAGTTCAATGAATACCCTGAAATGGTACAAAGGTAAGCACAGAACAGCCAGAGGTTTTTTTTAAAAAAGATTTGGTTACCCAAAACCGAAAAATAGTGTACTTTTTTGAATTATACAGGAAGGCCTTTTTCAGGGAACACGAAGTGGGTCACCTGATCAGCAGCAATGAAGATTAAATCAGCCTTGATAGCTAGTGCTACTAATTCCTATAGGTGTTCCAACTTTTCTTGATTACTTACTTGAACTTGATTTTCTTGAACACCCAATGTTGGTATAAAAGCAGTGTTGAAGCACACACCGTGGTACCAGACCCTCAGGAGCATCAAGTGAACGGTATTGTACTGCAGAAAGTAGTGTAATGCTACAAAAATTGTATGGAAAAGGTAAATAACATTGGAAGAGAGACAGACCATCATAACACTTAAACATGTTGGTCTTTACTACAGGGAAATTGCAAAGAAAGTCAAGGTGTCAGTGAGTCAGTGGTCTGGCAGACCCCAAGCCACAACTGAGTCAGAGAACATGTTTCTAAGATTTAACAGCTTGGGTGATAGGCAGCTCACAGGACAACAATTTCAAGCACAGCTTAATAATGGTCGTAGTAAGCAAGTTTCAGTTTCAACTGTGAAGAGAAGACTTTGAGCTGCAGGTTTGACAAGATGATTTGCAGCAAGAAAGCCATTGCTAAGACATCAGAATAAGACAAAGAGGCTCTCCTGGGCCATGGAACACAGCCATTGGACTACTGAAGCCTGGAAAAAGGGATTATGAACTGATAAATCAAAATTTCTAAATTTTGGTTCATCACGCAGGCCTTCTGTATGCTGTCAAGTAGACAAGAGGATGGTTCCACAGTGTATAAAATCAACTGTCAAACATGAAAGAGGCAGTGTGATGGGTCTGGGGCTGTTTTGCTGCATCCAGGGTCGGTGACTTGTACAGAGTGAGTGGCATCCTGAAACAACATGGCTACTACAGCATTCTGCAGTGCCATGCAATACCCTCCGGTATATGCCTAGTTGGTCAGAGTAAGGCTACAGCAAGATAATGACCCAAAATACTAGTCCAAACTATGCCAAAACTACTTCAGCAAAAAAGAACAAGATCCAAACTATGCCAAAACTACGTCAGGAAAGAAGAACAAGATGGTAAACTTGAAAACATGGAGTGGCCAGGACAATCTCCAGACTTAAACGCCATTGAGCTGGTTTGGGATGAACTGGACAGAAGAGTCAAAGCCAAGCAACCTACAAGTGCCACACATTTATGGGAACTTCTGCAACAAACTTGATTTCACTTGTAGAAAGAATGCCACGAGTATGCTCAGCTGTTGTATCTGCCAAAGGTGACTACTTTGATAAGTCAAAAGTTTTAAATACATTTTGGTTTATAAATTCATTACATGATTTTTTTTTCAACCTAAATTGCGTATTTGTTCTGTAGTTTCATTTTTAGAGTGCAAAGACACAATAAACTGAATGATTTTTAGTAAAAAAAAAAAAAAGTAAAAGTGTGGTGTTCTAAAACTTTTGACCGGTAGTGTATATATATATATAATTATTATGCAAATTCCTGCCCGTTGATTGCTGCCACTCAAGTCTTCTGCCCACTTGAACATTCTACAGGATACTATAATTCCACATTATATTCTATGGAGCCCAACATTCTTTAGAACTTTCATCCTCCCAACATATCTATTACACCAGTGTGACAGCACACTCAGTATTTTGCCTCGGCCATCTGTTGCCCTGGCCAAGTGCTGCCAGGTGTCAAGACGGTGGGTTCACAAAGGAAGGGGGGGAGGGCTGACCTAAGCAGGCTTAAAAGGTCAGTGGGGGATGGGCAAATGTGGTGATCATGTCTGGTAGACAGTCAACACATTGGAATGGCAAACATTGTCATATACAGTGCGGCGTTTGTGACTTTAACTATTTTACGGTCAGATGAATTCAAACACATGCACGTAAAACAAACAAAAGCAATACTTACAAAAATCGTGTGGAAAGCCTATGACCTGAGAGATTGTCATGAACAAAAAAAGCTGGGAGCCATTTTAAGCTATGTATTGGGAGACTGGTGCCCCTAGCGGAGGGTTTGAGTAACACTATTCTCCCTCCAATCTTTGTGCTCTTCGTGTCGTAGCCATTCCCCGTTGGTAGTGGATTTTGGTAGCGTGTGTTCTCTTTGTCTGACAACCAGGCAACTGCATGATCAGCCTGAATGTAGGGACAAGAACGGGTCGTCTTCTCGGGCCATCTGTTTACAGGCTGTCGCAGCAAGAGAAGAAATCAAGGATGGTTTTAGTGCATGTCGGATATCTGGTTCTTCCCGTGTTTGGCTCAGTAAGAAATAGAGGTATTTACACATCTTCATTTCCTTGACAATCACACCAACCTGAGTGTGTTTCACCTGAGTGAGCTTGTATTGTTAGAAATCGTCGAAAATTATTTTGGGGGTAATTAGTGATTATTGGCAAGCTAAGAAACTGTTTTGGTGATCAATCCAGGCATGTTCTCGCAGCTGAAATTACGGTCGTCTGTTGCCAGTAGCAAAATGTGCCGTCTGCATGATTATTCTAGGGTTAGTCGTTGAGTTACGTTAGGCCCAAACTCCCGATGCCGAATTGTCTCTGCTTCAGTCTTGTAGACAAAAGTCTTGATTGGAGAAAATGTCTCAGTATGTCAGTTTGTATAATTTAATCGAACAAAGTTGACTAGCTAGCCAATATTTACAACTGGCATCAGGGCTGAGTTGAGAATCCAGCATTTGCCCGACTGAGCTAACGTTAAATGATAGCTAGCTTGGCTAGCAAGTGTATTTAAAAATATATATTTGTACAAAAAATATTTCCTCCAAATAGTATATACACTGTTGTGGGTATTGGCAACGTTGCAATTTCGGATGTTGGTGTGCGCATGCATCTCGGACTAATTTTGTGAAATGGAAATATTTTGTGAGCTGCTGCTGATGTCATTTGAGGATTATGCGGTACTGTTTGCTTGGCAAAGAGCTAGCTAGCTACATAGCGTTAGCTTAATGTCGATAAAATTAGTCGGTTGTTATTTGTCACTGGCTTGACGCAACATTTTTAGTTTGCCTGAAATGTTCATTATGGCCTGAAGCATAACCGTTTTGTCTGTGTCGTGTTGACTTCTCAATAACATTAAACGAGTAACAGCTAGCTAAATGTCTTCTCTAGCTAGCGATAACACTTGGTGGCAAACGTGAGTCCCTGCCGTTACTTGAGAAGGATTTTTAGCGACCCTTGGCTAGCGTGTCTGGTTACATTCAGCTAGCTCCGTGAGATGACTGTAACCAGTTGCCCAAGCTAGCTTGTGGGTTTTTTTTATTATTATTTTTGAAAAAGGCTGTTAGTGTGTGTGGCTCTAGCTTATTCTTCCATTCAATGGCATCTAGTGATTTTTCATTGTGCTTTTATTTCTGTTCTTATTTCCTGTTCCATAGTATCGGGGCTGGCTCCTACATTCTGCATTATCCGATCTTTGTCGTCTCCCCCTCCATTGTGTAGCTAATGACCATCCGCTGCTGTGTGGTGTGGCGCCTCTGCCTGTTCTCTGCATTTAGCTGTTTTGTGAACCCCCTTCTTCATTTTCCTTCTTTCCATCCGAGGACGACATTGGTATCTTAAAAAACATCCAAGAATGTTACTCCCTTGTGTGAATAAGACTAAAACAATAGCTAACACCTTTTAGAAAAAAAGAATTGTCTCTCTACATGTCAAGTTGCTATAGTTAACCCATTGTAGCGATTAGTTAATATAATAATTTTCATGTACCTTACCTTTCCATCTAGTCTTGGTAGTCAACATGTGTAAATTCCTGTAAAGTGGATACATTTTGCGTCAATTTGTGCTTGTTGCCATTGCCTTTCATTGCACTTGCTCACCACTAACGTCAGGGCTTTGCCTATGGCTAAATCCTTATCGGACAAATAGGCTAAAATGTGCATAGCAAACGCTTGCGTTTTAGTGAACATGTCTTCCTCTGGTGGAAGCGTATATTGACAAACTAGAGTTGCAATTATTAATAACCATTTTGCCATTTAAAGACACATGTCCTGCCCCCCTTTGGGTGGAAAATATAGCAAATTCCACTGTTTTCCTTAATGGACACGTCAAAAAAGTAGCCCATTGCAAAAGATTGTATTTCACGAAAGGCACGCTGCTATTAGGGCTACACAAACAGAGGAAACCATTAAAATGTAAAACAAAATGCTATCCATTTCACAGGGATATTATTTTTCCTTGCACTGCAACAGAAAAAAATCCTTCTTATTAGACTCAAATTGTCTATTGTTTGGTTGTGGTCTCTCTCTATACCTTTTGTTCTGATTATAAATAGACTTCAGTTGCATGGTCACGTTATTTATTCATATTTTGTTTGTTTTTTACATTGAATAGAATATTCCAATGTAATCTTTCTGTAGCAAAGATGTTACCCTTGCTGTTTACCTGTTTAACGTGTGCTGTTGTAGCTGATACCACATTCTGCTCATTGGATTGCAGCTTTTTGTTTCTGTTTTAACCCTATATATACAGAGCATGAGTGGCCTTGCCTTCAATCAGTGTTGTTTATATTTATTTTTGTTTATTATTTTGTTGCATGGTATTTTTTTATATATTTATGACACAGTTCCACATATATACTAATATTTTTCAATAAAGAATATAGTATTTTTCCTAACCTTCAGTGTGCTTCTTGCTCCAATTCCATTTATTGTCTCCCCCCACCTCCTCCTCCTCACCCTACTCCCCCCTGCGGTGACAAAGATAGACAGATCCCTGGCTTCCCCCCTCCACCATGAAACCTGATTAAGTTTTATCTACAGTCATCTATGTCAGTTTTTGGTCAGGTGGCACTTGAAGGTGCAAATGGTTGTTTTTTGGCTGTTTCACACTTGTGTTGGGGGTCAATGATGAGGTGTGTTGGTTTTTATATTGCTGCAGATAAAATATGGTCAAAATAAAAGACTGATGTCTAATTTAGCTTTTCCATTCATGCATGGTGTGGTACTAATATTACACTGGTCATGTTGACTTTGACAAATTGGTCATATTGGCTGACAAACTGATTGACTTTTCTAAATTGTTCATGTTGACACCTCACACCAACCAAATCAGTTTTTGTTATCAGTGTTGTGAAATCAGAAAAACTGCACCTTCAAGATTGCTACCCACTAGTAATCCCAAATGCAATGTAGGCTTTGCTCTTTGCTCCTGGTTATAATGGGGTAGGGGTGTTCATCTTGCTTCATGTGTTCCTCTAACACTTGGAACAGGTTCTAGTAAGGCTGCTAAGGTACCAAAGGCTAAATATTCTGAAGCATGTGACGGAAGCAATCAACTCAGGACATGTCACATTGGCTAGAATAAGGTTGAATAGAGATGAGACACTCTTTTGGAGCTGTAGAAAAGTTGAAATGTACCATTGAGTGAGGTTTTTTATTTTTGTTTGTTTTCCTGCTCTAAGGCGTTAGAGTATGAATTATTTACAACGAAAGTTTTGCACACAGTGAAATTTCTCACCCAATTCTTGTCTTGCATCTTTTGTCTGATTCACATTTCCAGTCATGCGTGCTGCCCATGTGCTCTCTATTTTACCCACTGATCATTTCCAGTCCCCTTGCTTCATATCATGACTACACCTCTGAAACACATGCCAACACCTTGTCCTTTTTTCATCCAAGCTTCGCCACCAACGCCTATGTACAGTGGCCATGGGTACTGTTTAAACCATGGCACTAAGGGCCCATTCAAACCAAGAACTATAACTACAATGATAACTATAATATATTTTTAGAAATTGTTCTAACTTCAATAGACTGTGGAGTCAACTCTAGCGATTACAGGGCTGAACAATGGCCTATGTGAAACCACTCTTTTTTATTTACTGTAAACATACTGTAGCCAATTGGAATCTGTAGAGACGTCATAGGCGTCACTCTATTACAATTGTTTACACTAACAACCAGAATCTTGTCATTAAGATGTTGAGTGTAGATGCTCATGTTAAAGTTTTCGTTATTGTTATAGTTCTTGGTGTGAGCTTCAGCACCAATGCTGACAGCGGTCACTTCTACTGTTGACTAGTGCTGAGCCATCTATCGGCATTGCAAGTAGTACTGATATATTTTTGAAGGATATATGTAGTTGAGACAATATCACCATATAGATATATCTATATAATACAGGCTCTTAACTGTATTTTTTGCCTTAATTCAAATCTGTTTATACTGTGAAGTTGTAGGCCTATGTCCTAAACCAGGGTCTACGTGTTACTGTTTTTACAGTTTTTAATATGCACAGCTCTGTTACAGCAGTCTTAAATATGTATTATTAAAAATTAGGTTGTGTTTTCATACTGTTGGTGTTGAGTAAACCTGAAACACTGTGCTTACTAAAAATATTGATATATTGCATATTGCCAATCAGCCCAGAAATAATGGGATATCAGTTTTGGTCCATATTGTCTAGCCCCACAGTTGACAGTCATAAATCAGCTATTAAGATTGGTGCAGTGCATGTTGTGAGAGAAAATGTACGTTATGCCATAACATGGATGTTGCAGTGGTATAATTGATGCAAGCCAGCGTAGCACAGCATTGAAACGTTAATAAACCTCCTTCCTGACACCTCATGGGCACAAGCTACTGACTTGGCTAATACCCTGGCTTTTAGGTCACTTGACAGCATGTCTTTCTCACAATCCGGAGTTGTAGTGAGGTTGCAAGTTCGAGCCTAGAGCTAGACTGCGCAGGATAAACTCGGTTAAACATGTTTTGCGATTAGTAAACAAATTCATAGACATAGACTATAGTTCTAATGTGTTTCAGCTTTGTCTTCGCTGTTAGGCCCTAGGCAATGAGCAGCCCATGGTATGGAAAGAGAGGGCATCAAAGGCAGTAGGGCTCCATCTGGTTTGCCACATTTGCTTTGATATGTGTGCAATAATATAGCTAAGAACAATGCGTAGCTATACCATGTTTTTTTGCAATATGTATGTTACAGAATTTACAGGCTGTAAATTGTGTTTTAAAATTGTCAATGAAATCAGTATTTCAATTGACCATGTTTCCTTCATTTTTGTTAACAATATCAGGACCATTTTATGGTTACTTGCCATAATGTCACACAGAGCACCTTTTAACACAAATGTTTGTTGAAGCAGCCATTTACTGGCTCAGTTGCAGATATTAGCACTCCGCCCCAAGTCATCTGTCTATCACATACAGGGCTATATATTAGCCTAAATGACAGCTTCACCGGCCTGACTGCCAGGGTAACTCACATTGGAAGAAAGTCACCCCAGCATGTAAAGCTACATTAGGTAACTTTTCACCACTGTTTGAGGTTTCCTTTTTGTATCAGACAATTAGTTTTGCTGTCATCTCCAATTAGCCTTTGGATGGCATATAATCACATACAGCATGACGTTCCTGACTGAATTGGCAACAAAAAACAGTATCTTCTAGTGATGTTTTCAACCTTTGGTCCCTTTTGGGCAGCTGGTCCACTAGTTTTACAACCACAACTTTATAGTATTGCTGAACATGCATATTTCTGGCTTAAATATTAATTGATTGGAAAAATTGGCTGAATGGTCTGAGGCTGAGCCCAAACTGTACATTAATGTGACTTAACGCCCACTTAGTCTCTTGCCATAATCCTCTTAGGATAGCTTCCTAAAGCGATGGACCGATACAGATTTAGTGAACATCAACACTATCCAACACAAATTTATTTACAGTTGTTCCTCTGGGATAACACCAGACTAGTGCCAAATGTGAGAATAATACCTTTGACCTTTAAGGTTGTGTGATTTTAAAGATTCTATGAAAGAATGGGTTTTGCAACAATGTAGGATTCTCCCCATTATATTGGATCCAAACATTCTTTAGAACTTTCATCCTCCCAACATTCCCTTCACACCGGTGTGACAGTACACTCTTAAAGGGTAAGAATGCCACCACCCACATGATGAACAATACTAACTGGTGTGCTAGGAACTCAATCAACATCATGTAAGTGAACTACTTCAATGTTTTTGCCTTTTTGTTTTCTGTAACCATTTTTACGGAGGACAGGTATTATGCCCTTCTTTGGGCTAAACACAAAGCTGAAAAAAAGTTGTGATTTTAGTCAAAATAATCGATTTTGTAAATATTAGCTATATATAACACTTTCACAAGAAAGAAGTTGTAAAGGATTTTTCCTGTAATGCATAAAACGTAGGTAACATATTTGCGCTTAACAGCAATTCAAAAAATGTGGTCTGAAGAAATCACTCATTTAAATAACCTCTTAAGGTGGAGAATATTTCACAAATGTTCAGCTTTTATATAGTTGTCCAATTTGTACAATTCATCTGACTACAACTCATAGATTTTCCTTTCTTTCTTCCAAAAAAATGACAACAGCACTCCTTAAAACAGACTTACTTGTGTTTTAATTCAGGTGGATGTTCTGTACAATGTATACCTGATTTCACCTAGTAAAGGATTCTACTAAATAAAGTTAAGATTAAAAATAAAAGAGTTGCTTTACATTCCTGAAATTTGAATTCAGGTTTTGCTGTGCAGAATAGCAGTTTCTCAAATAATTCAGTGCTGTTAACCCATTCTGATATTCATAGTATCAGCTCTTGACCCTGGTCTGTCTCTCCAAATCTCAATACCTACAGGGTGGGTGTGTCTTAGAAGACAATAGAAACTGTGTCTTTCACCATAACAAACCAAACTAATACTAAGCTTTTCTTCTGAGCATTTTTTCATGTATTTGTCACAAATGTAGTTAAGTGAGTCTTGGATGACAGCTGAGTTTAACCCCGGAAGACAGTATTAAAATATAACTGTGTGTCTCCCACAACAAGAAGCCAACAGGTTTCCCTTTTAGGTTGTTTTTTTTACCACAAAATTTGACACAAATTTAGCTGAGTGAGTGTTAGGTGATAGCTGAGCTGTCCCTCTCAGCTGGCTCTCAACCCTGTGCGAGTGGCTTTAAATAGCAGCTAAATAATATTAGCTGCAGTTGCTGCTACCACGGCAACGGCATCAGCTGCTTTGAGGTGAGAAAAAGCCCAACCAAAAGCCCAAGCAAAAAAAAACTGCCTGCCCCACCCACCCACCTGACAAGAACTTATCTCATTTGTCATTTTCCATCATTTTGTCATTATTTATACACAAACACAAACACACACACACACACGGTTATTCACTAGTCATGGGCAACCTGGGTCAGGATCTGCAATCCTGTTGGTGTTTGTTCCAGCCATTCACTAAATCATTTGATTCTAATTACAACAACTCTTCAACCAGGTAGAGGAGTTATTTAGTGAAATCTGGAGTAGGAACACAGGTAAAAACTAGAACCGAATCTGAAATGTTTCTTAACTGAATAGTATGATACATAAGGAATAAAGCAATGCAACTCACACCTAATTTAGTACAGTACAGTGAAGTAAACATTTTCAACAGGTCATAGGTGATTTGTGGAATCTAGCTCCCATCACTATCATTCATATCTCTTTAATGTGAAAAAAAACACGGATTTTTCTTAGTAGGTCATCTGGCTGAAGAGTTGAGCTAGTTAGGATTAGATGGTTTAGTGAATTGGCTAAAACAAATATGTGGCGAGACTTTTACTTTCTGAACCTGGAATGTCTGTCTCTGCATACACACACATTCTCATTCACAATATCATTTAAATGTAAAAAATAAACTGTAGTGGCCGAAAACACATTTTCAACATGGGCAAAGGGGATTAGTAATATGTGGTACTGAATTGTAGATTCTGAATCCAGTTTGCACACACACATACACTATGCTCACAGTAGCCTATCTCTTTAATGTAAAAAAATGTCTTGCATAAATGTGGTACTGGATTGTAGCTTCTGAATCCAGGTTACACACACACACACACACACACACACACACATTTATGCTGATTTACAATATCTTTGTAATGAGTTTTCAGTTTTCTCACTCAGGTGCGTTGATGTGCCGTTGTTCTCTCCTTGCTCTCCCACCAGGCTCCCACTTCACCAGGCATCAGCAGAGCCATGCTACCTCGTGCCGACACTTCCACCTAGGCCCGCAGGCGGCTCAGCTGCCCCTCGACTTCCCCCCCATGCCCCACCACCACCCAGGAGGACAATCTCAGCCGGGCCTGGCCCCCCCTCCCCATCTGGCCACCGCACCCCCGCCGGGGCCACCGCCAGGTGCCCCACACCACCACCAGCAGCAGTCGGCCCCTCACCAGCTTCACGCACCACCCCTGAACCCCATCCCCCCGCCCCCACCTCCGCCAGGTCCCCCCCAGTTCCAGGAGATCCAAGGAGCCCCCTTCCTACCTCAGGCCTTACACCAGCAATACCTCATCCAGCAGCAGCTTCTGGAGGCCCAGCATCGACGTATCCTCCCCCACACCAGGTACATACACACACACACACACACACACACACACAAACATCAGATATGGACCCCCACACACATACGGTATACACTTAAGCACCACACACACTAGGTACAGACATACACATATAATGCATGCACACGAATACACACACCAGGTACGGACACACACACACACAAACACGCACAAACACGCACAAACACGCACAAACACGCACCAGATATGGACCCGCCCCCACACAAAACACTAGGTACTGATAGTAAGTGAATCCAACTTGGATATCTTGTTGGCTTAGCCATACATTTAACGAAATTGGCCGATAATTCTGTTGTCAAATTGGAAAGCAGTTGTTTTAAGTTGTCTTGCTCCTATCAGGTTTTAGTAACATTAAGTTTGGAAGAAGCCAGCTGCTTACCCATTTGACGGCTGTCCACTGGGATTTGCTGTTCACTTTAATCTGAGACAGTTGTTAGGGCAAGAGCACTGGAAGTTTGATTCTGGCTGTGGCACAGGGACTGTATATCCTAATGCATAAAATCTTGTGGGCTGCATTATAGTGTCACGTACACACACCAAAGTAGCTATACACCAGGTGCTGAATTGCCTCCTTACACCAGGTACTACTGTGTTCTATTCATACTTCCATTCATAGTTTTATTCTGATGGTCCCTTCATCTCTCTCCTCCGCAGGCACACCCAGGAGAGAGCACCCCATCCCCCCCAGCCTTTGCGGACAGGGTACGACTACACCGCACCACTGCATGTCCCACAGCCAATGACCCAGCAGCCTCGCTACCTGGCCGAGGGAACAGACTGGTAAATAAACAACTCTCATAGAAAACATATGAGTGTCACAACACTAAAGGTGCTAACACCCTATCTTAACAAACATCAACAGTTGATTACTGTTAGACCAGTTGGATCTTGTTTGTTTGTTCTCGTGGGAGGGCAGCTAGCTAAAAGAATGTTACATTTATCAGTTACTGTCTGGCGGGACCATGACAACAGCAAATGCTAAATGCATTTTGAGTATGGAGATTATTTTAAACGTGGTTACTAACCTAATTTTACATAACTTTCATTATCAACATAACATATTTATAATGAAATAACAAACAATTTCAACAGATTAGACCAGGGGTTCTCAACCTTTTTCAAGCTGGGCCCCTATGGAATGAATTCTCTGCCCGAACGTCTGTACTCGTAGAAATATCTTGTGCTCATGAAAAGAATTTGTGTACACGTGGAAATATTTTGTGCTTGTGAAAAGAATTTGTGTACACGTGGAAATATTTTGTGCTTGTAAAAACAATGTGTCCTTGTGTGAAAAACTTTCATGTCTCTATAACAAAGTTTTGTGCTTGTAAAAAAAAATGTGTCTCTGCGTGAAAATGTGTCTCTGTAACAAAGTTTTGTGCTTGTAATAAAAATTTGTGCTTGTAAATAGATTTTTTGTACATGTAAAAATACTTTGTATTTGAGAAAAAAACAAATCTCACAAATCGTATTCACAAGCACAGATTCTTTTTACGAACACAAAACCAAAAACCAAACCGGCATATTTTCCGGACACTGATGATCATATGATTTAATCGGGAGTTTTACGACAAGTTTCTAAATAAAGACGGCAACTTGACTTTGTTATAGAGACAACATACAGACGTTCCGGCAGAGAATTCATTCCATATCCCCCCCCCCCCCCGAACTGGCTCAATGCAGTCGGGGCCCCCCCACCCTGTCTAACTCATGACTCACGGGCCATGCACAAGTAGTTTGATGTTTGCATTAAAGACAGGATAGCCTGTGAACGTCTCTTCTGTCAAAGTGCACCACATACGTCAGCAGCCAAAATGTGACATTAAAATAGCCTATAGCTTATTAAACACTGTCATACTACACGTACCCGACAAAAGTCTTGTCGCTTATCCAGTTTGTAGAAACAAAATCTTATAACCTTACTTTTCATTAATCCATTGGTTTTAGAAATGTCTCATATGAAAGCTAAAACCCTCCTAAATTATGTTAATATACTGAAAATAAATTTGCTTTACTGAAGAAAGATTGATAATTTAATGAACACAGAAAGGTCAGATTTTGGCAAGACAAAAGTTTTGTCGCCTACAGAAAATTGAACAAATAATTTACTTCAAATACAAAAAAATGTTGCGTAACATCAGTGAATCAAGTAATGGTGCTGTGAGGTTCATATTTAATATCTTGTATGACTTCCATGAGCTTGTAGGACTGCATCCATGTGGTTCGACAATGACTCGTAAAATTTATTGATGAAGTCATCAGGAATAGCAAAGACAGTAGTCTTACATGCCTCCCAGAGTCCATAAAGATTCTTTGGTTTTGCCTTCCATGCTTTGTCTTTCATTCTACCCCAGACATGCTCAATGATGTTCATGTCTGGTGCTGGTGATCTGTCAGAGGGCAAGTTGGAGTTGATGTGAAGGTCTGGTATGCTGGGGTTCTTTTTATACACATCCACTAATTGATTGATCAATAACTGATCACAGGTGAGGCTGTAATCTAGGATTGGGTGCATTATATGACAAGGCGACAAGACTTTTGTCTTGCCAAAATCGGACCTTTCTGTGTTGATTAAATGATCATTCTTTCTTCAGTGAAGCAAATTTATTTTGGTATATTCAGCATTATTTGGGAGGGTTTTAGCTTTCATATGAGACATTTCAGGTTATAAGCTTTTGTTTCTACAAACTGGATAAGCGACAAGACTTTTGTCGGGTACTGTAGACAAGAAAGAATACCGACACTAAATAAAAACCTAAATCTGCCCATATAGCCTATGGTCAGGTCAGATTTTCTTGCGACTGTCCCCCCCCCCCCCCCAAAAAAAAAACGCACGCGTGCTGCAGGCTATGCTACTTTTGCTAGTTTTTCTATGAAGGGTCAATCTATATTTACAACACAACGATTAACTTGAACTTGAATAATATGAACATACGTGATACATGAATTACACATCAACTGTAATATAATGTAATGACATTGATATTGTGTACTGTGTCTTTAAGACAATCCAGGCACTGCGCAGGTGTAGGTTGTGCGCGTGTCAATAAGTTAGTTTGAAAGTAAGCTACAAG
This sequence comes from Setipinna tenuifilis, assembly GCA_030347295.1. Classification (NCBI taxonomy): domain Eukaryota; kingdom Metazoa; phylum Chordata; class Actinopteri; order Clupeiformes; family Engraulidae; genus Setipinna; species Setipinna tenuifilis. Next base: position 1,822,453 of record CM059271.1, on the reverse strand, counting down.
TTGTAAGCGGTGTTCATGTATGTCTCTGAAGATCATCTTGAATAATAACATCAATCTGAGGAAAAGCCAGTCTGGACATTCGATCTATTTACATGTGTCAGAAGTCTTGACCAACTATCAACTCCAATCGGGAAATGGCCAAGTTTAATCCACCGGACAACTTCAGGTTTGATCAACCGAATGAGTGGCCAGATTGGCGGCAAAGGTTCCAACGGTATCGAATGGCTACGAGACTGTTCAGAGAAGATGGAGATGTTCAGGTCAGTTCACTGATTTACGCTATGGGCTCTGAGGCTGAGAACATTTTCAAGTCGTTCATATTCGATGAGATTGAGGCGAGGAAGATTACGACATGGTATTACAAAAATACGACGAATACTTCCTACCCAAACGGAATGTGATTCATGAGAGGGCTTGCTTCTATCAAAGATCACAGTGGCCCGGGGAAAAGGCTGAAATGTTTATCAGAGCGCTGTATCAGATGGCTGAACACTGATTTCGGGGCATACAAAGATGAACACATTCGTGACCATATTGTTGTGGGCATCCTAGATAAAGAACTGTCCCGTAAGCTGCAGATGGAGTCGAAGCTCACGTTAGCTGACACAGTGCAGACCGTTCGCCAGTCAGAAGGTCACAGGTGCACCAGCAGCAGGGAGAGGTGTTCGCCTCAGTGCAGGAAGTGCGCGGGAAAACAGGGACCAAAGGAAAGCCGAAGTGGCGGCCCCAACGAAAAGAAAGCGGTCAGAGCGGGGGTGATCTGAGATGCGGCAGATGGGGAGGTTAGTATCAGTACCTAGTGTTTTGTGTGGGGGCTGGTCCATATCTGGGGCCTCATTTATCATCAGTTCGTAGAATTCCTCCTAAAATCTGTTGTACGAATGAAATTTAGAATGTTCGTAAGCACGGAAATTTCGGCATTTATCAACCGTTCGTACGCCCACCCGTAGGTAACCTGCAATGATAAATACACACCTTCCAGATCACCTTGCGCGGGCACGATCAGACTAATTTACATCCCGCAACGCCCCCAATTACCCATATATGGCATCAACAATCTTGCGACTGGTGTGCTTTTGAGGTTGGTGGACGCCAGAGAGGTTTGGCTGTTCGACGTTGGTGTGGCTCGTTGGGACCTGACGACTTTGAGTCTTCGGATCACTCTGGTTTTTGAGCGGAACTGGGAGATGGCCCGTGCCGGGCAGACCGCCCGTGGGTCTACTGGAGGAGAAGCGCCAGGGAGGCAGCTGGCTGCCGGGGCAGCCGGGAGGAGCGCGCCTTCCGCCGGTGGAGTCAAGAGACCCCATCGCTGCAGGCCCGGTACCGTAGCTCTGAGAGAAATTCGACGCTACCAGAAGTCCACTGAGCTGCTGATCCGCAAGCTGCCCTTCCAGCGCCTGGTGCGTGAGATTGCTCAGGACTTCAGGACCGATCTGCGTTTCCAGAGCGCTGCCATTGGCGCCCTTCAGGAGGCTAGCGAGGCATACCTGGTTTTATCCAGCTGGCTCGCAGGATAAGGGGCGAGAGGACCTAAACCCGCCAGCCAGCCTCTGGGCCCTCTTTAAAAGCCACCGGAATTCCTAATTGAGCCTTGGTGGAATGGAGAGGCGCTCGAAAAAACGCAATTTCTCCGACACGGAGATCAAAACCCTGGTCACAGAGGTCCAACAAAATGAAAAAAATCATATTTTGCACGTTGGAAGTAGGGGTTACAAACAAAAGAAAAAATATGGCGTGGGAAAAAGTGACAAGCGGCGTGAATGCAGTAGGATCGGAACCACAGACTGGCCGAGATAAAAAAAGAAGTGGTTTGATGTTAAATTAAATGCAAAAAAAACGTGTGGCCGCTTACAGCCTTGGAAGAACGAATAGCAGCTATTATTGGAGACTCCGCATGCTCCGGTTTAAGTGGCACAGTTGGGGATACGGACCTCATGACACCAAATGACATTACATTACATTACATTGCATTTGGCAGACGCTTTTATCTAAAGCGACTTACAAAAAAGGGGGACATAAGCAAACAGGTATGTAAAGGGACACAGAGTAAGCAGACAACCTTTAAACATACAGGGAGGTGCATGTGTCTGAATCAGTTTCCCAGAGTGAATAGGACTTGCACATTGACAGGTATGGCTTTCGTGCACTTCGTTTCACGCTGGAGAAATGGCCCCAATTCAAAGCATAAATCAAGCAATATATGCCTTGGAAAGCGGAACCTGCTCACAAGCCACTCACTGCTTTCCGCCAACAAATCTCTCCGTTCCCTAAATACGCGCTCCCTGTGTAACGGGTGGTTTTCCAGATCCTCGAGCAATGCCAAATGGGCCATGTTGCGTTCTTAAGGAATATCCTAGCTAAGCTACACTAATTATTTTCAAGTTAGGACTATTGAACAATTATATTTTACACTTTTGGTGGAATGAAACAAAAGCTAGGCTGTGATGTTACTTGCGCTTTATTCAGCACGCTTAAGACCACAGTAGGCCTACTTCTGAATTAGATACAAGGACCCAAATACCGTCCAACACACTGTCATACAAAAATAAGCAACATTATAGGTCCAATATATGCTCCTGTGCAGCGAACGAAGCTCTAGAATCAATACTATTTGCAGTTTCGTTATTCTACCACTAGGTTCCTGTGCGTACGACTGGTCAGAGTTGTGCGTATATTTAGGCACATTCCTACGTTCAAGTACGAGTTCATAAATCCCACACTTTGCGCAGGAATGATCGCACGCACCCTTTACGCACATTTCTGTTCGTAAGAACGCTTGATAAATGAGGCCCCTGGTGCGTGTTTGTGTGTGTGTGTGTGTGTGTGTGTGTCCGTACCTGCTGTATGGGCAGGTGGGAAGATCAGGCACGGTGATCCAGAAACGTGCCCTGTAAAGAATTCTACTTGTAACAACTGTGGGAAAAGAGGCCATTTGGAGAGAAAATGTCGCAGCAGAGTGGTCAGAGAGGTAACCGAGGAGGCTGAGGGGAGATAGTTTTTCCTGGGGGCCGTGACAAACACACGAAACAGTGACGAGTTGTGGACTGTATCATTTTCAATTGGGGCAACGCCAGCCAGTTAAGTTCAAAATTGACACTGGTGCTGATACAAACATAATGGGAGTGGAGACATACAACAGGTTAGGCCCTGTAACAAAATTAGAGCCCTCCAACGTCATTCTGTGCAGCCCTGGTGGTCAGCTGCACTGTCTAGGTAAATTCACGGCCAACATCAGTACAAAGGCAAGCCCTACTTCTTCCAAGTGTATTTCATCAGGGGTCAGACATCAAACAACCTTCTCAGCAGAGACACCGCAACCATGATGGGACTGGTGAAGCGCATCGAGGAAGTTCATCAGGCGTTTGGTGAGCATGGGACACTTAAAACAGATCCTGTAAAGATTATGTTAAAGGAGAATGCTCAGCCATATGCCGTGCATGCCGCTCGCCGAGTTCCCTTGCCCCTCGTGCAGAAAGTTCAGGAGGAACTGAAACGTATGGAGGAGAATGACATCATTGAGCCAGTGACCGAGCCAACAGACTGGTGTGCGCCTAGGGTCCCTGTGCCAAGGAAGAACGGGAAAGTGCGTATCTGTGTGGACCTGAAGCGGTTGAACGAAGCTGTGAGGAGAGAGAGATACATCCTTCCTACTGCAGAGGAAATCATGGCCAAACTCAGCGGTGCAACGACATTCACATCACTCGACGCAGCCTCTGGGTTTTGGCAGGTCCCTCTGCACCCTGAAAGCAGCAAATTGACCACGTTCATCATGCCGTTTGGGAGGTACGTTTTCAAAAGGCTTCCTTTCGGCATCACCAGCGCCCCCGAAATCTTCCAACGCAAAATGGCGGAGACGCTCAGCGACCTTGTTCAAGGACGATGTATTGGTGTATGGGCAGACACCAGAACAGCACGACGAGCGCCTCAACAAAGTGCTGGAGAGAATCGAGTCAGCCGGTCTGAAACTCAACAAGGAGAAGTGTAAAATCAGGCAGAACACACACAGGTCATCGACGAGTCGGACAAGGTGAAAGCCATCAGAGAGCTGCCAGCACCACGCGACATCCAGGAGCTGAGACGAGTCCTGGGTATGTTCAACTACTTGGGTAAGTTCATACCCAATTTGTCAACAATAGGTCAGCCATTGTACACACTGCTCAAGTCCAAGTCAGCCTGGGCATGGGACCATGCCCAACAGGAGGCATTCTGCAAGATCAAAGAGCTCCTGTCTACGCATCCAGTCCTGAAGTTCTACGACCTGAAGAGACCGACTGCTGTCTCAGCTGACGCCAGCAGCTATGGCATTGGTGGTGTGCTGCTTCAGCTGCATGACAACGACTGGAAACCGGTGGCGTACTGCTCTCATGCATTGTCAGAGGCGGAAACCAGGCATGCACAGATAGAGAAGGAGTGCTTGGCGAGTGTGTGGGCTTGTGAGAGGTTCGAGAAAGACCTGTACGGTCTGGAGGACTTTAAGCTGATCACAGACCATAAGCCCCTGGTCCCCCTCATGAACAAAAAGGACCTAGACAATGTGCCAATTCAATTCAAACCAACGGCAGAGTATGCACCCGGAAAGACCATGACTGTGGCCGACACACTGTCACGCAGTCCACTTCAGTGCCAGAATGAGGAGAGTGACACTCACAGTGAGGTGGCGTGCTACATAGGCGCCATCATGGAGAACATGCCAACTACTCCGAACAGGCTGGAGGCCATCAGAGTAGCTACAGCAGCCGACCACACTCTACAATGTGTGCTACAGTACATCAGGGCAGGATGGCCTGAGTACATTGGCAAGGTATCAGTATTAGCACGTGAGTACTTTGCTATTAGAAATGAACTGGCTGAATTCAATGGCATTGTCACCAGAGGAAGCCGCACAGTGATTCCAGGCACCTTTAGACCAGACACGCTTGACCGCATCCACGACGGACACCAGGGACTCACCAAATGCAGAGAGTGCGCCCAGGCGGCTGTATGGCATCGCAGGTGAGATCAGGCACAAAGTCCAGTCCTGCCAGGTCTGTCGCGAGTTGAGACCTACTCAGCAGAAAGAGCCCCTCATCTCGACTCCTCTACCCGACCGTCCCTGGAAGACCATCGCCATTGACCTGTGCGAGTACAAAAAACACACTTACCTTGTCGTGTCAGACTATTTCTCCAGATTCTTAGAAATCCTTCACTTAACAACAACAACTGCATCACAAGTAGTCAGTAAGCTGAAGGCAGTTTTTGCCAGATTTGGATGTCCTGATGAGGTAGTGTCTGACAACGGACCCCAGTTTGCATGTCAAGAGTTTAACCCCCTGAGGCCCAGTGTTGTGATATCACAACATCTGATTTAAACCTACATAAATAAATAATATATTTTTTTTTCTTTTCCAAACCACATTTACACTATTAATGGGTCCTGTTGTTCTGTTCTTTAATGCTATTGGATGGCAAAATGGGTAAATAGGCCCAGTTATCAGTCCACAAAGTCATTCAACTTCAGGACCCCCCACGGAGCTTCCTGTTTTGAACGAGTTAAATAAAAAAGGAAATAAGTAAAATAAAAAATGTTTTTTTATCATTGATTTTTTTAGATCATGATTATTTCAGGGTACCATTGAATATACTGATATTGTGATATCTATAACTTGTTTTGTTCACGTTGTAATATTACAAAATATGATTATTTTTATTATTAATAAAAAGTTACTAAAATGTCAAAAATGAAAAAATGAAGCCTGATTTCTGCATCAGAAGCTTCCTAGAACAACATCTAAAAGGTTGAATTTTTTTTTTGCATTTTTTTTTAATATTTGGGCTAGTGGTAACTAGTGCCACAGCAGGCATGTGATAAAGGAAACTCCCTGTCCTACCTTAAGTTGGTGCAGCTATAATCCATTTGTGTTCTTGCTAACCCATCCTGACATCTTACTTAGTTAAATTTCACGATTGCAAGTGCACTTGTTTATAGCACATCAGCCGTTATTTTATTGTAGGCCAAGCAACTTGGTATATTCTGTATGTGAGCAACCCTCACTATTTGAGCAACCAGAACTCGGGATTCACCCAGTTATGCATGTCTAGTAGTAAATAGCTGACTGGAGGTAGCCTGCGATGTAATTCTTGACTGATGTATCATTTTTTCGTGAGAGTGGGGGAGGGGTAGCCAAGTGTTATAAACTCTGTGCATTAAATCGCGTTCAGTTCTCTTACACAGACGCCTCTCTCTGTCTCTCTCAAATTCAATTAAAATTAAAATGTGCTTTATTCGCATGACATCATATGTTGCATTGCCAAAGCATCTATAGCGGTAACAATAATAATAATTAAAAACAAGACGCCTTGTGCGTACAACCGCCACTGATCCGGGGCTATTCCCAAAAGATCCGGGGCTATATCCTCGAATTCCCAGGTCTAACAACGCCCCTGTTTTAAAGTAAACTGAATGGTATCGAGATGGGTAATGAGAGATGGCACAAGCGCAGTTGGCAATGGAACTAGTGAATGACGGTGTTGCGCTACTGTGCATGCGTTTATATAGTAGCACTGGCGTCGCGTCAAGGGTTAGAAATACTACCCTCTGTTTTGATTGGTAGATTTGAATTTAAACCTGTGTGGTTGATTTGTACGTGTGTCCAACCGCTTGTAGTTAGACATGGGTAGGAATCTGCTACATCTCCTTTGTACTAATGGCAAGTGAGTCCGTGATATTTTTTCCACCTCCCGTCCTCCCGTCCTGTGCTTGCGCCTCGCGAGAGCTATAATGCTATTATTGCCGTACTCCTTAAATACTGGGATGCAAACAGACTTGTATTACCATGCTGTCAAGAGGGCACAAGTGTGACTTAGGGATTTGGTAAGATCTCACCTTTGTCTCATATTTCTTGAATTAAACTCCTAAGAAACAGTGTCCAGTTTTTAAATCTAAGTCCAACTTATAATTATATACTGTAAGTTCTCTTCTACAGAGATTTTATGAGAAACAAATCCAAAGTCAATAAGATCAGCAGTCAATAAGATCTAGTCCAAAATAAAAAGAGTGATCAGTTATGTGCATGGTTCCAACCTTCTCTGAAAAGAAAGTCAAATGTCAGTGTGCGTGTGTGACCAGGGGTTCATGGCTGTAATAGCTTTAACTAATTAGTAAGGCACTTTCTCATGGCTATTCTTTAACAATTGCGTACTTTCCAGCTGACCGGCACCTTTTCCCCCAACCTGATTGGTGGTTGCACCTGCATGTGTTTAGTACTGGGCACCAGCACCCTCATGCATGCATATTCATGGTGAAGTCACTAATCAGAGACTATGGAACACTATGCTTTTTCCTGGAGAGAATGTCCAATGTGCATCTGCTCAATACCACTGTACTCTACATTACCCCCATACCAATGTGCCCCATGAATCAAGCCCCATGAAACTGAATTTTTAATTTATTTTTTATTCTGCAGGGACCTAAGTGTGGATACGAGTCTGTCTCACCACCAATACCACATCCCCCCTCTGCCTCAGCCCTACCAGCACTATCTCACCTCCCCCCGTCTTCACCACTTTCCCAGGAACACCTCCTCCGCCCAAGTCGTGAGTCTCTTTCTCTCTCTCTCTCACACACACACACACACACACACACACGCATACATTGCCATGTTGAGAAAACTGGCTTCAGAAGTTACAATCCCATACCAAAGGTATAGGTGATTTTACTAATTGATTTGATTTAGTAAACGCCTAGAAGAAATAGTGCATATTGAATTATGACCTCTGAAAACAAGTTACCCAATAATGTGCACATGCCTTCAGCTTGGGCTGCACAATATTAGGGAAATATTTGATATCTGATAATATTGCTGCATGTTACAATGACTATACAGAATGGACTAGAAAAAAATAACACTATGCAGGATTTGCGCACAGGGTCCCACTACAGTTGAGAAACCATATTGTCTAGCCTGGGCACGCCCATACTTCCTTTAATGCTGCATTTCAATTTTGCCTTGAAAGTCAGTCTGGCCAAGCTGCATGTCTCCACCGTTTCTACATTAACAGAGAAACTGGGACCAATGAAAATCTAGCATTTCAAAAAGGTAATGACGCGGTAGTTCAGCGACCTCAGTCACTGTCAACATGGCGAGCGTGGAGCAACGACAAGATTTAGTGCAGCTGTAGCTGCTGTTTTGGAAGAATTCAAAGGGAAGTTATCTCTGGAAATAGAGCAAAGGTTAGCCCTTGAATCATTTATTGCAGGAAAGGACGTTTTCGCAATGCTACCGACCGGCTTCGGTAAAAGTTTGATTTATCAGTTAGCCCTGCTGGTAGCCAAGTCAATGGGGCTTTGCAAGAACCCTGTCGTTGCGGTCATTTCACATACGTCAGAGGACAGAGGAGTGTGATTGGTTGAATCTTCGTCCAGTAGCAAACAGAGGCATTTGAAAGAGGCGGGTTAAGCCCGCCCTCTGAGAAATGGGTTTACAACACAGCTTGGCCAGACCAATGTTTGCAGAACATTGATAAGTCGCGTTAGCCAGGCTACATATTGTCTGTAGCAACTGTAGTAAAATTTTTATCTCGTGCATTTGTTGATGCTGGCGGAATTCCATGCGAACAGGACTGATTTATGTTCAACTATATGTCTGCGTTCAACAATGTCTTCAACCATGTCTGGTGAGGTAAACACAGTTAAAAGGAAACGTTACAAAAACTTAAAAAAATAATGTTCTTTTATGGTTGTTTCAAGAAATTGGCAAGTAGGCTATCCTTACAGTATTTTATATGAACACTGTTTTGAAATATCAGAAACGACAAAAGACCCCGATACAATTGTCATTTAAAATAGTTATTTATTAGAAGGCAAAGAATGTACACTTGTCCAACAGTAACAGTGCCAAGACACCGTCAGTGTCTCCTCCTCTTTCACATCACTCCAACGAGTGAAAACAGGGCCAATATTCATGATAGTCCACGCTTTAGTTATCACTCTCCCACTTTCTTTTCTTTGCATCTTCTGAATACACACTTAGCTGCCTCGGTTTTCCTGGTGCTTTAGCTAAGACAACTGCTCAGTATCGTTTCCTGTACTGTCTATGGTTCTACCTTTGTTTACCTACCGCATACTTTGAAGGGGGAGGGATGTGACGTACGCCACAAGGCAGACATGGGGACATGGTTCTTACCCGAGCCCCGAAGTTGCATAGTGCCAGTGTAGACGACAATTAAAAGCCATGTAAATTAAAGCTTTTCCAGTTCCCTTTCATGATTTATGAGCATAAAAGCAAAAAGATGACCACTGCAACCATTTGAATAAAACTACCCCTGAAAAGTTCCTGCTTGCCTTCTCACAATTTTCTGAAAGAGATAAATTCAGATACTGTTTTAAACTTTTTTTTATGGCAGAAAGGGGGTTCAAGGTGTCCTAAATCCCTTTCAACAATGACAACATCTTCATCAAGAAGGGAGGGGGAGCTGACTAGTTGAATAATCTTGCAGGCACGTGAGCCACATGCAATCCAATTATCAACCTGAAAGGGCAGGTTAGACTCCAAGATGCAGGTAAAGAATAGTGGTGCCCTCAGTCAGCTAGATGTTCACGTTATGTTTCTTCATCCCCTCCTTAACTTTTGGGAGAAAATAAATCAATTTAGTCTTTTTACCCATCTTCAGTAATGTGGTTAATTGGAAAACTATTTTGTATCAGATTATGAGGCCAAGAACAAATGCCAACCTTTTCTAATGGGTATTTTTTTAAATGGTCAGGATGGCCACCACTTGCATGGTCATAAGTCATGATATCACTGAAGCAAGAACTGAATGAGCCTTAATTTTTTATGGTTGTAAATTGTGGTAGCCTGGATTGAGGAGATATAATCATTTAAATACCGGTTCGGTTTTTTCAGGTCCACCTTGTATCACTAGAGGTAAACAAATATTTCAATATACAGTTTTATAGGTTTTCCAGCATTGTGTTTATTGTTTGACACTAGACAGTGAGTTGTCCGTGCTATTGTCCTTGGACGTTTCTTCAAGGCTGCTGCAGTGTGTTTATCACTTAAAAGAAGACAAGTGTATTACTTACGTACGGAGCCCGGAGAGGCTCAAGTGAAATATTTTAAGCGTCTCCGTGCACGATTTACTTAACCGTGGCCACAATTTATAAAACGTGCGAACGTTATTGAAAATCGTGCTAGCAGGAATTAGTAAAATTGCGAGCCCGAATTAGTAAAACGTGCCAGCGTTGTATCGTGCTCATGTTATTTAATGGGAAGGGCCCCGCAAACACAGGCACGCCTGTCACAGTTATTATGCACAGGGATTCTTACTGGCATGCCGGCGATGGTGCACAGCCCTATGCCTTAGAACAAGTTTGGCCGTCTCATCTCTTGTTGAACTGACTTTGGGGGTGCGTCTTCTATAATGTGACAGAGGGTAAAGCATCCTACTGCACGGGAGGACCCCCAGAGATCGTTCATCAGCATCAGCAGTTACCAGTGGCAAAAAGTTGTACCGACGGTTCGGGCGTTCGGGTATATCCCTTTTGGATGTTATGTGTAGAAGTGTTTGTTGCTGTTTACTGTACAAGTGCAGACCCAGTGGGCCAGATTGAAGTCTAAGTAAAAAGAATATTGAGGACAATCTGTCTTCACCGTGCAGTGGTCCCATTAAATTGGGCTTTAAATTATATATATATATAATATTTTAAAATATTAAATTACGTAACTCTGAGAAAAAAAGGATTAGACAAAATTGAAGTATTTTGAATTTACTCCATGTAATTTACTACATGTGTTGCTCATACTGCTGATATACTAGTGAAAGTAACTGCTTGTGTGTCTATTGTAGGTTGTTCATGAAATCAGAAACTACCCTTACCCACAGCTTCACCTGCTGGCGCTGCAGAGCCTGAACCCCTCACGGCACGCCTCTGCTGTCAGGGAGAGCTACGAGGTGACGACAACGACTCCACTGAACCCACTCACTTAGCTTCCAGCGTTTCACACAAAATTTCTCAAATGTCTTTCACTTGAGACCCAATCATGTTACAGAGCCCACTCACATGCACATACACACCCCGCCCCAGCATTCGCCCAGAATTTTATCTAGATTTGTTCATTTATTACTGCTATCGTTATTATTGTTGTGCATGTATATCTGCAGTGAAGGAGAGCTATTAGGTAATGCCCTCTACCAGGGGCGCACATCTCGGGTAAAAGTAAGAAGAAGTCCTACCATATATTCGATTCTGCCAAATTACTGAACTAATTTGTGAAATCGCCAAATATCAGGATTTTTATTTTCTCAAGTTAGTCTGTCCACCTCTGCCCACCACGGCCATCCACCTACTCATGTAGCTCACTTGATAACGTCAGACTCCCAACTCATCAGGAAGCCGCTATGAATATGCAGGAGGCTCCTTAAACTCCCAGGAGACTTGGGACTGTCAATAGTACAAGTTCTTGGGCAATGATGACATATGATGTTCCATATGCGAACATTTGGCATGAGAAATGCTACTTCTCCATTTTTCTGTTTTCTAAATGACAGTTTTTCTACTGAATGTTCTCAAAACACAATCTTATTTAGCTTATTAGGATGTGATAAAGTTTGACACTTCTTGACAAGATATACAGGCATTGCCTATAAAGACAATGATACTTGTTGACCTGCACTTAAAGGATATTGTTGAGATATTCTGCCAATATCAATACATGAGGAACATATGAGTGAAGACACAAACATACAAAAAAGAAAAAAAGAGATAGACATGTAAGTAATGGGTTTGTTTACCTACTTTGGGGTGTTTCTTTTTATCAGGAGCTCCTGCAACTGGAGGACAGACTGGGGAGTGTGAACAGGGGAGCTGTCCAGACCACTATCGAGAGGTTTACATTTCCTCACAAATACAAAAAGGTACTTTCATTTCTCCATAACCACCACTTTGAAAAAATGACTATTCGGTGGTGGCCCCTTGTAAATTAAGAATTAGCTATTGTTTTTCTTTTACCAACGTCCAACAGCTTTTTATAGGGTATTTAATTCCTTGTGATACTTAAAAAATAAGGAATGTTAAAATGTTACTAAAAGTCGTGTTATGTCCAACATTGTAGCAGCTAGTGTTGTAAACATTCAGCCTGGGTTGTTATGGCTATCTTTGGCATTTTTTGCCCGAAGAACACGAAACAACGGCACTGCACACACTGGTAACATGATGACGCCCTCCAAATTTTGAGATCAAGTGGATGAGTGGTTCGAGAGTTGTGTGTGGAACAGACGTTCCTTGCATGAAAAGATAATAATAGATCGATAGAAGTAGCGGAAAGGGCCAAGTCTTTGACCATTATCCGATTACACAAACTCCATGTGCACTTGGATTTTGGGACAGACCCAAACCATTACATTACATTACATTACATTGCATTTGGCAGACGCTTTTATCCAAAGCGACTTACAATCAAGGGGGACATAAGCAATAGAGGAGGACACAGAGTAGAGACACAATAGACATATGTACTTCTGCATAGGGATAGAGAGAGAGAGTTTAGATTAGTGTTTGTTAGTTATATTAGTTTTGTTAGGGCGGGAAGCAATCTCGGAAGAGAAGGGTTTTTACAAGCTTTTTAAAGATAGGGAGGGATGTTGCTGTTCTTGTTGCAACTGGTAGGTCGTTCCACCATTTGGGGACAACCACGGAGAAGAGCTTAGAGTGACCTCTCTTTGTGAGAAGTGAGGGTACCGATAGACGATTTGTGTGAGCGGAGCGCAGCGCCCTGGACGGGACGTGAGCCTGTAATAAGACATTGAGGTAGGCGGGGGCGGAACCTGAAATTACTTTGTAGGCTAGTGTCAGAGCCTTGTGTTTAATTCTGGCAGCTACTGGCAGCCAGTGAAGATCTCTAAAGAGTGGGGTAACGTGTTCTTTTGGGTTGGTTGAAGACCAGTCGCGCTGCCGCGTTCTGGACCATTTGCAATGGTTTGATCGCACAGGCAGGTAGACCGACTAGGAGAGAGTTACAGTAATCGAGCCGCGAGGTGATTGATGCCTGTATTAGCAATTGAGCAGCATATTGGGTCAGGTACGGTCTGATTTTTCTAATATTGTATAATGCATAGCGACATGATCTCGCTACGGAAGAAATGTGATCGGAGACAGATAGACGGTCGTCTAATGTGACACCTAGGTTTCTAGCCACGTTGTTCGGGGCAACAGTGACATCGCCAATATTCAGGGTGATGTCGTGGCAGATTGACTCATGGGCAGGGATGACCAGGAGTTCGGTTTTAGACAGATTAAGCTGGGGATGATGATCTCTCATCCAGGAGGATAGGTCAGAGAGACAGGCGGAGATGCGTGTGGAGACCGTGGTATCGTCTGGTTGGAACGACAGGTACAGCTGTGTGTCGTCGGCATAGCAGTGGTAGGAGAAGCCATGTGAGAGGATAACATGAGACAACGAGGTGGTGTAGATAGCAAACAGAAGGGGGCCCAGAACTGACCCCTGGGGAACCCCTGTGGAGAGGGTGTGAGTCGATGACAGATGTCCTTGCCAGGCCACATTAAAGGAGCGCCCGGTGAGGTAAGATTTGAGCCAGGAGAGGGCAGTGCCTGCAATGCCCATGTTGGCGAGTGTGGATAGCAGAATGTCGTGATTAACTGTATCAAAGGCAGCCGATAGGTCCAGGAGGATGAGCACTGATGACTGACCGTGTGATCTGGCTGTTTTGAGGGCTTCCGTGACAGATAATAGAGCCATCTCAGTGGAGTGACCGCTCCTGAAACCAGATTGTTTTGGGTCGAGTAGGTGGTTATGGGTGAGGAAGCTAGTGAGTTGTTTAGCTACCGCCCTCTCAATGGTTTTTGAGAGGAAGGGAAGCAGTGAGACCGGTCGGTAATTTTCGACCTGGGCAGGGTTGAGCGTGGACTTCTTCAGCAGTGGCGTAACTCTGGCCTGTTTGAAGGCAGCAGGAAATACGCCGGAGGATAATGAGGTATTAATCACCGATGTGATAGGTGGGACAACCGTGGGGGCAATAGCTTGCAGCAGTTTAGAGGGGACTGGGTCCAGTGGGCATGTAGTGGGGCGATTGTTCGTAATAAGTTTAGATACCTCATCTTCTGAGAGAGGGGAGAACGAGGAGAGTATCGCGCTGTTGTCCTGTGGGGGTAATGGGTTGTGAGTAGGGGGGTCACAGAATTGTTTGCTGATAGCCTTAACCTTGTCTATGAAGAAGGAGGCGAAGCTGTCAGCAGTGAGGTTGGTGGCAGGTGGGGGTGGGGGAGGGTTGAGTAGCGACAACCAATCCCAATCCAATCCGATCCTACCATCGGATCGCAACAGGGCAATAATCGTCTTGGTCATGTCCTCCATTATTCAACACGTAACAACTCTAGTAATATAACCTTTTGTTGTTTTCTTGGTGTTTCTGCTGACAGAGAAGACCACAGGAGCTGAAGATAGGGATGGAAGAGGAGGAGTTGGACACAGATGAAAAATGCACAATATGTCTGTCGATGCTGGAGGATGGAGAGGATGTCAGGTAAGTAATGCCCCTGAAGGGTCTGAAGGGTGGGTGGGTGTGTGCATGTCAGGTGAGTAGTGATATGAAGTGTGTGTGTGCATGTGTGTGTGAGAAGCACTGGGGCTGTGCAATTTATTATTCAGCTTGTAAATGTATTTGCCTTTTAACGTTCTAGTCTACTTCTATGTCTATGATGAAACATTTGCCATCCTTGCAGCACTTGGTGCAGTCAGCGGCTATTATTTTTTAGCAGCGTGCAAATAAATAAATTGTGGTGTGTAGTCTTTTCTTCATCATGGTGAATTTCTTCTCTCCTTCACTACTGTTAAAGTTACCACTTCTAGTGGTCTTTGCTTTGTCATCTAAGGTGAACTAAATTAAGGTGTCGGTGTGTGTGTGCATGTACAACTGAGGTCTTTGTTCACTCATTAATTTGTCATCCTCTCTTCTTCTTCTTCTTCTTTCATTCCTCACCATCAGGAGATTACCCTGCATGCACCTCTTCCACCAGGCCTGCGTGGACCAGTGGCTGGTCACGAGCAAGAAGTGCCCTATCTGCAGGGTGGACATTGAGACCCAGCTGACGCCAGACAGCTGATGTTTTTCTCACAAGTGTAGCTTTCTGTCTGCCAGCCCTGTCGTGACCCCCCCCCCCCCCCCCCCTATCCATGGGCATAGCCATCCTGAAATCATAAAATGGGTGGGCAGAAAAAAAAACATGCGAGCTGGTTATGAGGCAATGGGAATATTGTGTCTTGGTAAAGAACATAGGGAACATAGGAAACGCTTTGATTGACCAGGCCCAGGCCCACACACAGCTATGCCTATACCCAGCCCAGTATACACCCCCCACCACTTGGGTGCTTTGCCAAAACCCCCTCATCCCCCATCATTCTCCTCATCAACCTCCAATCTTGCCTTCTGAGCCAGTTGAAGACTATTGGCAGGGGATAAAACACACAGGCCTGAATCACAGTGTATTTGTCAAGAGAAATCATTAACTTAAAGGAAGAGACAAAAAAGGATTAGCGTGCAAAGATGGAAGGATGAAGAATCTATCTGCATGACGTTTAAGAGTCGGATTTTAGGAATCTCAAAGTGAAGGGTTTGTTCGTGTTCTTCATTTTAATTATACAGATTGAGCTATCATTGGTTTAAAAAATTCCCAGCATGCATCTGTAGTGTTGACAGGAAGTGTACAGTTCATATACCTCCCAACTTTCCCAGGCTGTTCCTCCTCTCAGAAGAAAAACCAAAAGCGATAGCGCTCACTCTTTCTTTTTTCCGCTCTTTCTTCTCACTCTTTTTCTTGCACTCTATATTTGGGTTTTTTTAATGTTAACTGTTGAAACAACCTGACTCATTTGCAATGCTGCTCTTATTTGTGGAATCAGTCTAAAAATGAGGCATTTCTACAGTGTTGCATTCGCTTTGTGGTAACTGGGAGTGTATAGAGCCTAATCGTTTCTAATTTGGCATAGATGTACAGTGGTGCTTTGTGGTCTCACCATCACCATGGGAATGAAAGAAAAAAACACAACAGAACAAAACTAGGATAACATCTAGTTAATATACTTGGTACGTTTTCTACTTTTTGACAGTTTTCATGGGCCTCCTCTGAAAGTATTTGGATTATGCTTCCTTTTCCTTCATTTTTGTTTTGTTTTTGATGGGGCAAGATGGATTCATGTACTGATGTCCATGGTGACCACACAAAGAGCTAATGTACTTGTGCTGTACTTCTTCTGTACTTGTGCTGAATCTAAAAAATGAGGGGAAAAAAACAAAAACAGACTCCAAACGCATGCATATAGTAGTGGGTCAGGGGGCTTTTGTGTTGTGAATGTGAACGGAGGGGGCGGGTCTTAGTGGTTGCTGCATTGGCAAAGTTTGAAGACCCCACCTTCCAAAAAGAATAAAAAAAAAAGAATAAAAATCAACTAAAATAGACAAAATGCATAACGAAATGATCAATAACATTCAAAACACTGGGTGGGTGACGGAATGAGATACAAAATGGATGACAGTGTACTTTGTTCGTAGCATGAACAAACCATGACCCAAAGGCTACACACTGGGCACGGAATTGGAGCGGAAGCGGTTGCAGAGCGGAGTTTAGAAAACTGGTTCTATTTTTTTGTTTGAACGTACACAGCAGTTTCACATCTGGTTGTAGTCATTATTAACTGATTATAGTGTAATCTATTGTTACAGTATACACTCCGCAACCACCTTCCGCCTCCATGTTCTGTCCGCTACCTGGTGTAGCCACAGGGTAATAGTGTTAAAATCCCCTTTGGTGATCTCCCATACCTTGTTGCCTAGAAGACAAGCACATGTGATTTTTTAACCATAGCAACAAACCTACTTCACCTGTGTTCGTTAGCACTGTCAGTGTCTGGTAACTGCTTGAACCTTTGTACAGACCATTAGCATTAGCAGTGGACATGAAACAGGAAGTCCGATCAGTAAACAGGAAGTCCGATCTGTATTGTGCATGAGAGTCGTGCGTGCCGTTCTTGAAGTAGATTTAAAGTTTTAAAAAAGGGAAAAAAGCCATTTGTTTGATATAAAAAAACCAAACATGTCTTTCTAAGCTATTTTTGGTTCTTACTCCTTTGGTTTGTCATATGTTTGTTTAAATTTTTTGTTGTCTTTCTTTTAATCATCGTTTCTGTTTTCCTAATCGTTTTTATTGATTATGCCAACATGGACATACGGAGACACGAGTTTTAAAACGTCCTGATGTCCATTTTCATCTTTTGTATGACGTAGCTGCAATGCTGGAGTACTATTTATTGTTGTCTTAATGTAGCTAGCTATCGTTTTTGTAAATGCACTATAATATGGGATGGCCTAACGTGACTGTGAGGGTTTTATTTGTCCCCTGCTGATTTCTGTCTCTCGCTCTTCCTTTCTCTCTCTCTCTTCCTGTATTAGTGCATTTCATTTGCCGTTGGTCCTTGGATTCTGAGTTGTTTTCTGAGCCGGAAATAGCTCAGTTGGCACATGGTAATACTAGAAACTTGGTTTTCTCTGTGCTTTTTAGTGGACGGGACGTCTGTGTCTTAGAACCCAAGGCAATTGGAATGCACCATACCCCACCTCCCCCACCCCTTCTTTGAGCAGTCGTAGAAATAATGTGCTTTGTGTGCTGCACAGCTGCAGGTTAGCTTGAGCCTGAGATTATGGCTAAGTCGTATGTATCCTTGGCTTAAAATTTAACAAAGATGAGTTAATGTCATCTGCCCATTCACCTTAGTATCCACATCTTGTTGTTTTAATTAAATCTTATCAGCATGTCTCCATTAACATTGAAAGAAACAGCTTTCGCCGAAACTGTGCACTTCGGCGAAAGCGGTCATGTGCATCAAAAAGTGTTGCTTTGACCCAACTTAAATTACAGCAAGCGACTGCATGGATCTTTCATTCATTGGTTAAACTTAACAATACCATTCATAACTCACATGACATTGTTAAGTTAAACCACTGAAAAAACATTCATGCACCATGTTTACTTTTTTAAGTTAGTCCTATGCTTCACTTTTTACAGTGGGGAAGGGCACACAGAAAGTACGTTTAGTCACTTACCTGGCTATATCAGAGCGGGTGGTAAACCTTCTTACAGAAGGGCCTCATGGCTTTGTTCAGCAAATAGAATGAAGCTATAAGACCCTTCTTTTAGAAGGTTTATCACTTCACTAAGTTAACTTAGCTGGGTTAGTCACTAAAACCACTTAACTTGAAACACCCTCCCCCTTCCCAGACTATGGTGTTCGATTGTAATTTTGTTTTTCGGTGGGCAGCGCAGGTGGCATTGTTTCGCGTATATAGGATGTAACTGTGATGGCATTCTTTGTTTCTTAGTAAAGCGTCCAGTGTTATTGACCTGCTAGCCTTTTCCTGTGTGTATGAAGTGTTGTGTCTGAAAGCTTCCTTCTGCTCTTATGTCAGCTGAAAGAGAAAAAAGATGCAGCCCCAGAGTCCCCCACAGTCTTGTCATTGTCTCTGAGAAATACATACATCTTTTTGTAGAACAGTATAAGACCATTCTAAAATCTTGAGCTGAACTCAGGATGGACTTATATGTGGCTTCACTTGACACCATTTCTTAGGACTTTGCTTTAAGAAGTACGAGACAAAGACTAAACCTTACTGAATTCTAAATAGTTTTTCTTAAACTCTCCATAGGAGAAAAAGATACAAATCTTAATATAAGATCTTATTTGTTTCTTGAAGACAAAGTCAAGACAATTCTAAGAGGCCGTATTTTCCTCTGCCGAGGCATCCTCTTTTGGCTCTCCATGCTCTCTGAAAAGACATAGTTTACAAGGGACGCTGTGTGTTTAAAAAAATGCCTTAAGTATTTAACAATCATAATTTATTACTAACTAAATAGACATGATGGGTGCATTTTTTAGTTTGTGTTTTAATAACCTGATTTATTTATTTATTTAGACATTTAGTAAAACATGTAAAAATACCTCATTGTGCATATCTTAAATGGGAGTGCTTTGCATGCAGTTGTATTGTTTAAAACGGCGTACACAAAAATGGGTTGTACTGCCAATGACGTTTGTGTGGTGGTGCTGTGGATCACATTCCATTCAATGCAACTTCTAGAAATGTCCTCTGCCGTGAGGGTAGTTGTGGACAAACCTAGCAAAAATGGACTGGAAGTGTTTTGCATGTGTCTCTCTCTTTTTTTTTTGCACTGTCGGCATGGCCAATGCTCTTTGCTGGTCCTAAATTAACAATTATTTTTGCTTTCTGTGTGCAAGAAGCTTGTGTTTTACTTTGTTTTGTGTTCATTTTTGTTGAACTTCTTTTGCAACTTCTTGAAACTACAAAGGTCTACCTTTATCCCTCTGAGGAGCTGTCTTTCTTTTTTGTGGTGATTTAAATAACATATGGGCCACCCTGCTTGACTGTTGGCTTGCCATTAACTGGATACTGTAGTCCAAATGCTACAGCTGTCTGCTGGGGGAAGTATTCCAAGTAGTAGTGGTTTAGTGACAAATTCAAGCACGTTAACTAAGTGGTAATCTTCCTAATAGTAGAGCCATATGGCTTTGTTTTTCTTGTGGAATAAAGCCATAAGACCACTCTATCAGGAGGTTTGTACCTCTTTCTGAGTTAATATACCCAGGTTAGGTGACTAAACCAGCTTTCTGGACTACACCCCCGTACTATTCTGGCTGTCATCATGTCTCACAATGTGGGAAGTGGTCTGCAGTCGGAGCTTTTAAGGGCTCCGCACACTGGCTTCGACAAAGCGTGGGTCACTGAAATTCCTACATTCTGGTAGTTAAGATTCTAATGTTTCCAGTATCACCACTACACACTGGCATTAAGCTCTGCTGCCAAAACATGTCCATTATGACTCTGGTCTATTTTTGTTGGCACCGCTTAACAAAACCCATTGTTTATTATAATTACCACCAGATCTTTTTCTATTTGCTACATGGCCGGTGTGTGGGTACAAACGAAATTGACGAATGTAAGTGTGTAGCTATAGTGTCGAAGCCGGAGTGCAGAGATCCTTACACAAATGAGGATTTTTAGATGTACTACTAGACAGGGATGTATCATCAGATACAATCGAGAGGCAAAAAATGCATCCATCACTAAGATTTGCTATTTTAAGTAGGGTTGGTTTCTCTCTGTTTAATCCTGTTAGAAAGGGCACCACAAAAAGTTTTTTTTTGGTTTATCTTCAAAGGGCCTTCTGTCAATGGTAGTCCCTAAAAATTGTCCTAACTTGTCCCCTCAGACGGTGCCCTTGCCTGTTAGTTCATCACTACCATATTATCCCTGTCTTTATTTCTCAAAAAAAAAAAAAACAACTTCCCCCTTGCAGCAGTTCAAGGTATCAGATACGAACAGTCTCATATGTGTTTGTCAGCAAAAAGTAGAGGTGATCTTCTGTGGAATATTTTTTGTTTTTTTTTCCGCCAAGTATATGAATGAAAGCCCTTTGTATAAACAGCTTTGTTTGTTTGTTAGTTTGCTTATTTTACCCACCGTACCTTCTTATAGCAGTTTCCAGTTGTCTAGGAAATTATCTGGAAATCAAGCTGAGAGATGAAAAAGAAGAAAACCAGTATAAACTGCTGCCTTTGTCCTTTTCTCGCTACTGTCAGCTATAGTCTTGTAACCGAGTATTGTGGGAAATTTGCTGTGAATCTTGGGGCTGTTCAAAGTGAAAAGCTGCATGTTTGACACTAGATAGTAAAACCGCTCGCTAATGTGGAGCTATACTAGCACTTTTAACTAACTGCAAAAATTTGTCCCCGTTATTGATATCGATCAGATATAGCTGAAATTGTAAGCTTGTGGTTTTAATGCTAATGATAAAAAGACACACTACTATCCAACTATATAGGCTATATGGTTTTTACCAACATGGTTGACCCCCTTCAAGTGTGGAGAACCGACTCCTACCACAGGGAGGTATTCCAGAAAGCAGGTTTAGTCACTTACCTGGGTTTTTACACTCACACTGGGTTTAGTCACTTACCTTGGTGTGTTGCCTCTGAGGTGAGTAGTAAACCTTCTAATAGAAGAGCCCTATGGCTTTGTTTTGCTAGGAGAATGAAGCCAAATGACTCCTTTCTTGCAGAGCTTTACAACTCACTCTGAATCAACTTACCTGGGTATGTTAACTTTGAGCAAGTAGTAAACCTCATAATAGTTAAGTCCTGTGGCTTTGTTTTGCCAGAAGAAAGAAGCCATGCATTTTTTCTATTAGTAGATTTACCTCTTATTCTGAGTTCACTTTTCTAATTTAACTAAACCACCTAACTTGTAATACTCTCCCTAGGGATTCTATTTTCGTGTTTTTTGTTATTAGCCAAATTATGCCCCTACCATCCCCCCTTTTTTCCTCTCCCGTTGTTTCAGTGATTCTTAACAATTCCGCACACCGGCTTCGACAAAGTGCTACGCACTGTGTTCCGACAGTCTATTAGTTCAGATTCCATTGGTTTCAATATAACCTCGCACATGAGAGTTGAACTTTGCTGCCGACGGTGTGTCCGTTATGATTGGGGTCTGTTTTGTTGTCTGCGCCACTCGATGAAACCCATGCTTTACAGTGGTAGATGGAATCCTATTATGCTTGCTAGGCTGGTGTGCAGGGGCAAACGGAAACTGTCGAATTTGAAAGTGTGTTGCAATAATGTCGAAGCCGGTGGGGGTGCGGAGGGATTTTATTTGGACCATGAGCAATATAGTGTTGTTCCTCAACATCATTCAATCCCATAAAAGCAGAATGAAACAAGTAGATCTTAAAGCACAAAGCTAATGCATGCTTCTCCTCTCAGGATTATATATATGTTTCAAAAACACGGGAATGGATCGTCGATATGTTGAATATTATACCATTTAATATTTCTGATGTTTTATTTCTGCTGCTGACGACAAAAAAATTGAAATAATCTTTGCCAGTGGAAACACGGAAAGTGTGGCTATCTCTCTTTGTATAAGACACTGCTGTTTGCTGTAACTCCGCAATGATGATGATGTTTTATGATCTGAATATTTTATAGATGAAGTAGAAATATGTATCAACGATTATTAAAAGCAATAGCTAAAATGATGATCATGTATAAACTAGATGATGAGTGTATATTACGTATGTACGATGATGACAACGAAAAAAAAACATAGATTCACTTTTGGTGGATTTTGTACTGTATTTATTACTTACTAATGATGCAAAAAGTTGCATAGCTTAACCCAAACTGGTCTTTCTATTTTAATTTCTTGTCTTGTACATGATCTTTTTGTATGTGTTTTTTCAAATAAATTGCTTAAAAAAACTAAACTAACTGTTGTTAAGTGTGTTGATACCAGTATGAATGAC
The DNA here is from genome assembly GCA_030347295.1 of Setipinna tenuifilis. Lineage (NCBI taxonomy): Eukaryota > Metazoa > Chordata > Actinopteri > Clupeiformes > Engraulidae > Setipinna > Setipinna tenuifilis. The sequence goes on along the minus strand of CM059271.1, from coordinate 1,800,087 downwards.
ATTTAATGTCAGTTCTAAATCTTCACAGTAAAATTCTGGAATGACTTGTAAACAGAAATGTAGTTTGATTCTTCTTGCCCAGTCTCTTGTACTAATTTAAAAAAGGGTAAGAGTCGCACACATCACATAAATGTCACCTTATTTTGAAATGGACTTTATTGTGATTGCTTTTACCTAACCTAAAATACAGGTGGGTCATGATATTGCGGTTCCTTTTTTAGTGTATCTACATGTAGCAACATGTAATATAATGTACTTACAATGGTACAACACTAACCATAACCCGGTAACACTTAATTTTACAGTTCCTTTTTTTAGAGTATCTACACGTAGCAACATATAATAATATCTACTTACACTGTACATACCCAACACACCCTCACCCAGTTGTACAGTGTGAGTACATATTGTTACACCCTTTGTTACACTGTACCTAAGTGATGCAACAGGGACAGTAAAATAAAGTGTAACCCCTTAACCATATGGTACAGTACATGTACATAATGTTGCATGTTGTCACACAATGTGTTACACTGCACCTAGGTAATGTACCAGGGACAGTTAAATAAAGTGTAATCAAAAAGAAAGGAAAAAAAAAAACGGCCGCAGTTTTTTAGTAAACTCTGACAAAGGCCATGGGGTGGATAAGTCGGCAATAAGGTTCTGAAATTAACGTAGAGTGTGCTGCTGTTAATCTTTTAAGTTTATAGCTTGCACCTCCTTATGAATATGCACTCTTCCATCTCTCCATTTTACCATCTCTAGTCACATGCTTGCTGGGTCTATCTGAACATTCACACAACTCTTAGATGCTTGTTTGGATTATTAAAGGATAATGGTTCTAATCTGTCACCAAAGATTAAGGAAACTGTGAAATACTGATTTCAATTACTTTAGCAGTGAAGCCAGAATACTCACATTTTAAAAGTGTAATTTCCAGCTCCAAATTTCAGAATTTGCATACAGAAGCCCATCCAGTACAATGACCTTATCCGACTTGGCTGGCTTAACAAAACGCCAAACAAGATTTGCTGCCAGCTACTTTCAGATTTGACTGCTGTCCACAGAAAATTTTCATCCAATCTTGTTAAATATGTCAGTTCTACGACTATGTTTACTTGCACTTCAGTATCCCGAATATGATCGGGATATTAAGTATCCCGGCTTTGTGTTTGCGCATAAAAATACATTTCTGAATTTAGTATCCTGAATAAGCCCGTGAAATCGGGATATGCTAGGTGGAGTACTCCAGCACACTGTGGCATGTAAACACCTTATCCCAAATTTTATCAAAACCAGGACAAGCCTCATATTCGAGGTACTTAACTGCATGTAAATGTAGTCAATGTAAGATTCTAAAATTCCACATTATATTCTATGCAGCCCAACATTCTTTAGAACTCTCATCCTCACAACATTCACAGCAGTGTAACATACACCTTTAATGGCAGTCAGCTGATGGTACAAGCCAAGTTGAATTCACTCAATGCCTTAGTTCCTTATTGCAGAATAAGCAAGTTTGTTTTGTAACATAAAAATGTAGAAGAGTTTAAACACATATTTAAAAATGGTGTCATGGGCACTGTTTCTTTGGATCATACCAAACGCTTTTCAGTGAAATGGCATTCTGCTACATAGATTTGAGTATATCCCCTAGACTGGCTGTCTTAAATGGGAGACCTCATTATTTTAACATTCAGAATTCTCCATCCCAGTTAAACAAAAATGCTATTTCTTGTATAAAATCCTTACATTTGAAATAAATACGTAAAAATAAGCAGTTTTACCATCTAACTAAAAACTACTTTTTACTCTGCATACAGATTCGTGCCTCTGTCCAGTTCATTCAGCTGGCTCAACCTCTAGTGGCTCTGAGGGCCCTGGCAAGCCAGATGCATAGGAAATAAAGAAAGGTGGCCTTTAGAGACTGTTTGTGTGTAGGGCCCAGAATTAAAGCAAGACTATGTAACTTTTTGCCACTATTTGAGATATTCTTTTTTATCAAATTATTTTGGTCCACTAGATTTACACCAAAAACTCCATAGTGTTGTTTTAAGTGCCATGGTCCTGCCTTCAAGATGTGGGGAACAGCACTCTGAATCATCCCCTTGCTTTTGCAGCTGTGAGCCACTTCTAACACGTGAAAATGATGGTCAACCCGTTGGCAGTGTTTAAGGTGACTACATACTCCAGGTACTGTTTATGTGTAGGACCCAGAGTTATGTACTGCAGCCCTGCCCCTAATACCTAGGGTACAGCACTCTCTGAATCTGCCCGTCGGCTTTGTTGCAGTCCAGCCACTTCCCGCACATGAAAATAGTGGTCACCCAGTTGGCCGTGTTTGTGATCTCCACGCACTCCAGGTACCAGCTGGGGTTTGTACCCGTGTTATCATGCTCAACACGCACCCTCAACAGTTCCCCAAGGTCCAGCATCTCGAGCATAAAGCGGTCCGTGTGACCTCGCTCAAAAAGGTTCCGGAACTTCTGCTTGAGGGCGCGCTTGCCTGAGTCTCCATTGACGCCATAGATGGTGATGAAGACGTTGGCGTCGGTGCCACCAGCCTTCACATCACCTGTAATGATGATGATCTCGTATTTGACGGGTACCAAGCTGCGCACCTTGCTGGCGAAGCTCTCCACAGACTTGGTGCATTCGAAGGTCATAAAGTCGTCTTTTCTGGCAGCGAGGGCGATCTGTGCGTCACAGTGAAACGTGTACCTGTGTAAGGGACATATAAAGTGAAGTGGATATGATATGAGCGAAGAACATAGTCTGAGAGGTGCTATATGTGGAACATTTACAGCAAGTAATAATAAATTGGCAAGTGGTGCATATAGCAAAACCATTGGATAGAGCCCCTTAAGCTATGTATCTGGGGGGGGGGGGTATTCCTGTGTATGGGAAGACACATCTAAGTGCTAATTGGTTCCTTCATTGTAATTTGCTAAATTGCATTCCAAGCCATTGTAAAACTTTCCTCAATTAAACCATTACAAAGTAGCACTCCATGCAAGGTATATACTGCGTTACCAAGCAAATTGAAGAACTATATTGATTAGCGGAAGAATGGCTGTTGGTAAATAAATCATTTATTCTGTAATCACTTTTTCTTGATTTTATGAAATTAACAATCTTATGTGGTAACAGTTTCAGAAAAGCAATAAACCATTCAAGGCCAGGGGTAATGCTGGTTTTACTACGGCTAAGGGGGTCTAACGAAATCGAATTTACAGCAAGAAATAATAAAATTCAAACACTTTTTGGGAGAAAGGGATCTTGGCATCAGAGTGAACTCTGTATCTGTATTGGGAGCATAGAGTCTATTAAAAGAATACAGGTGGTACAAATTCATTCTTATCTGTTTGTTCTATGTCAAATAAGAAAGCAGCTGTTCTAATGTCATCTAAACTTCATGATGCTAAAACCTTATGCAAGCAAGAAAACTTAAACCACTACTTTCAGATTTCCAGCAGAATACAAAAAGACACATTCTCTTGATTTGCTACATTTATTTACTTACGTATTGCCAAGCTCTTTTTCTGTGATTACCACCTCCAGGACATGCCAGAACGACTCAGATTTCACCTTCTTGCCATCCTTAGTGATGTGGCCTAGGCATATACCTACAATTTCACCAATATTTTTGGAGGAGAACTCAAATGTATCTGTGGCACCTCTGCAGAGAGAAAAAAAGAAAAAGAATGGGAGAGACACAGATAGAGAGAGAGATGGAGAGACAGAGAGACAAACAGAGAGAGGGAATGTGTTAGGAAGGGAGAAGGCATGCCTCATCTGGTAATCAGTACAGAGATTAAAGGCAGCATGAAGGATACAGCTACAATATGCTGCCTTAAAAACTTGGCAAAATGTAGTTACCTTAGAAGGCAGAATTTTATACATTTATTATGACCGCCGCTAGCGAAGCTAGCAAAAGCGGTCATTATAGTGTTGCTGAGACTTTTTTCCCTTTTTTTTTCACCTATTTTTCGTCAACGATTGCCAGGACACTGGAACTCTGGGGGACATGAATCTTTGTAAGCATGTAGCCCTAGAAGTTTTTGAGCGAATAGAAGCTTTTGGTCCTCAAGGGCACAACATGACATTTTTGTGATATGTTGGTGTTACAGAGGCGTATCGACCCAGCCCATAAACACTCACTTAAAGTATAGCGCCACCTAGTGATATGGGTAAGTGCAAAAAATGGGATTTTATATTGCCAATATCTTGGACCGAGAAGGTGGGAACTGCACAAAATATGTCGTCATGCACGATCAGCACAAAGACCTTTAAAAGCACAGCACATGCCATCAAATTTGGCCCAAAGGGGGCGCTGTAATTGTACAAAATGATGTTTTGTCTATTATCTAGAGAAGAGTAATGTTTACAAGTAGTTCTTTTTTGTCGTGACATCCATTGACCCTCCTGCATTGAAAACACTGGTCGACACCCACTTCCAACAAAAAGAATTTCCGTGAAATTTTAACATTGTGAAAGTGAAACCAAATGAACTCGTCATAGGCCGTTCATGTGAATCTCACCAAATTTGGTACATGTCATCTACAGACAATGGTGACAAAACGTTATCAAAGGATTTGTCTTGAGATAAACTGTTTAAAAGTTACATGTCAATAAAAATTTGAAACATAGCTTAAAATTCTCCAAAAGTCCATATCTTGGCTTCTAATAGCTCGTATTTGGTCGAAGTTGACATGACAACTCTGAACGGCTTTCTTTTCATGTCCACCAAATTTTGTGACATTTCATCACAGGGTGCAATGTTTTCGGTCAAAGCTAGGTGTACAAAAACAGTTTTTGTTAAATAACTTTTTGCCCAAGACAATGATCAACCCATCCTATAAACACTCACTTGAAGAAATAGCACCACCTAGTGATATAATTAAATGCAAAAATAGGGATTTTGCATTGCCAATATCTTGGACCAAGGAGGTGGGAACTACACAATATATACACAAACACACAGAATGTCATTCATTCAAAACCCACATCCATGCCCACTTCCAGCAAATCATTTCCACACAAACTCTCACCTCACAACACTGACCTACCACAAACTCACCATACCTATAATTCCCACACTTCAATACACTGCGGCGGTCAAACCATGTACCGCTATGTGGTACATCTAGTTCAATTTGAACATGCCTTCATCCCCTGCTGCCAATGAATGTTGCTTTTTCTGCCTGCAAAACGCGAGAAAAGACTATTCCAAAATTCAACAGCTTTATCAGCACTTGCTGAAGATGTGAAGGTTCGTTCACTGTTGCTATGTTACATATGGTCCTTTTGACACAAAATGAAAATGTTTTTTACAGTGACTCACAGACTTCAGCTGTCTGTGAGTCGCTGTAGCTAAGCAAGACATATTGTAGAAAAACTGCTTGTCAGCCGTATCGATCCATAGGAAAACAATTGAATTCGATTGCCTAGCTGAGAAAAATGTGCCGCATTATGAAAGGCAGCAGTTTCGGACACAGTAAATAATTCCGTACCAACATACTGGTGGAACTTAAAAACTTCAAAATCCCTGTGTACAGCCTTTTGTAAGTACCGGGGGCTGATAATATGCAGCAATAGTATTACAGTTTTTTCTGATCGCTTAAGCACATTTTTTGCACCTATTGGCTGTTTTTGCAAAACTCTACACACAAATAACAAAACCTTTCACCAAATTAGCAAAACATGGTAGATACCTTGCAAAAGCTAACACATCTTGCTTAACTCTGCAAACCGTTGTAAAAATTGTGTTTTTGTACCAAACAGTTAACACAAACCATCATATTAATTAGCACACAATGCGGCAACTACACACTAATGGTATCAATGAAAAACACTTCTGGCTTTTGGTTTCACTGTGCACAAGATATTTTCAGTTTGAAGTCATGCACAGGTATCCTACTCAACACACAACACACAGGGATTCAAAATTCAAGTATGGATGTTCATTTACACACATCAATACAAACATTTTTTTTTCAAGTGAAACCACAAGAAAACATACAGTAATTATACTGAGAGAAAAAAAACAAACAAACGAAAAAAAACAAGAAGTCTACATCTTGTTGTCTCTCTGGGTCCAGCCACAAAATTTTGTCAACGTTAGCTGTAATGTTTTCTAGTCAAAGGCACTGACAAAAAATATCTCTGGAGTGCAGCATCAAGGCCTGACATGAGGCCTAGTCAATGTCTGTGATGGCGTGCCATCACTAGGGTGGTGTATATGCTTTGACTACCTTACCAACAAACCTGGTGTTGTGGTCAAAGTGCATGTTTGATACCCTGGAGACCTGGGTTCAAATCCAGGTGGGGTGACTCTTTTTTCCCCTTTACTACAATATCCCTGTATGCCTCCTCCATTGCCTGTAGAAGGGCCATGCATTGATGTGGATGTGGTTATAGACCTTCTAGCGCAAGGCAGAGAAGGAGAACAACACCATTTTGACTTATAGCTGCACACATAGTTATGCTACCATGTTGTCCGACATTGATTATGGCACAGTGTCCGACAATGTTCCTCGTTATAGTGAGGCTGAAACCTGCCTCATCCACAAGAATCAGCTCATGACCTATGGCATCCGCCTTTAGCTCCATCACTCTCTGGAAAAGACAAAACAAATGCAGCACAGCAGGCCCATGCACAGCCCTAGAGTATGCACGTCCTGATTCAGTACCAATGATACTATAGCCTTATACCTTATGATGCTTGCTACACTGTAGTGGCTCAGGTTAGGCTGAACCCATTGGTCAGCTTCCGTCAGGGTCATTCCACTGTCCACTAAAGTAGCTCTGATTTCATCCAAAATTCTATTTCTTACTCTTATTACTCTTCTTCCTTCCCCTTCCTCTTCCCTACCTCGTCCTCCTCTTACTTTTTTCACCTCCTCATCCTCTTCCTTTAACCACCTCCTTGTCCTCGTCGTCTTCTCTCTCTTGCTTTTTCACCTCCACATCTTCATGCTCCTCTTAACTCTCACTCTTTTTTATTCCAACATTGTACTCCACCTCAAAAGCTTACCTGTGGCTTACTGTATTGCTAGTGTTCAGGCTGATTGCAAAGTGAATTATTTATATAAAAGAGTTTTCACACGTGACAGTGTGGCCAGAAAGTTGGCAAAATAGTTTAAATAATAGCCATGATTGTGTATAGTTTTGCTAAGAGTGTGTTGATTATTTGCAAGTTGTGTGTAAAGCAGTGAGTTGTGTTTACAGTTTTGCAAAAAGAGTGCTGTGCAGTGGAAGTGTGTGTTACAAAATTACAAACTGAGTGCAAAGCAGAGTTTGTGCTATTAGTGAGGGGTTTTGCTATAAGAATTAGTAGTTTTAGAAATTGTGCTACAACAATCACTATAAGTACTTAAGCATTCAGAAAAAACTGTAAGCTCTCATATGCAAATTGGTATTATTCTTTTTTCTTTACTTTATTTGATGAACAACTTATTTTGCAGTTGCTTTGTTTGTGCTTAAATTCCACATGACAGCCACAGGAAAAATAGACGATCAAATTGCTACATGACCTCACAGTATTCAATGATACCCATACCGTTGGAACTTCTTTTTCTTGTTTTCCATCATGAGCTCTTTGGAGCGACCCTTCTTTCCTTCAAGGGTAATCCAGACATTTTCCTTGGTATCAGCATCATCAGTGCTGGCTGTTGTAATGGCAATTATATATTCTTTGAGGAACAAAAGAGAAACACATGAATTACTCCACCAAATATAGAATACTAAATTCAAATCCACTTAAGTACTAGCTCTGCACAGAGTCCTACATAATGCACCTTTAAAGAAAGCTTTTGGAAAGTCGGTTAGCCTGTATTTCAGATCAAGTGCACATTGACCTTTAATGGTGTGGGTTTTTCAACATACTAAATGAAAGTATGCATTCTACAACAGTGTAATATTCCAAAATTCCACATTATATTCCATGGAGCTTAACATTCTTTAGAACTTTCATCCTCCCAACATGTCCTGTGGCAGTACACCCTAAAAAAATAGCACAGGGAAATGAGTCATACTGGTTTTGTCACTGAGGTCCAAATTGTCATTGTTGGCACACGCCATTTCCCGCATGATCTGCCCATCCTCCTCGCTCTTGGCCAGCCAGCGGTCGCAAGGAAAGCGGAATGTCTCATTCATCAGCTCATCCTTCACGTCGATATATTCCAGATGCCAACCTGGAGCAGGTCCTGGTGGTAAAGTTGGGAGCAATATTCACATTAGACTTTTAAGTGCTCTAACTTCAAGAGATAGATGTATAGGTAGCTAGATAGATAGGTAGCTAGATAGATAGATACAGTATGTCACACAAGTGAGTACACCCCTAACATTTTTGTACTTTTTAAATTATATCTTTCCATGGGAGAAGTCTAAAGGTATAATGCTTTTCTACAACGTAAAGTAGGCAGTGTTCAGCTTATATAACAGTGCAAATTTGCTGTTCCCTCAAAATAACTCAACACACAACCATTAATGTCTAAACCACTGGCAACAAAAGTGAGTACACCCCTAAATGTCCAAATTGTGCCCAAAGTGTCAATATTTTGTGTGGCCACCATTATTTTCCAGCACTGCCTTAACTCTCTTGGGCATGGAGTTCACTAGAGCGTCAGAAGCTGTCACTGGAATCTTCCACTCCTACATGATGACATCACGGAGCTGACCTTGAGCTTGAGACCTTGAGCTCCTCCACCTTCCATTTGAGGATGCCCCACAGATGCTGAATTGGGTTCAGGTCTGGGGACATGCTAGGCCAGTCCATCACCTTCACCCTCACCCAAGGCGTGGTCATCTTGGAGGTGTGCTTGGGGTCGTTACCATGTTGAAATACCACGCTGCGGCCCAGTTTCAAAGGAGGGGCATCATGCTCTGCTTCAGTATGTCACAGTACATATTGGCATTCATGGTTCTCTTAATGAAGTGTAGGTCCCCAGTGCCGGCAGCACTCATACAGCCCCAAACCATGACACTTCCTCCACCATGCTTGATTGTTAGCAGGACACAGTTGTCTTTGTAATCCTTACCTGGTTGCCGCCACACACACCTGACACCATCTGAACCAAATAAGTTCATTTTGGTCTCATCAGACCACAGGACATGGTTCCAGTAATCCATGCCCTTAGTCTGTTTGTCTTCAGCAAACTGTTTGCGGGCTGTCTTGTGCATCATCTTCAGAAGAGGCTTCCTTCTGGGACGACAGCCATGCAGACCAGTTTGATGCAGTGTGCAGCGTATGGTCTGCACACTGGCAGGCGGTCCCCCTACCCCTTCAACCTCTGCAGCAATGCTGGCAGCACTCCTACGCTTATTTTGAAGACACAGCCTCCAGATATAATGCTGAGCACATGCACTCAACTTCTTTGGTCGACCATGGCGAGGCTTGTTCTTAGTAGAGCCTGTCCTCTTGAAGCGCTGTACGGTATTGGCCACTGTGCTGCAGCTCAGTTTCAGGGTGTTGGCAATCTTCTTATAACCTAGGCCATCTTCATGTAAAGCAACAATTTTCTTTTTTAAATCCCCTGAGAGTTCTTTTCCTTGAGGTGCCATGTTGAACTTCCAATGACCAGTATGAGAGAGTGTGAGAGTGATAACACCAAATTTAACACAACTTCTACCCATTTACACCTGAGACCTTGTAACACTAATGGATCACATGACACCAGGGAGGGCAAATGGCTAATTGGCCACAATTTGGACATTTTCACATAGGGGTGAACATTAATGGTTGTGTGTTGAGTTATTTTGAGGGAACAGCAAATTTGCACTGTTACATAAGCTGTACACTGCCTACTTTACGTTGTAGAAAAGTATTATATCTTTAGACTTAGAGATAGATTGATAGATTGATAGATTGATTGATTGATTGATAGATAGATAGATAGATAGATAGATAGATAGATAGATTGATTGATTGATTGATTTTACAACAATACAACGAAACTCACCCTTGTTGTCATGCCAAACGCGGACTTTTGACAACTCTCCCAGACTGAAGATGTCTGCAAATCGGAAGATGTCCACCTGTTTTCGCTCAAACTTGTTCCTGTTGCTGCTCTCCTTAAGAGCCAGCATCCCAGTGTCCCCGTTCTCTCCGAAAATGACCAGAAATACGTTAGCATCCGTCCCTGCACCTGGGATTATGAGATTACAGACAAAATCAATATCTTTGCTAAAGAGAAGCTCTGAGTCGCTATTACAACACTTGGTCGAAGTACTTACAATATTGGGAAATTACTACATTATTAGGTTCTACACAATTAAGACATACACTCACTGGCCACTTTATTAGGTACACCTTGCTAGTACTGGGTTGGACCCCCTTTTGCCGTCAGAACTGCCTTAGTCCTTCGTGGCATAGATTCAACAAGGTGCTGAAAACATTCCTCAGAGAGTTTGGTCCATATTGACATGATAGCATCACGCAGTTGCTGCAGATTTGTCGGCTGCACATCCATGATGCGAATCTCCCGCTCCACCACATTCCAAAGGTGCTCTATTGGATTGAGATCTGGTGACTGTGGAGGCCATTTGAGTACAGTGAACTCATTGTCATGTTCAGGAAACCAGTCTGAGATGATTCAAGCTTTATGACATAGCGCGTTATCCTGCTGGAAGTAGCCATCACTAGATGGGTACACTGTGGTCATAAAGGGATGGACATGGTCAGCAACAATACTCAGGTAGGCTGTGGCATTGCAACGATGCTCAATTGGTACTAAGGGGCCCAAAGAGTGCCAAGAAAATATCCCCCACACCATTACACCACCACCACCAGCCTGAACTGTTGATACAAGGCAGGATGGATCCATGTTTTCATGTTGTTGATGCCAAATTCTGACCCTACCATCCGATTGTTGCAGCAGAAATCGAGACTCATCAGACCAGGCAACGTTTTTCCAATCTTCTATTGTCCAATTTCGGTGAGCCTGTGCAAATTCTAGCCTCAGTTTTCTGTTCTTAGCTGACAGGAGTGGCACCCGGTGTGGTCTTCTGCTGCTGTAGCCCATCTGCCTCAAGGTTCGACGTGTTGTGCGTTCAGAGATGCTCTTCTGCATACCTTGGTTGTAACGAGTGGTTATTTGAGGCACTGTTGTTCTATCAGCTCGAAACAGTCTGGCCATTCTCCTCTGACCTCTGGCATCAACAAGGCATTGTCACCCACAGAACTGCCGCTCACTGGATATTTTCTCTTTTTTGGACCATTCTCTGTAAACCCTAGAGATGGTTGTGCGTGAAAATCCCAGTAGATTAGCAGTTTCTGAAATACTCAGAACAGCCCTTCTGGCACCAACCATCATGCCACATTCAAAGTCACTTAAATCACCTTTCTTCCCCATTCTGATGCTCGGTTTGAACTTCAGCAGATCGTCTTGACCATGTCTACATGCCTAAATGCATTGAGTTGCTGCCATGTGACTGGCTGATTAGAAATTTGTGTTAACAAGCAGTTGGACAGATGTGACTAATAAAGTGGCCGGTGAGTGTATATGACAATGCAATAACCTTCCAATTATGTAATACTTTATTACATTAATTATAGGATATCAAATTATTGTAAAATGCACTTTACATGATCAGGAAGTTACTGCTGTCTAAGCACCAATTATGTAACAATGAATCATCGGAAGGCACCTGGCTTATTATTATTCTACATAAAATAATAGTGTTTGCAGGGAAAGCTACATTTACTTGTCCAACTATAATTTGTCTGGCATATACTTTATAATGTGTGTTCTTTTCAATTTATTTTCCTTTCAATCATTTAAGACTGGTAACAGCATTTATTTTGTATTTGTATATGAGTTATTGCCAGAGAAGTCCTGCCTTGTATTGCTTCTACATATGATCTTAACGTAGGTCTTTTTACTAATAAGTTTATTTACCTGGCTGAAAAGTTGACCTATTAGAATTGGCTAAAACAAATATGTGGCTTTAGCAGGACAACCTCTTCTTCTTGTCAAACCTCTGTCACTGACTTCATGTTGAAATTTATGCTCTACAGAGTAACAGCCTGATAGTCCTGACCAGGCCATTTATTAACAACTTGTCAGTATTGCAGTGAGTTTTCATAGACTGTACTTAACCTGAAATGTCACTGGCCTTGATTGTGTTGATGTATTTGGGTTCTTTACTACATCAAGTCAACCCATGCTAACCATGTCAGTTAGTGTAAAAGGTACAACAGGTGCACTATTTTGGTGGATTACACAAAGTAAATGTGTTGGTGTAAAATAGTCTACAGACTCCTTTACCTGAGAGGTCACTGGTCTTGATGGTGACAAGGTAAGTGGTCTTCTCCACCATCTCTTCCTCGTCCACTACAGCTGCTAACTCACACACGGTGGTCCTCTTTGGGCCTTTGGTCTTGGACAGCCAGTTCTCATAGGTGAAGACTGATACTTCCTCAGTTGCGGTGTTACGCATGATGATCTGAATGATGTAAAATGGAGAGGTGTCAATCCCAGAAACTTCAGAAAGAATAATTCCTGCCATGTATTCCTTCTACCTGTGTACTACCTGTGATAATTTAACTAATTAGCCAATCTAGCTGATGATTTGTGCGCTCATAGGACCAGCTACTTCATAAAATGGTTGAATCAAATATGTGGCAGGACTTTTATTTTCTTAAACTGAGATTAGGTGCATTTCTATTCAGCTCGTTGTGCATCCCCAGTAATTCACATAAACCAACTGCACATTCATGATTGTTTTCATCTCCCCTGCTAATCTAAAGAAAAGGCAGCTATGCAAAATGGACGTCCTCCTCTCCGCAATCAGAATTATACATGCGGCTGCTTTTGCAGTATATTGTTTTATAGCTGCTAGAAGGAGAAGGTAAAAAGTTATTCTATATTTTACAAACTCGCAGATTCCATTTCCCACACCCCTTCATACATTTGGGAACAATCCCAGTCTAAGGAGTTTTGTCATTTGGTGAAGTCCCACTTCACTGATAGGTTTTATGCTGGCAACTTTAGGTTAGTCAGGTCAGGATTTGAAAATGTGTGTGCAATGATACTGTATGATGCTGTAGCTCTGAGTATTAACAAATAATAAATTTGTTACAGAAATTCTGTTTCTACATACAGAGTGCATTGCTATAGCATTTTATAAACTTGCGACATGCACTGTACAAATGCCTCATTTGCTTCCCGCATGTCCCTATCAGTTGCACTGAATTTACACACCACTGCCTCACATCATCTGATTAACCACACACTCTCATGTAACCCATGCAATTGTTGCCAAGGAGCAGGTATGACAGGAGTGACTTCGGTGGTACTCTAGATACACTGCGAGCCCATCTCTTTGTGAGCATCAAAGGAGACATACGTTGCCTTCCACCAACTGAAGATGCCTTCCTATTACACCTTCACCGAGCTCTGCATCAGTTGGCTGTGTGTAAACGGGCACACATGGTTCAGCCAACCTACCCAGCTGCCACTGATTTTGGGAGACAACTTGTCAATGGCAGATTGGTGCCAACCATGATGCAAAACCATCTGAACTCAAACTCAGCAAATACTGCCACTGCAAGAAAAGCATGTGTGCCCAAGGATGCTCATGTGCAAGAGCCAATGTGAAGTGTGGCATTGCTTGTCTGTGCACCGGGGACCTCAACAAATGTTCAAGGATTGAACTTGCACTTGAAGACAGAGATATGTAAGTAGGCTGTGTGTGTGTGTATGTTAGAGAGGGGAGGGGGGCATCTTTTATCACACTGCTGTATAACCCACCCTGCCGGTCTTGTTTGCTGTCTCCTCAGGTGGTGAGGGTGAAGTTTTATCCCCAGAGCAGTATCTGCAGTGTGCCACCTCCTGATTATCCTACTTCACAGGGACCTGCACTTAGTTAATTAAGTTTAATCTTAAATTATTTTGTTCTGGTAAAGTTGTAAAATTTATCATCTGAGGTGATACAATAATAAAGACATGAAGTCATTTTGTTGTATTATATTTCTTGTGGGACATTTCCATTGGGAGAACAGAGTTATGTTGAAATTAAAAAGATGCCTGTTCCATGATGTTTAATAATGTGGACATTAACAACCATGCAAAATATCCAGTGTGCCTTTCGGAATTTTGAGAGTAGCATAAAATTCTATTGTTGTTCTGGGCCTGTTGATCACCAACAAGTAGTGAAATCATCACAGATCCATTAATTTTGGATGGATCATTTTTTTCTGTGAAATGAGTATACTGTTTGCTGAAAAGAATGGCATATTGGCTGATGCCATAACTTGGGGGAGTAGTTGATTAGCAGTGAGATAAAGATGAAAATATTGGGAAAAAGTCAGAAAACGCCTTTTTTGCATTAAATTGAGCCAAAATCATGTAGAAATGTATTTTAAGAACTTTTTTTTCACTGAATGTTGTCACCACATGTTATTTGCATATTGAATGCATTTATTGACAGCTTACCCAACCCACTGAGGATTTCGGGAAATGAGGGGTACATACACTAAAATGGCCACAATTTTTTCCCGCAATATTTCATTGCACCTGAGTAAAGCCATATGACCGTCTCCAGTTGTTATCTCCTGTCTAGAATTAAGCCCTGCTAAAGTATTCCAGTGTGCGTCTTGCAAACATGAGTATTTCCTCTCCTTCTGGCTGTCAGTTTGTTTGCCTCATGCATTGCCTGTGTTGATTGTTGATACACATTGGCCACACCAGTCCAGTGTTTGCTCCAACACTGCACCCCCACATATTCAATGGTCCGTTAAGCCGGATGGAAGAGAATATGGCAGGTAATGGGTTGGAAGCTAGCGCCACAGAGTGTCCAGATGAGGAAAATGGAGATTCACAAACAGGCAGGAATACCAGCCACTGCATACCACTGGGACCAGATCACACTCTCAACATATAAGGAAGCCACCAGAGGGCTAAACTGTCCCAATGGGCTCCACTCATGCTTTGATTCCCCTCTCTACTGAAGAGCGAATGAAAGGAGAGACTCTTAAAGACCTGCCAGCACACACAGAGCCAAGAGAAAAGCTACATAAGCCACCAGATGAGGATATGCAGCAAAGCCCGTTTCATCCTGCAGCACAGATGGACTACTCATGCACAGCCTCTTCGAATATCTATTAATACATCACTTTATTAGAGTCAGCCACTTACTCCGCCTTTCCGCCCCCTTCCATTGACTGGAGAGAAGGAAATGCACTCACAGTTGAATGTGAAGCATCAAGAGTTATAAGTGCCAGTGTTGCGTTTGGCCCACGACAGAGGTGTGGAGCCGTTATAGCCAGCATCTTCCGATAACAATGAGTATCAGGTGCATCGCCATGGAGAACTAAAACGATCTTCCAGAGGCAATGAGTCGTATGCAAGGCCCTCCTCTTCAGGTAATGAAGACCCATCTCCCATGTCCTCAGTTCACTCAACGCCTTCCAGTTCCAAGAAGCCATCAGTAGTACCTGGAAAAGACATGATGCAGTTGTTGGTAGCCTCAGCCTATGGCATTCCCAAGCTAAAGTTGCCTTAGTTTGATAGTGGTCGAGAAGGTGACTGTTCTCCTGGATATAACATTTTAAGTTTCAAATTCTCCTTGACCATTTAAAGTGCTTAGAAATGAGCCAAATCATTAATGTATGTTAAAGAACCTCACACATCTGCCCTGGCTGCCCTGTAAATAGTATGATCAAACCAGGCAGTAAGAAATCTCAAGAAATCACAAGAACTGCAAGCATTTCTACGGCTCATGCACAGTGATGAAGAACTTCACTCCATCAGAGCAGAAAGAGTGGATTATACCCAACAAAGTGCTATACATGTGCTCGCTGCCATCCACCTGACAAATGCACTTTGAGAAAGCTTTAGAACCTTTAACCCTTGTCAATGATCTTGCCCAGGATTTTGCCCTAGTCCTTATGGGTCAGTCTCGATGTGATGAAGCGATCTATGTTGACCTGCTAAATTGCTCCCCAGTAATGTTACTCAAGGTCCTTAGCGTCACCCTGCAGGCTGAGGGCTGTATTTTAGACACATTTGCTCTCTTGGATGATCCATCAAGTCATATTATGTTCACCTCCAGGGGGAGCCAGAGGTCCTCCATATTCAGACTATTCGAAAAGTGTCCATCTCTATATCTCCAGCAGGACATTCCGAGAAGAAATATCCAATCCAAAAAGCTTTCACTTCCCTAGTTTTGAGCTTACCTGAGTACTTTTGCCAGGTGGAGGCTCTTAAAAGCAGCATCTTCACCTTAGAAAATTCCCACTCAAGCCCTTTTCTAAAGCAGGACCTCTTGTTCTCATTGACCCAGTTGATTGTTCCTACTGAGCCTGTCTGGATGGGTCCAAAGGGTGGGACAGTGGCAGTTCATACAGGTCTATGCTGGGCAGTTCAGGGACCAATTATACAGGCACTTTACCTCCAGAATCATTTAACCTGCAGTCCTACCTCGTCACAACTGCCTCTTTCCCCTAGCCTTTACCTTGTGGACCAGGCCCTCCTTTGCTTCATCTGCCAGAATCTGGAGAGAAAGAGAGAGAGAACCTACCATCTATAAATAGCAAGTGCTTCCCTTTGGTGCAACTTGCACTTCATGCTATGTCATCTATTGCTATACCATCTATGTGCTGCAAAGCCAGGCCAGGGACTGTGCAGATGGGGACCCAGAGGTAGTGTATTCGGTAGAGAGTTCCTTCTATGTCAATAACTGTTGCCAGAGTCTACCTTCTCTGACAGTGGGCAAAGCTTTGTTGAAGAAACTTTTAGTGCTATTGTTCGAAGACTGGATTGAAATCAGGTAGTGGGTGAGTAACATAAAACAGGTGGTGCAGCATCTTTCTTCAGATGCCAGATCAACCAGTACTAATAGTTATGGCTCTCCCAGATGGGTTTAGGTCCTCATGAACCAGCTCTAGGTCTCTGTTGTGCCTCTGTCCCAGACACCCTTACATACAAGGACAGGAAGGACAGCCTCACTCACCTTCGCCCCACCGGGATTCAAACCCGGGTCTCCGGGGTACCAAACGTGTACTTTGACCGCAACGCCAAAGAGCCAGGCTCATTGGTATGGCAGTCAGAGCACACCCACAACCCTAGTGATGGTCACTCCATCACACTACCTTCCCCTTCGGGAAGCGCAGCCATGCACTTCACACACTCAGGTGTCCCTCACGCAATTGCTGCACCTCCGATGACCTCACGGAAAGCCATCCCACTTCTGACACCATTTGTAGCGAAGGGGAGGAGAAGGCGCCCCACCGGGATTCAAACCCGGGTCTCCGGGGTACCAAACGTGTACTTTGACCACAACGCCAAAGAGCCTGGATTAACCTGCTGAGAGGTGGTCTCGTCCGGGGCATAAAACACTATAGAACCGCCACTGCCAACAGCAAGCAGCCGTACTCTGACATTTCATGCATTTCCCCATGACAATGAACACAGGAGGACATAGATTCAGGCAGTAAGTAGAGATGAAGGTCCACTGTTTCATGTCGATGGAGCATGTATTTACAGCATTCACTTTTGCAACAGTGACACGGTGACCATAGCATGTGGCCTTAAGGAGATAAAGAAAGATGCAATGCATTTTTTTCTGGGTCACTGACAGACCTTTAGCTAAGAAATCGGTGTATGAGAGGTCGACAGAAAGATTGAGGTTTGATGTTTGTGGTTGTCAAGGCTGTCAAAGGTTGTCAAAATTTTGGGGCCACTTCTTTTCAGCCTTTATATAAATGATCTTCCATCTGTGTGCCAAGGTAGTGAGACCCTCATGTATGCAGATGATACTGTCATATTTATTAAAGGTATCAATCATTCTGAGGTTGCGGCACAGCTTACAAAAGTTATGATTAACGTATCAGATTGGTTGAACATGTGTCACTTACAACTTAACACTTCTAAAACTGTTGCCATGTTCTTCTCTAAAACAAAAAAATCTTACATAGAGCCTGATGTCTTCATTTCAGGACAGAGAATCCAAATTGTAAATGAATTTAAATATTTAGGCATTATTTTAGATAGCAACCTGACTTTCAAGCAGCATGTAAAAAAGGTGAGTAGGATCATAAACTTTACACTTGCAAATTTTAGACATCTTAGAAATTATATGTCAACAGAGGCTGCAAAAATGTACATGTTCTCACTCATAATATCACACATTAACTACTGTCTGCCAACATGGGGCACTGCGAACTCCTTAACATTAAAGCCGATATTATCTTTATATAAACAAGCTGTCAAAATTCTAGATAAAAAAGCAAGATCCTTCCACCACTGTGCAATATTGAATAAATATGGGCTTCTAAACTGGACCAACCTTGTTTTGTTTAAGAATAGTTGTCTTGTATATAAAATCCGACACAGCTTAGCCCCACCACCACTTTGCAGCCTCATGCAATTTAGATCATCTGTAACTAGTGCTACTAGAGGGGCTGCGAGAGGTGATTGTGTAGTGTCTTACAAGAAATCAACTTTTGGTCAGTCAGTTTTCACTTATAAAGCCGCTGCTGAGTGGAATACGCTACCACAAAATATAAGAGTCCAGTTCTTACAGTTGATTTAAACAAAAACTAAAGAAATGGCTGATAGACAACCAAGGCTGTCAGCATTAGGTGTATGAGATTTTAAGAAAGTGGGTATTTGAATGTGAGTGTGTGTGTGTGTGTGTGTGCGTGTGCGTGTGTGTGTGTGTGGGGGGGGGGGGGGGGGGGGGGAGGAGTAATGTGTGATTCTGGTTTGTGTGTGTGTGTGTGTGTGTTTTGTGTGTGTGTGTGTGTGGGGGGGGGGGGGGTGGAGCAATGTGTGATTCTGGTTTGTGTGTGTGTGTGTGTGAGGGTGTAGTTGATGTGTGGATGTGGGTGTGTGTTGGGGTTGGAGGGATTGCATTTGTTTTATATTGTGACTGTCTTATTACTTGCCTACTGTTTGCTTGTAATTTATTCTTTTAATTGATAGGTAACTGCCATTTACCTCCTGGCAGGGGGGACTACCAATGGAAACTAGCCTTTTGGCTATAATTGGGTGCTTTTACATTTTCTCTGTAAAATGTCAATGAATGTACATTGTCCCTCTACAACAAATAAATCAAATAATAATAATAAAAAAAATGTCGAAAATAAGCTCTATAGGTTTTGTTCAGATGTGTTGTTTTTGTGTTTTGTTAAACACAGGTAAGCTTTACCTTTAGCAGTTGCAAATGAAGCCGGGTCAGCTAGCTAATTAGCAGCAAACTTAATGTTTTACATAGGTACAAGTTGGATGCTAAATTAGCAAACACTAAAGAGCTAACTTACAAACATTTCCATGCATACCAAATGGACACTGGAAGAAAGTGTGATGTAATGCTAAATTTGTCATGTAAATGAAATTTTGATTAGTCAGTTTCTCATTTCTTTTGAAAGACAAATAGTGCAACATGATACTTAAAAAATTACAGGGAAATTGAATAAACGGAATTAAATGCATATTAAACTGAATTGAATGCATATACACGTTCTCCTATTGGGATTCCTAGATGTCGAGATAACACGAGAGTGGTTTCCTCATGTTTAGTCCGGTCTAGTACAGGGGCCTCCAACAGGTTATACAAAAAAGCAAACATTTAGCCCATTTTTTTGTCAAAAAGCGAATGAGTACATAGCAAAGATTTTTGTCAGTATACAAAGTATAGAGAGATGCTTAGAGCAGCCAACAAATGCAGAGAGTAAAGTAGAAGTAGATAAGAACAGTAAAATATAGGTTAGTATAGGTTCTGAATGTACAGCAGTATATACAAATAAGAAAATAAAACAAATATATACAAGCCTAAAGAGAAATTTACAGTAACCAGACATAAAACCAGACAAACTAGATGTACCGCATCGCGGTACATGGTATGACCGCCGCAGTGTATTGAAGTATGGCAATCATAGGTATGGTGAGTTTGTGGTAGGTCAGTGTTGTGAGGTGAGAGTTTGTGTGGAAATGATTTGCTGGAAGTGGGCATGGATGTGGCTTTTGAATGAATGTCATTCTGTGTGTTTGTGTATATTTTGTGTAGTTCCCACCTCCTTGGTCCAAGATATTGCCAATGCAAAATCCCTATTTTTGCATTTAACTATATCACTAGGTGGCGCTACTTCTTCAAGTGAGTGTTTATAGGATGGGTTGATACGGCTCTTTAACACTGGCTTACTAATGCAAAATCATTGTCTTGGGCAAAATTTTTGATAAGTTATTTAACAAAAACTGTTTTTGTACACCTAGCTTTGACCTGAAACATTGCACCATGTGATAAAATGTCAGAAAATTTGGTGCACATGAAAAGAAAGCCATTCAGAGTTGTCATGTCAACTTTGACCAAATATGAGCAATTAGAAGCCGAGATATAGACTTTTGGAGAATTTTAAGCTATGTTTTGAATTTTGATTTACATGTAACTTGGAAACATCTCAAGATAAATCCTTTGATAACTTTTTGTCAGCATTGTCTGTAGATGACATGTACCAAATTTGGTGAGATTCACATGAACGGCCTATGACGAGTTCGTTTGGTTTCGCTTTCACAATGTTAAAATTTCACTGAATTTTTTTTTGTTGGAAGTGGTCGTCGACAAGTGTTTTCAATGTGGGAGGTTCAATAGATTTCACGACAAAAAAGAACTGCTTGTAAACATTACTGTTCTCTAGATAATAGGCAAAATGACATTTTGTACAATTACAGTGCCCCCTATGGGCCAAATTGTATGGCATGTGCTGTGCTTTTAGAGGTCTTTGTGCTGATTGTGCATGACATATTTTGTGCAGTTCTCACCTTCCCAGTCCAAGACATTGGCAATACAATATCCCAATTTTTGCATTTACCCCTATCACTAGGTGGCGCCATGCTTCAAGTGACAGTTTATGGGCTGGGTCAATGCATCTTTGTAACCCCGACATACTACCACAAAATCACTGTCTTGGGAAAAAATGTTGATGAGTTTAAAAAAAAAACCTGTTTTTGGACCCCTAGCTTCGACAAAAAACATCGTCCCCTTTGAGAAAATATCACAAAATTTGATGCACATGAACAGAAAGCTGTTTAGAGATGGCATATCAATTTTCACAACATTGGAGCAATTAGAAGCCAAGATATGGACTTTTGAAGAATTTTAAGCTATGTTTCAAATTTTCATTGACATGTAACTTTTAAACGGTTTATCTCAAGACAAATCCTTTGATAACTTTTTGTCACCATTGTTTGTAGATCACATGTACCAAATTTGGTGAGATTCACATGAACGGCCTATGACAAGTTCATTTGGTTTCGCTTTCACAATGTTAAAATTTCACGGAATTTTTTTTTGTTGGAAGTAGGCATCGACCAGTGTTTTTAATGCGGGAGGGTCAGTAGATCTCACGACAAAAAAGAACTGCTTGTAAACATTACCGTTCTCTAGATAATAGGTAAAACGACATTTTGTACAATTACAGCGCCCCCTATGGGCCAAATTTGATGGCATGTGCTGTGCTTTTAGAGGTCTTTGTGCTTATCATGCTTGACATATTTTGTGCAGTTTCCACCTTCTCGGTCCAAGATATTGCCAATATAAAATCCCATTTTTCGCATTTACCCATATCACTAGGTGGCGCTACACTTTAAGTGAGTGTTTATGGGCTGGGTCGATATGCCCCTGTAACACTGACATATCACAAAAAATTCATGCTGTTCGGTGAAACATTCACTGAGTTATTTAGCAAAAACTTTTCGGCGTCTCCCCCTCTTTGATGGACACTTTGGGGGCCAAAAGCTCCTATTCGCTCAAAAACTTCTAGGGCTACATGCCTACAAAGATTCATCTCCCCCAGAGTTCCAGTGTCCTGGCAATCGTTGACGAAAAATTGGTGAAAAAAAAAATGTAAAAAAAAAAAGGGGAAAAAAGTCTCGGCAACACTATAATGATCGCTAGCGGCGGTCATAATAAGGTGCAGAGTACATGCAGCAGTAAAAGTGGCCGTTTTCTGTAAGCTAGAACAGGTCTAGTGGTTAAACGACTGGCTTTTCCAGTGTCCCTCGTGAATATCCATGACGTGTCAATACAGTGTTTCCCACAGATCAGGTGGCAATTTGTGGTGGGTCTGCGCACCGGGATAGTGTCACGGCGTCGCGAAGTCACGGCAGTCGCGTAGTCGGTCATTGGGGTTTATGTAAAATGCGAGCAGAAGGCAGTATTCATTCTGAAGCTGCTTTATGTACATTAGTATTTAAAAGACATTTTTAAATTATTAGGTTTAATCTTAGTTTCTGATTGATAAGAACCCTACTAGAATCCTGTATGGACCTTCCTCCACCTAAACATGCATTACTGGACAGGCCAATAAAATTTGTATGCTCATACAAATACCTGGACTTTGTATGGAAGACCCATCACCAGATTGAAATTGAACCTGATTTTAATTAAGTTCCATTTTGTTAACTTCTTACCAAAAAAACTGGCATAAAACAAAAGTTAAAATAAATAGTAAAATGAAACATAAATACAATAGCATAAATAGGCTACTTTAGTATGGAACTACTAGTTGCAGGAACTCAAGGTGCAAGGTAACTCAAATAACCCTGGGCAGCATTGTCTGATGCCTAGGAGCATTAAAATAGTAAATTAATAGCAGCCACACCATTACTGTTGTCTTTTAAACTTCATTTCAAAATGATACCTTCAGCTGCTCTCTCTCCTCTGCACGAGGCCTTTTTTTGAAGAAATATTTCTCAATACTCATCTGAATTAAAGCAACAAACATTCAGAGTCAGAGTGAAAAAAAATAGCCAAAATATGTTGCTTTATTCTTAATTTGACAATGGACATAGCTTTATCCATAAACACATTTCACCTGAATCGCTGAATTAGGCTACTGTAATCCAGTTATAAATGGACCTACCATTCTATCTACAGCAGTTAATCAAAGAGAGTCCATTCGACCTATCTCACGAGGGAGGGTGGGACTATGCCAGGATGCGATTGAGAACCATAGTTGACTAGTGTAGACGTAGACCGATGCCAGTGCATTTCTTTTACAATCAGAACGTTGTACATCGTGTCTGCTTCAAATCTGACTCCCTCAACACTTTCTAGCTAAATGCAGCAAGAACGCTATGGTCGTGCCTGGGCGGAATGTCTTGGGCTTTACGGGGCTGCTGCGTTACCAGCTTTATATGTTGAATTAGGGCGTGGGATGTTCCTTTGCTAACGTTAACAACTTTTAGCTCACTATGCCAATATAACTTTTCTGGACAATAATTCTGTGCATGTGTGTTTTGAGCACAGTAGCATACAAACCTTTTGTGAACAGCCCGGTTTCGCCGAATCTCTCCTCAGTGCAATTCTGCTTTCTTGCTATCCAGCTTCTGCTGCAGCGTCAGACGTTGCCATGGAGAGGAGCGGCCGAATCAGATGTCAGTGCGTTTGGACCCATGCGTGCGTGTGTGAGAAAGCGAATGACAATAAAGCAGACTGATCCGAGGTTTAAATTAACGGAACGTTTTATATAAAAATCGCGTCTGGAAAAATAAATAAATACCGGAATCAATGTGTGGCGGGGGGATTTCAATGTGTGGCGGCCCGCCACAAATTGGTCTATGTGTGGGAAACACTGCAATAAGGCACCTCTGATTGGGAAAATTCGCTGTCTTTCGTTCACCTAGCTTCTGTCCACTGTTCTCAATGGATGTGAGTGTGCCATACATGGCTCTGGACGTGGCTTACGACCTAGTGACGTAGATAGGTTTAGCCTGCTCTGATCCGCTCGTTTTGGTTAGCTTGACCCTTCAATGACCAGTAAAACCATGAGGATCGAATTTCACGTCTTGGAATGCTGCGTGCATATACTGCTTGTTGTGACCCACCACATTGTAAATAGAGCTACTAACTAGTGTTTTTAGACGGAAGGACCCCTTTAAGCTCATGCAGGAGTTTCAGCTCTCTAGATTTTGTGCCTTAGATGGTGATTTCTATTACTACACCAGGTTCCCATCATCCGCATCTTGAGAAAATTCTGGCAGGCTACCTGCCCTCAGCACGCATGTTGGCATACTGAAGCCAAGCACAGAGGATGGGCTTAGAGGCAGCAGCTAACATGCGGCCTAGTTCCCAAAGAAAGCTGTCTTTAAATGGCGACAGCTGGGCAAGATCATGGAGAATGTTTCTTTACATACAGCTGTTGGTCTAAAAGAGAAGGTTTTAGCAGGTATGTTTAGCAGTGTGTCCATAGCAACTACTAGCCGCATTGTTATTATATGCGCAAACTATCTGTATCAGATTTTAGGTTCATTGTCTCTCTGGCTTACCCAAGAAGAGGTGAGGAGGCGACTGCCTCAAAAGTTGAGGGAGTTTTGTTCAGATGTTAGTGATTCTCAACTGCAGAGAGTTGCGTTGTGAAATACCAAGTGCACTTACCTTGCACTCTTGCACATACAGTGCTTGGAAGAGTCATACCACATTCAAGGGTGTATTGGTGTATTTCCTTTAGGTGCTGTGATGTTTGTGTCGAAGCTGTACCCAGGTGAAATCTCTGACAAGGATATCACAAGATGGTCAGGTATCCTCAGTGTGTTAGAGAATGGAGATGCTGTTATGGCAGATAAGGTTTTCTTGATTGAGAATATGCTTAACACTGTGGGAGCAAAACTCATCATTCCCACTTTCAAGCACAAGGCTCAATTCTCAAGGCAGATGGTGTGTGCAGATGCCCGTTTTGGTGCATCTTGCTGCTCTGGGGTCCATCTCCCAAAACTGTCCCTGCTAACTTCCGTAGCAATTTCGTTGGTTGTAACGACTTACGACATTGCTGTTTCCCAACTGCATCATTCAAGCTACACAACTATCGATGTTTACAACTACATTGGTCCGATGGGTCCAAGGGGCTCAACGACGCAGGTGTTTCCCAACAGCAAAGTTTGGATGATTCATCAGAAGTTGCATAGTTGTGTCATTCAAACAATTAGCTTGGACCTGTTGTTAGATCATTGTTTATGTACACGTGACATCTTGCTCGTCACCTTTGGCTTTCTTGGGTCGGATTAGGCACCATTCAATGCTTTACTGTGACCCACTGCATGAATGATCTTACTTTAATTTACTTTATTTTCGTCATGGCACTTGCCAGATCATGTATCATGTATCAAGAAGATAGAAAATATACCCCACAACAAACAAAAAGCTGTTGCAAAATGTTGTTGGATCATTAAAGTCATTTACTGATCATTTTTAATACTGTGATGTAGTATGATCATGGATCACAGATCCACAATCAAGGTAGCAGGATTCGAACCCATATCTCTCCGAAAAAGAGAGGAGGCCTGCACAGTGGGCTAATGACCTAACCACTGACTCATTGTACTACACCATCCTTTGGAGGCCTTAGCTATATTTATAATTTTTATATACTTATAAGGTGCATTTTTTGTTTGGGTTCAGTGACGTACGTAAGTTGTTTGCCAACGGTACCCTTAGCAAAAAGAACTTTATTGAAGTTTACTATAAGTATACTTATTTTATACTAAAACTGAGGAAGTATACTTGAAGTTGACTTTTATAAACTATATTTTATATACTTATAGAATAGTATAGTAAAGTATACTTGGCTTATACTAAAACTTCTAAACAAAGTCTAACACTAAGTACATTTATACTTACACTTATACTTTAAAATGAAAACATATACTTTTCCTTTAGTCAAGTCATTGACTCGTGCTTAGCATTTAGTTTAATTTATATATTAACATAATATAATGGTGGAGTTTAAAACTTAACAGTATATAGTATGTGTGCTCAATTGCATTATCTTTATGTACCTTAAAATCATACACAAAAACAGAAGTGCAACGCGATACCACCCAGTCAGCTGGAAGAAGCTGAACAGCCAGCTCATTAGAGCTAACATAGCAAAATGGACCAAGGACTGCCAAGTAGCCAGCTCAATAAAGTCAATTCAAATGTTTTTTCTGTTTTTGTGTATGATTTTAAGGTACATAAAGATAATGCAATTGAGCACACATAGACTACTATATACTATTAAGTTTTAAACTTATATTATATTAATATATAAATTAAATGCTAAGCACGAGTCAATGACTTGACTAAAGGAAAAGTATATGTTTTCATTTTAAAGTATAAGTGTAAGTGTTAGTATAAATGTACTTAGTCTTAGACTTTGTTTAGAAGTTTCAGTATAAGCCAAGTATAGGCTACTTTACTATACTATTCTATAAGTATATAAAGTATAGTTTATAAAAGTCAACTTCAAGTATACTTCCTCAGTTTTAGTATAAAATAAGTATACTTATAGTAAACTTTAATAAACTTCTTTTTGCTAAGGGTATGCCAAGAAAATAAATGAAAAGAACTCATAAAACTACAGAATTTGTTTTTTATCTATCTATTTATTTTTGGTTACAAAGGTGTGCAATTTTCTTTTACCCTTTTCTACAAGGAAGCACTTTAGTTCTCAGTTTACAGTTATATATGAAAATGTGCACTTTTTCCTTTTATTTTCTCTAGTAAGGAAGTATTTGATTTCATTGGTCTTTGTTTTTGTTTGTATGTTTGAAAATATATCAAACCTGTTTTCAACATTATGTCTTATGATTTTGTAAATGCATCACACTCTTGTGTACATACAGTTTGAGTAAACTTTAAGAGTACTTTAAGGAGTATATTTCAAGTATATAAATAGTAAGCTACAAGTACTATGCCAAGCAAACTTAAAGTATCACAACAAGTAAACCAGGAAAATAGTGTGAACTGTACTGTACTGTACTACTGAAGTGTACTGAATACGGCAGTCATGGGCTAGCGGCTAAGGAGCTGGACCTGCAGCCAAAAGGTCACAGGTTCAATTCCTGACACTGACAGGTGGGTGGAGGGAGTGAATGACCAGCTCTCTCCTCCATCCTCCCCTGTGACTGAGGTACCCTGAGCATGGTCACATGGGTGAGGGGTTAAAAGCAGAGGCTGAATTTCGTTGTGTGTGCTGTGGTGTGCTGTGTGATCATGATGAGAAATGGGAATCTCTTCATTTACTTTATAATAAACTAAAAATAGGAACTTGAAGTACATAACTAGTACAATGGCAGTATATAAATAAGTGTACTTGTGGTATACTTTAAGTATACTAGAGGGATATACCAAGTATATTGATAGTATATAGATGAGTGTACATCTTGTATATTTTAAAGTGTACTTTTGTAAACTTAAAATTAACTTTAAAATATACTTAAAGAATACTTTTATAAACTTAAAGTGTTCCAATTTAATATTAACAAGTATTAAATTAGTATACTTTCTAGTACACTAAAAGTACATGGTCTGTTGTATACTTTCTATACTTACACTTATACTGAAGTATACTTCATAAAATAAACTTTAAGTATACTAATTTTGCTAAAGGACACAATAATATCAACACATGGATTCAGTCATTGCTTTTAATAATGATTGTGTTGAGGAACATTGCCCTAAGTTCCTGAAACTGTCATACATACTGGGTTAACTGAAATGAGGCTACGTTTCTGTTGCTTACTGTCTTTTATGAATGCATCCGAATACTCTCCGAACTCTCCGAAACAGTTTTGCCGTTTGAACAACAGAAGTGCAACCTAACATAGTTCCGGCTTCCGTTGTACTTGGTGGTTGGAGATTGACCACTGGGTAGTTCGAACCTCCATTGTACAAGGGTGGTTTAATACTAACCTCTATTATTCTTTGGGAAACACACCTCTGGTTGGTGTTTTGCCTTGTGTGCTGTTTTTACAGGGTTAGGTTAGGGCCGCAGGCAGTGCACACGTGGGACTCAGGAGTGCCTTCATGGCTTCAAGAGATGGTGCATGCACATGCCTGTTTTGGTGCATCTTGCTGCTCTGGTTGGTGCTTTGCCTTGTGTGTTGTTTTTACAGTGTTAGGTTACTGCCGCAGGCAGTGAGAATGGCATTATAAGTACATTATAAGTATTATTGCTTCACTAGGTTTGAGTCTGCAGTGCCTCTATGCATTCCCAGGCACAGCCACAGTGCAAGATTTAACTACTGCATTAAAGCTTCTCTTCTCTGTAATTTTTAAGTTGTTTATTAAAAAAATGTTTTTTTTTTTCATTTACAGTTATTACCTTATTAATCAGTAACTACCTACATCAAAAAACACTCACTGCGTTCACATGGTGGGATTGGTTTGGATTGGGATTGGTTTGGGTGTTGCTACCCAACGGGTGGTCTGTCCCAAAATCCTTGTTCACATGCAGTTTGTCTAAGCGGATAATGGTCAGAGACCTGGCCTTTTCTGCTACGCTAGGTGGGTGGCGCTGTAGTCAACTTCTATCTTTCTATTATTATCTTTTAATGCAAGGAACATCTGTTCCATGCATAACTCTCGAACCACTCATCCGCTTGATCTCAAATTTGGAGGGCGTCATGGAGGACAGCCATGATGAAGATTTACAACGCTAGCTGCTACAATGTTGGACATAACGCGACTAACGACATAACTACAATAATGGACATAACATGAGTAAACATACAAATGCATACAAAGATGGTGTTTCAGGAGTTTGACGCATTTGCGTACATGTTGTGCATTCTGCTGTGTTAGGAAGTCCGTATGAAGGAACAAACTGCGTTTTTTTATTTCGTTGATACATGCACAGTACGCGAAACCAATCCGATCCCGTGCACATGGCAGCACCAAGTGGTTTAACACCGGCTTAAGCCTGGCGTTCCAAGTGGTTTCGTGAAACCAATCTCAAGCCGATCTTTATCCCGTACACATGAAGCCGGTACGATCCCAAACCAGTTCCAATCAGTTTCAACTTGTCCATGTAAACGCAGTGACAGTTTTCTGGTAGGCTTTGTATTCGCCATTTATATATATACATTGCGTTCGCTATGCTAATGCAGATCGGCATGTTGAGTTGCCACCTTGAAAATACAGGCCCTGGCAGAGGACAACCAAGTGAAGACAGCTTCACCTTTTCTGTTTTAACGTTCACTGGCAGCATGCCAGCAGAAGCTAGGCAAAAACTTACAGGGAGATCACAGCTTGGGAGAAATGGTTAAAGATTTTTAAAAATCTCAAGATGGATGATCATCCATATTATCGAACATACGGTGAGCAGGGTCCATCGCCAAGAAAATGGAAAAGACAAAAAGACAGAAGGAAACAGGCAATACTACATAACATTGGAGTGAACATTGGAGCGGCTATTCTCAAATGGAAGGAGCTAATGAAGGAAAGGAACTTCCAACCAGACAGCAACAACACTGCCTGCTTTCTTCTCGACAGGCAATTCAAACAAATTAAATTGAACGTTTTTATTTCCCCAAAGATTAGTAAGCATGTTGGGCCGATATACAGTCCCTGACAAAAGTCTTGTCACTTGTCCATTTTGTAGAAACAAAAGCTTATAACCTGACTTTTAATTGATCCATTGGTTTTAGAAATGTCTCATATAAAAGCTAAAATCCTCCCAAATTATGCTCAATATACTTAATATACTGGCTGACACCTTCAATGTGTCTCAGCATCAAGCAAGTACAAGGAATAAGAAAAAGATCTGAAGAGACTGGAGATGTTTTTGACAAGCCCAGGTCTGACAGACAACTGCTCGGGAGGACCGTTTGTTGTTTTGAAAATCCAAGGCCAGCCCGTTTTCCACTGCAGCAGAGCTCCACCAGGCCTGGTCACCTCAAGTCCCTGTGTCAACCAGAACAGCTTGTAGAATTCTGGTCGAATCAGAGCACAGAAACCAGCACTAAACAAAAGGCAATTTAAAAAGGCCCACAGCCTGCTAAAAGGATGGGCACTGGAAAAGTGGCAGAGGGTGGATTTCTCAGATGAATCTTCGGTTGAATTACATCACAGCCGCCGCAAATATTGCAGGAGACCTACTGGAGCCCACCTGGATCCAAGATTCACCCACAAAACAGTCAAGTTTGGTGGCAGAAAAATCATGGTCTGGGGTTACATTCAGTATGGGGGTGTGCAAGACATTTGTAGAGTGGACGGCTATTTTCAATAGCCTAAAATAGCTACCTCTTACATTCCCAAACTATAAAAGGGGTCAAATTTTGCAGCAGGATGGTGCTCCATCGCATACTTTCATTTCTACATCAAAGAAGATCAAGGTGCTCCAGGACTGGCCAGCCCAGTCACCAGACATGAACATCATTGAGCATGTCTGGGGTAGAATGAAAGAGGAAGCATGGAAGGCAAAACCAAAGACTCTTGATGAACTTTGGGAGGCATGTAAGACTGCTTTCTTTGCTATTCCTGATTCCTGACTTCATCAATAAATTGTATGAATCATTGTCGGACTGCATTTTGTATTTGAAGCAAATTATTTGTTCAATTTTCTGTAGGCGACAAAACTTCCAAACCAAAATCTGACCTTTCTGTGTTCATTAAATGATCAATCTTTCTTCAGTGAAACAAATTTATTTTTAGTATATTAACATAATTTGGGAGGGTTTTAGCTTTCATGAGACATTTCTAAAACCAATGGATTAATTAAAAGTCAGGTTATAAGCTTTTGTTTCTACAAAATAGATAAGTGACAAGACTTTTGTCAGGGACTGTAGTGCTGTGTATGGTGTAACGTTCGGCGATATCATAAGATGGCAGTTCTGAAAACTGATAGAAAAAGTACAGGCTGCTGTCTTTTTTGTCACTGCTTGCTGTCAGTGTTACAAAGCAAGCCAAAATTACAAAGGGGCTTTAACAAGGGCACTGGATTTAGCTCACCACTTGCCACGTTAAAGGGAAACTTTGGTGTAAAATGAAAATTGGCATGTTAAAACATCATACCAAGTTTGTATGTTTGCTGAGGAGCAAAATTGTGCTAGCATGTTGCATTTAAAACTTTTGGCCCAGAAGGCTAACAATGGGCCAAAAGGGCATAGCAAAGGAAGGGCATAGCAAAGGAAGAAGATTTTAAACCATTAAAAACAGCCTGAAGAAACTCCCAAGGTCCTGGCATTTAAAATGAGGCACTGAGAACTTTGTAATTGTTCACATCGTTTATTAATAAAACAGTTTTTACATGTAGTACCTTGCAGTATTTTCTCGTCAGCGCTATGAGGAAAGTCTATTGACGAACACGAACCAGGGGGAGGATTAGGAGCAGAGGTAGTACAAATTAATTCTGTGTAAAGGCAGGGATTTGGTCTGTTGGTGACAATATCTGGTCATTGTCTACAAGGGAAACAAGAGGCCAATACAAGAAATTGACTAAACACTGTTGTTTCACTCAGAAACATGAGTCTTGTGTAATGTTGCTGACAGAAGTGGTGCTGTACACATACTCCTTTTATGGACACTGGCACAGCAGGGGGTGGCCCCCAGGGACCAAAAGCTCGTACTCGCTATGGGCCTACTAGGGGTAGATACCCACAATGTTTCATATTCCCCATTTTTATGGAAAATTGCTGGGAAAAAATACATAAATAAGAAATAAACTGCCATAACCAATATGTCCACTAACGCTAGCTTTGCTAGTGGTGGTCATAATGATTTGGCTGTAGGTTATGTAAGATTCAATGAGAGGTCTAGCAAAGTCAGTATATTCATTTAGGTGCATGGAGCCCATTTCACGTAGGCTGCTTAGCATGTATACCAAATTAACAAAATAACATAAATGGCCCAAACAAACATACAGTATCTCACAAAAGTGAGTACACCCTTCACATGGTATATCTTCGTGGTATATCTTTTCAAGGGACAATGCTACAGAAATGAAACTTATGATATGTTTTGAGTAGTCAGTGTACAGCTTGTGTAGCAGCACTCATTTACTGTCCACTGATTTACACACAGGCATTTTTGTTTAAATAGCAGGTTACAAAAGTGGGTACACCCTCAATGACCTGCTCAACTGGACCATACAAATATGTGTGTCATGTATTAGAGCTATTTATTTTGATGTTTTGGCTATAATTCTCTCATCGTGACCAGATTCATTCAGTGTTTTTCCAAAACAGGTTCCACTTTAAATAGGCACTGACAGGATCAATCAAAGAAGTAAGGTACACACTCAGTGTCAAAAGCAGAAGTTGGCTGTAAAAAATAAATGCATGACTGCAGCCAGCATTGCTGCAGAGGTTGCAAAAGTGGGACATCAGCTTGTCAGAGATCAAATAAGATGCTGCACAATGCAACAACCTGGTCTGTATGACCATCCTCTGAGAGGAAAGCCTCTTGTAAAGCTTGATCACAAAAAAGCCTAAAAACTGTTTGCTGAAGACACACAGTCTAAAAGCATGTAATTCCTGAAACCATTGCCTATGGTCTGACTAGAATATGATAAACTTGTTTGGCTTAAATGGTGTTAGGCATGTGTGGCAGCAACCTGTTAAACAGTACCATTATAAGTGTGCCTTGCCTAGAATTGAGCCCAGTGGTGGTAGCATAATGGTTTGGGGCTGTTTCAATGCTGCCAGAACTGAGGTACTGCAGTTCTTTGAAAGAATCATGGATTCCGACATGTGCTGTGATATTCTGAGGCAGAACATGACACCCCCCCTTTGGAAAGTGGGACATACGATTGTTTTTTATTGTGATAACAACCCCTAACACATCTCCAAGAAGTTAAAAGTGCAGATAATGAAATGGCCAAGTATGTCTCCAGACCTGAACCCTATTGATCACCCATGGGGCATCCTTAAGCAGGAGGTGGAGGAGTACCAGTGTCTAACATCTGATAAATCCGTAATGCCATCATGGAGGAATAGAAAAGGCTTACAAAAGCAACCTGTGCAGCTCTGATTAAGGCAGTTCTAAATAACAATGGTGCTCACACAAAATATTAATGATTTTGACACAATTTGGACATGTTCACTTTGGGGTGTACTCACTTCTACTTAAAAACATACCCAAGTTTCATCTGTGTAGTATTGGCTCTTGAAAAGATATAACACATTTTTTGCTGAAATGTGAAGGGTGTACTCACTTTTGTGACATACTGTATGTGTGTAAGTGCAACAGGATGAATGCAAAAGTGTAAAGCCCACGGACCAACTCTCAACATGAACACAAATACACAAATCACTCCAATATCTGTTAGCATGAATGTTAAGTGTATAATGTCTGATGCGAATGCAGAGTTAAACACCTTCCTCAAGCGAACTGAATTTCTATGAACTTTACTTTACTTTTTATTTGAATAGGGACAGATACATGTCATGTACTGGACTAAGCAGCAGTCCAACAGAAGGTATCACAGCATTTATAGCCACAGGCTAATTTCCAATGCCCGTCCCTACATACTGTGTCCTGCTAACAGTCAAGCATGGTGGAGGAAGTGTCATGGTTTGGGGCTGTATGAGTGCTGCCGGCACTGGGGACCTACACTTCATTAAGGGAACCATGAATGCCAATATGTACTGTGACATACTGAAGCAGAGCATGATGCCCCCCCTTTGAAACTGGGCTGCAGGGCGGTATTTTAACATGGTAATGACCTCAAGCACACCTCTAAGATGACCACGCATTGGGTAAGGGTAAAGGTGATGGACTGGCCTAGCATGTCCCCAGACCTGAACCCAATTCAGTATCTGTGGGGCATCCTCAAATGGAAGGTGGAGGAGCTCAAGGTCTCAAGCTCAAGGTCAGCTCCGTGATGTTGTAATGTAGGAGTGGAAGAGGATTCCAGTGACAACTTGTGATGCTCTAGTGAACTCCATGCCCAAGAGAGTTATGGCAGTGCTGAAAAATAATGGTGGCCACACAAAATATTGACACTTTGGGCACAATTTGGACATTTTCACTTAGGGGTGTACTCACTTTTGTTGCCAGTGGTTTAGACATTAATGGTTGTGTGTTGAGTTATTTTGAGGGAACAGCAAATTTGCACTGTTATATAAGCTGTACACTGCCTACTTTACGCTGTAGGAAAGTATTATATCTTTAGACTTCATCCATGAAAAGATATAATAAAAAAAGTACAAAAAAGTTAGGGGTGTACTCACTTATGTGACATACTGTATATGTTAGCTGCTTCAGTTTCTAATTAGTCTGAAGGTGTATAGCGTCTCCCAGAGGAAAAACACATTGACACTGTTTTGTTAACATTAAGTGCTAGACATGACTTGTAAAGCCAATGAACTACAGCCTCCAGTTGTTCGTTCAAATTGTGTGAGATTGCAGCTGCTGTTTTGTCATGAACATATAGAACTGCATCATCTGCATACATTTGGAATCCTGTGTCTGGACAGGAGTCGGGGAGATCATTAATAAACATACTAAAGAGTATGGGTCCTAATACAGACCCCTGGAGGATGCCAGTTTTAATTGTTTGGAATGAGGATTTTGCATTATTGATGGAGACACATTGTTCACGGTTTGTGAGGTATGATTTAAAACAGGCCACTGTTTTTTCTGTTAAGTTGTAGTTAACAAGTTTAGCTATTAATATATTGTGATTGACGGTGTCGAATGCTTTTTTTAGATCTAAAAATACAGCCCCCACCAGGTTACCTTTGTCTATTGATGATTTAATTTGTTCCAGGAGGAAGCAATTTGCACTCTCTGTGGAAAATTTTGATCTAAATCCAAATTGTAATGGGTGTAGGTATTTGTTGCCTTCTAAGTGATCCATTAATTGCGTAGCAACTGCCTTTTCCAATGTCTTAGACAGGGCAGGCAGAATGCTAATTGGTCGGCAATTGGTCACTTGGTTCATCATGCCAGATTTAAATATAGGAATAACCTTTGCTTGTTTCCAAGCTTCAGGAAATGTCCCACTTATTATAGAGGCGTTCACCAATTGGGTTAATGGTTCAGCCATCGGCAAAGTTGAAACTGTATGTGTTTCCAACCAGGATTAGATATTCACATGGAAAAAATGCACATTAAAACATGGAATGGAAACTCAGCTACTAACACCTCTGGGGCAGAGGCCCTTAAAAACATCACTGTGATATGTTCAGTGTAATCAGCCTATAACTATATCCAGAAATAAACAAATCCACAATGAAACCATTCTCATTTTATAACAAAATAACAGTGTACTGTAGATGAGAGGGATATAAAAAAACAAATCTTCCATATGATTTCAACAAACCTGATCAAGGAACCAGTCTGGGCGACTTCCTGTGCCATCAACACGTACCCTCATCTTCTTTAGAGGGGCGATGTCATCGATCTCCTGGCTAAACGTGTCCTCCTGCCCTCTTTCAAACCTGGTACATGATAAAGGACACCATTTAACCACACTGGTGTGAAGGAAGTGGGAGGATGAAAGTTCTAAATAATGTTTGGCTCCACAGAATATAATGAGGAATTTTAGAATTTTAAATTGTTGTAAAACACATTCAAACTTAACCCTTAAAATGTATAGGGTGGGCTAAAAATACACGACACATTTTAATGTTTATATCTTGAATCTTACAAATTACATAGAGTACCAAATATAATTGTTGTACAACTGATATGCAGGAGTTATTGTTAATGATGATCATTTATCTGGACATGACCCTGGTAGTGACTTTAAGAGGAGATTTTGTCAAATTATTGTTTTGCTAAACAGTGCGTCTCTTTGCTCTGTTGGACTGTCTGACATCATTTTTAAACTGTCCTATCTCAAACAGTTTAAGTAGTTGCCACATGAAATTTACACGGGTCACAGTCAGATCCCAGACCTCTCTTACAAACTTTAAATCAAGTTTATAGGTTAAGCGGTCTGCCTCTCTTTCACCATTTTTAAACTGTCCTGTTTCAAAAAGTTTAAGTAGTTGCCACATCAAAATTTCACAGGTCACAGTCAGATCCCAGACCTCTCTTACAAAGTTTAAATCAAGTTTATAGGTTAAACGATTGAGTTTTGATCATTTAAAACTTCAGACATGCACCCTGACCTGTTTACAGTAAGATGATGAAATGTATGGCAAAATCCCATAGACTGTCTGACACCATTTTTAGACTGTCCTGCCTCAAACAGTTTAAGTAGACAGTCAGATCCCAGACCTCTCTTACAAACTTCAAATGAAGTTTATAGGTTAAGCGGTTGAGTTTTAATCATTAAAAAACCGAGTGGAGGTTAGAGTGAGGGCAGAGCTCACTCTGGCTGCTACAGTGCAGCAGTGTACTGTGACATCATCAGCCTGAACATTCCGCCATTCATTTTCAATGGCGGAAAAGTTGCAGAAAAACGACAATAACGGAAGAACGACAAGAGGTACGGTATACCGAAATGTAGGCGGTCTTGTCCAAACCGGGCCGGTCGTTTTAGAGTTGGAATGGTGTCTCTATCTCGAAAGCCTGAGGAGTAGTAACGTCTGAAAAATCTTGAGTGAGGGCAGAGCTCAATCTAGCTGCTAGAGTAGAGAAGTGTATTGTGACATCATCAGCCTGAACATTCCGCCATTCATTTCAATGGCAACAAAGTTGCAGAAAAACGACAATAGCGGACGAACGACAAGAGGTACGGTTAATAGAACGATGAGCGGTCATGTCCAAACCGGGCCGGTCGTTTTAGAGTTGGAACGGGGTCTCTATCTCGAAAGCCTGAGGACTAGCGACGTCTGCAAAATCCAGGACAGGAGGATAATAAACGGGGAGATAACAATAAGTGTGCTTTTTGCAAGCACACTTAACTAGACTGCATTCCCGCAGAAAATGCAAAAAGTGTGCTTGCATTTTAGCACAGTTAGCATTGCTAGCAATGCTAGCATAACTGGTAAATAGCTTCAGCTAATATAGCTACATAACACTGTAAGCACAGTTAATTACTTTGCATTTTAGCATAGTTAGCATTGCTAACATTGTTAGCATAATGGCTAAATAGCCTCAACTAATATAGCTACACAACACTGTTGGCACAGTTAGTTACTTCACATTTTAGCATAGTTAGCATTATTAGCATTGTTAGCATTATTAGCTTTACTGCTAACGCATACTAGCTGAGTCAACCAAGTAACACTTTTAACCCAGTTAATTATTTTGCATTTTAGCATAGTTAGCATACCTAACATTTTTAGCATAACGGCTAGCAAACGTTTGCTAAGTTAACAGAGTAGCACTGACTACATAGATAACTACTATAGGCTGCAATACATTCCCATGGCAGAACATTATGCAGGCCATGGCATGGGGATTATGACATCACTTTAGAGTTCTATTCCTGAACATTCCACATTTAAAAAATGGCAGTTGGTCCAGGTGCTACTGCCACAGTATTGTCTGCCTCTCTTTCACCATTTTTAAACTGTCCTGTTTCAAAAAGTTTTAGTAGTTGCCACATCAAAATTTCACAGTTTACAGTCAGATCCCAGACCTCTCTTACAAAGTTTAAATCAAGTTTATAGGTTAAACGGTTGAGTTTTGATCATTTAAAACTTCAGACATGCACCCTGACCTGTTTACAGTAAGATGATGAAATGTATGGCAAAATCCCATAGACTGTCTGACACCATTTTTAAACTGTCCTGCCTCAAACAGTTTAAGTAGTTGCCACATGAATTTTACACAGGTCACAGTCAGATCCCAGACCTCTCTTACAAACTTTAAATCAAGTTTATAGGTGAAGTGGTTAAGTTTTAATCATTAAAAACCGAAGTGGAGGTTAGAGTGAGGGCAGAGCTCACTCTGGCTGCTACAGTGGACCAGTGTACTATGACATCATCAGCCTGAACATTCCGCCATTCATTTTCAATGGCGGAAAAGTTGCAGAAAAACGACAATAACGGACGAACGACAAGAGGTACGGTATACAGAAATGTGGGCGGTCTTGTCCAAACCGGGCCGGTCGTTTTAGAGTTGGACCGGTGTCTCTATCTCGAAAGCCTGAGGAATAGTAACGTCTGAAAGATCTGGTTCAGGAGAAGAAGAAGAAGAACTAGACTGCATTCCCGCAGAAAATGCAAAAAGTGTGCTTGCATTTTAGCAAAGTTAGCATTGCCAGTAATGTTAGCATAACTGCTAAATAGCTTCAACTAATATAGCTACACAACACTGTAAGCACAGTTAATTACTTCACATTTTAACATAGTTAGCATAATTAACATTGTTAGCATAATTAACGTTATTAGTACAACTGTTAACGAATACTAGCTGAGTTAACCAAGTAACACTGTTAACCCAGTTAATTAGTTTGCATTTTGCAATGTTAGCATTGTTAGCATAATGGCTAAATAGCCTCAGCTAATATAGCTACACAACAATGTTATCACAGTTACTTACTTCACATTTTAGCATAGTTAGCATAATTAGCATTGTTAGCATTATTAGCATAACTGCTAACAAGTACAAGCAGGGTCAACCGAGTAACACTTTTAACCCAGTTAATTATTTTGCATTTTAGCATAGTTAGCATAGCTAGCATTGTTAACATAACGGCTAACAAACGTTTGCAAGGTTAACAGAGCAGCACTGACTACATAGATAACTACTAGAGATAACTACTATAGGCTGCAATACACTCCCATGGCAGAACATTATGCAGGCCATGGCATGGGGATTATGACATCACTCAAGAGTTCTATTCCTGAACATTCCACATTTAAAAAATGGCAGTTGGTCCAGGTGCAACTGCCACAGTATTGTCTGCCTCTCTTTCACCATTTTTAAACTGTCCTGTTTCAAACAGTTTAAGTAGTTGCTGCATCAAAATTTCACAGCTCACAGTCAGATCCCAGACCTCTCTTACAAAGTTTAAATCAAGTTTCTAGGTTAAACGGTTGAGTTTTGATCATTTAAAACTTCAGACATGCACCCTGACCTGTTTACAGTAAGATGATGAAATGTATGGCAAAATCCCATAGACTGTCTGACACCATTTTTAAACTGTCCTGCCTCAAACAGTTTAAGTAGTTGCCATACGAAATTTACACAGGTCACAGTCAGATCCCAGACCTCTCTTACAAAGTTTAAATCAAGTTTATAGGTTAAGCGGTTGAGTTTTAATCATTAAAAAACTGAGTGGAGGTTAGAGTGAGGGCAGAGCTCACTGTAGCTGCTAGAGTGAAGCAGTGCACTGTGACATCATCAGCCTGAACATTCCGCCATTCATTTTCAATGGGCCAAAAAGTTGCAGAAAAACGACAATAACGGACGAATGACAAGAGGTACGGTATACAGAATTGTAGGCGGTCTGGTCCAATCCGGGCCGGTCGTTTTAGAGTTGGAACGGTGTCTCTATCTCGAAAGCCTGAGGAATAGTAACGTCTGAAAGATCTGGTTCAGGAGAATAAGAAGAAGAAGAAGAAGAAGAAGAACTAGACTGCATTCCCGCAGAAAATGCAAAAAGTGTGCTTGCAAATATGCGTGCCAACATTCTGCCATTCATTTTCAATGGGCCAAGAAGTTGCAGAAAAACGACAATAACGGACGAACGACAAGAGGTACGGTATACCGAAATGTAGGCGGTCATGTCCAAACCGGGCCGGTCGTTTTAGAGTTGGAACGGTGTCTCTATCTCCAAAGCCTGAGGACTAGTAGCGTCTTCAAGATCTGGTTCAGGAGAAGAAGAATAATAAACGGGGAGATAACAATAAGTGTGCTCTGCAAGCACACTTAATAAACGGGGAGATAACAATAAGTGTGCTTTTTGCAAGCACACTTAACTAGACTGCATTCCCGCAGAAAATGCAAAAAGTGTGCTTGCAAATATGCGTGCCAACATTCCGCCATTCATTTTCAATGGGCCAAAAAGTTGCAGAAAAACAACAATAACGGACGAACGACAAGAGGTACGGTATACCGAAATGTAGGCGGTCATGTCCAAACCGGGCCGGTCGTTTTAGAGTTGGAACGGTGTCTCTATCTCCAAAGCCTGAGGACTAGTAGCGTCTTCAAGATCTGGTTCAGGAGAAGAAGAATAATAACTAGACTGCATTCCCGCAGAAAATGCAAAAAGTGTGCTTGCATTTTACCATAGTTAGCATTGCTAGCAATGTTAGCATAATGGCTAAATAGCTTCAGCTAATATAGGTACACAACACTGTAAGCACAGTTAATTACTTCACATTTTTAGCATAATTACCATTGTTAGCATAATTAGCATTGTTAGCATTACTGGTAATGAATACTAGCTGTGTCAACCAATTAACACTTTTAACCCAGTTAATTATTTTGCATTTTAGCATAGTTAGCATAGCTAGCATTGTTAGCATAATGGCTAAATAGCCTCAGCTAATATAGGTAGACAACACTGTTAGCACAGTTAATTACTGCGTATTTTAGCATAGTTAGCATAATTACCATTGTTAGCATTATTAGCATTGTTAACATTGCTGCTAACGAATACTAGCTGAGTCAACCAAGTAACACTTTTAACCCAGTTAATTATTTTGCATTTTAGCATTGTTAGCATAGCTAGCTAGCATTGTTAGCATTACGGCTAACAAACGTTTGCTAAGTTAACAGAGTAGCACTGACTACATAGATAACTACTAGAGATAACTACTATAGGCTGCAATACACTCCCATGGCAGAACATTATGCAGGCCATGGCATGGGGATTATGACATCACTCGAGAGTTCTATTCCTGAACATTCCACATTTAAAAAATGGCAGTTGGTCCAGGTGCAACTGCCACAGTATTGTCTGCCTCTCTTTCACCATTTTTAAACTGTCCTGTTTCAAAAAGTTTAAGTAGTTGCCACATCCAAATTTCACAGCTCACAGTCAGATCCCAGACCTCTCTTACTAAGTTTAAATCAAGTTTATAGGTTAAGCGGTTGAGTTTTGATCATTTAAAACTTCAGACATGCACCCTGACCTGTTTACAGTAAGATGATGAAATGTATGGCAAAATCCCATAGACTGTCTGACACCATTTTTAAACTGTCCTGCCTCAAACAGTTTAAGTAGTTGCCACATGAATTTTACACAGGTCACAGTCAGATCCCAGACCTCTCTTACAAACTTTAAATCAAGTTTATAGGTTAAGCGGTTAAGTTTTAATCATTAAAAAACGAAGTGGAGGTTAGAGTGAAGGCAGAGCTCACTGTAGCTGCTAGAGTAGAGCAGTGTACTGTGACATCATCAGCCTGAACATTCCGCCATTCATTTTCAATGGAGGAAAAGTTGCAGAAAAACGACAATAACGGACGAACGACAAGAGGAACGGTATACAGAAATGTGGGCGGTCTGGTCCAAACCGGGCCGGTCGTTTTAGAGTTGGAACGGTGTCTCTATCTCGAAAGCCTGAGGAATAGTAACGTCTGAAAGATCTGGTTCAGGAGAAGCGGGAAGAAGAATAAACGGTGGGATAACAATAAGTGTGCTTTTTGCAAGCACACTTAACTAGACTGCATTCCCGCAGAAAATGCAAAAAGTGTGCTTGCAAATATGTGTGCCAACATTCCGCCATTCATTTTCAATGGGCCAAAAAGTTGCAGAAAAACGACAATAACGGACGAACGACAAGAGGTACGGTATACCGAAATGTAGGCGGTCATGTCCAAACCGGGCCGGTCGTTTTAGAGTTGGAACGGTGTCTCTATCTCAAAAGCCTGAGGACTAGTAACGTCTTCAAGATCTGGTTCAGGAGAAGAAGAATAATAAACGGGGAGATAACAATAAGTGTGCTCTGCAAGCACACTTAATAAACGGGGAGATAACAATAAGTGTGCTTTTTGCAAGCACACTTAACTAGACTGCATTCCCGCAGAAAATGCAAAAAGTGTGCTTGCAAATATGCGTGCCAACATTCCGCCATTCATTTTCAATGGGCCAAAAAGTTGCAGAAAAACGACAATAACGGACGAACGACAAGAGGTACGATATACAGAAATGTAGGCGGTCTGGTCCAAACCGGGCCGGTCGTTTTAGAGTTGGAACGGTGTCTCTATCTCGAAAGCCTGAGGACTAGTAATGTCTGAAAGATCTGGTTCAGGAGAATAAGAAGAAGAAGAATAAACGGGGAGATAACAATAAGTGTGCTTTTTGCAAGCACACTTAACTAGACTGCATTCCCGCAGAAAATGCAAAAAGTGTGCTTGCATTTTAGCAAAGTTAGCATTGCCAGTAATGTTAGCATAACTGCTAAATAGCTTCAACTAATATAGCTACACAACACTGTAAGCACAGTTAATTACTTCACATTTTAGCATAGTTAGCATAATTAACATTGTTAGCATAATTAACGTTATTAGCACAACTGTTAACAAATACTAGCTGAGTTAACCAAGTAACACTGTTAACCCAGTTAATTACTTTGCATTTTAGCATGGTTAGCATTGTTAGCATAATGTCTAAATAGCCTCAGCTAATATAGGTACACAACACTGTTAGCACAGTTAATTACTTCATATTTTAGCATAGTTAGCATAATTACCGTTGCTAGCATTATTAGCATTGTTAGCATTACTGCTAACGAACACTAGCTGAGTCAACCAAGTAACACTTTTAACCCAGTTAATTATTTTGCATTTCAGCATAGTTAGCATTGCTAGCATTTTTTAGCATAACAGCTAACAAACGTTTGCTAAGTTAACAGAGTAGCACTGAAATGACTATATAGATAACTACTAGAGATAACTACTATAGGCTGCAATACACTGCCATGGCAGAACATTATGCAGGCCATGGCATGGGGATTATGACATCACTCGAGTGTTCTATTCCTGAACATTCCACATTTAAAAAATGGTAGTTGGTCCAGGTGCAACTGCCACAGTATTGTCTGCCTCTCTTTCACCATTTTTAAACTGTCCTGTTTCAAAAAGTTTAAGTAGTTGGCACATCAAAATTTCACAGCTCACAGTCAGATCCCAGACCTCTCTTACAAAGTTTAAATCAAGTTTATAGGTTAAACGGTTGAGTTTTGATCATTTAAAACTTCGGACA
This sequence comes from Setipinna tenuifilis, assembly GCA_030347295.1. Classification (NCBI taxonomy): domain Eukaryota; kingdom Metazoa; phylum Chordata; class Actinopteri; order Clupeiformes; family Engraulidae; genus Setipinna; species Setipinna tenuifilis. Next base: position 1,757,330 of record CM059271.1, on the reverse strand, counting down.
TGCACCCTGACCTGTTTACAGTAAGATGATGAAATGTATGGCAAAATCCCATAGACTGTCTGACACCATTTTTAAACGGTCCTATCTCAAACAGTTTAAGTAGTTACCGCATGAAATTTACACAGGTCACAGTCAGATCCCAGACCTCTCTTACAAACTTTAAATCAAGTTTATAGGTTAAGCGGTTGAGTTTTAATCATTAAAAAAAAACGAGTGGAAGTTAGAGTGAGGGCAGAGCTCACTCTAGCTGCTAGAGTAGAGCAGTGTACTGTGACATCATCAGCCTGAACATTCCGCCATTCATTTTCAATGGCTACAAAAGTTGCAGAAAAACGACAATAACGAACGAACGACAAGAGGTACGGTATACCGAAATGTAGGCGGTCATGTCCAAACCGGGCCGGTCGTTTTTGTCTCTATCTCGAAAGCCTGAGGAATAGTAACGTCTGAAAAATCTTGAGTGAGGGCACAGCTCACTCTAGCTGCTAGATTAGAGCAGTGTACTGTGACATCATCAGCCTGAACATTCCGCCATTCATTTCAATGGCGACAAACTTGCAGAAAAACGACAGAGTGTTGGAACGGTGTCTCTATCTCGAAAGCCTGAGGAGTAGCAACGTCTGCAAAATCTGGGTCAGGAGAATAATAATAATAAACGGGGAGATAACAATAAGTGTGCTTTTTGCAAGCACACTTAATAAACGGGGAGATAACAATAAGTGTGCTCTGCAAGCACACTTAATAAACGGGGAGATAACAATAAGTGTGCTCTGCAAGCACACTTAATAATACACGGTGGGATAACAATAAGTGTGCTTTTTGCAAGCACACTTAATAAACGGGGAGATAACAATAAGTGTGCTCTGCAAGCACACTTAATAAACGGGGAGATAACAATAAGTGTGCTCTGCAAGCACACTTAATAATAATAATAATAATAAACGGTGGGATAACAATAAGTGTGCACTGCAAGCACACTTAATTAACCTTAACATGTAGGCTATTTACAACCGTTTAGCCTGCCATGGGCAATATTAATCAGTAGGCTACAGCACACAACAGTCACGTGTGCTCCAAATCTTTTGCGTAACTTGTTGACATCAGGCAGCCTAGCCGTCATCAGTTGCAGGGAGACTATAGATGTGATGGCTAATGTCCTTAAAGTCCTTAGTGATGTTCTTGTACAATGCAGGTGCACATATTTGTCTAGCCTACCAATAAAGCATGTTTCATTATATTTTGTGTAATCCTTAAAATCTTTTCTATGTTTGGTAAGGTTAAGGCTTAGGGGTTAAGGCCTTGTTCTTTTTGTGTTTAGGCCAATTTACTGTTAAAACATAATTGACAAATGTGGGGAAAAAATGCAATTGTTTTTGCAACTTTGACTTATTCCCGCAACTTTTTGCAACAAAATGGCTAAAACTTCGCAACTTTTATTGCAAGTTTTTGGAGAACAAGCCTCAAAATCAGGTATTTTAGGCTGTAACTATCTCAAAATTGTCCTGCGAAATCCTGGATGGACTGACTAAGGCAGGGCTATTCAATTAGTTTTCCATTTGGGCCACATTTCGAATCCAAGAACTTAAGTTGGGCCACAAATTTTCCGCACTTACTAACAAGTGATCATTTTTCAGTAATTACATATAATAATAATAATAATAATAATAACTGTGAGAGGGGGAACTTTTGCTATCTCCCCCTCTCACCGTTTTTACTGTGTTTGAGAATGAACTCTGTGTGCTACGCTTGCCACCACCTGGACTGCGGTGATGGCGTCACTGGGTGGCGGTAATTGCACGTAATTGAATGCTCTATTTAAGAGACGAGGAAGAAACGAACAGAGAAGAAACGACACGAGCAAACAGAAGGACATTAAAGACGAACATAGAATGAACGAAGGACACGAACGAACGTTGAGAGAGTGTTTCAAGATGAACTTTGAAACAGTGTTTGACTGACGGTTTTCTTTGTTGTTTGTACACCTTTATTTTCGGTTTCAGTGTTGCGTGGCACGGTTTTTGTTTTGTAGAAAATAAAAGACATACATATTTTTGTAACAACGTTCGTGAACTTCGAATATTTTTGTACTACTTCACCCCTGCTTCCAGTTGGTTGGCATTCTTGATAGTGAGGAGCCGTTGGCTTCTTAACAATAACATTGTAATCTTTTAGAACAGCAACACATTCATTGCAAATCAAACACATTGGTTTGGCATTGGCTGTCGGCAAAATAAACAAATATTTCTCAGTCCATCGTGGATTGAACCGACGATTCTCATCTTCAATTTTTCGCTTGAGAGTCGAGAAAGACATGTTTACAATAGCGTGAACTACCATGCACCATCACGTGTATGTTGCTAGGGACTCAGTGCTGCCGCACATCGCAACGCTGCCCCCTCCACGCCAAATTGGGAATATTTGCTAACTATTTGCATTGTAATGAGTTAATAATATATGGGAATGCAAAATAAATATTCTAACATTATTTATTGATTGATATTTGGTAAACTAAAATGCATATATTACGTTCTGGAGACTAGTGAACGGTATTTTATTTTTCAAGCGCAACATCACCTCGGCCGCATCTGGGCCGCATGTGGCCCGCGGGCCGCCAATTGAATAGGTCTGGACGAAGGTATATTCAGGGTTGACCTGGGTTTTTTTCTTGAGGGTACCACTTGTCTCAGTTTGTCTCTGTTTGTAAAAGCATGCAGGACAACCCTTTGGGATGGTGCTCGTCACTTTCAATAATGCTTTCGAAATTTGAATCATAGATAGTTTTCCTACATTTCACTAATTAAGTGTCATTTTGCCTATTATGTAGAGAATGCTAATGTTTACAACCATTTTTTTGTCTTGAAATCTATTGAGCCCAGATAGACTTTTTGCCTTTAACAAGCAGTGCTGTTTCTAACAGTGTGTAGATCTGGCCCAGACCTGTTTATCACGTCTACACCTAAGCTTTCGACAACACGTTTAAAAAAACTTCATTGATTTGACCCACATCTGTAGTATGAAACTAAGCCAAATGTTAAAAAGAATCAGATAAGATGTCATTTTACTGCACTAGTAGGGTCATACAAGTTTAGTTTGAGTTTTTCTGTTGCTGTTTTTTTTTTTTTTTTGCTTTTTTTCACCAATGTTGTGTCAAGGATTACCGGAACACCACCAGGGAACACAAAATTTGTTGGGGATGTAGCCCTATCCGGATTATACGAAATAAGCTGTTTTGGTGCCCGGGTGCCTGAATTACACACACACACACACCCCTCCCCATCCAAGCCCTGAAAAAGGCGAGGAGACTGAAATCATTTGTCACAGAATAACTTGGCAAACCATTAAAATTAAGAAGACCAAAATGTATTTGTACCTTGCGTTCGACAGGGTGTATACACTGAGGCCATAAGTGGCCATTTGCTGCGTCCTAGGGAATACTGTACATGAAAAATGGAGGCTTTGAGTCGCCTGTATCTTGGCCAGAGAAATTCATCATCGTATCATCATGTAGGATCACTACAACAACTTCTTTAAACACATTATGTTCTGTAACCTTTGTTCCATAGGTTTTGCACTTCTGAAAACTACATTGGCTAATCACTACAGAATGATAAGGCTTAGAAACACAATTCCTGTTTTCCCCATTCCTGCATTTTCTTGCATGGATTTTGGATTGGATGTCAGTCATTCAGTCACACTTCCGTACTGTATAGGGTACAGCGTGTCCCAACAGTCTAAAATAAACTAAACTAACTTTTGTTTTTCACGCTAAATATTCATGGGAATGAAGAATTATTTATTCTAGCACTAGGTAAAGTTTGTTCTAGGCACCATTGTGCATTGCCAACCTCAATAGTTTGAAGTTTACTGACAGTTGATCCAAAATAGCCTTTGGTCGGAGCATTGAGCTGTTGGAAGAAAAGGTTTAATTTTTTGAAAACAAAGAGATGTTGAACTATTGGGCTGTAGAAGAAAAGGGAAATTGTCGGATTATTGAGAGGTCAAGACAAAGGAGCTTCGGAGAAATGACATGTCACCGTTTAACCCCCCTATGAAATAACATTTTGTTCGGACTGCTCAGGCCTTAACTTGTTAAAAAAAAGTTGTCGATCATTTTTTTCATTTTGTCTCGTCATCTGCGCTACATCCACTGTTTATCTGACTTCCTTGGGCTACTTACCTGTGTCTGATTGCAGCACATGCATTTTCAAATGTACACGCGTACAGGTATATTTGAACCATGGGCAGTCAGAGGACGGTCCCACCCTTCACTATCTTTGATTCGTTTAAATCACGATATGGGCATAATGTCTGTCTGTTGTTGAAGCACAGGCAAACGTTCAGTGATTTGTTTTTTCATCGAATGCCTGGTCGCACCGGTGCAACCTCAGATTTTTTTGGTCGCACCATTGAGAAATTAGGTCGCATTTGTGACCCAATTAGTCACACTCTAGAGCCCTGTACAGTCTAGTTTTAACTTTGAAATGTTTTCATTGACAGAGTTTAACGAATTCTTCATAGTTTTTAACTCAGGTCTATAGTCTGATAAATTGCTAGCTGTGTAAAAAAAAAAAAAAAGTCCTACCAAATCTACCCTCTAAGATGTTTATATTCCGCTGCCAGAGTGTGTAGATAAATTAGCCTACATATCACAAACTCCTGAAAGCCAATTATACAACAAATATATTTGGTAATGTTTGGCCCACCTTGTAATATTACCATGCAATTCAAAAAGCTTGTATGGAAATGTGATTGAAACCCTTAAAGTCTTAATAAACAGTGTCCAATTCAACTCAAGATCTTACAGTTCAGTACAGTTCAGTTCTAATGAAAGACAAATATAAGACTTGAAAGAGAAAACATTTTTCTTTTGGAATTAACATTTTTTTCAGCTTATGCACAGCACATAACACTGATCTGACAGCAGCCCTGACATCTGTGTTCGTAAGTGTGTGTGTGTGTGTGTTGGCACACGTGTATGTACATGCGTGTTTACCTGTCCTCCATCTTAGGAAGCAAAATTTCCTCAGTGCACCCGTTGACCCCGAATACTGTGATGTAGATGCTGGTGTCAGTCCCAGCATCCTGTGTATCTCCCGTGACCACAGTCACGTCATACACAACCTAAGGAAGTAACACTTAAGGCTTATTATCTCATTTGTAACACCCTCAAACACCTTTTTACATAAAGAAGAACAATGTACTTTAATATCTTCTCCTTAACACCCTCCAATATACTTAAATGGTTCATAAGAATGGTTAAGCATATTCAATTCTCTGCCATGCTAAAAAACATGGTATGTTTTAGGTCTTCCCCTGCCGTAATATACCTTGGTGATAGTCATTCCCATTGGCCATTGTGATCACATCACAGCACACAATGCACAACCTCTGCATTTATCCCATCAAACACGTAACCAGGGGGCAGCTATGATAACGGTGCCTGGGTAGCACTGTGTGAGGACAGCAGTTGTTGGATTTGAACTTGCGATCCTGTGGTCACAAGTCTGTTGCCTTATCTGCCAGGCCACCACTGCCCAAGTTAGCACTAACAGCGCCTATATATCTAGGGTTGCTGACCACACCATCACAATTACTGTATGCTCTGTAAAAAGTGCCAACTTTTAAAAGGATCCCTGCCTAGTTGGACATGCTGGCCTAATATGTTTAAAGTTGGCGTCAGCTACATATAAAAAAAACCTCAAATATGTTTGTTTCTATGAAAAAATGTAGAAAATCCTTTCAGCTATTAGTTCGCCATATTTGCTTAGGTCGCTGTGCATTCTGAGTCAACGGCGTCAAATAGTTATGACAAGAGTTCTCCTGTGCTGTGATGCACGGAATATCTGTAAATAACCAGGGGTGCGTTTCCCAGAACCGTCGTTGCTAACTTCGTTGCTAACGGTTTCTGTACACGTGACGTCTTGCTCGTCACCTTTGGCCTTCTTGGGTCGGATTAGGCACCATTCAATGCTTTACCGCCACCCACTGCATGAATGATTTTACTTTAATTCACTTCATTTTCGTCCTGGCACTTGCCAGGTCATGTAAAAAGAAGATAGAAAATTCACCCCACAAGTTACAACACACCAAAAGTTGTTGCAAAATGTTGTTGGATTACTAAAGTTATTTGCTGATTTTACAGATCGTTTTTAATACTGTGATGTAGAGTATGATCACGGTTCTCGGATCCACAATCAAGGCCATTCCACGTGTTTCAAATTGATTTCCGTTTAGCAGGATTCTAAGTTGCTGAAGCTGTCATACATACCGGCTTAACTGAAATAAGGCTTACTGCTTACTGTCGTGGTGTCGTTTCTGTCGTTTATCCGCAAAGAATGCATCCGAATACTCTCCCGACTCTTCCGACACATCTGGATACTTTGCAGTTTTAACGACGGAAGTCCAAACTAACAAAAAACCGAGTGGATAAAAATAAGTGTGCTCTCCAAGCACACTTAATAATAAACGGTGGGATAACAATAAGTGGGCTCTGCAAGCACACTTAATTACATCGCAGGCTACCTCCAGTCAGCTATTTACTACTAGACATGCATAACTGGGTGAATCTCGAGTTCTGGTTGCTCAAATAGTGAGGGTTGCTCGCATACAGAATATACCAAGTTGCTTGGCCTACAATAAAATAACTGTTGATGTAAAAACAAGTGCACTTGCAATTGTGAAATTTAACTAAGTAAGATGTCAGGATGGGTTAGCAAGAACACAAATGGATCATAGCTGCACCAACTTAAGGGAGGACAGGGGGTTTCCTTTATCACATGCCTGCCGTGGCACTAGTTACCAAGACAGTCACAAGTAATATTATTTTCACTGCATCTGAAATCATTTGTTCACTAGTGTTTACTGTTCATGTGTAATTCATGTATCACATATGTTCATATTATTCATCTTCAAGTTCAAGTTAATTGTTGTGTTGTAAATATAGATTGACCCTTCATAGAAAAACTAGCAAAAATAGCATAGCCTGCAGCACGCGTGCGTTTTTTTTTGGTGGGGGGGGGGGGACAGTCGCAAGACAATCTGACCTGACCACAGGCTATATGGGCAGATTTAGGTTTTTATTTAGCGTTGGTATTCTTTCTTGTCTATGTATAGTATGACAGTGTTTAATAAGCTGTCATACTACATAATAGGCTATTTTAATGTCACATTTTGGCTGCTGATGTATGTGGTGCACTTTGACAGAAGAGACGTTCACAGGCTATCCTATCCTATCTTTAATGCAAACATCGAACTACTTGTGCATGGCCTGTGAGTCATGGGTTAGCCAGGGTGGGGGGGCCCCGACTGCATTGAACCAGTTCGGGGGGGGGGGGGGGGGGCGGCAGCTTGAAAAAGGTTGGGAACCCCTGCCCTAGGCCAAATGTCCATTTATGAACTTAGTTTAAAAACCTTGTCAAGCCCAAGGTACAAACATTTTTTGGTCTTCTTGGTTGCAACAATTGGTGTTATTCTGCAAAAACAAATTTTAGCTTCACATGTCGAAAGAGAACAGCACGCAGTACACACAGTTTTTTTCACTTCAGTTCTTTACAAAATGGGGGAAAATGCCCATACTTCCTGTGACGCTGCATTTGAATTTTGTGTGCAAGTAAGTCTAGCCAAGCTGCCTGTTTACACCATTTCTACTTTTTTCTACCGTCGCATCAAAGTCAAAGTGAGACCAAAATGAATGGAAGTCTATGGAATGCTAAAGGCTACTGGGCCCTTTCCTGGTGGTCCTTTTGCCCATGAGGATTCAATTTCCGTGTTTATTCCTGCCCCCTTGGGCTGTGCACAGGTGAGTTTGTGGGATGGAAGTTGCCTGTTTTTACATTCCGCCGCTACACGTGCAGCCAGTATGCCAGAGATGGGGACTAGAGTCGCACTTAAATTGCACAAACAAAGACTTGTGACTTGACTTGGACTTGCCCTCAATGACACTTGACTTGGACTTGGGTGTTGTGACTCATGAACAATGTTCATTTCATGGAATTATTTATTTTATTAGGTTATAATCTTCATAACGTGTTATGGGAAAATCGCAAACAGACTGAATATTTCCGTTCCTTGATATTATGCACAGTGTACCGTACTGACATCAGACATTCTCCTCAGGTACTGTTACTGCTAAGTTTTCACCATAGACTGTATATGGTTTTCACACACAGACCATGATGTTTATGTCTACCAACAACTTCTCCCAACATATGCTCGTTCATTATTACCAAATTGAACTGTCAACAGAAGCATACAAAAAGGGTCTGCAACATGACTATAAGGTGTACAGAATATCAAATTGACACGCAACCATAATAATAGCTTCAAAATATAGCTATAGTTGTTAGAAGATCGCTGCAATTTTTCAATGAATGACAGAGCAAACTAGTGTTTGGGCACAGTATGAAATGAAAATCAAAATATGGTGGGGCTTATTTGTATTATTTTATGTTGTAACATCTTGTCACCATGATAATGACATGGTTTGTGGCACCAATTGGCTAGGCTAGTGTTACAAGTTGTCCACCTACAAACAGGGCTTGTTGGGAATTTACACATGATATTACAACCATTAAAAAAACCCACACAGGATTGTGTCTACAAGTGCAATTTTTGTGATACTATAGTAAATAAGCGTGTTGCTCTGTTTCTGGCCAGAAATATTGACATCTCAACAACGTTAGCCTTGCTAGCCAGCAAATAAACTGCACTTAAAGGTTTTTGTTGGCGAACTTACGAACCAACTTCTGTTGTCTGCGTGTCACGTTATGTAGCACATTATGTTATGTAGCGTTAGTCACCAACAGCAGCACAAAAAATGCACCTTTCAAGACACATCCCTTGTATAATCAAATAAGGATTGTCCAGCAGTTGTTTTATGAATATTTATTTAAAGTTAGGATCATGAAAAGAACATCTCTGCCTACAAACATCAAGTACAATGTAACCTGATTACACACATTTTACTGATATCCTAAATAGCACGTGATTATAAATGTCTAAGAATTGTTTTAAATTTAATTTTATATATATTTTTGTCTTGGTTACAATTGACCTACAAAAACCCTGTACAATAGACTACTGTTATAATATTAGTGCACCAGTAAAACTCAGTTCAGCTGCGCAAATGTTTATTCAGGAAAATTATTAAAATCAGTGAAGAATTTGTTTCAGAACTTCACAAAAAAACTGCAGGCCTATTCTACTTAAACATCACAACATTAGGCAACTGCAATAAATGCCATACACTGGCCAGTAGCACACCGAATGTATACAAAAAAGCCTACTGGATTTTACTTCGAAAGCGCAATATGGCCTTAAATATCGCAGCAATGTAGTTAACATAAATAACAGCAAGGTTTTTTTTCTGTAAAGGTATTCACACATACAGTATTTTGTCTGAAAATGACAATATTAGCTTTATCATCCATATTTTACAGTAAACAAGTAAGTTCATGTACATGTTGAGACTCGAGACTTGACTTGGACTTGGGACAAAAGACTTGAGACTTGACTTTGCATTAAACTCAAAGACTTAAGACTTGACTTGGACTTGGAAAAAATGACTTATGAAAATCTCTGCCATGTGCAGCCCCTGTGCATCATGGCTACTGCTAGGGATAAACCACAGCTTCAAGACCCTCAACTGTCGCTAAAGTCTCCTGCTTGGCAACACTTCGGTTTCCTGGTTAAATATTGCAATGGAGGAAGACAGGTGGATAAAACTATGGTGGTGTGCCAACACTGTTCAGATAAGATCGGGTATGTTTTCAGCAACACAACAAACATGCTAACTCACCTGAAACGTCACCACTCAAGTGAAAATAATAAACACAGAAATAAACAACAATTTTTGAATTTTGTTTCTATACTGTACGGAAAATGAACCAAACTGTGACCTCAAAACCGATGTACGTATCGAACCATGATTTTTGTGTATCATTACACCCTTAGTATCTATACCTTACCATTTTGTAGTTATCAGCCAAAGTGTAATTTTTGGGAATTATAGCACCCCCCATGGAACAAAGTTTATGAAACATAATGTGCTTTAAAAGGCTAGAGTAATGATCCTACATGGCAAATTTGATGCTATAATGACTTTCTCCGGCTAAGATACTGGCAATTCAAAATCTCAATTTTTACATGTACAATATTCCCTAGGTGGTGCTACATGGCAAATTACCTTTGATGGACTAAGTGTATACACCTTGTCGAGCACAAGGTACAAATACACTTTGGTCTTTTTATTTACAACGGTTGGTGAGTTATTCTGTGATAAATGATTTTGGTCTCCCAACCTTTTTGGGTTAGCCTGGCTAACGTGACTTATCAATGCTCTGCGAACATTGGTCTGGCCAAGCTGTGTTGTAAACCCATTTCTCAGAGGGCGGGCTTAGGGCTTAACCCGCCTCTTTCAAATGCCTCTGTTTGCTACTGGACGAATACCGGTACCAACATGTATTTCGATACTTTTCGGTACTTTTCAATACTTTTTCAAATAAAGGTGGTTTTTTTTTAAATAAATAAGGTGATACATTTGTCATACAAACTAAGGCCTTATTTACGTTGAGATACATAACCTAAAAAATATGTTCATCACATACAGCCTGTCTTAAGTAGCAGCATGTCTTTAAATAGTATGTTACCAGTATTTATAACATATTAAATGGCTAAATGTATGTAAAAGTTTGTTACTTGATAATGTATTGTAACAACCTCTGCCCTTTGAATGTCAGTTTATTAGAGCTCGTTTTTTTGCATTTTCTGTCTAATAACTTTCCTGTCAAAGCCCTCTCTGTCTTACCTTATTATTAGGTGTAAACCGGGACTACTCTGTCGATATTGATTAAAATTTACTCAAAAGATCCTGTCATAATCTCGCAACTGTCAGTGCTTTCAAAGAGTGACACAGAGAGCATGAAACAAGCCCGGAAAAAGAAGGCGAAAGATGTTGAACAACAAAATGAAGACTCAAAGGGCGAAAACACAGCTAAGCAGCCTCAACCGGACCCTGAAACTAGCAAGCTAACCCTGTCCGACATTGAACGATTGTTAACATCCATGGAAGAACGCATCGTGAACAAACTGATGGTGCAACTTTCAGCCAATCAGGCCATTATTGACGAACACCACGAATCTATTCAACAGCTAGAGACTTCTGTAACCGACGTACAGGAAAGACTTGAAATACTTGAAGCAAAATATGCAGATGTGGTAAAGGCTAATGACCAGCTGAAAGAGAAAATAGATGGGCTAGACGGAATAATATCCGCATAATTGGACTCCCAGAAAAAATCGAAGCAGGGAAACCAACTGAATTTATTGACACACTGTTGAGGGAAGTATTTGAACAAGAAGCCTTCCCTTCACATTTGATCGCAGACAGGGCTCATCGCATCACAATCACCAGGACGAAGCTAGATGACGCGAGAATCCATCACTTTCAGATGAAGGAGAGCATCTTGAAACTAGCGAGAGAAGCTGGTACCATCTCATTTCGTGGAAGTCAGATCCACTTCTTCCCAGATTTCAGCGCTGAAGTCTCCAGCAAACGAGCTGCTTTTGTTCCAGTGAAGTCGCAACTAAAGAAAGCTGGGATCAAATACAGAATGCTGTTCCCAGCCAAGCTTCAGGTCACTGACACGGAGGGCGAGAAGCACACCTTTCAGACTGTAGAGGAGGCAACTCGCTTCGCCGAGCGATTCCAAGCAAACGCGACCGAGGAACAAGGAGAATCACTGTCATAGATTGGCAGACGACAACCGGATAGGCATATATCACGCTGGTTTGGGGATGTTTATATCCTAATTAAAGACCTTAAACAGCGGTGATAATGAGAGAGTAGCTTATCCAGGGTCAGTACCCTGTGTAGTTGTCTAATATCTAGACAAGATAATAAATTCATAAATATCGATGCCATTGTCAATTCTGCCTATCAATCCAATTCCCAATCGACTCTCATCACTTCCTCAATAGTTTATTGAGCAAAAATCATATGAGCTTACGAATTAGCTCATTTAAGTGAACTGCAATAACTGGCAATATCCCTATATGCTAAAAGCTAACAATCAAACTAACAAACAGACTTCCCTAAAGCACACTGCTGTAAACCTTATAACTTTGTGTTGTTCTGTCCACTTGAGCTGTCATGAATGTCAAAAGTATTATCAAGGTGTTTTTCAGTGAGTAACATAACACCTCTCAATTTAAAACATTATGGTAGCCCAGTTCGCATTAGCTTGCTAACAACTACATAACAAGTGGTAGCTGTCTGGGGTGCATTTCCCAAACAATGACGGAGGTTAGCATTTAAACATCATTGTACAACGGAGGTTCGAACTACACAGGACCCTGAGTCCAACTGTTTTCCAAAAATCTCCAATCACAGAAGTACCACGGATGTCTGAACTATGTTAGTTTGGACTTCTGTCATTCAAGCGGCAAAGTATCCAGATGTTTCAGAAGGGTTCAGAGGGTATTTTGATGCATTCGTTGTGGATGAATGACAGTTAAGTTGGTATGACATCTTCAGCAACTAAGGGCAATGTTTCTCAACACAATCATGTCCCTTGCTCATTAAAAGCAATGACTGAATCAGTTTGTATGATATTATGATCAGCTCATCATATTATCATCAGCTCATCAGCCCTCTATGGAGGCCTACTCTCTGTTTGGTGAAATATGGGTTAGAATCCTGCTAAACAGTAATCAATTTGAAAGAGGTGGAATGACCTTGATTGTGGATCCATGATCCATGATCATACTAGATCACAGTATTAAAAACGATATGTAGGATCAGTAAACCCCTGATCTGAAATCAAGTTCATTTTCTCCGAATCCAAACAGTACTTACACTATTAGGCTTGGAATCATTACAAATAGTTGTGGATTGTAATGCATTTTTTCCAAAAAACCCTCAACAACTCCAGAAAGATGTCATGACCAATTTACTGGTAAAATTCCATGTGTCATTCATTTTAATGCAACAAGGCTTGACTGTGGTATGCAGAAAGAGGAATGCCCGCCCCTTGCCAAAACAGAGCATGGAAGAAAACAGGCATTGGCGACTGTCATTCCTGTAATGCTCTCAGGTAAACCATTGTGTAGAGACATGAGAGAATCGTTAACAAGAATCGATAACGATGGAGGTGTACAATTCCAATGGACCTGTTTAATTAGAGCCAGTTGTAAATCAGAACTGGTTCTCGATTCCCAACCCTACTAATGTCACAATGGAGTTACAGTCCTTAAGAAGACTTATTTATTAAAAAAAAAAACAATATATTTTTTAAGCAATGAAAAAAAGTTGTTGTCATGATTATGAATGTGGAGCACTCACATGTTTAAAACTTTGAATGCACATAGTCCATGATGAAGAGGATGTTGAGAAAAATCGAGATGGTTAGTTGTTGTATTTCAAAGTTAGGCGGTTAGTCTTCAAAGTTAGTCAAATTGGAGGTTTTTTTTCCCGTAAAAATGGAAATTTATTTCCTTTTTACAAGGACAAGAGGAATGCAACCCCCACTTTTCTTTTTTCTTATCAGTATGCCACTTGGTAGACCACATAAAAGTGGTATATCCAACTTTGTGGGCTCGTAGCTCTAGTAGGCAAGTAGCGAATACCAGGGGACAACCCCATGTCACCAAATTTGGTATGTCATCTGCAGAATACGCTGACAACAAGTCAAATCTTGAGATGAACTGTTTCAAAGGTACATGTCATTCAAAATTGAAGATGTATTTCAAAATGGTTTGCCAGTCCATATCTTGGCTGCCAAATATTTGGTCCCATAAACACTTGTTTGTAGTATAGCATCACTTAGTAAAATGGGTAAATGTAAAATTTTTACAATTATAAATTGTCTGGAAGCATGCCAAGTAAAATTTCATACATAGGAGATGCTGTAATTTTATAAGATCACAATTTGGCTATTATCTGTAGAACACTATGGTTTAATACCAAAATTATTTTTCCTTATATTCAGTGGAACCTCTTGCATGAAAATCACCTGTCCATGCCCACTTTCAACAATAAAAATGTTTAAATACAAAAACAAACTGGAGGTGCGAGGGCCCATCATCACTGCTTGTAAACATTAATTCCACACACTAAACAACATCGACCTGAAAGGACTTACAGGATCCCTTACCAATGAGTAATCAAATAGGCCTAATTCAAGGATTGCTGTTGTCTGTCAAGTTGAGAGCAGTGTGCATACTCTCCTTCAGTATTATACTGATACTAGTAGAGTGGAGGATGTTGAAGACCCTGGTTGTGTTGTGACATATGAGTTTCTCAGTGGAGATCAAATATTATGCTATCTTATGAGAAATAGAGCAAGTTAAACCGACGTAAAAAGTTGACAGTTATTCACAGTGAAGTTGAATCAATGACTATATATATTAATGTATGAATTACTATGTATGTGTAGTGTATGAATTAATGCAGTCACTGAGTTAAATGTACTGTGCATACTTACTTTGCGTATAATACTGATGCTGGTGGCATCCAGGATGTTGAAGACCCTGGCTGTGAGCCCATCTCCACGGTCCTTGGCAAGCCAGCACTTACACTGGAAGATATATTTGATCCCTTTGGTTGGCACAGCGACAGACAGCTCGTCCACGAGCCAGCAGCTCTCGGGTGTCGCTCCATTGTGTCCCAGCTGTCAGGAAGCAGATCAGCTGAAAATCACTAGATGCACTCTCTTCTCGGACGGCTATACTGGCTATCAGTGGATCACTTGGTGTAGTACCCATTTAGTTTGCTTTTTGTAAAGATGATGGGTTATTTTGTTATTATTGCATTATAATAATTTTGCAAAGATTACAAAATTGTCATTATAAACACTGAATTGTCCGTGCTATAATGTCAACAAGCTCCCATAAACAACAACAGTTGGGCCAGTGTGAACCATTAGTCTGTGTTTGTTTTTGTTGGATGGTAGCTAGCTAAAATCACCTTTGTCAGTTAATGTCTGGGGAGTGTGGAACTGGTAGTTGGTTTATTGAACATTCTTAAAGGAATAGGCCAGTCACTTTTTCCACAATTTGCTAGTTTGCAACACTCGATTACAGCAACTATGCTAAGCTAAGCTAAGGTCAGTGCTGCCAGAATCGGACAATGGCTGGGTCTGCTAGAACTCTGGTCTGCTTCTGCTTATCAAACTCTAGGGACTGCGGGGAGACACTCAATATCACCTGGAGTATTCATTTAAAGACTGCCACCTGCAAATCTGACAGTCAAATTGCAGATTTCAGTTTCTTTGCACAAATTTGAGTGTATGCAGTCTCTTTTTAGAAATGTTATAGGTAAATGGACTGAATTTATATAGCACTTTTAGCCAGAGCACTTTACAATTATGCCTTACACATTCACATACTCACACACCAATGGCCAAAAGTTGCCAAGCAAGGCGCTACCCTGCTCATCAGGAGCAGTTTTGGAATTGAGTGTCTTGCTCTTGACTCTTTAACTGAACCTGAGCCACTGACATAAAAGAGTTCTACTTACCTCCACACGTTTAATTTGGCCCACGTCGAGGCCATATGCCTGAAAGTGGTCCATGCTGCCAGATGCAAAGCACTTCTTTCCCTCAGGTAGGTCCAACCACATTCTGTCTGTCTCAAGATCCCCTGGGCCCATAATGATCACGTACACACGACTTGTGGTGCTTGCATCACGATCCAGCCCCGTAGACACCGTAAAGTCATACGGGATTACTGTGAGAGACAGATGGGAATGGGAGAGAGAGAAATCATGTATTGTGTGTGTGTGTGTGTGTGTGTGTGTGCTTCTGGCATAAGTATCTCTTGCAAGGAGCGCCTAAAACATTGCATGGTATGTACAAATAGGGCGCACTTTGTTAAAGCTCCAAATGTGTGGTATAACGACACATGCCAGTGAAAACGCATGTGTAATTTGCAGTCAGAATTGTCCGTCTCATGAGGGCAGATATAAATCAGGAAGCACAAATTCTCATGCTTTTTGAAACGCCAGAAAACATGGCATAAAAACGTATCCACTGCACATTGTCTGAATTTTTTCATCTGCATCCATTTTCCGGTTCGAAAGGGAGGGAGGGCTGAGACGATGCAGGGGGCTGAGACTGAGCTAAGACAATTCTGTTAATGTAGTAGAAAAATCAAAGATGCATGTATGTTGGGGCGTGCTTCCATTGCAACGCGCATCCCAACCCCCAACCAGATCTCTCGGATCTCCCGCCACACGAAACAAAGGCGTCACACCTGTATATAAGGAGGGTGGTGTGCCCCGTATAATTGAGTTTGTATGGTCACAGCCTTAGGTGCACGCTGTATTAAGCTCCCGGATCCGTTACAATAAACCTCGAGGGTTTTGTCATTTACCACTACTCGGCTTGGCTTTGTCTCTACTTTGTTGATAACTCATTTTTGGACGACATCTTGGCGCTGCGAGCAGGGTCTTTTATCTCTGAGACGCAGTTGGGGCCGGACGACGAAGAGGAGGCTTCCCACGCCGCGACCTGGGAAGAGTTTTGCCTTAAAAGCTTGGGAGAAGGCCGTAGGAGCTATAAAAAAAAACAGCTCCGTGGCACCCTCCTTCCCGACGTCGTTCGAGTGCCTCTGCGGATCAGATAACAAAGACCCGAGCTGTGTTGGGGAGCTGCCAGCCGAGTGTGGTAAGGACACTGAATTTACACATTTAAAGCTGTGTCTATAATTCAGAAAAAAGGCCTATTGTTTGCCTGCCCTTAGACGGGCAGAGGATCATTAAGGTGTCGGGGACACCGCCTCACTACAAAAAATATTGGACGCTGATAAATTGTTTATTTGGTTATACTAGAGTGGGGATAAGTCTACTCGGGCAGTAGCGGTACCTAAAGTCTGCTCGAGGAGCAGCGAGCTCTCAGTCTATTCAGGGAATAGCTGCCGGCACCTTGCCAAGGGGCAAGAAGCTCGTTCGGGGAACGAGAAGGCTCGAGGAGTCTGTACCTTGCGGGGCAAGAAGCTCGTGCTGGAAACGAGAAAGTTCTGGTAACTTTGTGTGTGTATTTGTCATAGAACGAACAGATCTGGTGCATGCAGTGTTTATAATCGTTAGTACTGATTATTATCATCATATGGGTGTCCTTGTTAACTCCCACTAGTCTGCCGACGGGCATTGAATGTTAGTGAGCGAACGAACTAGTGCGTCTTCGGTGCGTTAAGCGAGCAAACCATTAAAAGTTTGTGTGTGTGCGAGCCTAGGTTGTGCGTGTGTGTGCGCGCGTGTGTGTGTGGTTGCGTATGTGTATGTTTGTGCGTATCTATGTCTGTGTGCTATGGCTCTCAACAGAGCAGAAGACATGCAGTTTGAGGGAATAACAATTAACCCTACCGAGATCTAACGACTAACCATGAGCATGTCTTCCCCTTTGTTTCCCGAGCGAGTGAATGAGTGTGTGAGAGTTGGCCAGCCAGGGTAAATGTTTTTGTGTTTGTAACAGGGTTAAAACATTTTACTTTGTTTATTTCATGTTTTATTTGCATTTTGTTGTATGGGACGGCTGTTTGTGTATGTTCTGTTGCAAGATGTTTTTTTTTATGTTATAATGGATAATTGGGTGATGGGTTTCTGGGGTTCCATCCACTTTGTGACAGACTGGGCCTGTGAAAACCCACAGATGGCTATTTTGCCTGGAAACAGATTTGATGGTGAATTTTGATTGGATGTGTAACTCCTGATTTATCCTGATTGGACGGTAATTGAAAGAGTGAGTCTGTGCGCAATTTTCAGGAGGGAGAACGCTGTTTTCGGAAAGAAGAGGGAGACGAACTGTAGGATTCAGTGACAGATTGGAGAGAGAAAATCTAATAAAACTAACCTCTAAGACAGTGCTAGGTGGTAGAAGTGCAGCTTTTTGCAGTGTCGGGACTACGGAGACACAACGCAGAGTGTCGTTCGACTGAACAAGTTGAACCTAGGAGATTCTGCAGAGATCAACGAGTCCCGCGACGCTGTGGGGAGCTAGGCTACATCGCTGTTAAGTGCTTCTGGACATCTACAACACCGTGCGATTGTGCAACAACGAGGTAAAGGTGTTTTTTTTTTCTTTGTTTGGCTCATAAGAGTGAAGCGGCTGTTAAGTTTGGGGCCTCACCGATCCCAAGCTCCGAACAGGCCTGCAACTCATAGACATTCATTGAATCAAGTTTGCGCTGAACGGTGAACTGTTTGAAAGGTAAACTGTGGACTGTACATATGTTATCGGTATTGAATTTGGACGTGTATTGTTGTAAATGTTTATGCTGTTGAAGGTTTACTTAATATGTTGAGGAAAGTAGGGATTTACCCTTACTGGGATAAAGTTATATGTGTGTACTGGGTATCACAGTTCAGTTAGAAGCATTAGAGAACAGACAGGATATAAAGGAACAACGCAGGGCACCCTTTATAAGTTTGTACTTACAACATACTTGTAGCGTACTTATCATAGTGTTAAAGGGGTGCTACATGTTGTCTCTTTGTGTGAAAACCCAAAAAAAACCTAGAGGAGAAAACTTCCACTTTCACAAAGACCACATTTACCACTTTCACTTGTTCACAGGATTCCCAGATTAGATTTGAAAGACTGTATGGATTTGTAACATGACATTTAACTTTCACGTTTTTTCCATTCCTTTGTTTAGCTTTATGAAGCTAAGCCTATCAGGCGAGAATATGATTTTATGCAGAACCTGACTTTAACAAGAAGTTGATTTTGATTACAGATTTCGAATTGTGTTCGGATTGCATCAGATTTCGCTTGTATCACTGCTAAATATGTTTTCTGATGAATCCTCCTTGAGTATACTTGTGCAAAGTAGTCAATGACCATCAATAACCATCATACATAGCTTTTATTTAGAATGCATCACTGGCTGTAGTCGATTGCAGTCAGCTTGAAAAAGTTGAACGTGCCTATTATTAGAAAAACCTGTGGTTATTTGACAAGCTCTCCTCACACTATAAAGAAGTGTTGCACCCACTGCGCTCACTCACTTAGCACACTCCCTAGCATACATTCCACGCTGCAACCCCAGTGCAATATTGGCCATGTGCAAATGTTAACTGTTTTACCTTTTCCACTTGCACGTCAGTGCATATCAGTACTACTTTGTTGTCATGCAATACTTATGTGCAAAGTAGTGTAATACTACCCTGCTGTTGTGCAATACTCATGGACTGTGGGTAGCAGTAGCGGCCCGGGGCGCCATTTCATGAGGGGCGCCACGAGCGCTTGGGGGGGAAAAAAATAAAAATAAAATAAAAACGCTCCGTGTGTCATATCGCTGCAATCGGCACATTGGCGCCCCCCTGGTGAACTGCTGAACTGTAGGCGCCCTTCTTCCTGAGAAGGTGCCATGCACAGAAGCAGCACGTCTCTCTGCCTTGGGGGGGGTTGCTGAGAGGTGGTCTCGCCCGGGGCGTAAAACACTATAGAACCGCCACTGGTGGGTAGGTTTGTATACCTGATTTATATTTATTATATTTGCTTGTTGTATATATTGTTCTTGCATTTTATAATCTTCTTTTAAATTAACTGGTTTCATCTACTGTTTTCTACTCTATTGCATCTGTTAGCTTTCTTCAAATGACATCTCGCTGTACTCATATACTGACAATAAAGTAGGGCTGACGGTAAACAATCGATTAGTCGTTGGTCGATCAAAAAATATTAGCTGACTAAAATTCTATTGGTCGATTGGTCGGAGGGAAAAAATGCGTCTTTTCGAAGGGCTGAAGGGCTTTTAATTTGACGAGTATGATAGAGGAAGTCGTCGTGCCACTAATTTACTTATTTATTATTTAATTTTAATAGGCCTACTTGTCATTGGAATCTGATAGCTATCATATTTTATTCGTTATCTTAAATATCAAAAGAAACGAAAAAAAAAGTTGTATTAGTTTAAGGCTGTGTTTTATTTTCTTTGTTACAATCATCTTTCATGAACAATGTGTGTGTAGCACGTGTTTTAAATAAATATTCATCAGAATAAGAGTCTGACAGTCTTTCTGATTAATTTGTTTTGACACATCCTAAATACCAGAATCTGAAATAATTTGCCCGTGTAACAGACGGCAGACTGTGCTGTGCGCTTAATGTACTATGTCAGCCAAGGTCACAACGTTGTTTTTTTCCTTTTAACACCGATTGGGAGAGCTAGGCATTCAACTGATTTTTATGTAGGTTAGTTAGGTTACAGGCGCGGCTGCTTCATTGGGGCAGGTGGGGCAGATCCCTCCCAAAGATTCCTCCACTAAGAAAACTAGATCCATTGATTAATAGTAAATAAAATGTTGTTTTATAAATGCAATGCGAACGAGAATCTTGTTATGTTTTGTTAAACATTATTAATAATTTGTAAGAGAAAAGTTTGCCGATTTTCTTGCTTGTCTTGATCACCGCCACACTGTAGCTGCTATTACGTTGACTTCTATCGCTAGAGGGGCAGAGGATCTCGCTGCCCCAGCTCCCTATTGTCAGTCTATGTAAATCTGTGCGCAGACGCAGAGAACACTGCAGAAAAAGCCATAGGAAAAAGCGCGGGTTTGTAGACGCCCACGGGGCAGAATTAATTCTGCCCTACCCGGAAAAGATCCTTCACTGTACGTCAGCCTTCTACTGTCTATGTATATTACTCCGCACGTCACCCAGTCAGTAGTATAGTTTAAACTATGGCGACCGAACATGCTTGCAATAGCGTGGAGTTTCTCTTGGAGAACTCTTTCGAGCGACTCGATATAGGAACTAAATTGACAGTATGAAGTTTTGGACCCTATAAGCCAGACATACATATCGTTTAGCAAACGAAGGACAAGGGTAGGTCATTAAATCAGACGTTTTCACGTTCGTGGTATGATAGAAAGCCTTGGCTCTATGGCTGTCCAGAACGAAATAAAATGTTCTGTTTTTCATGCCTGTTCTTTCGTTCTTCTGTCATGGGTGGACAAGGGGGTATTTGGAGCAGTGTAGGTGTGTGTGACATAAAGCATTTTTTCAAAAAGGTGAAAAACACGAGCCTAGCAAGTCACATCTTAGTTGTGCTATAAAACTAGCCATGCTAGAGAATGCTAACATCGCAGCACAGCTCCATTAGGGCTACAGTGTGTGTGTTCGAAACAGTCCGCTTGTCCCACGTTAGTTTCCCTTTAGGAATTACAAGTTACTCTACTCTACTGCTACGGTTCTTTGCCCATGTAGCGACAATAAATGTCACATCATGCACGAATGTGATACAGTACATTAATAACAAAAGCCAGGGTTTTAGTTATGTTACTTCAAGATTTCCTTTGGCTTTATTAATATAAATTATAAGATATTTTGCCAAAAGCATGCCTGTACTTGCAAACAAGTAACCACGATTCACTTAAAACCAAGTTTTACTTAATCACACACATATATTTCAGGCAAATAGCGTCTTCAGGCATGATATACAATGTTTTTGATTATTTACTTTCCACCAGTAAACCAATTTTGCCCCCTGTTCGCGTTTCTGAGGTGACAGTTTTTCCCTTTCCCTTTATTTTGTGCGTAGGTATGGGTGAGGTGCATGTAGGTGCGCGCATTTTCCCCATCAAGGTTGCTTTTTAAAGTTAGTGGCATACGCGCTCTTTAGTGCATGTTATGAGTTAATTGTAATAAACTCGGTCATCATCAGCCTATCTGCCCTACCTTTTTTTCTACCCACGAGCCGCTACTGTTAGGTTATGTCAATCAACCAGGAAACATTTTGTAGGCCTACATCACATATTTCAGGCAATCAGACAACATAACCATTTTAAAATGCCTGCATGGTTGAAAATTGCATGAAGGTTACCCTCACCGTTAGTGGTAAATGCGCAAAGAGACGGCCGCCTCGCAGCTGTGTAGCCTATCGCGTTATTTCGGGTTTTTTTTGGGGGTTTTTTTTGGAGGGGGCGGGGCGATTATTCGATTAGTCGGAGTGAATGCACGACCACTGGTCGACCAAGAAAATCCTTGGTTGAGGACAGCCCTACAATAAAGACTACTTCTACTTTTATTTCTACAGTGGCAACTCAAAAACTTTGTGTTTTTATTTCAGCAGTGTTTATTGGTAATAAAAAGCCACATTTTTAAAGCAACCTTTTGCATCATTTGTAATTAACTTTGGCATTTTCCAAGTTTTTCGCATTTAGAGGTTCCATTTTGTTCCATGCAGCTCCACCTACAGCTTGTGAGCACATACTGTATTGTACAAAACTGACAGTTTACCTGGCCCCTCCTCTACTGCTGCTGCTTTCTTTTTCTTCTTCTTCTTGTTCATGTTGTTGTCGACACTCTTCGTTGGAGTTTTGGAACTGTTCTTGGGGTTCCTTTCTCCTTCAAAGCCCTGTAGAACAAAGTGTAAAGTAATTTTTATTGAAAAAGAGGGAATATAGAGGATAAATGCTTGCACAGGTGTTGTTGGGTACACTGCTTTTCTGTATGATAAACATTCTATAACTTTCAGCTGGAAGTGAAAAGTCTAAATAAACTACTACATTGCCAACAGCCAACAAAACCTCTGTAAGCGTGTTTAAAGGAACCCACAAGGAAGCCGTTATAGTCCTAACAGCAGCGAAGAATAGGTTTTAATGTAGTCACTAATGATCACTGAAGTCAGTCAGTGTCTGTATTCCAAGAGCTGTATATGTATAATTATATTTCATATATCACAAATTTAATTCACACATCATGCCCAATAAAATACATGAAAAATCATGCTCAATTACATAAATCCATACCATTTTCTTACATGTTACGTGTTTTAGAAAGTACCATATGCAAAACATATTTCAATGTTCCATAGATATATATTAATCTTTTTGACTGAATGTATACTTCATGACTGAATGAGGCTATAAACAGATGCATGCATAAATACCCTAAAGAACTAACACCTCTATGTGCACTCATAACCCCATAACAATTTCCACTGTTCATTGTCAATTGGTGGCATGGTTAACCAGATATGTCTAATGATGTACCGAACACTTTTTAATTTAATTTCCATTATTTATTCAGTTGTTTATCTTTGAATTTGTGTTTTCCTTTTTTTGCATTCTTCTTCTTGCAGTCTTGTGCTTAGTCAAACTCTCTGAATAAATAAGTAATGAATGAACCCTGTTCACTATTCTGTTAGTGCTAGAGATATCTGTGGGTATATTTCAGTACATACTAATACAGTGATCGCCCTCTATGACATAGCAAGACCATATTAAAAACATTTTATGGTTTAAGCTTTAAAATACCCCTCCCACACACTGTATGCATTTTTAATTACTGTATTTTAATATTACTGTATTATCAATATTTATGTTACAGTATAGGAATCATACAATTATAATATTGTTCTGATAAACCTTTCTTTACCATATAGTGACATAGCATGTATATATTAATGAAAAAATCTGCAATATAGCAGGACTGCATGAAGCAAACCCCAATATTGGGGGTGGGGATGGAGGTGGGGGGAATCACTGTACCAGTGCCTAAATGTAGTACTTCTGTTGCCTTTCCAAAAAATGTCCTTTAGATGTGTTTGCCCTCTTTCTTTGTTTGTTCTTCTCCTCAGTGTCAGTACACACTAAAACCACAATCTAAACTTTGTCTTTCTGTTCGCCTTACACAAAAGGTCTTTTGTCTTTCTTGTTACCTTGACGAAAAACGTCCTTTCGATGCGTTTGTCCTCTTTCTTGGCGGAGAGCCAGCGCTCGCACAGGAACATGTACACCTCCTCCGTGTCCACATCCACTACCTCCACCTGGTCCAGGTACCAGTCTGCCCCCAGCATGGAGTTATCATGGCGAATCTTAATCTTGAACACCTGACCGAGGTCCACTGCCTCAATCGTGAACTTGTCGACCTGCAAGAACAATCAAATAATAATAAGAATAATAATACAACTACTACTAATAATAATGGGTAATTTCACATTGTGGATGTTACATAACATGAAAAAATATAACATTATCCAAATATTTTGTAAGGAATTATAGTTGCCCTGCCTGAGACAAATGCTGAAACAGCCACTTTGAGATGGCGGTCTGCCTACTGATAATCCCTTTATAGTAACAAGAATGGTCCACAATCACCCAACAGCAGAGTTGACAAAGTCAACTATGTGAAAGCACCAAACAATTGTAGTGTGGCTTGTGGAAATAGGCCATTGAGAACCATCACAGGAAATGTGTAAAAGTAATTATCATCCAGAGAGACACTTAGGGCCCTATCATGCCGCGGCACATTGTGCATTGGCGACATGCGCATGCTGTCCTTGCTATTCTGTGCCAGCGCATCGTTTATTTTTTCGGGCAAAAAATTGCGTTGTTTACATAGCAAATGACACTGCGCGAAAAGAAGAGGTGTGGTCTAGCGCAAAGCGCACCAGATGCTATTATGAGGACGTAAAACCCATATTCCTATACACCAGCGTAAACCATGGTTTTTTGTTAGTTGTCAGTTGTGCATTGTTGAAAAGCTATTTTAGGGGCACACAACGCGTTGAACCCCGATGCACCTGCTGTTGCGCCAGAGAGGCGAGCTGACCTGGCAGGAAAGTTGCAACATGTATAGCCTGTATAGCCATGTATTTTTATGTTTTAG
The DNA here is from genome assembly GCA_030347295.1 of Setipinna tenuifilis. Classification (NCBI taxonomy): domain Eukaryota; kingdom Metazoa; phylum Chordata; class Actinopteri; order Clupeiformes; family Engraulidae; genus Setipinna; species Setipinna tenuifilis. Next base: position 1,732,719 of record CM059271.1, on the reverse strand, counting down.
TAAGCAAACAGGCACAAATAATGGGAATATAGCAATGTTGTGCAGTTTATAGCAATGTTCTGCAGTTTAGTTACAATTTCTTTTGTCGTTTTAAATAAACAGCGATTGCAATGTTCTGCAGTTTATTTACGATTTCTTTTGTCGTTTTAAATAAACAGTGTGGCAAGTTGTAAGAAATGAAATGGACAAATCATCAAAAAGAAAATTAGAGTACTAATTGTTTGATGGACCTATACCTTCCGTTTATTTTTGATGTTTCCTTTGAGTTTAAAGCTTTTGTTTCCCCATCTTCTAACGTTGTTGTACTGCTTTCGGCACTGTTTGAAAATTCTCTTCTTGCCGAAGGAGGACACAATTACTGAAGATATTTCCTCTCATACTTCTTTAACCCATGGAGGTTTGGGGGGATTCTTTCCATCCCTGAATATTAACTGCTCACGTGCTTTTACTTCACGTACGAGCAGATTGGTCTCCTCCACCGAAAAGCTCCTCCCGTCCAAGTAAATCCGCCATCGTAATAGCAACAGGCCATGGACAATGCGCCCGCTGGCTCTTAAAGGGAATGAGAGTATAAATTCTGATTGGTTAATTGTATGTTACGCCCAAAACACACCCATGACTAATGAAGTAATTTAAGACCAACACTTTTGAACAATGCGCCTGGCGCAATGTTCACTTTTCCCGCTGTCAAAATACCAAATTGTGTCGGCCCCCAAAGCAACTTGCGCGACTGATTTTAGACAATGTGCATATGATCGTGAAAATAGAGCCCACAGTCTCCCCAGACCTAGTTGCCTGATCAACTTAGCTAATTTACATCAAGGACATAGGAGGAGTCTTAACTGTATAAGTAGTTAGAGTTTTAGTTGCTTGTTGTTCAGACTAGCACCGCTGAATCCGGAGTATGGTTTCCATGCTTTGTCACTGCATTTTACTGGAATAAAGTATGATTGCTGTGTAGCATGTAGGAGTGGGAGCCCTGTCTTACGTTCTCCTCTTCTATTTTTTTTTATTTTTTATTTTTTTTCCCCATCCTGTGTTGTCTTGGCACGGACGTGATTGGTCTGTTCAATTGCACTGGCATCTTGGGGTCCTCAGCAGGTAGCTTTCCTTTGGTGCTAGCTTTGAGCAGTGTGGCTGGCAGCGTTAGGGTGGCGTTTCTTCAAAAAAACAAAGGTATGCCTGCAGTCTTTTTTTGCTCTTTATTTGGACAGTGTTTGGCCTATTACTGAGCACTAAATGTATGCTGTTTGGGCAGCCTAGGGAGAAGTCGCCGGGAAACTTTTTCCCCACACTTGCGGCGTTATTCGGTGCCTCACACAAAGTTTGCCTGTGTGTAGGTATGATGTGCAACCAGGTATGCTACCGTTTTGATTGCTGCGATACCTTTGTTGGTGTGTGTGTGCGCTTTCCGTGCAGTAATGTCTCTCTTTCTCTCTCTCTCTCTCTTGCCCTCTTACTGCTTAATCAGTGGCGGCCTGAGTAGTGGGTTGTGTACAGGACCCCTCCAGCCTGTGTGTGCGTGAGCACTGTGATAGAGCGTCAGGTATGTTGCACATTATGTGAGAAGTAGTACTGTGCTTTGGGTCCCTTTTCTCACTGTTTATTTAACAAGTAGTTGGGTTAATGCGGTATCAATTAACTGTATTGTGGAACTTCACGTGGTCTGCCTTTGTATTTTAAATGGGTGTTTAAGTGAAAAAAAAGGGAAACTGTTTAAAAAGCACTTGATTGCAATGACTGTGTATAGTTGCTAATGTCTGTTTTTGTATGTTTTTGTTTAATTTTGTGTCTAGATTCCGATGCTGTCATGCTCAGCTGCTGTTTTTTTTTAGTTAGTTACCCAATGAGAGTGTGAAGTGTGTGCGTGCTTGATGAGACTGCTGCTGCCTCTTTTTTTTCTTTGTCCTAGTCCTTAGTGGGGTTTGATTTTGTCTTCCCTCCTCTGTCCTAGTGGCCAGAGGGCGGCCTAATTGAGTTGTATAGTGGCCTTAGGCTGAGGGGGGGGGGGGGGGTATTTTCTTATTTGTTTTGTTTGTTATTCTATGTGCTTGTCTCCCCTGCCTCATGCCATTCCTTCTTTAGCACCTGGCCCTGCCCAGCCTCCTTGGCTATTAGTGTTTGCCTGTGCAGGGTACGCAGCCCCGCTGGTTACCAGTCACTTGAGTGCTACGGTGTGAGTTCTATCTATTAAGCATGCTTAGATGAATAGCTGTTTGACTGTGTGGTGCAGTTGGGGTTGTGTTCCCCCTTTTTTGTTTTAAAAGGGTTGCAGTGCTTGAATATATTGAATAAATTCTGTTCTGCCTTAGGGGTGTGTGTCCCCTTCACGTGTGTATACGGGGGGGCTGGACCTTGGTGCAATCACTACTCTGTTAATTGGGCTGGTAGCTCGGCCGGGTAGTACAGGGAGGTTTATGGTGCCCCCTATGTCATGTGTGTGTGTTTTTGTCTTCTACTGTCTTAACCTGTGCAACACTGCTGGGAGTATTTTAATGTTTAACTAATAAACTTTGTATTTATATAATTATATAGTATACAGTAGGTGGCGCTACAGCTGCATCAACAAAGAGACACCACGGACCCTTTTTCTTACAATGGCGAGCCACCCACCATGCATTTTCTGAAAAAAGGGTGGATTGGTAAGTATACTGCTAACTTATTTCTTTTTCAGGAAACTGCATGTTGAAACAATCTAGAAAGAACTTAAAGAAGATAAAGGAATTACCTTATCTTTATTCTGTAATGAGCAGAAGGTGTGTTTATTAGGCCAGTCTATACAATTAAGCAGTAGATTTTAAAGCAACTGAATCAGCCTGAAGTATTGGATAGCAAAACTGTCTTGGACTAAAGGTTTTTAAAGCAACCAAGAGTAAGGAGTTAAGTAGAGAGTTACTGGAGATTAGAGGTTAAGTTTCTGATCAATTTGATTTTTTTTACAAAGAGCCCAACAGATTAGGACTTGTACTGTGTTTTGCTTAAAGGGTCACTTGGAAGTTTTTTTTTATGATGACATTTACATTTAGAATTGGTTATAAATAGATTTTAAAAGGTCTGTGAAAAAATGGTCACGATCCACCATCCCCATCATCAGAAAAATAGATTAAAAGGTACCGTTTTGTAATAAAATTGAACTATCTCTTTCCGACGGTTGTCAGGTTCTATGACGTAGGAAGAGGGAGTTCTCGAGTTTTTGAGTAGCGAGTTATCGATTGATTAGTATAGTTGTTGTGAGTATTTATCAGTGATGGTATTGTGTTTGTGGTGGGTGTACGAACACCTCTCAGTCTGGACACCGAGTCCATCACTTTCCGAGCAGGAAGACCAAACGTTTTCAGGCTTGGATATGTTTTGTCCAAGTGAAGAGAGACGATTTTACAGCCTCGTCTGTTACGGCGAACTCAGTGATAGGTGGAGCTCATTACGACTGAGTGTTATGAGTCTGGGTAAATGACAGCTAATGCCACTATTATATGAATTAAATTATTGATTTGTTTTTAGTGAATTACCTACATAGTATTCATTGTAGCACACTAGTTCACAATTGCTAATTAATTTATGGGCATTAGCTGTTGTTGGACCACCGGACTGAAAATGACTGAACCTACTCTGGTCTGCTGGCTTGAAGTGGACCATATTCCTGGCGAAATGCAAGGTAGGCAACTTGTAGCGAGAAGGGGTTCAAGCAACAAGCATCGAAGCCGGGGTGTTGTGTCAGGCAGTTAATGTTGCTGAACGGCACACTAGCTGCTGTACCAGAGATCAGTACGCCTCTAACTCCCTACAGCACATGCTCTCCTCCGCAGATGGCATAGCCTCGCAGTGTCCGCAAGAACACCTATAACGAAACGTTTGACCAATGTACACTACCATTAGTAATTGATCGTGTAAGAAAGATTATAACTGCCCACATTAAGCATGTTTTATAGATTAAACGTGATGAGATTTTGCCGTCGGGAAGCTTCCTTTCTGCATACCTCCCTGGCAGCATCATCAGCTAGGGCGTTAATTTAGCTAGGATGCTGCAATGACGACCGTCACAGAAATAAATTGTGCCTTTAACATTTAGTGAGACAAAATGTTGAGCCTAAAAGGTAACAGGTGCCTATTTACTCAATTAACACAGAACGTACAGACCAATAAAGTGTATTTATTTTATTCATATGAAGACAAGTAGCCCAGAGGTAAACAAATAGCATTAGCGACAATGCTACTACTCACCAGCTATTTTGGCCAATTGGCCACGTATTATTTTTCCTAGCTCTAAAGCGACGCCACAGAGACACGGTTTAAAGACACGGTTTCATAATATGATTAAAAACTAATTCGTAAAATTATATCTGGCTATCTGTGGCGTCGCTTTACTGGGAAAAAATACCGCTGACGGGACCACAGAGCGTTTTACCTATAAGCATAGACTGTATTTTTATTTTTATTTTTATTTTATTTTATTTTTATTTTTAATATGTTTATACTTTTGTGAATTGTATTGTATGATTGATGTCTGTAATGTGTTCCCTTGTGGGTCTTGAGCCTGTAATAAATACATATATATATATATATGTATAGAGTGCCCCAGTGACTTCCGTTTTACTTCCGCTACATGGGTCCTCGGAAGTCAGAAAAAATGAATGGGGTTCAATGAGAGCAAAAAACTATTTTCTGGTCCCGTATGAATTGTACCATGAATGGGACATATGATATTTGTCAGTTTTAAATATAATTTTTCATACGAAGAAAACCACGATTCACAGCGAAGAAGTTTGATGGTGGCAGGTTTTGTGAGAGGCCGCTTTGTGAACTACAGTTCTTCGCTGCTGTCGACGCGAATGAAATACGTCATCACTGAAATTGTGCGGACTCGGAACAGCGAACAGCCATTCCTGCTGGAATGCGCACATTGAGGCACAAAACACACTGGCATCTCTGTTATAAATGTATATTTACTGCTAACTTAGATCGGAGAAAGAGTAGGCTAATGATGGGACGTGACGTCAACAACGCGACGTAGTCTTTCTCAATTTTGTTTTCGCTACAGCGTTTATCTGAACAACAGCACAACAAACGGTAAAACGTTTTACATGAAAAAACACCATTTTAATCCACAAACAACATATTTCATTTCAGGGGCATACAACGACTGGGACCAGAAAATAGCTATTTTAGTCTCATTGAAACCCATTCATTTTTTGCGAGCTCAGAGGTCCCATGAAATCGAGCGGAAGTGGCGTCACTGGGACACTCTATAACTTCCTCGGTCCTCCCTCTTCCTACGTCACACCAGACCACGCCCCGTTGTGGGCGTTGTCGTTGGTTGTTAACACTTTCAGTAAAAAAACTTTTTATCGTGATGCTGAATGTCTGTATAATTTTACGATTTTGATATTTCATCATTGATATTAACAATGGTCGATAGTAGTGCTTAACTTGCAAGTGACCCTTTAAATACACAATGTACTGTGGTATGGTGTTTAGAGAATTTAATTGTACTAGTCCACTGAATATCTGCTTAGGTTGATATAGTCCTAATTTAGTGACTTTGTCACTGGTCAGCTGCTACTGTTTTTAAAATTCAGAATGGAGGATCTGGTTGTTAAATACATTGCTAGACATGGTTTACCTTTAACAGAGTACATGAACTTGAAAAAGAGAGATTTGCTAACTAAACGACTTGATGCAGAACTAGAGATTGTGAAAGGATTCAAGGCAAATGATACAATGTTGACATTTGAGAAAGGGCGATTGATGAAGAAAATGCAGCTCTTAAAGTTGACAATGACATGCTTAAGAAAACAGTGGAGGTGAAGCCAACAAGGCATGCATTTTTTTATGAAAAATAGTCTTTTTCCAGGTAGTTACATGGATGAGAGCTTAGACAACGGTAACTGTAGGAAGAATAATGGTGTTAGGGAGTCTCGGCGTAGTTCTGACTAACAATCAGACACCACAATTAGACACCCTATCACAACGATTCACACCACTACCGTGCATAGTGACACACCCATGACACACCTCATTAACTATCTTAACTTAACTTGTATTTGGGGAAGCAATTTATTTGTGTTGTCTTAATTGTGTTTATGTACTTTTGAATATTGCTTTGGGGAAAAGGGTGGTGCAACATTTCTCTTTAGTTACAGTATCATTTCAGACACCAAGGGCTCTATTTTCACGATCATATGCGCATTGTCTAAAGTCTGTCGCGCAAGTTGCTTTGGGGGCGTTCCCGACACAATTTGGTATTTTCACGGCGGAAAAAGCGAACATTGCGCCAGGCGCATCATTCAAAATGGTTGGGTTAAGTTACTTCATTAGTCATGGGTGTGTTTTGGGCGTAACATATAATTAACCAATGAGAATTTATACTCTCATTCCCTTTAACTCATTCATTACCTTTGACGTCTGCCGAAGTCATTTCAAAAAGTAACGGCGCTAACCTTTGACATCTTCCGACGTCAAACACGTTTTTTTACAGCTACGCATCGTGGGGCACCTCATCTATGTTGTGTAGAAATTGGAAATTGTGTAGGAACTGATCCTATAAGAGTCAGAAGTCTCATGTGGTCAGAAGTCTTCTCAATGTCACTCTCTGGTGGCCACCAGATGGTAGTGCTGACCCTCTGGGACTGCTATCAATGTTATGATATTTTGTAATATGCACGCTACCGAATCCGATCACTGTGATGAAACACTGTATGAGTAAGATCAAAGATGCACTGGCTATAGCCTACACTTCATTTGCAACTGTGCTAAACAAATAAACAAAAGATAAAGGAATAAAATATAGATGAAATAAAAACAGTCTTCAGATTAGTCTGGTCTGGAGAGCTCTGACACCTCATGCTCACATTGCTATAACTGCGGAAAGGGATCCGATCATCTAGATGGCAGCACTGCGTTTGTCTGTATTTTGATGTTTTTTCACGTCGAGGAAGATGCTTGTGTATATAAACCCAAGACAATCAGATGTAGCTAGCATACGACAATGGTGAAGCGCACTCGTGGTGGACGGGAGAACATACTCTTGCATATGTTTGTGTTTTACTTATTTTGCCTGTGTATGTAGTATTTACATAGTTATTACCGTTACTTGCTGTAGGAATGGACACACACACACACACACACACACACACACACACAAAGAAACACTTGAATGAATGCTAGGTTTTTTTGCATTTTGCTTTTACTAGCTACTACTGTTTTTGACTATGAAATATAGCCACCTGGTGGCTGAATTTTGTCATGTTATATTTACATGGTTACAGTACAGTATTGTTTGTATAGGTGGACAGTTATGACAGACATGAATCATATTTTTGTGACAGGATTTATGTATATAGGCAAATAAACGTTTTATTTTCCCAAGTAAAATGTCGAAGAAATGTATTCACCATGTACAATTCAAATTAAATTTATTTTTACAGTCTAAAACCATTTTCAGTGTTTTTATTCTTATTTATGTTGTATTACATTTGGATGAAATGTTTTAGATGCCAGTAATGCAAAAATATGACAATCAAAAAACATTTTCTGCTTAAAATGTTGGTTTTCACAAAAAGCCATTTTTCTCAGTTTTTTGGTCTGAAAGCAGCATTTTGGGGAAACCCACCTCTGTTCTATGCATGATTGCAAAGGAATGGAAAGAGCTATCAACACACCGTTTTTTAGATGAAAGATGAGACTTTAAGCTTTATTTTGATGTCTTTGGTGTTGACATAGACAAATAACTCAATTTTCTGTTGGGCTTCAAAAAACACCCAAAATGGTGAAAAATGGCTGGCACCACGGGTGGAACAATTTTGAAAATGGCTGGCAGTCAATGAGTTAAGAGACTGCGGGCGCATTGTCCATAGCCTGTTGCTATTACGATGGCGGATTTACCTGGACGGGAGGAGCTTTTCGGTGGAGGAGACCGATCTGCTCGTGCGTGAAGTAAAAACGTGTGAGTAGTTAATATTCGGGAATGGAAAGAATACCCCCAAACCTCCGCGGGTCATAGAAGTATGGGAGGAAATATCTTTAATAATTGTGTCCTCCTTTGGCAAGAAGAGAACTTTCGAACAGTGCCCAAAGCAGTACAACAACGTTAGAAGACGTGAAACAAAAGCTTTAAACTCAAAGGAAACATCAAAAATAAAAGGTGGAAGTCCATCAAACCATTAGTCCACTAGTTTTCTTTTTGACGATTAGTCCATTTCATTTCTTATAACTTGCCATGCTGTTTATTAAATAAACTGCAGAGCATTGCAATCGTATGGAATCAGATTTGTGCCTTTTTGTTCAAAGAAGACTTCTATGAGCTCAATTAAAAAAATGAAATCCAAAATACCAAATTAAAAAAAACAACCAAAAAAATATATTTCCAGTAAAAAATACAAGATTGCAAGGAAAAACTTTGTACATTCGCGTAAAATATTTGCCTTCCCCCCTCTCTTAGTTTTGTTTGTTGTCGTTTTCTTTGATCACGATTCCAGCCTTCTCATTTGCGCTCCCTGATTTTTTGTTTGCGGTTTTGACACAAACCTGCCGGGTGGGTTGGAATTCACTGGGTGCAATCCCATTGGCTTATTCATTTTTGACGGACAGCTTGACGGACAGCTTTTGACGGACAGCTATATGACTGCGCCAATTGTGGTCATGATAATAATAATAATAAGTACAATTACAATTACAACTAGAAAAGCACTCAGAGAGCGCAGACCTCCGCCAAGGCAGCTTAAGTCTCCACCTTATTGTCATTCTCACCTTAATACATTAAAAGACATTAATCGTGTTAAAACATTTTATTACTGGTGTAATAGTTAACTAGTGGGTTCGTTCACTCATGCTCACACGAACTTGGTTGGCTCTTCGGTGCAGGAAAGTACTTTATGTAATTTCCACTGCCAACATGAACTACTGGGCTGCTCACCACTACCGCTCTAACTCTCCTCTGTCTTTCACTGAACCCTCTAACCAAAAACCCAACAACTCCTTGACCCGCAACAGGAGCCCCATTTCCGTACCAACCTATATTCCCTCTGTAGATTCCATGCTACACTGGTAACTTCACTGAATAACAAATTCCTGGATCCAGATGGTTATCCAGATCACCACCAAAAACAAATCAGTTCTAAGTTAGCCCACTTCTGACCTATCCTGAAAATTTCATCCAAATCCATCCATAACTTTTCGAGTTATGTTGTTCACAAACAAACGGACAAACAAACAGACAAACCAACGCCGTCGAAAACATAACGTATAATATATAACATAACGTGAAATATATACCTTGGTGGAGGTAATTATAATAAGAGGGTTCCCATGGGTGCCCTTTCAGCTGTCCTTGCTAACTTATACATGCTAACTTGGTTGAGGCACACATGCCAGGAAAGAGACATGCTATTGATGGGCCAAAAGTTGCAGGAAAGGTGTACTGTTTGGTAAAAGTTCCAAGGTCGCAATGAATTTGTGGAAATTGGCTGAATTTGCATTGAAAGTTGCAGTTACAACATTACAAACTCCTGGAGGGACTTGAACATAGGCCTACAGTAGTGTATGTATTTAAATGAAAATACCCATTATTGAAACAAATCAAAGTGGAGAGTCAGTCTGTGAGTGTCTCACGCAAAAACTAAAACTATATGCTACATAAACTTCACTGGAATGAATTTACCCTATGGTCACTGATTCATGCCAGTTAAGGCCTTTGGTAGACTCAAGGGAGGACATTGGGTTTGACCAGTTTAAAATCCGTTTTCTGCTCAGCACCCAATCGTAATATTGGACATTTCTTTATGCGGAGGATCATGGAAATCCTACTTTTTGGACAGGGAAGGTCATAAAAAAGTCAGGGAATTTTAAGTCTGACTTGGAGTGGGAACCTTATAATAATAATGCTCCTGCTGCTGATGCTGCTACTGATGACGATGACGATGATGATGATGATGATGATGATGATGATGATGATGATGATGATTACATTACTAATAAATGAACACAAGACAAATTACATTGCAGTTATACAAAGCTCATAAAAGAGATTTTGAGTTAAGGGTCTTTAGGGGCTTAGCCCTGATCCTGCTGCAGTAGAGAGGCAAGAAAAAAGTCACTTGTAGGCACTGTTCCTCCCTTAAGGAAGAATGTTGAACAGATCCACGGTCCAAAGGGAAAGTCTATCTGGCTTGAGGTTAGATGGGTATCAGGGTGAGCTAGTTAAAGGAGTCCAAGTTACTGGTAGGCTGTGGTATCTATCCTTAGTTCAGGAGCATAGGTTATTTAAAAGCCAGGAGTAAGACAAGAGTAAGTGTCTCTCCAGTTAAATTAAGTACTTTGATCAGTCAACCATAAAAAGCATCCAATGGTAATAAACCACATTATTATGATAAAATGTTTTTTGTACTTGACTGGTTAAAGTAGTTTAGTTCAGGCACACTTAGTCAAGTCAGTCAAGCACAAAAAGTGCAAAGTAGCAAAGTAGTTTCAATACAAACCTACTGATCTACAGTGTCACAGCTAGATGGGCTTGTGTGTCAAATGAGAGAGTCCCACTGTTGCAAAATGACTTTAAATTCATATGTATATATTATCATATATCATATATATTACAAGATTTTTGCTATATTTTAATTGTGATATCTTCAGGCAATCTCTTGCTTGAAAAGTTGCTTATTTTGTTATCTGTTGAAGTTGTGCAGATCTCTTTAACTCTCTCTTTTTTGTGGAGACAGTTTAAATTGACTACCATGATCTAGTGAAGTACAACTGACAAACACCATTGAGTGAAGTAAATGCGAGGTACTATGTGTGACATCATTTGTTTTCTGCACAGAATGTAATTTGTGTGACATCCATTAATGTCTCACAAAACCAAGTAAGCATAGCCTGCTGTCCACATAAAACACATCAGCATTATGCAAAAGACAATAGCAGTGTGTCCACGGAACTTCTGCTTGCCCTTTCAGCTGTTCCCATCACGGGTTGCCACATCAAATCATCTGCCTTAAACTATCACCGTCTTCTCATCCTTTTCATCTAACACTTCTTTCTTACACCAGCTAACTACATGTCCTCTTTCCTACATTCATAAATCATAAATATTCACTATATATCCTCTTTACAATCTCAGTCTGGTCTCTCTAACTTTATCACCAAAACATCTAACATGCTGTCTGTCCCTATGATGTCCTCATTTTTGACCCTTTCCATTGTGTTAATGGAACTGATGTGCTCCAAAAGACCTCTGTCCAGTAATTCCATGACGTTCTTTGTTTGCATTGTTCCCCTTCCTCATCAGGTGAACTGCTTGTACTTATGTGAACAGAACGCATTATATAACCTGCATAGTGCTAAAATTGAACAGACTCTAGTCCTTTCATGCACAGGTGAGCTGCTTGTACTTTAACGGATAAAATGAGCCCCAAAGAATCCACACCCTGTGGAGCTGAACAATTTTAGGCCTTCTACTGTAATATTCTGCGTTATACATGGCAAGCGACTGCAACTTCACCTACTCGGACCTCAGATCAGCCACGCACTTAGGGCTGTTGCACTAAACTCTTGCCCTACTGCTCCCCAGGCATTGCATGGCTAGCTGCACACTGCTCTGGCTGCTCACTTGTGCCATGCATGTTCACTTCAGGGATAGGGAATTATTTTTTTCAGGGAATTCTGTCTAATGGCATAAAAGAATCTCTCACTTTTAAATTTTCAGAATGATTCAAGTCCATGAAAAAAATGTCTGTGACTATTACAATTTGTAACCCATACGACACACTGTGTTAAAGTTTGTGCTGGACGTTTTATTTTTCGGGCATTAGGGGTTGTCAATACTCTGCCCAAGAGCTTTTGCAGTGCACCTTACAGAGGTGGTATAGTCCCGTGCACACTGTGTAACCTAGCTATACGTTTTTTAGTTGGGGTCATCGGGAGTGTTTTTGAGAGGCTTGGCGTTCTTGGCTTAACAGACATTCAATGCAGTATCATCCCAAAAGCAGACAAAAAATGTTGCTAATGATTTCAGGTGAATTAGGAAATTAAAGGAGTTCAGTTTTAGCAATTGGCAGTCAGTTGGCAATGCCACATGCATACAAGTGCACACAGCAAATTGACTGCATTACTGCAGTCCAAAAGTGTCCAGAGGTGGAGGTCCATGTAGAAATTCCCAGCTAGGCTAGCAGTAGGGTAGTACCACTGCCAAATACTATATTTCGCTACAGTACTCCATAAGGCTCCAGCTTGGCTTGACTATGTATGCTGCATTTAGGCATTTGCAATTGGTTGAAGGAAGGCTTCTACCCACCAGGAAGCCATCATGTGCCAAGGGTAGGAGAACGTAAGGGTAGTGAACGTAAAAACCATGCCATGTATTCCCTCTGTCTGTGCGCTAACAATAACACTGCTGATTTAACCCAATCCACCTGTCTAATGATTTGTTTGCTAATTAGGTTCAGCTGGTTGAGAAAATGGTTGAATCAAATACTATGTGGTAGGGTTTTTACATTTCAGAAGCCAGGATCTCCAACCTTCTTAAAAAAAACTCACCGCCCCTCTTTCAAACTTGTTACTGTTGCTCTCAGACTTCCTGAGTTTGCGTTCGCCAGTGTCGCCCAGGTCCCCGTAGATGGTGAGGAAGACATTGGCGTCCGTCCCCGCTCCGTACATGTCACCAGTTCTCACCGCCACCTTGTACTGGTGGGCTAGACAAGGGCAATTACATATTCTATTTTGAGATTAACATATACATTATGTATAATAGTTTTTATACTATATTTTATACATATGTTTTTTTAATTTTGTATGGAAGTGACATATTTTAAACGTATGAGTGACATTACAAATGTAGCGCACCTTCTGTCTACCACAGCATGCACAACTTTCACACTTTAACAATCATGTTTGTTTGCATTAGCAACAAACTCTCTGAGGCAAAGTAACACTTTGCAAGAAAACATAAGGAAAATATATTTTTAGGAAAATAAATAACTACTATATGTAGGACTGTAGTGCACACTGATGATGTAATACAATTCAGATAAATGTAAAACATTGATTCAACTCCCAAGGTAAAAGGCAAACACAAAATCAAAACATAAACAGAATTTACAGCTATAAATTCAGTATTAAACTGTTAGTGTGTCAATATATTTCCTTAATAAAGAACAATTTTATAATTACTTGCCACAAATTTCTTATATACATACATACTTAACCTTTAGTTTATTGAAGGGTTAGTGGGTTCGGTATTCTTCTAGCTCTATAAGCTTAACTTTGGTAACTAGTGTGTTTGTGTGTGTATTTGTGTGTGTGTGTGTGTGTGCGTAGCACACATACTCTCCAGTGCATCGTCCACCTCAATCTCATTGACCTTCAGAGTTCCGTCTCTTTTCAGCGTTTCTGTGATGATGTCAGAAGGCACCAATTCCAGTACAGTCTCACCGTCTTCCTCAGAGCGTGCTAACCAACCCTCACATGGGAAGATGATGGTCTCTGAGCCCTACCACAAAAGGTGTGAGAAACAAACCTCATTTAAAACTATACTGTGTAAGACCTTTTTTCATCTAGTACTCTCTCCTATGAGCAACAGCTTCGCTTCAGAAGCTAAAATCCAGTTTCATGTACACTTGTTCCCACCATTCTCCAAAATCACCTGATTCTAATTAGCACAACTCTTCAGCCAGGTAGAAAAATAAATTATTGAGTGCACAGGTAAAACCAGGTCATTTGGAATACATGAAACTAGATTGTAGCTTCAGAGCCACATTGTCCATCACTGCTTACAAGTGTTAGACCCTTAAATATACCATGCCAAACAGTATGATAGTCAGGTGGGCTACTATCATCTGTGATTTGCAGACAGATTTTATGTCATATTTTTAAAAAAAAATTTCAATATTTTGTCAACGAAACAAACCTTTCCTTTCCTTAGCAGTCTTCGTATCTCCACTCTGTCGAGGTGCCAGCCAGGGTTCGTTCCCCTGTTGTCATGGCCGATGCGTATCTTCTCGATTACATCCCCGATATCTTCTAGCTGGAAGGATGGATTTCATTGGGTTGTCGTGTTAAATATTATTGCTTGTCGCATAAGACATTTACAAGGTATGAATTTATCAACTTTCAAATGTTCGCTTTTAAATGTCATTTATTTTAGAAATCAAATTTGTGATTTTTTCTACCTTCCGTGCTCTTGACTACCTTTCTACCTTCTGTGCTCGAGAAAAAAAGTGAGTACAGAGGCAGTAGGCATAGCATTAAGCTACTTGTGCCACTTGTTCATCAGGGCCATTCAATCATTTTTTTTTACAATCAAGCAGGTAGTCTAGCTTATGTTGTATATGTCATTGGCTTAGCCCACCTAATTTTGTCTGTGCCCACACATTTCAGTATTTCTGGCTATGCCGCCAGCTTTAGTGAGTACTGGTCTTCTGTAAAGTACAGTACTGGTCTTCTGTAATGTCATTGGGACACATATGCAATTGAGTATTTGGCACACCATTAACCATTGCTCCATAACCCAACACAATTTGAAGCGTCATAAATCACAACTGCATTCACCCTGGAAAATATCTGATCATGTAGCAGCCTACTAACCTCAACAATAAACATATCTTCAGCTCCCCTTTCAAAGAACAAGCGCCGTTCTCTCTCATTGACGCAGAGATGTTTCTGCTGTGTGCACACAGCATTGCTCCCGTAGAGGACAATGAATACGTCTGCATCAGTACCCGCCCCAAACACGTCACTGGTGAATGTTTTTATCTCGTATGGGACAACTGGGATTTAAAATGGACACATTAAAAAAAATTAAGTGCATAAATAAAGAACATTTATTTATGGCCCACCCTGTATTTCTGAGACAATAAGATAATGTTGTAATGTTTTGCAACACTACGAAATTTTGATGTAAAACTAGGGGACTAGCTATCTAAAAGGCAGACAAAACCTTTCAAATATTTCCGACAGCTTGCTGGCACTGCTGGAGGATGATAATTGCTGTTTCAGCAATGTCATACTGTAAAGCTTTTTCTCTTATTTTTTGGTGGTTTCCTACCCTCCACCCAAAATTGCACAGTGTATTCTGGACCACTTTTGTTTATCTACTATATAACTATAATGCCATTCAAATAAATTCAAGATAGTACCTAAATGATTTGTCTGCTTAAAAGGATACCTCAAATAGTAGTGAAAAGTTACATAATGTTGCTTCAAAATATATGTGCTGTATGGTCAAACTGGTGGCCAAGGCCTGTTTTTCTCACAGGGAACGTAGAACTCGGTCTGGAGCTCTGCCGGGTACAGGTCTCTCACAATGGCACCATCGTCCTCCCCTCGGTCCAGCCAGCGGCCACAAGGGAAACGTATTCTCTGTCCTTGAGAAGGAGCGTTGATGTCCACCCAGTCCAAGAACCAGCCAGGTGACCCCCCTAGGTTACATTAAGGGTGGATCCACACCAGGAAAGTCTGTTAGTTGCCTTGCTTTGGTCCAAACCAAAATAGAATGTTTATTTTCTGTTTGGTGCAGTTTCCTTTCACATTGCATTTTTTAGCTGGTGGACTATAATTTGTAGTTTAACTCACATGTGGTAAAATCATTCAATCATTGGGCAGAAATATTTGGGACAAAAAGGTCAAAGTGAAAATATTGCGGAAATCTTGCAGTTTTTCTTTTACTCTATTGTATTTAACCTGTCTAAAGTCAGTCGGGCAAGTTGCTTTGGGGGCGTTCCCGACACAATTTGGTATTTTGACGGCGGGAAAAGTGAACATTGCGCCAGGCGCATTGTTCAAAAAGGTTGGTCTTAAATTACTTCATTAGTTAATATTCGGGGATGGAAAGAATCCCCCCAAACCTCCATGGGTCAAAGAAGTATGGGAAGAAACATCTTCAGTAATTGTGTCCTCCTTTGGCAAGAAGAGAATTTTCAAACAGTGCCGAAAGCAGTACAACAACGTTAGAAGATGGGGAAACAAAAGCTTTAAACTCAAAGGAAACATCAAAAATAAACGGAAGGTATAGGTCCATCAAACCATTAGTACTCTAGTTTTCTTTTTGATGATTTGTCCATTTCATTTCTTACAACTTGCCACGCTGTTTATCTAAAACGACAAAAGAAATCGTAAATAAACTGCAGAACACTGCAATCGCTGTTTATTTAAAATGACAAAAAATCGTAAATAAATTGCAGAACATTGCTATAAATTGCAAAACATTGCTATACTGTCATTATTTGTGCCTATTTGCTTACTAAAACATAAAATGCATGGCTATACAGGCTATACATGTTGCAACTTTTCTGCCAGTTCAGCTCGCCTCTCTGGCGCAACAGCAGGTGCATCGTTGTGCGCCCCTAAAATAGCTTTTCAACAATGCGCAACTGACAACTGACAAAAAACATGGTTTAAAGTGGTCTATAGGAATATGGTTTTTGCGTCCTCATAATAGCATCTGGTGCGCTTCGCGCCAGACCACACCTCTTCTTTTCGCGCAGGGCGCAGTGTCATTTGCTATCTAGACAATGTGATTTTTTGCCCGAAAAAATGAATGATGCGCTGGCACAGAATAGCAATGACAGCATGCGCATGTCGCGAATGCACAATGCGCCGTGGCATGATAGGGCCCAGTGTCTTTCTTCATTATAAAAGGAGCAGCATTATTACTGTATTCTGAATTTTACTGACTTACATTAGTATAAATTGCAATAAAGATTAGTTTTTTATCTGATGTTTTTTTCTATAAACTCTACCTTCCCAGGTGCAGTCATGTCAAAACACTACTGGCCAGATTGGAACAGCACTGAATGGTAAGATGGAAGAACTAGGAGTTGGAAAATGTTAAATGGAAAAAAAAAACTTTGTACTTAAATGGAATGTCAAATGTCTCATACATATACAATTATACCAGATACATATATCTTACATATAAAAGCCCATCAAATAGAGAAATATTTGCAATCTATATATAAGTACAAATATATTTGCAAGTCATATAAAAAACATAGTTGTGCCACTAATATAAGTTGAAGCATATGGCATTATCATACAGTATATGTAGATATGTGCATGTATACATATATGTGCCTTGCATATATTTCACATATATGTACATATACGGGAAAATACATGGCACTTATAAGAAAACGGCCATTTCTGCCATATTTTGAAATATATGTTTCATATATATGTATCACTGCGTGCACATGGTAGGATCGGGTTGGATTGGGATTGGTTTGGGTGTTGCTACCCAACGGGTGGTCTGTCCCAAAATCCAAGTGCACATGCAGTTCGTCTAAGCGGATAATGGTCAGAGAGCTGGCCTTTTCCGCTACGCTAGGTGGGTGGCGCTGTAGTCAACCAGTGGTGTTATCGATCTATTATTATTATCTTTTAATGCAAGGAACGTCTGTTCCACGCATAACTCTCAAACCACTCATCCGCTCAATCTCAAATTTGGAGGGCGTCATCATAATGTTACCAGTGTGTGCAGTGCCAAGTTCCGTGTTGTTCAGGCAAAAAATGCCAAAGATATCGGTCAAACCATGCCGACCCAGCCATGACGACCCAGGCTGATAGGTTTTACAACGCCAGCTGCTACAATGTTGGACATAACGCGACTAATGACATAACTACAATAATGGATATAACACGAGTAAACATTTGCCCACAACAAAGATGATATGCAGGTAAGATACGCAAAACTAAACCAGGAATTACCGAAATACAGACAGCAAATTACTTCAGAATTTCATCAACTACAGGCGGCCATCCCCCAGTGTTGAAGATAACCATCTACTTGGTGAGGAGCTTAATAACTGTACTGTGCTTTACTGTCGGTTTGATATTGGGTCAGTCAGTTCCATCACCCAGCTGAGCCAGGATATAACTACCAACACCCATCTGGCAACCCCTTCCCTCCCTGCTACACAATCCACACTCATTATACAGGAGGAAGCAGTCTGCCACCTCTTCCAGAGACAGAACATCCGTAAGGCACCAGGACCAGATGGAGTAAAACCTTCCTGTTTGAAAATCTGTGCTGTCCAACTCGCTCCAGTCTTCACAGAAATTTTCAACACATCACTGGAGTTGTGTAAAGTCCCGTCCTGCTTTAAAATGTCAACCATCATACCAGTCCCAAAGAAATCCTCCATCTCTGGACTAGACTACAGACCTGTGGCTTTGACCTCAGTCGTCATGAAGACCTTTGAACGTCTGGTCCTGTCCCACCTGAAAAGCATTGTAAGCCACCAGATGGACCCCCTACAGTTTGCCTATAGGGCCAACAGGTCAGTGGAGGACACAGTGAACATGGGGCTGCATTTCATACTGCAACATCTTGACCAACCGGGGACGTATGCCAGAATTCTATTTGTGGACTTTAGCTCAGCGTTTAACACCATCATACCTGACATCCTTATTACCAAGCTCTCCCAGCTCACTGTATCTCCTGCTATGTGTCAGTGGATTTACAGCTTCCTGACAAACAGGAGCCAGCATGTTAGGCTGAAAAGTGGTGCAAGGACTATCAGCACAGGAGCTCCACAAGGGTGTGTTCTTTCCCCTCTGCTCTTCTCCCTCTACACCAATGACTGCACTTCCAACGATCCAGCAGTAAAATTCCTGAAATTTGCAGATGACACCACTGTAATTAGGCTCATCGAAAATGGAAATGAGTCTGCATATCAGTGTAAGGTTGAGAAGCTGGTGCTCTGGTGCAGTCAGCATAACTTGGAGCTAAATCCAACTAAGACTGTTGAGATGATTGTGGACTTCAGGAAGAACCCCTCAGTGCTACCGCCTCTCATTATATCAAACAGCCCTGTATCAATAGTGAATACATTCAAGTTCTTGGGATCCAACATCTCCCAAGATTTGACATGGGAAATAAACATAAACAACATCCTAAAAAAGGCTCAGCAGAGGATGTACTTTCTACGTCAACTGAGTAAGCATGGCCTACCACAAAATCTCTTAGTCATGTTCTACACAGCAACAGTTGAATCCATCCTCTGCACATCCATCACTGTCTGGTTTGGGGCAGCAACAAAAAAGGACAGATGCAGACTACAGCGTACAGTCAGGTCAGCAGAAAAGATCATTGGTGCCCCCCTTCCCTCCTTACAGGACCTGTACTCTGGCAGGACCAGGAAAAGGGCAGAGAACATTATCAAAGACCCCACACACCCTGCACACGCATTATTCAACCTCCTCCCCTCTGGCAAGCGTTACAGAACCCTATATACCAGAACAACAAGACATAAAAACAGCTTTTTCCCTTCTGCCATCAGCGTCATTAACAATGGATAAGTCCCGACCATCATAATCTTTTGCATCAGGCATCTTTTGCTCCCTTTTGCATTATTTTTTCATCACTTTTTTCTCTTTCTTCTTCTTTTAAATTCATTTTTATCATATATACTATATATATATTTTAAATCAATTTTATTATATTTTTGCACTTACTATTTTTGTACTTTTTGCAAAGAGAGAGACACTGCGGACTTAAGTCAAATTCCTAGTATGTGCAAGCATACTTGGCCAATAAATCTGATTCTGATTCTGAACAGCAAACTACAGCACTGCACACATATGCCTACAGTGCATACAGACGACACGTAGAGGAGACTGAACCTTTCACCTCTCGTTCCGGTTATCCCACATCGCAAAACAGCGGCTAAAGAAAATCTTACAAGTCAGTCAGTGCAAATGTATTTACATAGCCTCCTCCTTTCACCTGATATTATTACCCACTTAAACAATAAGGTGGTCTAAACAAAAACATAATACTCTGGCGCATCTTCTATGGGCTCTGCACTATTCCTACTAAATAAAGACAATAAACAAACTTTCTGGCGGCATATAAAGACGGTGTTCGAAGAGTTTGACGCATTCAAGTACATGCTGTGCATTCTGCTGTGTTTGGAAATCCGTATGAAGGAACAAACTGCATTTTTGGTTTCATTGATACATGCACAGTACGTGAATCTGATCCGATCCCCTGCACAAGGCAGAACCAAGTGGTTTAACATCGGCTTAAGCCTGGCGTTCCAAGTGGTTTCGTGAAACCAATTCCTATCCGATCTTTATCCCGTGCACAAGTCGATACGATCCCAAACCAGTTCCAATCGGTTTCAACTCGTCCATGTGCATGCAGTGTATGTGTTTTACATGTATTTTCATTCAGGCAGTAGGCATACATATATGTAATTTACACATATTGAAATATATATTACATTTTTTGTATGGAAAGGTGTAGCGAATGGGTGGAGAAGTCACCCCACCGGGATCCAGAGTACCAGACGTGTACTTTGACTGCAACGCTGTTGGTATGGCAGTCAGAGCACACCCACAACCCTAGTGATGGTCACTCCATCACAGAAGGTTGATACTGATTGCCGCAATATTATCACAAAGCCATTGTCAATATCTTGTTTAGTTTACATATATGACACAAATTATAATGGCCTACATTTTTATTGCATTAGTGTTTGCCAATAGACAATTAAAGAAAACATGGGGCTCAAAACTGTTTGTAAAGTAATTAATCTGTTAATTTGACACACAAAGATAAACTGTCATTTATTTTTGAAAAATATAGCCTACAACTGTTACAAATTCCTGATATTCATATTTCTCTATCCTAAGACAATAAGATGAAAGCAGTAATGTTTTTTTTGCCTCATTCTTTTGGAAAGTAATTCTGACTTTACTTAAATTGGTAGACATGATTGCTTTTATATTGGCTGGTTACTCTGATCAGAGTTGAAAAAACATGCACATGGCAAGGGGGAGAGACAACAGTCCTATTTTACGACATTGTGTTGTAAAACATTTACTTCAAGACAGTAGGAGGAGCTTCGTAGAGAAAAAGCACTCAGAGTTGCCTGGTGTACTGTACCTTTAAGGCAAGATGTGCATAATTTTTATCTACTACCCCGTGTGAGTCAGGAAAAAGAAGCGAGACACGTGTCAGGACCAAGCAGCAACATTCCAGGCCAAACAAAAAGCCAAAATTAATTGTTCTAAAATACATCACACGTCCATTGCGGGCTGGCTGCAGAAGTGAGCACCCTGCCATAGACTTTCATGTTAAAACAATTAAAATTGGTGTCTCTCAGTAGGTTTCAGGTCCATGCCAACTCTGAGGGGGGTGAACCTTTTTAGAATCCATTAGTTTAATCCCCAGATACATTGGTGGTCATAGAATGAATTGGCCAAGATGGCGGTGCTCAGAACCTTCAATTTTGGCTTTATCCGGTCTATGCATGACATCACAGAGGGTTTGGGTCCAGGGTCCAGTTCTCTTATATACAGTCTATGGTCAGAACAAACACGCTTTTTTGGTACCACTTGATACTAACTACTTCCTATGAATCATTTGTTACATATTTTATAACATTTGCTAACTCTCAGTAAGCACTTTGTTCATGATTTTTTTATATCATTTCACACCAGGCAATCATTTATAACCATATCTACATCCACTTGTTTCTTTTTTCTTTGTTGGATGTCCATCTGTCAGTCATCATGCTTTTTATCTCTCTGCCTGCTGTCTTTCTCTCTCACTAAATGTCTGTTTTTCTGTGTCTAAAAGCAATTTTTAACAAATAATAAACAAAGTGTTTTCACAAAGACTACACAAATACACATGAATGCTTCATAGGGAGTAGTTACCATAAAGCTATCATTTTTACCAGCCTATAGTGATCTCTTACCTTCAAGCAGACATAAGCAAGCAAGCTAATACCAAGCAACTGTGGGCTAGTCATGTTCAGAAACACCTACTAAGCTATTGCCAGCCACTTATCGCTCTTTCACTTGTAGCCTGTGTGACAAGCCACGCCTACCTGAGTTGTCATGGCCAATTCGCAGCTTCCTCAGCTCCCCGAGGTCAACAGCCTCCACAGTGAATTCGTCGATCATGCCCTGCTCGAACTTGTTCTTGTGCAGTTTGCAGGCTTTGAGATTGATTATACCTATAGGCAAGAACAGACAAAAATAATACATTAAATTATTACATTACATTACACTTAGCAGGCGGTTTTATCCAAAGAGACTTACAAAAGACGACACAAATCAAGCTACAGATACGCAGAGGAGAACAGAGTAGGCAAGAACATAGCAAAGTTAGTGCTGACAGGGTACAGGAAAATGCTGGTAAAAGGAGGTGTAACCCCTTTTTACTGGGTGCTAGTCACCCAGCACAGTACAGACTACTCTAAATAACAATAAATAATACAAAGCAGTGGCGCAAAAGGATCCTGGTGTTCTCAGCAGTGGAATGGTGCTTTGGCTGAAATTCCTGCTTTCCAGTAGGCTAGTGTGGCATTTACAACACATATAAATATAAACTAGATGCACCACATAGCAGTACATGATATGATCGCCGCATTATGCTGTTTAGCACAAAGGGAATAAAATATTTGTATATGATTTTCTCAAGGTGCTGTTCACAGATAACGTACAACAAATTTCTTCACAATCAGATGAATGCCCTCAGAGAAATTGTGTAAAATGTGGTCAACATAAAGGGGTGTGCCCTAATGTGTTTGATGCGGGTCGTCTCAAAGAATGCAGGAAAAAGGAATTGTGCTTCTGTACCTCATCATTTCGTAGTTATTAGTCACAATGTAATGCAATCAGGAAACATAACATGCTTCAAGAGTAGTGGTTGTACATGGCAAATCTTATGCAACAAGGAACCATGCCAATATACTAGGAATTCATAAACTGAGGATATATAACACTTTTTTTAAGACGCAGGGCTCTATTTTCACGATCATATGCGCATTGTCTAAAGTCTGTCGCGCAAGTTGCTTAGGGGGCGTTCCCGACACAATTTGGTATTTTGACGGCGGGAAAAGTGAACATTGCATGTGTTTTGGGCGTCACATACAATTAACCAATGATAATTTATACTCTCATTCCCTTTAAGAGCCAGCGGGCGCATTGTCCACGGCCTGTTGCTATTACGATGACGGATTTACCCGGATGGGAGGAGCTTTTCGGTGGAGGAGACCAATCTGCTCGTGCGTGAAGTAAAAGCGTGTAAGCAGTTAATATTTGGGGATCGAAAGAATTGTAATTCCAATGTGATATTAGACAACTACACAGGGTACTGCCCCAGTGTTCAAATTTTTAGGAAAGAATGTGGTCGCATTAAGAGAGGAGAGGGGTATAAAAAAGTGGTGCTCATGAAATACTGGAATTTTCAGCATTTTTTAGGACATGTCTATCCATATCTGAAGAGTCATATCTGAGAAGCTAAACAAGATATCAAGCTGACATTTTGGTTTTATTCTAATAAGACATGCAACAATGTTTGGACAACAAAATCAGAAAAAATTGAGGACCATGGTGTCGGACCTCTTCCAACTGATATAATAGTAATAGTAATCTAATATAATAGTATTTAGTACAGTATATATAGTAGTAGTAATGATGGTATATAAATATATTACCTGTGTCATCCTTCTCCCCATACAATATGGCAAAGACGTTGGCATCAGTTCCCGCATGCTTCTTTTCTCCAGTCTTGACCCGCATTGTATAAGTTGTTGACATGGCTGTATATACAAGAACATAGACATTTAGTCAACAAAACATGAAAAAACAAGAACATAAACATGAACAGCATTCTAAGAAAACTGTCATGATAACTAACTAGATGTACCAGATAGCGGTACATAGTATGACTGCCACAGTGTACTGTGAAGTTCAGCACAAAGGGAATTATAGTGCCCCTATGGAATGAATGTCCATTCTGTAGTTATAAGCCACTCCCTATGGAACAAATTTCATGAAACATGTGTGCTTACAGAGGTTGCAGTAGTGGCCCTACATGGCAAATTTGATGCCATAGTGACTTTCTACGCCCAACATACTGGTGAGTCAAAACGTAGCTTATTTTATACTGTGCTACATGCCAAATGACCATTTATGGACTGAGTTTATACACCTTGTTTAGCCCAAGGTATGACAAATGTTTAGTCTTCTTGTTTGCAGTGGTTGGTGAGTTTTTCCACAAAAACTGATTTTAGCTTCACATTTCTCAAGAGAACAATGTACACACAAAATTTCACAAAATGTGGTGTGGTCTTAAAGAATGTTTCATCCGTTGAGTATATGAGGTTTAATAAAATTTGGATAGTTCCAAAACAAGATATTTAGTGTAGTATAATTACAAGCTATGCTTTAAATATTGATTGGTATGTAACTTTGTAATGCTTTAACTTTTAAAGAAGTTTCTTGACAATTGGATGAATGGTCTTCTTAATTGCAACGGTTACTGAGTTACTCCGCGACAAATAATTTCGGTCTTCTCGCCTTTTTGGGGCACCAGTGGAAAGGCGGGTGGCCCACGGGGACCAAAACAGCTGATTCTGTATCATCCATATGGGGCTACAACCCCAACAAGTTTCGTGTTCCACGGTCTTTCCGTATTCCGGGAATCATCGTCACAAAATCGGTGAAAAAAAGCAGAGAAAACAGCAGAAGGCAGTAAAAAAGTAAAAAGCAAAAAAAACTAAACTATATACGCTAAGCTAGCAGCAATAATAACTAGATGTACCACATAGCAGTACATGGTATGACCACCACAGTGTATGTTGGAAATGGGCATGGATGTGGGTTTTGAATGAATGACATTCTGTGTGTTTGTGTATATTTTTTGTGCAGTTCCCACCTTCTTGGTCCAAGATATTGGCAATGAAAAATCCCAATTTTTGCATTTAACTATATCACTAGGTGGCGCTATGCTTCATGTGAGTGTTTATGGGATGGGTCAATACGCCTCTTTAACACCAACATACTAACACAAAATCGTTGTCTTGGGAAAAATAGCTGACAAGTTGTTTAAAAAAACTGTTTTTGGACACCTGGCTTCAACAGAAAAAACATTGTCCCCTTTAACAAAATTTGATGCACATGAAAAGAAAGCTGTTTAGAGTTGGCCTGTCAATTTTCACCACATTGGAGCAATTAGAAGCAAAGATATGGACTTTTGAAGAATTTTAAGCTGTGTTTCAAATTTTCATTGACATGTAACTTTTAAAGATACTCAAGATAAATCCTTTGATACATTTTTGTCATCATTGTCTGCAGATGAGATGTACCAAATTTGGTGAGATTCACATGAACGGTTTATAACTAGTTCATTTGGTTTCGGTTTCGCAATGTTTTCGGTCAATAGATTTCAATGAGAAAAAGAACTGCTTGTAAACATTACTGTTTTCTAGATCATAGGCAAAATGACATTTTGTACAATTACAGCGCCCCCTATAGGCCAAATTTATGGCATGTGCTGTGCTTTTAGAGGTCGTGCATGACTTATATTGTGCAGTTTCCACCTTCTCAGTCCAAGATATTGCCATTACAAAATCCCAATTTTTGCATTTTCCCATATCACTAGGTGGTGCTTAGGCCATCGCCTCTGTGACACCGACATATCACAAAAAATTCATGTTGTTCTGTGAAACGTTCATTGAGTTATTTAGCAAAATCTGCATCTCACCCTCTTTGATGGACACTGGCACAACTGGGGGGGCGGTGGCCCTTGGGGGCCAAAAGCTTCTAGTCGCTACGTTCTAGGGCTACATGCTTACAAAGGGTTAGGGTTAGGGTTCATGTCCCCCAGAATTCCAGTGTCCTGGCATTTGTTGACGGAAATTCGGTGAAAAAAAATGACCGCTTTCACTAGCAGTGGTCATAATGACAGGCCACGATTGATTTTGCCATATATACATAGTGTGGTGGCATAATGCAGATTCAAGGTATGGCAAAAGTCAAAACTGGCTCAGTTAAGAAACTAATTCAGGTGTATATTTAAGCAATATAGTAGGAGTGAGGTTGTTTATGGATATCCTCACAGGTGTGGTTCAGCCGTAGGCACAAAGCTTAAAGGGCTGGCTACCATAGGTAACCACACCCGTGAGGATATCCACAAACATCACAAACACGAGCGTTATATTGCTTTCATACAACAGTTCCATTGCCAACACAATTAGTTTATAGACATAATTTCTAAATTCGGTGTAAAGGTTTATTTACAGTAATTGTATTTCAGTTTGCTCCAGTCTCCACACCACAATATAGTTCCAGTTTGAGTTAACAGCGTCTGTGGTTGCTATGCAACAAGTGTTTATTTATACACACTGATTTGGACATGCCCCTGTATTGTGACCATACTCCTCAAAGGGTTAATATATTTAGTTAGGTTACCGTCATAACAGTGAAATGGACCATAATTCTGCATTTGTGTTGTGGCTTTTGCATTCCTGTTGTGACTTTTGCATTCACTATGTTCCCTACAGGCCACCATAGTTGTCACCTTTCTGCTCCAATCCGAGCTTGGCAGCGCCGCCCTCCTCCTCATCATCTCTCTTCATAAAGGCCTCGTCCACTGGCACCAGCTCCCGGGCAATCTGCCCGTCATCCTCATCGATGGCCAGCCAACGGTTGCAGGGGAAGTAATACCTGAATATTGGGTAATGTAAGTTAGTGTGAATAGAATGTATATATCTATATTTACATTTTTTAACAGCCAGGTGGTCAGGATTGGGCTGGTTAGCTTCAGAAAATTAGCAAGACATTGGCACATTAATTTGGAGGAGACCAATTTGTTTGTGCACAAGCTGCTTATCTTCAGGGATGGGAGAAACCCCTCATGCATTCGTTAGTTTGACTTTATCTTTAGGTCTGTACGTAATTTCCCTTTGATTATGAACAATGCATGTATGTTTTTTTTTTAAGAAATGGATTGTTCAAAAAATGTGCATTACTCAAGATATCTGCCAGTGTGTCTTGTGTCCCTGCACTTAGTAAATCATTACATTAGGCTACTCAAAAAGGCTAAGTTGTATGCACCTGGACATCTTTTTGGAGCTTAAATATGTTTCACCTTGTCTGTAGCTTGCAATGGCAATTCACACACTGTTGTTGCCGTGATTTATGTCATTACATTACATCACACCATGACTTTAGTGGATGTCTACGGGCCCCTAACAGCCACTCATCAAAAGGGGGATCCCCCTCGGTATATCTCAAAGTGTTATGTGCCCATAAAATAGCTTTTCAGCAATGCGCGACTGACTACAGACCAGCTTTATCTTGGTCACTGGTGCACTTGTTATCTGCATCCTTAAATTAGCATCTGGTGAGCTTTGCGCCAGACCACACCTGTTCTTTTCGCTGACATGCCAGTGAGGTTGCAGTGTCATCTATCTAGACAACGTAAATTTCTGCAGAAAAAAACGAATGATGCATTCGCATAAAATAGTAATGACAGCATTCCCATGTTGGGAATGCATTTTTAACCAGTTAGGCATATCCTTTCCTCCACAGGTGTCAAAGTCAGAGATTTCAAGGGCAAAGCCCTGCTACATATTTCTCCTGCCTGTACAATTCACATAGGTGATTTTGCAAATCACCCCATGTACCTCTCTAAGTATTTGCAAAACTGATGACGTGATGGTCACACCATTGCATACATCGGACCACTTCTTCACCCACCTCATGGTGTCCCTCCCGGAATTACCACCCACTCCTCCACCCATGGTCACCTTCCACTGTAATCTCCGCAGCTTGTCTGCCACCCACTTTGCCTCAGTCATTGCTTCTGCTCTTCCCCCTCCCAACAGTTTCTCTCTACTAGATGTCGATGCTGCCACAGAATCTCTCAGCTCTACACTAACCTCCTGCCTAGATTCCCTGTGTGCTCTTTCCACCCAGCCCCGCCCACGGTTGACAGATGCCATCCACTTATCACGCACCACACTCAGAGCTGCAGAATAGAAATTGCCAACAACCCCGTCGACCTCGAGACCTTCCAATCTCTCCTGGCGTCATTTTCATTCGTCGGTGCTGGGTCCCCTTCTCTTTGCCATCTACACCACCTTGACAGCCCATGTTTTCCACTCACACGGCTTCTCCTACCACTGCTATGCCGATGACACGTAGCTGTACATGTCGTTCCAGCCTGACGACACCACGGTCTGTGCACGCATCTCCGCCTCTCTCTCATCTATCCACTTTGATGAAAGATCACCATCTCCAGCTTAATCTGTCAAAAACTGAACTCCTGGTCATCCCTGCCCATGAGTTAATCCACCATGACATCAACTTGAATATTGCCACTTTCACATTGCTAAAAACCTGGGTGTCATATTAGATGACTGTCTATCTTTCTCTGAGCACATTTCCTCCGTAGCACGGTCATGCCGCTATGCATTGTACAATATTAGAAAATTCAAACCGTACCTGACTCAATGTGCCGCTCTGCTCCTGATACAGGCTACGGTCACCTCCTGCCTCAACTACTGCAAATCCCTTCTAGCCGTCCTACCTGCTTGTTTGATCAAACCATTGCATATGGTCCAGGACACAGCAGCACGACTGTTTTTCAATCAACCCAAAAGGACACATCACTCCACTCTTCAGCGACCTGGCTCTGACGCTAGCCTACAAAGTCATTTCAGGATCCGCCCCCGCCTATCTCAATGTTTTACTAAAGGCTCATGTACTGTCCAGAGCGTTACGAGCCGCTCATACAAACCCTCACCTCTCACAAAGCAAGGTCACTCTAAACTTTTTTCACCACCCCCTCTGCCGGCAGAAAGATCCCCTGATCAAACTAACGGCTTGGAATGTGGATAGCTTTAGTGCACTAACAGTGGCAGTAGGGACGACCTTGATAAGTGTACTGTCTAATATGCTGTGGGTCTCTGCATTAAGGGTAGTTTTGAAAACAAGCTGGGACCCAGGATGCCAAGGCCATTCTCTATTCCTGAGCTTACAAGAAAAAGAAGAATTTGTGCGCATCCTGTGAATGTGGTAAACCAGTCAAATCTCCTGCCTGTTCCAAAACAACCTTAACCTTAACCTTAAACACATCAGTGGATATGACACCTAAGCTTACTGTAAAACTAGCTCTTCTGAATAGCAGATCACTCTCTAACAAGTCATTTTTAATTAATGATTTTATTTGCACACAAACTTGATTTTTTACTTCTTACTGAAACCTGGCTGAAACAAGCAAACAGCTTTACTACCCTTATCGAATCGAGTGTCACAAGAGCTAATAAGTGGGGAGGCAAAATAGCAAATATATTCAAAGCATCTTTTCAGTGCAAACAGACAACATTTGGCAACTTTACGTCCTTTGAGTACTTAAGTGCACTCCTTAAGTGTTCTCCTAGTATGTTACTATTGACTATCTACAGACCATCAAGACTCTCAGTAACACTTTTTCTGGAGGAGTTTGCAGAACTCTTATTGGATATTTGACAGTCTTATTATATCAGGGGATTTTAACTTGCATGTAGATAATGTAGAAAACACCTATGCCAATGAATTACTCACACTGATTGATACATTCAACCTAACACGTTGCATGTACAGGGACTAACACACTTTCATGGCCATACCCTTGACCTTGTCATCACAAATGGTCTTAATGTCTCTACAACTGTTATAGACTTGGCCTTATCTGATCAGTTCTGTGTTTTCTTTGATGTTTTATGTCCCCTCACATTCAGAAGCAGTCTATGACTGTAAGAAGGAGAGTTATACACAATGACACGTCTTCTTTTTGAGCATTCCCTCCCACAGCCCCTAGGTCAACCATCAGACTGTGCAGATGAATTAATGACGAATTTTACTTAAAAAATGACACATATTATAGATAGTATTGCTCCTTTAAAACTCAAAAGAGTCACTAACAAGCAAAAAAACCCTGGAAACTGAATCAAATGGTTAAACTGCTAGAGAGAGTGTAGAAAGACTGAAAGAAAATGGCATAAATCTAATCTTCAGATCCACTATCAAGTCCAAAAAGAGATGCTCCGTAAATACAATTCAGAAATTTCTAAAGCAAGACAGTTTTTCTTCTCTAACATCATAAACAGCAATGTCAACAATGCCTGTGTGCTATTTTCTACTGTTGAGACGTTAACAAACCCGTCATCACAATTGCCTCCTGAGTTTCTCTCAGCTAATAAATGCAACAACTTCACATCTTTTTAAATTTAAATTTAAATTTATTAAAATTAATAAAATATGACTGAATATAGCTTGTCATTTGCAAATAGCCCAAAATCTGAAACCATTGGCTCCAGTGAGAGGGGGCCTCAGCTCAATGCCAACATTTAGCTTAAGTAATTATGATATTCTTGAAAAAACTGTACAAAATCTTCACGTAATATCAACAGATGTACAGATTATAAATACATCACTACAGTCTGGCATTTTTCCTTCCTCTTTGAAAAAAGCAGTTGTAAAACCTTTACTCAAAAAGAATAACCTTGATGTTTCAGTGCTTAACAACTACAGGCCCATATCCAATTTACCATTTATCAGGAAAATAATTGAAAAAATAGTCTTTAATCAATTAACTGCCTTTTTGACATCAAATAATTGCTTTCATAAGCCTCAGTCAGGTTTCCATGCCAATCACAGCACTGAAACATCTCTGATTAAAGTTATAAATGATATACATCTTAACTTTGATGCTTGAAAAACATCAGTCTGGATGTTACTAACTATTAACTGTCATGGTTTCCTTCTGGCTTTCTGGCAGTGCTGTGTTTTTCCTTGGTTCGCCGTTAATTTTTCCCTAATCACATTATTAGTTTCACTTATTTACTCTGCACCCTGCGCTTCTTGCACTGCCACGTTAATCTGCCTCACCGGCTCGTCTCATCTCCCTGTCTTCTTGATTATTCCCCGCATCTGCACTTCCTCGTTTACGCTCATTTAGCTCCTTAGGTTCCCCCCTTCTTAAACACTCACTTTTCACTCCCTCCTTGTCGGTTCGTCTGCTTACCACGGTGGTTCTCCACGGCAAGCTTTTGACTTCTGACTCCTGTTTTGATCTCGTCCGTCTTATTTTCTGTTCACCAGTCCGTAGTAGTTTGTTTCTGTTCTCCACCGGTTTGTTTACTCAAGTCTAGTTCCTGTGTTTCGTATCCTCCCTTGTCTCCTCAGACCGATCTCTGGCTTGTGACCCGGCTCGTTCCTGACCACGCGCGATTCTCCGGCCCTCGGCTCCAGACCCAGCTCGTTCCTGACCACGCCCGTGCGGGCTCCTCCAGGCTCCGTGCCCACGCACTCAAACGAGCGCCACCTGTAGTTCTGTCTGCCCAGTTCTGGGCCCCCTGACTCCCTGTTCCCCTGAATCCCTTAATAAAGGTCCTTTGGGTTATGCTACGCTATTGGGTCCACTCTCTTGTTTGTCTCCCAGTTCCCGTGACACTTAACGCTGCTTTTGACACTGTTGATCACTCCATACTACTACATCGACTCGAACATTGGGTAGGATTCACTGGTATAGTTAACAATTGGTTAAAATCATACTTGCAACAAAGGAGTTTCTTTGTTGAAAGTTAGTTCACTGTCAATAAACACACCACGGTTTTTAACAGTATCTTTTGCTTTAAAGATAGGATTGACGCCTGAGGGACATCACAGGTCAAGGACACAGGTGGTGATGCATAGTTTCCAATAGCAACAATCACATGAAAGCAATCATTAAATCTGCATTTTATCACCTAAAAAACATTACCAAACTTAGAGGTCTTATGTCAAAACAAGATTTAGAAAAACTTGTGCATGCCTTTATTTCCAGCAGGGTAGATTACTGCAATGGCCTTTTCACAGGCCTTCCTAAAAAGACCATCAAACAGCTTCAACTGCTCCAAAATGCAGCAAGAGCTCTTACAAAAGCAAGTAGAACTGAACACATTACTCCAATTTTAAGGTCCTTGCACTGGTTCCCAGTAAGTTATAGAATTGACTTTAAGGTATTGCTTCCTGTGTTTAAAACACTAAATGGGTTGGGACCAAAATACTTGTTGGATATGTTCTTGCTATATGTACCAACTAGGTCTTTAAGATCACAGCAGAAACATCTGTTGGTAAAACCTGCTGTCACAACAAAATGTGGTAAAGCAGCTTTCAGCTACTATGCAGTTCAGCTTTGGAACCAGCTTCCAGAAGACATCAAAAATGCTCCTACTGTTGGAAGTTTCAAATCTAGACTTAAGACCAAACTGCTTTAAAATGCTTTTTGCTACTGATTTACCTTTAATTAATTTTGTTTACCTATTGCTTTCTGCTTTACTCTTTTATTTATCTTATACATTTTTTACACTTATTTTATCTTTTATTTGTTATGCTTTTATATTGTTACACTTTTATATTGTCCTTTGATTTTATTTTTGTTAAGCACATTGAACTGCCTTTGTGTATGAAATGCGCTATACAAATAAACTTATCTTGACTTGACTTGTTGTTGTCCCCAAATGGTGGAACAGCCTACCAGTTGCTACAAGAACAGCAACATCCCACAAACAAAAGCTTGTAAAAAACGTTCTCTTCCGAGACTGCTTCCCTTCCTAACAAAACTAACAATCACTAAACCATGTGGGGTGTATGTGTGTCTGTGGTGTTCCTGCTCTGGGAAACTTACTTGGGCACATGCATCTCCCTGCATGTATAAAGGTAGTCTGCTTACTCTGTGTTCCTATACTCCTCTGTCAGCTTATGTCTTCCTTTTTGTAAGTTGCTTTGGATAAAAGCGCCTGCTAAATGTAATGTAATGTAATATTTGTGTGCTCATAAGGATAAACTGGTTCAGAAAATGGTTGAATCAAATATGTGGCAGGGTTTTTACTTTCTGAATCCGGGATCAACTCCTCTGTAGTGATGCATTCATAACCTGTTAGACATAATTTTTCCTCCACATGTGTGTCAAAGTGGGAAAAAAGCACAATACACACGTGATCTCATCTTTGGTGTCTACGATCTCTACTCGGTCAAGGTACCAGGCAGAGTTAGGCCCTGTGTCATCATGGCGAATTCTTAATTTCTTCAGTGGACCCAGGTCCACAGCTGTAATGGAGAACACGTCCTCCTATGGTCATGTGAAAACACACACACACACACACACACACACACACACACACACACACACACACACACACACACACACACAGAAATAAACACAAGTACACACCAAAAAACTGCCATGAACATAAAACATAATTTTTCCCCATCATGGTGATCTGAGGGGATTAATTCTCTACTCTGGTTGTATAACACACATACAATTAAGGTGATACTTGTATTAAATTGTGTATTAAATTATGCATGTGTTGGCGCAAACAGATGAGTAAATGTATACCTCTACATTAACTTAAATAAGATGGACACTATCAAAGCAGTAAAAGTATACTGCTTCATTACAGTTTTTGTAGATTGCTTTGACCTGTTTTAAGAAACTGGGATCTACTCAATTTTCATCATCACTCTCAACAGAGCAGAAGATACCTCTTGCAAATTTGTTAACCCAGTTAAATGTGTTTCTCATTGACTTGACACACTTTCCCTACCCTTTTGTAAAACAGTAAACACGGAAGTCATTCAAGCAGTTCAAACTCAATTGTTTTAGGTATGGTAACCAAGCAGAAACCATTTATTTGTAACTATTAGAAACTACCCATATCAGTATGAAATTACTGAAGCACCTGTTTGACACTCCTTCACAGTAATCTTCAAGTAGATGTACCGCATAGCGGTACATGCTATGACCGCCGTAGTGCATTGAAGTGTGGGAACCAGTAGTGGCTCGTGGGTAGAAAAAAAGGTAGGGCAGATAGGCTGATGATGACCGAGTTTATTACAATTAACTCATAACATGCACTAAAGAGCGCGTTTGCCACTATCTTTAAAAAACAACCTTGATGGGGAAAATGCTCACCCATGCCTACGCACAAAATAAAGGGAAAAGGAAAAACTGTCACCTCAGAAACGCGAACAGGGGGCAAAATTGGTTTACTGGTGGAAAGTAAATAATCAAAAACATTGTATATTATGCCTGAAGACGCTATTTGCCTGAAATATATGTGTGTGATTAAGTAAAACTTGGTTTTTAAGTGAATCGTGGTTACTTGTTTGCAAGTACAGGCATGCTTTTGGCAAAAATGTCTTAGAATTTATATTAATAAAGCCAAAGCAAATCTTGAAGTAACATAACTAAAACCCTGCCTTTTGTTATTAATGTACTGTATCACATTCGTGCATGATATGACATTTATTGTCGCTACATGGGCAAAGAACCATAGCAGTTGAGTAGAGTAACTTGTAATTCCTAAAGGCAAACTAACGTCAGACAAGCGGACTGTTTCAAACACACACACTGTAGCCCTAATGGAGCTGTGCTGCGATGTTAGCATTCTCTAGCATGGCTAGTTTTACAGCACAACTCAGATGTGACTTGCTAGGCTCGTGTTTTTCGCCTTTTTTGAAAAAATGCTTCATGTCACACACACCTACACTGCTCCAAATACCCCCTTGTCCACCCATGACAGAGGAACGGAAGAACAGGCATGAAAAACAGAACATTTTATTTCGTTCTGGACAACCATAGAGCCAAGGCTTTTTATCATACCACGAACGTGAAAACGTCTGATTAAATGACCTACCCTTGTCCTTCGTTTGCTAAACGATATGTATGTCTGGCTTATAGGGTCCAAGACTTCATATTGGCAATTTAGTTCCTATATCAAGTCGCTCGAAAGAGTTCTCCAAGAGAAACTCCACGCTATTGCAAGCATGTTCGGTCGCCATGGTTTAAACTATACTACTGACTGGGTGATGTGCGGAGTAATATACATAGACAGTAGAAGGCTGACGTACAGTGAAGGATCTTTTCCGGGTAGGGCAGAATAAATTCTGCCCCGTGGGCGTCTACAAACCCGCGCTTTGTCCTATGGCTTTTTTCTGCAGTGTTCTCTGTGTCTGCGCACAGATTTACATAGAATGACAATAGGGAGCTGGGATTTCTCAGGGGCAGAGAGATCCTCTGCCCCTCTAGCGATAGAATTCAACGTAATAGCAGCTACAGTGTGGCGGTGATCAAGACGAGCAAGAAAATCGGCAAACTTTTCTCTTACAAATTCTTAATAATGTTTAACAAAACATAACAAGATTCTCGTTCGCATTGCATTTATAAAACATTTTATTTACTATTAATCAATGGATCTAGTTTTCTTAGTGGAGGAATCTTTGGGAGGGCTCTGCCCCACCTGCCCACATGAAGCAGCCGCGCCTGGTGGGAACCATAAGTATGGTGAGTTTGTGGTAGGTCAGTGTTGTGAGGTGAGAAATGATTTGCTGGAAGTGGGCATGGATGTGGGTTTTGAATAAATGACATTCTGTGTGTTTGTGTATATTTTGTGTTGTTCCCACCTTCTCGGTCCAAGATATTGGCAATGCAAAATCCCAATTTTTGCATTTAACTATATCACTAGGTGGCGCTATGCTTCAATGAGTGTTTATGGGATGGGTCGATACGCCTCTTTAACACCGGTATACTAACACAAAATCTAATTTTTTGATGAGTTATTTAACAAAGACTGTTTTTGTACACCTAGCTTTGACGGGAAACATTGCACCCTGTGACGAAATGTCACAAAATTTGGTGCACATGAAAAGAAAGCTGTTTAGAGTTGGCATGTCAATTTTCACCACATTGGAGCAATTACAAAATTTGCAAACAATTCATTTTGACCATAGTGGCACTGTTTAGCTCTGTGTTTTAAAATGTTGAGTTTGAGTTGACTGCTGCATCAAAGCAATCAAGAACAACTGCATAGGTTTTGGCATGGTTAAAGCCTTTTGCAAACAAAATGTGTCATTTTGACCATGAGCGCCACTGGTTAGGCCTGTGTGTTAACTGTTTTGAAAATGTGAAGGTTGACAGCTGCATCAAAGCAATCAGTAAAAACCAGAACTGAAAATAAGAGAATGGATACTATTAGGTTCTCAATGGGTTTAACAAGCAGCAGAAAACACTGGCTAGGAGTAAAGTGCAACAGGCTGATTGTTTTCTTCTTGTCTGTAGCTTTATAAGAATAACTCGACTGTATTCCCGCAGAAAATGCTAAAAGTGTGCTTGCATGTACCAAAGTCTGTGATCATTGGAGCAAATATGGGTGGAAATGGACATCACAGCGCTCTTTGAACTTGGACTTAGCCAAGGATTTCAGTGATACCAGTTTTTGAAAATTGGACATACATTATTTAATATTTTTATCATAGTTAGCATTACATGCTAACAAACATTAGCTAAGTTATCTATGTAACACTGTTAGCACAGATTATTACTTCGCAATGTTTAATTTATATAGCGCCTAGGCTTGGGTGGTATCCAATGTTTCTTACTCTGGTATTTTCTTGATATAACACCTTGGCATGTTGGTATTTGTTTTAAATGTACATGTATGTTATCTTAGGAGTCATGGCCAACTTTCATCACCATAAATTACACAAGTAGTATCTATGAAGTAGCCCTAAAGTATTTAATGTATTAGAGAGTTGTTTCCTTATTATAACTGTTCCTTTAATGCAAGAAATGCTTCTTTTGTATTAGTCAGAGCATATGTCTACTATTCTGACGTGTGGAAGCTAATCATACCTTTAGCATTTAAAAATACCCAGGTATATAGTATTTTTAAAATACCACATAATAGCGCCTGTCTCATACATAAGGTTCCTACAGAGGAATACAGACAAGCTCAGTAAACTTCCAGGATGTTGCTGGGCAGCTGCCCAAGAGCCTTACACCAATACCTTTTGTTTATTTATTGTTTTTGTCCAACTACATATTTTTGTGTCCTGACTCGACTGTTTTCCAGAGCTTATTTCTTTGTGGACTATGGACTACTGTGGACTAACAAAAGCATGGATAATAGCACAGTGTGGACAGCAAAGAATCTAATTTTCTACTTTAATCTCATCCGAAGCAAACATCAGAACAAAGAGTAATACACAGACAAGCAATGAGAGGGATATTATACAGAGAAGGGTTTGTGGAAGTCTTGACATCTGATTTTACAGAGGAAGGGAAAAAATGTTGAGGAAAGGAATTCCAAAGCTCTGTATAATCTAAAACTGCCTACAGTACCTGTCCACTCTCGAACTTGTTGATATAGTTGGACTTCCTGAGGAAGCGCTCTCCTGTGTCTCCATTCTCCCCGTAGATGTTGACAAAAACATTGGCGTCTGTACCGGCTCCCCACATTTTGCCCGTGAATACGCTGACCTCATACGTATTCTCTTACAAAGGAGACATAGTACATGGGAACGCTGTGGTAATCGTGTACACTGGCAAAACACATTGCAAAACATGGCAACCGTGTATGCTGGCAGGACATGTAAGTAACAGCAAAACCCTGTAAAAATCCTGCCACCTTCTGCCTGTGCATTTACAAACACCGGTGATTTTACTAAACAGTTTATTTACCTGTCTGATGACTTGTGTGCTCATTAGGATCAGCAGGTTCAGAAAATGCTTTGATCAAAAATATTTTTCTTTCTGTATATCAGTCAGACTTTTTGGAGATGGGAACTACAGTATATTAGCTGCACTCATGCTCCTAGCTGACTCAGCACAACTCACATCCTCTGTGGCTTTTACTTTCTGAAGCCAGGATTGACACCTCTGCAATTACACTTCTTTAGGGGTTGTGAATACAAATTGTATTGTTATATATATATATATATATATATATATACACAGTATGTCACAAAAGTGAGTACACCCCTAACATTTTTGTAATTTTTTTATTATATCTTTCCATGAGAGAAGTATAAAGATATAATACTTTTCTACAACGTAAAGTAGGCAGTGTACATCTTATATAACAGTGCAAATTTGCTGTTCCTTCCATTAGTGTTACAAGGGCTCAGGTGTAAATGGGTAGAAGTTGTGTTAAATTTGGTGTTATCACTCTCACAATCTCTTATACTGGTCATTGGAAGTTCAACATGGCACCTCATGGAAAAGAACTCTCTGAGGATTTAAAAAAGAAAATTGTTGCTTTACATGAAGATGGCCTAGGACCCTAGGTTATAAGAAGATTGCCAACACCCCCAAATGAGCTGCAG
Organism: Setipinna tenuifilis; assembly: GCA_030347295.1. NCBI lineage: Eukaryota > Metazoa > Chordata > Actinopteri > Clupeiformes > Engraulidae > Setipinna > Setipinna tenuifilis. Next base: position 1,694,802 of record CM059271.1, on the reverse strand, counting down.
CACAGTGGCCAAGACCATACAGCGCTTCAAGAGGACAGGCTCTACTAAGAACAAGCCTCGACATGGTCGACCAAAGAAGTTGAGTGCATGTGCTCAGCATTATATCCGGAGGCTGTGTCTTCAAAATAAGCATAGGAGTGCTGGCACCATTGCTGCAGAGGTTGAAGGGGTAGGGGGACCACCTGTCAGTGCGCAGACCATACACTGCACACTGCATCAAACTGGTCTGCATGGCTCCGCCCAGAAGGAGCCATGCTTCTGATGCACAAGACAGCCCGCAAACAGTTTGCTGAAGACAAGCAGACTAAGGATATGGATTACTGGATCCATGTCCTGAGGTCTGATGAGACCAAAATGAACGTATTTGGTTCAGATGGTGTCAGGTGTGTGTGGTGGCAACCAGGTGAGGATTACAAAGACAACTGTGTCCTGCTAACAGTCAAACATGGTGGATATAGTGTCATGGTTTGGGGCTGTATGAGTGCTGCAAGCACTGGGGACCTACATTTTATTAAGGGAACCATGAATGCCAATATATACTGTGACATACTGAAGCAGAGCATGATGACCCTTTGAAACTGGGCCGCAGGGCGGTATTTCAACATGGTAACGACCCCAAGCACACCTCCAAGATGACCACACCTTGGATGCCCAAGAGAGTTAAGGCAGTGCTGGAAAATAATGGTGGCCACACAAAATATTAACACTGTTTGGACATTTTCACTTAGGGGTGTACTCACTTTTGTTGCCAGTGGTTTAGACATTAATGGTTGTGTGTCGAGTTATTTTGAGGGAACAGCGAATTTGCACTGTTATATAAGCTGTACACTGCCTACTTTACGTTGTAGAAAAGTATTATATCTTTAGACTTCTCCCATGGAAAGATATAATTAAAAAAGTACAAAAATGTTAGGGGTGTGCTCACTTTTGTGACAAACTGTATATATATATAGTTTATTCGTTTTATCTTATATATATATATATATATATATATATATATATATATTTGAAAAAAACGAATAAACTTCCTAATTACATATAATAGATATTTACCTTCCAGGTCCTCGGCACCCTCAGGCAGTAACTCAATCACAATCTCCCCATCCTCCTCGTCTCTGGCCAGCCAGCGGTCACAGGTGAATGAGTATGTCTGCACCACCTCCTGCATTTCCAGGGTTTCATCCTCCTCATCCTCCTCCTCTCCCTTTTTCTTCTTTTTCTTCTTCTTCTTGTCCTCTTTCTTCTCCTTGGGTGCCATGCCCATGACCAGGCGCTTGACATCCACCTTCTCTAGGTACCAGCCACTGCCCATCCCTGTGCCATCATGACCAATCCGGATCTTAAAGATCTTCCCCACGTCCGCCGCCTGGATCTGAAGCAAAGACAGAAGAAGCAGTCAGCCCATCTAGAATCAGCTATATTTTGTGTTTCTAACTGAGGTTGTCCTGCGCAGTTCAGCCCCAGGCTCAAACTTGCGACCTCACAGCAACTGAACTGGGAGGAAATTAAGCTATGAAGTAAGCTAAAAGCCAGGCTGTTGGTTCAGTCAGCAATGTATTCCTCTAAGGTGTCCAGGTTAGCTGGCAAAATCATTTTCACAAGTTTGATAGTTAAGCTATCTATGTGATATTTAAAAATTGACTGTTTCAATACTGACATGGTTTTCTCAGATTTTGAATTAAAAAGAGATGGAGGGATTTCATAACTCAAACAGCTCTATCTTGACAACTGTTTAAGGTCCCTTTTCACATTTCAGAATATTGGCCATAACAATACAGTACATGGAAAATGCAAAACCTAAGCACATATTTGTTATAGTTTAAAGGTGCCATCGGCAGGTCTTCAAAAGCATTTTTACATATTTGCTGGAACTGTCACAATTTTCTGTCAATACTACATGATTAGGAACAGGTACGTGATGGATACCCCCCACCCCAACATCTGTACAAGATGAAGAGGGAAAGGGGAGGGTCATTTTTGAGCTTAGGAAAGGATGGGGGAGAAACCAGAAGCCAATGTCAATTTCAAAGACCTACTGACGGTAGCTTTAAACCATTTTAAAGTAATTTTTGGCTACACTGTAAATCTAAAAGCTAGAACAACACATTTAATTATTACCTTGAAGATTTCTGTTGTCCCTCTTTCATAGTTATTGGACCTGCTCTTTAATGTCAGTAACTCAGATTTTCCCTCGTCTCCATACATCTGGAGAAAAACATTGGCATTTGTGCCGCCAGCAAAGACGTCACCGGTGACAACTGTAACTTCATAGTTTATCACTGAAAAAAAAAACAATCACACCAACACAGGTGTGAGTTTTTGAACATTCTTTTAAAGAATGCATTCTTCTATAACGTAAGATTCTAAAATTTCTCATTATATTCTATTGAGCTCAACATTCTTTATAACTTTGCAAGTTAACAGACTGTTGGTAACTATTACAGGACACTGCAACGTGTTTTTCTCTACAGTAATAGACACAATAAGACCCCTATACTAGAGGTGGAGACACCGGTTTCCTTCTGCCTGTGCACTTAGATAATTTCATTTATTGGCTGATCTACCTATCTAAAGATTTGTCTGCTTATTAGGACTAGAGGGTTAAAAAAATGGTTTGACCAAATATGTGGCAGCAGGGTTTTTATTTTCTAAACCCAGGATCTCTACCCCTGACACCATAATGAGGTAAGCTCACTAAATAATGCAAATGTACAACTGAGTGTAAAACCAATATCAGTAAACGAATTGACAATATACAAATATACAAAACTTAGTAGTAAACAACCACTAAACACTTATATCCAGAATCTTGCTGGCCACAATTCTACATATAGCATACATCATACACACATCCATACATTAAAACATTACATTTACACTTGTCCACCTCCAAGATCTCACTGGCCACAATCTTATATGTAACATACATCATACACACATACATCCATGAATCATCCATACATCAATACATCACACTTACATTTCATTTTAAAGAAAACAAACCAAAAAAACACTTACATTTCTCCACCTCCAGGATCTCGCTGGGGTAGATCTCCACCTCGGTCTTGCCGTCGGCCTCGTTCTGGCTGAGCCAGCGGTGGCTGGGGAACATGTACTGCATGCCGTGGCCTGGCACCATGATCTGGACACTGTCCAAGAACCAACCGGCACGCATGCCCTCGTTGGTGTGGCCAATCATCAAGCGGTTTATCTGTTACACATGGGGACATATTCCAGAAAGCAGGTTAAGTCACTTACTGGGTATTATTATAACCACTGCTAGCGTAGCTAGGTTTTGGTCCCCGGGCTGTGCCAGTTTCTGTAAAAGAGGGGAAAACTGCCAAACTGCCAAAATTGTACAATTGTACAAATGTACAACCTCTACAAACACACCATGTACCACAACATTTGGCCCATAGAGGGTCCTACATTTTTACAAAATGACATTTTGGTTATTACCTGGTGAACGCTATAATTTAAAAACTTTTTAAACTCAAATTCCATTGAAACTCATGCATTGAAAACACTGGTCCACATCGACTTTAAATGAAAACAATCACCAACCTCTTTACCCCAGACAATGAATTTATTTTATTTTGGTATGTCAACGTCACAGCCAAGCCCAGAGTGGCTAATCGGGAGATTCGGGAGGATTACCAATGGGCCAACTAATGTTAATCTCGAGTTTGGGTCGGTTTGATGGGAGAAATAATTTTGAAAATCGCAATGCACCTTGCAAGACAGATCTCTTTATCTAACAAACAGACAGACAGATAAACGGCAGCCTAACAGTAAACTGCTTTATAATGGTCGTAGTTCTGTTACAGCTAGTGTCAATTGCTCCGCGCTTCATATCAAAGACGCAAGCTTGCGCATGTGATTGGAGGAGTGCCTTCTAGCCCTCTGCGCCATGAACTGGAGTAAGGGTAAGACTTCATATTATATGTTTTCAATCTGCTGCATAAGGAAATAGGCCTACATCAACACATTTTGAACTTAACCGTACTAACGTGTCATATCGAGGCCATATCCAATTTGTTCGGAGATATACAGTATGTCACAAAAGTGAGTACACCCCTAACATTTTTGTACTTTTTAAATTATATGTTTCCATGTGAGAAAGATGAAGATATAACACTTTGCTACAATGTAAAGTAGGCAGTGTACAGCTTATATAACAATGCAAATTTGCTGTTCCCTCAAAATAACTTAACACACAACCATTAATGTCTAAACCACTGGCAACAAAAGTAAGTACACCCCTAAGTGAAAATGTCCAAATTGTGCCCAATTAGCCATTTTCCCCTCCTGGTGTCATGTGTTCTGTTAGTGTTACAAGGTCTCATGTGTAAGTGGGTAGCAGTTGTGTTAAATTTGGTTTTATCACTCTCACACTCTCCCATACTGGTCATTGGAAGTTCAACATGGCACCTCATGGAAAAGAACTCTCTGAGGATTTAAAAAAGAAAATTGCTGTTTTACATGAAGATGGCCTAGGTTATAAGAAGATTGCCAACACCCTGAAACTGAGCCGCAGCACAGTGGCCAAGACCATACAACGCTTCAAGAGGACAGGCTCCACTAAGAACAAGCCTCACCATGGTCGAGCAAAGAAGTTGAGTGCATGTGCTCAGAATCATATCAGAGGCTGTGTCTTCAAAATAAGCGTAGGAGTGCTGCCAGCATTGCTGCAGAGGTTGAAGGGGTAGGGGGACCGCATGTCAGTGCGCAGACCATACGCTGCACACTGCATCAAACTGGTCTGCATGGCTGTCGTCCCAGAAGGAAGCCTCTTCTGAAGATGACGCACAAGACAGCCCTCAAACAGTTTGCTGAAGACAAGCAGACTAAGGGCATGGATTACTGGAACCATGTCCTGTTGTCTGATGGGACCAAAATAAACTTATTTGGTTCAGATGGTGTTAGGTGTGTGTGGCGGCAACCAGGTGAGGATTACAAAGACAACTGTGTCCTGCTAACAGTGAAGGAAGTTTCATGGTTTGGGGCTGTATGAGTGCTGCCGGCACTGTGGATCTACACTTCATTGAGGGAACCATGAATGCCAATATGTACTGTGACATACTGAAACAGAGCATGATCCCCTCCCTTTGGAAACTGGGCCGCAGGGTGGTATCTTAACATGATAATGACCCCAAGCACACCTCCAAGATGACCACTGCCTTGGGTAAGGGTGAAGGTGATGGACTGGCCTAGCATGTCCCCAGACCTGAACCCAATTGAGCATCTGTGGGGCAAACGGAAAGTGGAGGAGCTCAAGGTCTCCACATCCACCGTCTCTGTGATGTCGTCATGGAGGAGTGACAGAGGATTCCATTGACAACCTGTGAAGCTCTAGTGAACTCCATGTCCAAGAGAGTTAAGGCAGTGCTGGAAAATAATGGTGGCCACACAAAATATTGACACTTTGGGCACAGTGTCGACAATTTCACTTAGGGGTGTACTCACTTTTGTTGCCAGTGGTTTAGACATGGTTGTGTGTTGAGTTATTTTGAGGGAACAGCAAATTTGCACTGTTGCTAGGACAAGCAACAGGGAGCGTGGAGTGAACAGGTCAATAGGTAATTCTTTTTTTCACTTTTCTCTGTGTGCTACACCTGGCACGTGATTTCCGAAACCTGGCTTAAAGCTGAAAACACCACAACTTAGACAGTGCTCTCTGCAGCGCACTCCTTCTCCCATACCACCCCCCACCCCCCACCCCCTCCAAGCGAGGAGGAGGAACTGGGGTCCTGGTTAATAACAAATGGAACTATGCCCCCCTGCTCCTCAACAGTAACAACTACTCATTTGAATACCATGCCATCAAGGTAATAACTCCAGTCAGATGCTCAGTCATTGTCATCTACCGTCCTCCAGGACCTCTGGGTGACTTTGTTAATGAGCTAGGCACTCTACTATCCTCCATCCCAGAACCTGACAGCCCGCTGCTGGTTCTTGGTGATTTCAACATCCACCTAGACAAAGCATGCGTCACAAAAACGGCAAACAACGCGATCTAATCCTAACTAAAAACTGCAAAACTGATGATGTGATGGTCACACCATTGCATACATCACACCCCTGCCTTGGAAGATGAGGTATCCAAACTGATCACTAACAACCGCCCCACTACATGCCCGCTGGACCCCATTCCCTCTAAACTCCTGCAAGCTATCGTCCCTACATCCGTGATTAATACCTCACTATCATCCGGCGTATTTCCAGCTGCCTTCAAACAGGCCAGAGTTACACCACTGCTGAAAAAATCCATGCTTAACCCTGCCCAGGTTGATAATTATCGGCTGGTCTCACTGCTTCCCTTCCTCTCAAAAACCTTTGAGAGAGCGGTCTCTAAACAACTCACTAGCTTCCTCACCCATAACCACATACTCAACCCAAAACAGCCTGGCTTCAGAAATGGCCACTCCACTGAGACAGCTCTATTATCTGTGTAGGTGCAATTGGTACTTCTCGCGTGGAGCTCCACAAATAAATGTAGCCAATCCTCGCACTGGGGCACCAATTACATATTTGGCTATAATTGGTCTTAATTGATCAGTCTCAATCAATTCCATTAATATTACCATAAATTACATTGCTTAATAATAAATTACCAAACAGTTAAATTGATGGTATATTACCAAAATGTGATGCTTATACTACAACTATAGTAATAATGTATTACTTACCATATTACAATACACTACAGTGAATAGCATGTCTTGCCAAAATCTGACTTTTCTGTGTTCATTAAATGATCAATCTTTCTTCAGTGAAGCAAATTTATTTTAGTATATTGAGCATAATAAGGTTTTAGCTTTCATATAAGACATTTCTACAACCAATGTATTAATTAAAAGTCAGGTTATAAGCTTTTGTTTCTACAGAATGGATAAGCGACAAGACTTTTGTCAGGCACTGTACACACACTTGGACTGGATGAAAGCAATTGGAGGTTCTTAGACTGGGTGGCTTCAATGAATACAGCAGCAACACAGGCAAAACACAGTTTATTCCAAGGGAATAGTGTATTAACTAATAGGTTGTGCTGGTGTGTATATATACAAGAAAATAGGAAGGTGTGTGTGTCAAAGAAAGGAAGGAGAGAGGAGTAGGCGGACTTGGGGGTCTCCAGTTGGATGGTCAAATGGTCAACTGTGTGAGGGATAAGCATTGTGCCAGAGAGCGGGGGAAGGGCACATGATTAACTTACTTTGAAACAATAGGCTAGTTCTGCTAGGCTATCGTTAGCATCCCTTTTGACCAGGTGAGATAAGAGTTAGTGAGAGGGAGAGAGAGAGAGAAAGAGACAGCATGCATGATCTGTCTATCAAAGTAGCAAATAAAAGAGCATAACAAATGGTCACTCAAAGTCTACATGAAAACAGTGTGTATGTTTACATCAGACAGTTTAACACTTTCTTGCTGTGCTAAAGAATATCCTATCTATGCCCAAGTGCTCACGTGAAGGTTGCCTTTTCGTTTCCTTTGTTCCTGGTTGAGTCCAGTTGAGGTTACGTTGCCTCGGTTCCATGGACGATCTGTGGTGATCCGATGAAGGAAGAGTGCTTATTTTAGGAAAGTTCTCTCTCAGCCTGTAGCTGGGAATCGACTTCTTGATTAAGAGATTTCCTGCGGTGGTTCGTCGCGCATAGACATTTACAGAACTGTACTTCCTCAGCGTCTAGCTGGGAATCCTGTGGATTACAAGCAGTCCGTTCCATTCAAACTCAAAATGTTGCTCGTGCAACGGGTAGCCTAGGGGAATCTGCTCACCCTGCTCGTGGCTATACGACTGAGAAAGGGAAGCCAGTCGCCTTTCCAGTAAACTTGTGTAATCGAGTTAAAGTACTTTGTGGCCTTGTGCAAAGGCCATTCTTTGTCTATTTAGCTGCGCATGGTGATGAAGTCCATTGTTTGCCTGGCTCCTTGCCCTGCAGGGCAGAGAGGGTGTCTCTTTATGCCTGAGGTCTGACGACCCACCAGACAGAGAGGGTGTCACTCGTTAGGTCCATGAGGTCTGACGACCCACGAGACAGAGAGGGTGTCTCTTTACGCCTGAGTGTCCCAGAGTCAAGTCAAGTCAAGTCAAATGTATTTGTATATTTCATACATAAATGCAGTTCAATGTGCTTTATACAAATTTTAAAATAAAATACAATTAAACATAGGAAGGAAGGAAGAGAAAATAGGTACAAGAAATAAAAATGTCCATAATCGTGTAAAATATGATAAATATGCAGAATCCTCCGTAGAAGGCCCAGAGGCTGGCTGGCGGGTTTAGGCCCTGAGACAAAGGTCCACACGACAGAGAGGGTGTCTCTTTAGGTCCATGAGGTCTGATGACCAGCAGGACAGAGGCCGAGCAATAGCCCACCAGTGGTTTTAAAGGGAAATGTGGGAAGGGTTTATCACCTGAGATGGGCTAAGGAAGAAGAATCATGGGGAGAAGGATCATGGGAAGAAGGACCATGGGAGGGGTAGTTCTTGTGTGGTTGTACCTACATCTGTCAGAGAAGCCCTAAAAACAGCCAGATCATGAGGGCAATCATCTGTACTCATCCTTCTTGACTAATCGGCTGCCTTCGATACAGTCAATCACAACATTCTGCTAACTACACTTCCTAACATGGGCATTACAGGCACAGCCCTCTCCTGGCTCAAATCTTACCTCACGGCATTCTCCTTTAACATGGCCTGGCAAGTTCGTCTGTCATCGACTCACACCCTCTCCACAGGGGTTCCCTAGGGGTTAGTGCTGGGTCCCCTTCTGTTTGCCATCTACACCACCTCGTTGTCCCATGTTATCCGCTCACACAGCTTATCTTCCCATCCGCTATGCCGATGACACACAGCTGTACCTATCGTTCCAACCAGACGACACCACGGTCTCTGCACGCATCTCCAACTGTCTCTCTGCCCTGCCCATGAGTCAATCTGCCACGACATCAACTTGAATATTGGGGCTGTCACTATTGCCCCAAACAACGTTGCTAGAAACCTGGGTGTCGTTTTAGACGATCGTGTATCCGTCTCTGAGCACATTTCCTCCGTAGCGAGGTCATATCGCTATGCATTATACAATATTAGAAAAATCAGACCGTACCAGACCCAATATGCCGCACAACTCCTAACATAGGTGACAATCACTTCTCGACTCGATTACTGCAATTCCCTCCTAGTCGGTCTACCTGCCTGTGCGATCAAACCATTGTAAATGGTCCAGAACGCTGCAGCGCGACTGGTTTTCAACCGACCCAAAAGGAAACGTCACCCCACTTTTTTGTAAGTAGCTTTGGATAAAAATGTCTGCCAAATGCAATGTAATGTAATGTTATATAAGCTGTACACTGCCTACTTTACGTTGTAGAAAAGTGTTATATCTTTAGACTTCTCCCATGGAAAAATATAATAAAATAGTACAAAAATGTTAGGGGTGTACTCACTTTTGTGACATACTGTATGGGCTCTATTTTCACGATCATATGCGCATTGTCTAAAGTCTGTCGCGCAAGTTTCTTTGAGGGCGTTTCCGACACATTTCGTTTTTTCGTATTTTGACGGCAGGAAAAGTGAACATTGCGCCAGGCACATCATTCAAAACGGTTGGTCTTAATTTACTTCATTAGTCATGGGTGTGTTTTGGGTGTAACATACAATTAACCAATCAGAATTTATACTCTCATTCACTTTAAAAGCCAGCGGCGCATTTTCCATTGCCTGTTGCTATTACGATGGCAGATTTACCTGGTGGAGGAGACAGATCTGCTCGTGTGTTAAGTAAAAGCGCGTGAGCAGTTAATCCCCCAAACCTCCGCGAGGCAAGGAAGTATGGGAGGAAATATCTTCAATAATTGTGCCCTTTGGCAAGAAGAGAACTTATGAACAGCAGTACAACAACGTTAGATGACAGGGGAAACAAAAGCTTCTAACTCAAAAGAAACATCAAAAATAAACGGAAGGTATAGGTCCATCAAACCATTAGTCCATTAGTTTTCTTTTTGTTGATTTCTCCATTACATTTCTTACAACTGTTTATTTAAAACGACAAAAGAAATTGTAAACTAGATGTACCGCATAGTGGTACATGGTATGACCGCCGCAGTGTATTGAAGTGTGGGAACTGCAGGTAAGATGAGTTTGTGGTAGGTCAGTGTTGTGAGGTGAGAGTTTGTGTGGAAATGATTTGCTGGAAGTGGGCATAAATGTGGGTTTTGAATAAATGACATTCTGTGTGTTTGTGTATATTTTGTGTAGTTCCCACCTTCTCGGTCCAACATATTGGCAAAGCAAAATCACAATTTTTGCATGTAACTAAATCACTAGGTGGTGCTATGCTTCAAGTGAGTGTTTATGGGATGGGTCGATACGCCTCTTTGACACCGGCATACTAATACAAAATCATTGTCTTGGGCAAATTTTTTGATGAGTTATTTAACAAAAACTGTTTTTGTACACCTAGCTTTGACGGGAAACATTGCACCCTGTGACGAAATATCACAAAATTTGGTGCACATGAAAAGAAAGCAACTTTGACCAAATATGAGCAATTAGAAGCCGAGATATGGACTTCTGAAGAAGTTTAAGCTATGTTTTGAATTTTGATTGACATGTAACTTTGAAACAGTCCATCTCAAGATAAATCTGATAACTTTTTGTCAGCATTGTCTGTAGATGACATGTACCAAATTTGATGAGATTCACATGAACGGCCTATGAAGAGTTCATTTACTTTCACTTTCGCAGTTTTAAAATTTCCCGGAAATTATTATGACCAGCGGTCATTATAGTGTTGCCGAGACTTTTTTCCCTTTTTTTTTTTTTTTTATCACCGATTTTCCGTCAAAGATTGCCAGGACACTGGAAGTCTGGGGGACATGAATCTTTGTAGGCATGTAGCCCTAGAAGTTTTTGAGCGAATAGAAGCTTTTGGCCCCCAAGGGCCACCCCCCCCCCCGCTGTGCCAGTGTCCATCAAAGAGGGGGAGACGCTGAAAAGTTTTTGCTGAATAACTCAATGAACGTTTAACCGAACAACATGGATTTTTTGTGATATGTCGGTGTTACAGGGGTGTATCGACCCTGCCCATAAACACTCACTTAAAGTATAGCGCCACCTAGTGATATGGGTAAATGCAAAAAATGGGATTTTATGTTGGCAATATCTTGGATCGAGAAGGTGGGAACTGCACAAAATATGTCATGCACGATCAGCACAAAGCCCTCTAAAAGCACAGCACATGCCATAAAATAAATAAATAAATAAATAAATTAAATAAAATAAAAAAAAGGGAAAAAAGTCTCGGCAACACTATAATGACCGCTTTCGCTAGCTTCGCTAGCGGCGGTGATAATAAACTGCAGAACATTGCTATGCATTTGTGTCTGTTTGCATACTAAAACATTAAAATGCATGGCTATGCAGGCTATACATGTTGCAGCTCTTCTGCCAGTTGAGCTCGTCTCTCTAGTGCAACAGCAGGTGCATCTGGGTTCAACGTATTGTGCGCCCCTAAAATAGCTATTCAGCAATGCGGCAATGCAGGTTTTTGTTAGTCATCGGCGAATATGCTTTTTGCGTCCTCATACTAGCATCTGGTGAGCTTTGCGCCAGACCATACCTCTTCTTTTCACTGACACACCTGTGAGGGCGCAGTGTCATTTGCTATCTAGACAATGTGATTTTTTGCCTAACAAAATGAATGATGCGCTGGCACAGAATAGTAATGACAGCATGTGCATGTCGTGAATGCATGATGCTAATAATGACGTTATTATGTGTAAGTAACTTTCACTGTTTTTCCTTCCTATTTCCTTCCACTGTTTTTCCACTTTTATTTCTTAGTTTTCCAGCTGCCAGTAAGACATTATGAGGCAGTAGGCTACGCAAGAGATTCAGGTACAAGCTGTGAAGAGTACAGTTTGGAGTCAATGGAGAAGAAAAGGGTAAGATCCGTGTTTGGTCACTGTGACTATTTTTCGGGGCTATTAATAGATGTGTTGTTTCACTGCGCATGATGCAGTATTGATTGTCTTTACTAATTGTTTTTACACCTGCTGAAGCAAGACAGAATGTACTAGGTAAAGATGAGGCAGACCTCATCTTGCAATAATTGCATTACTGAATGCAATAATAAAATGATGTAGTCATAACTTGGGTGCTCTGCCTTTATAACACAATGATTGGTGAAGTGGCCTATTGTATTTATACCAGTGATGAGCGGTTAGGCTGAAGCACATATTTAAATGTCAGTTGTAACGTCATTTTTAGCAAAATTTCAGAAAAACTTTTCTTACAAGACAATGACATGACAGACTTCTGATCGAGGCAGTGCAGTGGTTTCTCCGGTGTCCAACAATGCCAACATCAAGGTATGGCGTGCTTCATGTGTAAAGTTATTTCATGTCAAAGTGACGCTAAAATGAATGGAAGTCTATGGAATACTTAAGGCTACTGGGACCATTACCACATTTATTAAATCAGCTGATTGTATTTAGCACAACTCTTCAGCCAGATAGGGGAGTCAATTAGTAAAATTACCCATAATAAGCACACAGGTAGAACCAGGTGATTTGGAATATGTGGTACTAGAATGTAAACCTTTAAATCCAGGTTGCCCATCACTGAGTACAGGGTTCATACACATTTTATACAGTAAATTTCCAAAACTTTTTCATGATTTTGCAGGAAATCTCTATGACTATATATATCACTGAAACATCAATGTATGCATGAAACATAGAAATAAAACTATGCTAATGTTATTTGGTATACAGAGGGCAAGGCAGCTATGTATAAATGCATGCATTGGTACAGCATCATAGCCCTAATTAGAGAATAACATGAAGATGATATACATGTCTTTCAAACACACGGTGCATAGCATAGGTAGCTTAAGAAACATGAAAAAAATTACTTATGTTTCCAAAACCTTCCCAGGCCTGGAAAATGCCATTTTCAAATGCCATGACTTTTCCAGGTTTTTTCAAAACATAACAACCCTGTGGGTATTATAGTGTGAACAAACAGGCATACCTGTCCGATGTCAAACGTGTCTACAGTAAAGACATCAACTCGTCCTGTCTCAAAATAGTTTCGTAAGTTGTTGTCAGAGACCACCAGCATCATCCTGCTTGTGTCCCCCTTTTCTCCGTAGAGCTTTGCGAACACCTTGGAGTCTGAGCTGGCACCAGGGACATTCCCAGTCTTCACGGCTATCTGATAGCTCACATCTACAGGCAGGGATGCAAGAAAATAATACTTTTTACAACAGTTTTACCTGATTTATTTTTTTAAGATCTTCAGTTTAACTTAAACTGGACTTATAGGGGGTCTAATTAGACACTGTTTCTTTGGAGTTTAAATGTATAAGTATGAGACAAAGACGAGATATGAATTATTTCTCCTAAATTCACAGAGAAAAATATAACAGTCAGCTTAACATAAGACCTTATTATGACCGCTGCTAGTGAAGCGATGATTTCTTCATGAACGCCCTATGAAGAGTTCATTTACTTTCACTTTTGTCATTTTAAAATGTAATGGAATTTTTGTTGAAACTGGACATCAAGCAGTGTTTTCAATGCTTGAGGGTCAATGGACTTCAAGACAAAAAAACTTGATTTTTTTTTTGAAAATTGTCTATGTTTTTTTAACTGATTTCGGACAGTTTTGCACCGCTAAATCTGAAAATGACATTGATTTCTCTTGATCAGGTCAGGTTTCTGTGCTAAGATAATTTTTAAAAATCTGATTTTCTTACTATTACTATATCTATTACATTTTTTTCTTACTATTACTATATCTATTACATTTTTGCTACATTATCAGCTGATTTTTTAATTAATATTTCTCATTCAACAAATCCTTTTCTAACACTCAGTTTTAAAGCAAAAAAGGTTTTCTAACACATTTAGAACAAAATTTCGTTACAAACTTCTCTTACTGTAAATTAAACAGTATACAATTAAAAAGTAATTACATGTAAATTGAATAATACGTCACTATTGAGGGCATTTCCGTTTATGTGAACCTCTAGAATGCTATAACATATGCAATAACATATGCAATAACATGAAGAAAAACGTAAAAAAAAACATTTGGCCATAGTTTAAAAAGTTGACCTGATTGAGAAAAAACAATGTGATATTTGGATTCAGCACATCAAAATTGTTATAAATTCTGCTGATTGTACATGACATATTTTGCATAGTTCTCAACGTCTTGGTCCAAGATATTGACAATTGTAAACTTTATTTTTTGCATTTACCCATCTGACTAGGTGGCGTTATGCTACAAGTGAGTGTGTATGGGCTGGGTTGATACACTTCTGTAACACCAACAAAGAATTAACATTGTTTAACATTAAAGAGTTAGCTAATTAGCTAATTTGTTGTCACCAAAGGATTCCAGTGATACCAAGATTTTGGACGCATGTTTTAAAAGTTACATTTATAAATGGGCAGCTGTGACCTTGTGATTAGAGAGTTGGTTTGAATTCTGTTCCAGTAGGAAGAATTGGGGTGGGAGAGTAAACAACTACTGCTCTCCTGTAACCTCATCCATGGCTGAAGTCCCCTTGAGCAAGGCATCTAACCCCACATTGCTCCAGGGACTGTAACTGAAACCCTGTACCTAAATAACTGTAAGTCACTCTGGATCAGCTAAGTGTAATGTAATAAATGTACTTTTAAGTTTGACCAGTTGGTCGTGAATCAGTGCGCCAAATGTCAAAACTTTTACCAATTGTTTTTATGGGCTGCCATAGACACCCATGGCAGATTATGCAGGCCATAGCAGGGGTATTATGACATCACTTGAGAGTTCTAAAATTTTAATAAAAAAAAAAAAAAAGGCAGTTGGTCCAGGTGTAACAGCCACAGTATTCTATGCCTCCCTTTCTTACTTGCTCTCTCTCTTTCTCACTTCGTACCCTGAACTCTTAATTTGGTTGAATAATGGCTTTTCTATACACCTTTTACGGTTCATTTCGTGACCTGAAATCTCTCTTCTTCTTTTAAGTCTTTAACATGACATATAAAAACTATCACTCTCTCTCCAGCTGGGATGTCCCCGGCTAGTTAGACATGCTGGCCTTACATAATTAATGTTGGTGTCAGCTGTATATATGTTATAGGAAAAAAACTCAAATATGTTTGTTTGCATAATTTACAATGCATTCTGGGTCAATGACATAAAAGGGTGCTATAATTTGCCATCTCTGTGGACAAAGACACTCAGTAAGGCACTCAGGAAGATACAGTCACATTAAGATGAACAGTAAGATGAACACAGCTTCTGTTCAGCCCTTTCAGTTTGAACCAGAGCACACTGCATGTCTGGAGAACAACTCAGCAGGGGGACGAGGGGGAAATCCCCCTTTCTACAGACCACAGCCAAGCCTTGTTTTTCCTTATGACGTATATACTGACACCAATGTTAATTGTCAATCAAGACCAACATGTCTAACTAGCCAGGACCTTTAACATGCTTCAGACGAGAGATTTCAGGGCACTACATCCTCTTTTTTCCATGTTTTCAACTTCATTCAGTAAAAAATGACTTTTCTCTACAGCTCTCACACTGTGTGTCCAGAAATCTCTCCTCTTCTTTTAAGTTTTTAACATAACATACAAAAATTATCACTGTCTCTCTAGCTTGGATGTCTTTAACATGGTTAAGATGAGAGAGCCAACATGCTTGGCTTGGCTGCTGACTTGGGCCCATACCAAAAAGTTTGATTTTACAGTGTTTTAGGTGCTACACACTAACGTTTTACAAGTGGCTTCTCTATTGGATAATATTAACGTTCCAGATAACATGATGCATTGTTATGTCCACTACAACCTTTTCCAAACATTAAAGTACTTACTGTACAGTCGCTGACCATCAGCGTATGGAACTAGCTCACGAACAATCTGCCCATCATCCTCACCTCGATCCAGCCACCTGCAACCATCAGAGACACATTTCATGTTACTGTTAATCCAACAATTTATTTAATGACTCATCTCTATTCATTATTTTGTCTTGCTTTACAGAACCAAAAATAATTTCCTCTAACATCCTCATTCCATCATTTTTTATTCATCCACATGCCAAAAGGAAAACATTTCCTCCTAGAATAGTCTTGATCCAGAACTCACAATTCAGTGAGTGTCATACTTCTTAAATGAAACATCTGTTGTAAGAAGTAATCTTCTTTTCTGGGACATCTCATTCTACCATGTTTGTTTGTTCATACGCATGATCCTTCTTACCTGTTGCAGGGGAACACCACAGCTTCGCTTTCTGTCTTGCCCTCCTCCCTTACTAAGACCTTATCTAGAAACCAGCCACATCCACCCCCGCGACCATCATGGCCGATCCGCACCCTCCTCACTCGGCCAAGGGACACCGCCTCTATTATAAACTCATCTGCCTGTGGAGGAGCCAGAAGAGTAATAATTGGTGAGTCAATTTTAGTTAGTCAGGTTTTCAATGTGGAAACAGCATCAATAAAAGGCATTAACTTCAACATATTTCCTGTCAAAGTTAATAAATCAGATATAGAACATTTTCTGACTGAACATTCCAAATGCCTCACTAGTCAGGTTTCTATTCAATTTATTAGCTCCAACGATGCAACCATAGTGATTCGTCTTACCAAAATGTCCATCACTGACCGCTGTAGACTGCGAAGAATAATGTGGATTTCAAGTGTTTCCAAGTAATGTTTTCTTATTAGACTGCCTAAAATGTGCCTTAAAAAGTGGGATGAAAACCTGGTTGGTGACACTCACATTGGCCTTCTCAAACTTGTTGATGTTGTTTTTGCAGTTGATAAGAGTCCGATCACCAGAGTCACCAAGGTCTCCGATGAGGCAGAGAAAGACACTGGCATCTGTACCACTGCCACTGACATCACCAGTGCACACTGTCACTCTGTATTTAATCACTAGAACCAAAAAAAGAAAGACAGTGTAATGCTTACGTGTTACTATATGTGCCACTTACTGCCAACCCTAGAATGTTGGTATTTGTTAAGGTAGTGTGAAAGCAAGTTGCTTTTTTTTGTATTTCAACATTTTCATCGTTGGACAGATGATGCATGAAATAACTCTAACACTGGCATACTAAAAAATCATTCATCGTCTACCCAATCCACTGTTTTTAACCTAAAAAATAGCCTTGTACTAATAAAGGCTTTTTATGTTTCTTGGATGAAGAGTGCCTTGGAAACTCCTTTGATCAGACTTTAACTTTTCCCCCACCTCAAAGACCCCTTCAAGTTTCAACTTTCAATTTTTTCATTTTAAAATTTGCCGGAAATTATTTTTGTTGGAAATGGGGATCGACCAGTGTTTTCAATGTGTGAGGATCCCTATGGGATGAACTTTTGGTACTTGCCATGCTTCTGGAAGTTATTGTACTGATAAATTTTGTACACTTCCCACCTTTTCGGTCCAAGATCATTCAACACCCCAATTTTTGTATTTACCCATTTCACTAGGTGGCATTATGCTGCAAGTGAATGTGTATAGGCTGGGTTGACACGTCTCACTGACATTGTCATAGGTAAAAGTTTAGGTGAGTTATTTAGCAAAAACTGTTTTTGGAAATAGCGCCCCCTGTGATGACATGTCACAAAAAAATTGGGGCATATTCAAAAAAAGCTATGTAGAGTTTACATGTCATGTTTGATCAAATTTGGCCAATTAGAAGCCAAGATATGGACTTTTTTTCTACATCTTCAATTTTGATTGGCATGTAACTTTGAAACGGTTCATCTCAAGATAAATATTTTGATAACTTTTTGGCAGCATAGTCTACAGATAACATATCAAAGTCAAAGTCAGCTTTATTGTCAAAAATCATATGTACAGGTCTTACACAGGATTTTGAAATTGTAAGGCTCCCTAGGCCCACAGTGTACACTAAACATCTTGTAAACATGACAATAAACAATATAAACATAACAATAACAGTGCAAAACATAACAATATAAACATCACAAACATAATATAGACACAGAAAATTACAAGAAAACTTGTATGTAATACAAATAAATTGAACACAAGATGTGTCGAATGCTGCCATTTAGACAGCAGTGACATTCAGCTCCAGTGCATTCAGGGAGAGGTTGTTGTCACTGCACCACTCGACAGGCAGGCAGCTCACCTCACTAGTGTAATGCATCTCGTTGTTGCTGATGTGACCCACCACAGTTGTATCATCCACAAACTTGATGAAGAGGTTGGAGCTATGTGACAGTGTGCAGTCGGGGGTCAGTAGAGTGAAGAGGACGAGGCTCAGCACACAGCCTTGGTGAGACCCCGTGTTCAGTGTGATGGTGCTGAAGGTGCTGCTGCTGACCCGTACTGCCTGTTGTCTTCCTGTCAGGAATTCCAGCAGCCAGTTGCACATCAAAGGATTGATCCCAAGCCGGTGTAGTCAGCATAGTCTATGAACAGCATTCTAACACACGAGTCTTTGGTGTGCAGGTGTGTAAGGGCTGAGTGGAAAGGCTGTTGAGATTGCACCGTCGATTGAGTGGTTAGACTGGTATGCAAACTGAAATGAATCCAGAGTGAGGGGGGCGGATGTCTTAATATGATGCATGACTGGCCGTTCGAAGCACTTCATGAGAATGAGGTTAGGTGCAACTGAACGGTAGTCGTTGGCAGTCGGTAGGCCGGAGGGAGACGACTTTGTGGCACAGGAATGATGGTGAAGGTTTTGAGGCACATGGGGATGACAGCCTGGCTCAGTGATGTGTTGAAGATGTTTGAGAAGACATCTGTGAGTTCCGCAGCACAGTCTCTCAGTACACGACCAGGGATGTTGTCAGGACCTGGGGATTTGCGTGCATTGATCCTGCTGAGGGATCTCCTCACGCTGTCCGGGGATAGTGTCAGCACTTGTTCACCAAGAGGGGGTTTAATTATTTGTGCTGGAGTGCTGTTTGTGCTTCAAAGTGAGCAAAGAATTCGTTCGGCTCGTTTGGCAGAGAGGTGGAACTGTCTGTGGAGTGGGTTAGTAGTCCATCATGGTCTGTATCCTGTCACAGACTCTGGGCCCTATCATGCTGCGGCGCACTGTGCATTCGCGACATGGGCATGCTGTCATTACTATTCTGTGCCAGCACAACGTTCATTTTTTCAGGCAAAAAATCACGTTGTCTGGATAACAGAGGACACTGCGCCCCTCCACAAAAATGCCTTTTAATGTTTTAGTAACCAAACAGGCATAAATGTATAGCAATGTTCTGCAGTTAATTTACGATTTCTTTTGTCGTTTTAAATAAACAGCATGGCAAGTTGTAAGAAATGAAATGGACAAATCAACAAAAAGAAAATTAATGGACTAATGGTTTGATGGACCACCTTCTGTTTGTTACCTCCGCCAAGGAGGTTATGTTTTCGACACCGTTGGTTTGTCTGTTTGTTTGTGATGAAATTTTCAGGATAGGTCAGAAGTGGCCTAACTTAGAACTGATTTGTTTATGGTGGTGATCCAGATAACCATCTGGATCCAGGAATTTTTTATTCAGTGAAGTTACCAGTGTAGCATGGAATCTACAGAGACTTTTATTTTGAAAGGAGGGAATATAGGTTTGTACGGAAATGAGGCTCCTGTTGCGGGTCAAGGAGTTGTTGAGTTTTTGGTTAGAGGGTTCAGTGAAAGACAGAGGAGAGTTAGAGCGGTAGTGGTGAGCAGCCCAGTAGTTCATGTTGGCAGTGGAAATTAGATAAAGTACTTTCCTGCACCAAGTTCGTGTGAGCATGAGTGAACGAACCCACTAGTTAACTATTACACCAGTAATAAAATGTTTTAACATGATTAATGTCTTTTAATGTCTTAAGGTGAGAATGACAATAAGGTGGAGACTTAAGCTGCCTTGGCGGAGGTCTGCGCTCTCAGAGTGCTTTTCTAGTTTTTAATGTTTCCTTTGGGTTGAAAGCTTTTGTTTCCCCTGTCTTCTAACGTTGTACCACTTTCAGCACTGTTCGGAAGTTCTCTTCTTGTTCATACTTCCTTGACCCGCGGAGGTTTGGGGGGATTCTTTCCATCCCAGAAGATTAACTGCTCACATGCACACATAAGCAGATTGGTCTCCTCCACCGAAAAACACTCCTTATTTCTATTAATAAACATTTATTATTGCACTCTACAAATCGGTGTGGTCTCCTTTTTAATGTCACTCCTGCTGTACGAGCCCGGTGGTTGTGACATATGGGGACTCATCCGATCCATTTTTTCGGAATTTAAATTGTAACGTTGGGCTACTTGGGTTATGCTATTGGCTAGGGCAGCATAGTAGGGTGAGTAATGCCACGTTATTGGCGTACTGATTTTTCTGAATGAGTGACGTAGTTGGGCCTACTATCATTTCGCTGTTTTGTTTGGGGAATCACCCAATCTGATTTGTGGTTGTGCGTTATTGTTGTAGGTAAGTATAGGTAAAGTATTGTGGAGCATTTGTTTTTTTCTTCTTCACTCCCAACCATTGGGTCAGCATGGGTTTTGTTGCAGTTTTGGGTCGCTAGGCAAAGAATCCTTTTGGGAGCTATCACTTTTTCCCCATTTAGAGCGCACGGGTGCTGGGATTAGGCCGTCGTGGAGAAGCGGCTGGATTGGCTTCGGTCGGGGCGGCACATCTCCACTGGTATTGGTGAGTAAATGATCCTTGTTCTTGGGCTCAGTGTGAAGATAAGGCAGAATAGAGGGGGGTAAATGTTTAGGGGGAGGCTCCGGGGAATAATTTGTCTTGTTACCCAGAACTGGATAGACTGTGACTCTGGTTGGGGGGTGTTGTGGTTAGAGAGCAATCTTTGGTTAGTTTTGGTTTATATTTGTACACTGGTTAATGGTTAGTTTAATTGTGCCTGACGTGAGATCTAAAAATGAGTGCGTTGGAGGAGTTTTTCACAGCTCCATCCGAGAGTTTGTTGGTTACGCTGACAAAGGAGCAGTCGTTTGCAGTGGCCAATTATTATGGCATTGAGTTCTACAACATCTTCAACATCTAAGTCCGCCAAGAAATAACAATTGGTAGATTTTGTTCGTGAATTTTTAAAAGAGAAGCAGGTTTTGCTTTTAGAAATGCCTGTTGCTGCCAATGTTCACGTGTCTGTTACTATCCAGACGGTGAAGTCCGCTGATTTAAGCTTTGAACAACAAAAACAACTGTTGGAAATTCAAATAGAGCTTGAGTTTGAATTTGAATTTCATAACAAAAACTGGCTTTGGAAATTTAACAGAAAAAGAGAAGGACCGTTTGTTGGAACTAGAAAAACTTAAACATCAAGAGCAGGAACAAGATGCTGAGCGAACTAGGCTGAGGTTACTTCTGGAGGGCAGAGGTAAGCGAGGTACATCTAAATCAGACCTAGCCGGTATGATTAAGTTCCTGCCAAAGTTTAATCAACGGGATCCTGATGTCTTTTTTTCATTATTTTAGAACATAGCTACTGGTCGTAATTGGGATGACGAAAACAAAACTATTTTCTGTTTTATTCGGGGCACACAAGAAGTTTTTGTGGCATTGACACCTGGCGACAGGAAAAATTATAGTGCTGTAAAACAAGCTATCTTATGGTGCTTTTCCACTGCAGAACCGGTACGGTACGGCACAGCACGGCATGACACGCTTTAGCTCGGTACTACTCTACACACTTGTCACACCTGTTCTTTTTCCACTGCCAGCAGTTACTAGTTGGGACTAGTTGAGGTGGGTGGAGTTGCCTCTGCACTGCGCTGTGGCTGGTTGTCATTGAAAACACCAAAAAAAAACCATAGACAGTAGAAGAAAAAAAACACAGCAAGAAACATAAAGAAGAGGCGAGGCAAAAGACACTTGAGAAGAAAACTTTTGCAAACCATACAGGACTATGAAGCAGAAGACGAGTGGCTAACAGCTGTAAAGAGACGACATGTGAGGGTAAGCTTACGAGTGAGTTGGTAGCTTTTCAGTATGTCAGGTATATCCATTTGTTACATAGTTGTAGATCGATGCTAAGTACTAAAATACGGACCGAACCTCCGAATGGTGGGATGTAATTGTTTCACGAACGCGCAGTGGATTGAAAACTTCAGGATGTCCGAAGAAACATTCAACCACAACATTTCCTTTGACCAATCAGTGGACAGCACCATTCACGTGACATTTTAGTACCAGCTCAGCACGGCTAGAGCCACCACTCAAACGGGTACGAAAGATAGTAACAGGTCTCAGGTCCAACCCCCAGTGGAAAAGGAAAAAGAGAAAAGCGAGTACAGACGAGCCGTACCGTACCGAGCCATTACGAAAACGTGCAGTGGAAAGGGGCCAATAAAGTCTTATGTAGGGATGTACGATATATCAGCATCAACATCGGTATCGGCCAATTTTGGGCATTTTTTTAACAAATCGGCATCGGTCTGATGCAAAATCTGGCCGACATTAACAACCGATATTACTTTAGTCCACTTGCTCTTTGTGCAGTGTCGGTGTTCTGTCTCTCTAGCCCGGTAATGCGTTCTGTCGCTTTAAGAGCGATATGACAGCATTAGGAAGTCAAATCAGCGAAAGAAGTTAACGTAAGAAAATAGTCTGTTGACACATCAAACTTAATCTTTCACATTCCTTGGGCCTCATTTATCAAGCGTTCTTACGAACAGAAATGTGCGTAAAGGGTGCGTGCGATCATTCCTGCGCAAAGTGTGGGATTTATGAACTCGTACTTGAACGTAGGAATGTGCCTAAATATACGCACAGCTCTGACCAGTCGTACGCACAGGAACCTAGTGGTAGAATAACGAAACTGCAAATAGTATTGATTCTAGAGCTTCGTTGGCTGCACAGGAGCATATATTGGACCTACAATGTTGCTTATTTTTGTATGACAGTGTGTTGGACGGTATTTGGGTCCTTGTGTCTAATTCAGTAGGCCTACTGTGGTCGTAAGCGTGCTGAATAAAGCGCAAATAACATCACAGCGTAAAATATAATTCTTTGCATTTAATTTCACATCACACCACTTCTTTTTTATCTCGGTCACAGTCCGTGGTTCCGATCATACAGCATTTACGCCGCTTGTCACTTTTTCCCACGCCATATTTTTTCTTTTGTTTGTAACCCACCTCCAACGTGCCAAATATGACTTTTTCATTTTGTTGGACCGTGTCGCAGAAATTGCGTTTCTTCGAGCGCCTCTCCATCATTCCACGAAGGCTCAATTAGGAATTCCGGTGGCTTTTAAAGGGATTGTTGATGCCATATATGGGTAATTGGGGGCGTTGTGGGATGTAAATTAGTCTGCTCGTGCCCGCGCAAGGTGATCTGGAAGGTGTGGAATTTATCATTGCAGGTTACCTACCGGTGTGCGTACGCACGGTTGATAAATGCCGAAATTTCCGTGCTTACGAACATTCTAAACTTCATTCGTACGACAGATTTTAGGAGGAATTCTACGAACTGATGATAAATGAGGCCCCTTGTCTTTGGATGCACTGTCGGTAGGTTATGTTGTTAAAATAAGTTTTATGTTGCATTTTTTATGAATGTTTGATTAATTAGCATAGATGAGATGTCATATTTTTATGAGCTCATTTTACATGTGTTACACTGATTCTTAATGTATGCCACTGGATGAGGTAATCCGTTGACATGTGTTAAAAATACTTCCATGTTGATAAAGAATATATGTATTGCTGTTAAGAAGAAACAAGAAACAAGTTAATGAACTTTAAAAACTGTCGTAGGATTTCATATGTATTTTATTACGGATGAATACAAGCCATGTTTTGTATCTTTGTAGTTTTACCCAACTTCACTCATCATTAAACGAAGTTAAAGAAATCTTCAGCGTGGTGATTGGAGGAGGAGTTATCTGTCTGCTAGCTTATGCAGGGCGTGTAAGGGTGGCAGAACAGTCGGGAAAGGTGGGGTTGGCTGCCCTTAACAAGGTCAAGATTTTAATGCTGAGTCTTAAGTTTATTGAGATTTGACAAAATGTGATTGAGTTCCCTTTCTTGGTAATAAACAAAGTGGCCCCCAAACTTAAAATATATTTTGTGAATAAAATAAGTCAAGCTTTAGTTTAGCGTTTTCACAGCAGGTACTTGAATACAAGATACAAGATGTTATAAAAATTAACCCTAGGAGATTTGCTACAAGTTGTAAACTGTGTTGGTTGCTTTTGCTTTAAGGAGTCAAAACACGTTTTGAAAATAAAAGAAGACATTCAATTCAGTTTGTGTGTTTTTCTCCATTTTTTTTTAAATTTCGATATCGGTAAATATCGGTTATCGGCCATAACAGCACTATTAATATCGGATATCGGTATCGGCCAAAATTTTCACATCGGTGCATCCCTAGTCTTATGAGCTTGTTCCAGTAGGTACTGGCAACGTTTGTTGTTGCGACGGTGGTTACCTACTGTTGATCCTGAGGTGGCAGATCAGGTGACGAAGGTTGCGGTATCTGGATGTGGTTTTAAGAACAGCGCACAGTATTCAGTCATTTTGGTGTCAGAAAGACCTACAGTCATATACTGCAGCATTTGTATTGGACACATATTAAACGTGATGTAACGAGGTTTATAAAAACTTGCATTGTGTGTCAAGTGGCCGGGAAATCCAATAGTACCAAGCCGGCCCCCCTACAGCCCATTCAGTCCGTAGGCACACCGTTCGAGCACATCATTATTGACTGTGTAGGTCCCTTACCTCCGTCTAAGACCGGATGTGTATATCTGTTCACTGTAATGTGCCAGGCCACAAGATATCCTGCTGTTTATGTTTACAAAGTCCATCATGAAGTGTTTGTCTCAGTTTATTTCTGTTTTTGGCATTCCGAAAACAATCCAGAGCGACCAGGGTTCTAACTTCACCTCCAAGACGTTTGCGGCGGCGTTGAAACTGTTGCAGGTGAAGCATAATTTGAGCAGTGCCTATCATGCTCAAAGCCAGGGTGCACTGGAACGTTTTTTTAATATGGCACATTAAAATCCTTGTTGCGAGCATACTGCCTGGAAATGAAGAGGGATTGGGAGGAGGCGTTACCATGGCTCTTGTTGGCCAATGATCTAGTCTTTGGTCATAAAGTGCGAACATCTTTGTCTGTTCTGAATACAGAATTGCATGAGTCAACACCCCCTGCGAGTTTAGCAGAGTATGTGGATGGTTTTCGCTGTAAATTTTTTCTATCTTGGAAAATGGCAAGTGGGTCAAGCGCTAATTAAAATGAAGCGGCTACATGACCGTAAAGCGGAGGCCAGGTTGTAGCACTGCTGCCTATCCCAGGGTCACTGTTAACAGCCAAGTACGTGGGTCCCTTTACGATCATGCGTGAAGTCTCTGACACTAACTATTTGTTGTCCACTCCTGACCGCAGGAGATCGACACAGCTTTGCCATGTCAACTTGCTGAAGCCGTATTACTCCGCATCTTCTGGGGTGGTGGGTGGTCACACTGAGAGTCCTGTGGGGCTGGTCGTGGTGGAGGGATCGCCGAACATAGCCCAGGTGGCAGCTGGGGATGGGGTGCATGCAGTTTTACAGGGGCGTCTCAATAACACAGAGGCTGAGCTTGACAATCTTTTGGGTCATTTAAGCAAGGAACAAAGTCTTTAATTTTAGAGTTTTCCTCTTTGTTTTCCGACACTCCAACCTGCACCAGTCTTATTGAGCATGACATCGTCACACGGGGTGCCCACCCAGTGAAGCAAAGGTTTTATCGAGTTCCACCAGAAAAGTGTAAAATCATGGAGGTTAGTGTGCAATACCTTCTTGATCATGGCCTAGCCGCGCCATCTTAATCTAGTTGGGCATCCCCGTGTTTGCTACTTAAAAAATCAGATATATCCTGTAGGTTTTGTAAGGATTATAGGAAGGTTAATGCACTGACTAAACCTGATTCTGTTACCTCACATCACCACATCAAGTTGGTAGTGCTCCGTATGTCAGCAAATTTGATTTATTAAAGGGGTATTACCAAGTTCCGCTAACACCGAGAGCACAGAAGGTGTCTGCATTTGTTACACCTTCCGGGTTGTACTCATATACAAGAATGAGTTTTGGCTTACATAACATTCCTGCAACCTTTCAGCGTGAATATGGTCGTTGCCGGGTTGGAGGTGTGTGCCGTTTATTTGGGTGACGCTGTTTGCTATGCCGACACCTGGAGTGACCATCTGGCTCACATTCGCGCACTATCCAGAGGTTGGTGGCAGCAAACCTAACTGTGAATCTGGCAAAATGTGAGTTTGCCCAGGCCACCGTCGTTTATTTGGGTAAGGTGGTTGGCCAGGGTAGTGTGCGGCCAGTAAACGCCAAAGTTGTGGCCATCGAGAACTTTCCCGCAACATCCTTTAAGAAAGAATTGATGCGCTTTCTTGGTATGGGTATTACCTAAGTTTCTGTCAT
This sequence comes from Setipinna tenuifilis, assembly GCA_030347295.1. NCBI lineage: Eukaryota > Metazoa > Chordata > Actinopteri > Clupeiformes > Engraulidae > Setipinna > Setipinna tenuifilis. The sequence continues at coordinate 1,668,415 of CM059271.1, read as the reverse complement.
AATTTTTCCTCTGTCGTTTCCCCACTGACCAATTTGTTGAGGAGCACTGTTAAATTTGTTTGGTCTGCGGAGTGTCAACAGGCATTCCAAAACGCCAAGTTGTTAAGCACCAAGCCTGTCCTGGCTGCACCCAAGTTGGAACAGCCCTTCCAGTTACAAGTTGATATAGTTGATATAGTTGTCATATTGGGGCAGGTGCTGTTCTCTTATAGAGCGATGAAAATGACATTGAAAAACCCGTTTGCTATTTTTCACGTAAATTTAATAAACATCAATTAAATTACTCTGTAATTGAGAAGGAGGCTCTGGCTTTAATCTGGGCACTACAGCATTTTGAGGTTTATGTGGGATGGGGTGTACACACGATTGTGGTTTATTCCGATCATAATCCTCTCACATTCCTTCAGTCATTGAAGAGTTCCACCAATCAGTGCCTCTTGCGCTGGGCACTATTTTTGCAATTATTGTTCGACACATCCGTGGTGTGGAGAATGTGTTGGCTGATACACTCTCTCGCGCTCTTTTATCAGACGTGATTTTGGAAACCACAGTATCCAAACACTGTTTGAATTCTTATTGGTTGATACAGACTCCAAACATTTTGCCCCAAAGTCATTTATATTAACTACGCATAATAAGCCTGGTTAAAGAAGCTATATGTAAGAAATGTGTTACAAGAATTAATCATATAATGGCCATCATATGTTATCAGAGCTTAAGGAAACTATTAAATTGATGCACCGACTTTAATGTCAGCAATGCTAGTAGACAGTGTAGTCTGTTTCCTTACATTGCAGTGGCTCAGGTATGTCATCGCCCATTGCAGGAATCTCTCGCACAACCTCGTTATCGTCTTCATTAGTGTCCAGCCAACGCTCACACGGGAACTTGTATAGCTCTTTGGTCAAAGTTTTCATCAGGGACACCTGGGAAAGGGATGGAGTTCCATATTAAAAGGCTACGTGATGTGTGGGGTATTTTAGACAGGGTTAGTCACTTGGTATGTTGACTCAGAGCAAATGGTAAATGTAGTAATAGAAGATCCCTATGGCTTTGATTTGGGATTGAGTTCCAGATTAGTAGGCTATGTGATCTGGGACAGCATATCTGTGACTTAGTTCAGTAATGGCAAACCAAACCATGGCTAAACCAATCCAAAGTTAAACTTTTTCAACTATGGCTCTTTGATATTTAGGAGCTTGTTTGATGACACTGAGCAATGTTGCCAGATCACAAACTAAGAAATGCTTTCCCTGATAATATTAGGTGACACAATTTTATTAGGGCAACTTAAATTAGCATGCAACTTGATCATCCAATTGGAATATTAGTAGCCTATCATGTTGTTGCCCAGCAACCTCGCTTAAGGAGTTGTCCTGTGTATCAGCAATTTTAGTTATGTAATGGCTATGGCATAGAAAAACTGTGATACAACTTACAAGTGAAACATTTTGCTATAGCTCTAACTCTAACTATCTTTAGGAGTTTGTTTGGTGACTCTGACCCTGTGACCTATATGTATTACGTCAAGAGGAGAATCAGCTTATGCAAACCTTTCATCATGTGCTGTAACTAATAGTTCATGTGACAATATGCAAGACACATATTTTACTTTGGAATCCTGATGAGAAATATGTATATATGTACTTTCAATACTTTGGCAATATTTATAATTCCTAAATGTTGGGTTTGCAATGATACTGTGTTGCAGTCATGCCCTTGTGTTCTGTCTGCCTGTTGTAGAGTTTAGTGTTCCATGTCAACCACTTTTTCAAATGAACTTTTGAATGAAATATGTATTGACGGATGAATGATTATTTATTTATACATGATTTCTTTTTTTCATTTGTGTGACCTAATTAAATGAAATCTGATTATACATTAGTTGTAACAGTTTTAGAAAAGAAATAAGCCACTCGAGTCTCTGCTTCACGTTGAGCATAACAACACCCCTTAACTGTTCTAAATCTACTGCAAATTCACAGCCTCTCATGGCTTATTGCTTAATTCCTGAACATGATTAGAATGTGAATGCACATGTCCTTCTCTTAAGATGATCTTAGAGCAAAAGGGTGGTGCTATTAAGTGACATTGCAGCTTTCTTTTGAACTTCATAGGACATGTCACGTGGAGGTAAATTAATTGGCTTGAATGAAATAAAATAATTATTGCATCACTTAGAGTTTGCATAGCTTTTTTGATTTAAGAATAAACAACTGTATATCATCTCTGGGCAGTGTTATAACACATGTAGTCATGATTAAAAATGTATGAATACACCACATTCCCATTTCGTTCCTGCATGTTTTGTTCCGCAGGTAAATTAAGCCATACAGTTATTATAGTCATGCTGTCGTGAATTTTTAGTCTGCATAGACAAAAATAAGTTTGGATGCAAGTTCAGATTCAATCTGTGTAACAATTCTGTCAAATGTAATTTCTTAACCTAGCAAAATATTACTATAAAGTAATTATTTATATTTATATAATCCTGACATAGCAATTGTTTGTAAGACCTACTGTTAACAATTACATAGGCCCACAGTTGTGTCTAATAATGACTACCACCAAGTTGAAATATTCCTGTAAGCCACTGATGCTGCTAGTGAGAAGCCCCTTATGATGCTCTTTGAATGTCTGCACTGATTCAATTGAGTTAATATCTATCTTAATAGTCTACGATTACTCTGAGTGAAATATAAATCTATGAGTGATCTCACAATGTTCCTAAGCAACAAAGGTTTCAGTAAATGGTCTGTAAACTCTAAGATGTTACTATGGGTGTCACTGTGTTCCGTTGGGGGTTTTTCTGGCAGTGCTGTGTTTTTCCTTTGTTTTCTCCTGATCACATTATTAGTTTTAATTATTCTCCCTACACCGTGCACTGCCACAATTATCTCTCTCACCTGTGCATCTCGTCTCCTTGTTCCTTGTTAAATTTGCCCCACCTGTCTGCCTTGTTTCCTTGTTGCCCTGTTAATCTGTTTCACCTTGTTTCCTTGTTCCCGTAATTATCAGCCACACCCGCACTCCCTCGTTTATGCTCGTTTAGCTCCTTAGTTTCAGCACTACTTAAGCCCTGGTTTTTCACTCCCTCCCGGTCGGTCTATTTGCTACCCACGGTATGTTCACTAGCACTCTGACTTCTGACTCTGTCTTGTTCTTGTCTGTCTTGTTTTCCATTTTACCTGTTTGCCGAGTTCGGTCCTGTATTCAGTTTCCTCAGTCTAGTCCCTGTCTGTACCAGAATCTTGTCGTGTTTTGTTTCTCGGTTCTTGTCCTGCCTGTGCCTCGTCTCTCGTCCTGTTTTTGTCAGTCCTGCCTCCTGTGTGTTCTGTGTCTGCTCGGACTGATTCCCGTCTTCAACGTGGACCTCGTCCCTGACTACGCTCCGGTCTCCAGCCCACAGCCACCGATCCGGCTCACTGGCGACATTTCGTCTGCCGGTGCCTCAGGTGGTAGAGCTGCCGTCTACCACCCCCGGCGTTGCGGGTTCGATCCCCGCTCAGCTCAGCGACACCGAGTCCTGCCTGCCCAGTTTTTGTCCCCTGTCTCTGTTCCGTGTCCCTGTCTGCTCTGTTCCTGACCCGGCAGCCGATGGCGGCTGCTTCTGTTCCCTGACCCGGCGGCCGACAGCGGCTGCTTCTGTTCCTTGACCCGACGGCGGCTGCTTCTGTTCCCTGACCCGGCAGCCGATGCGGCTGCTTCTGTTCCTGACCCGGCGGCCGATGGCAGCTGCTTCTGACCCTGTCCTGTAACCCTGACTCTGCCCAGTCCTTGTTCCCCCTGTCCATGTCTGTTGTCTGTTACCCTATGTACCTGTCGATAAAGGCCTCTGGGGCTACGCTACCGCAATTGGGTCCTCTCCTGTTCTGTCTTGTTTCCCTGGTTCCTGTACCCGTCGTGACAATGGGAGTTGTTATGTTACGAAGTTATGAACTAATAAGGCTTACGTGGTTCCATAGTTTTTGGAAACACAGCCCAGATAATTTCACTAATTTATTCTTCTACCTGACTAAGGAGTTGTACTAATTACAATCAGCTGAATGGCCAAAGCAAATACTTGGGTTCAGAAATTACAATTCAGTACCATCACTGGTATTAAACACATTTCAATCACACATAAAGCAACGTGTTTAAAACACAAAGGTCCATTTTTTCTTATATTTACCTTCTTTAAATGCCATCCTGCAAAAGGATTCCGCCTCTCGTGCCAAAGACGTACTTTCGTTAGTTTTCCGAGATCTGGAAGTTCCACCTGTGTATGAAAAAAGGGTCATCACTGACACTGACCAATTAAGCTTTTATTTCAAAGACCTGCAGCAAGCCTTACAATGAACTTATCCAGCTGCCCCTGTTCGAAGTTGTCTGTCTTGTTGTCAAGTTTTATCTCATCCGACTTGCCCTTCTCCCCATAGATCTGAAAGAATACGGTGGCATCTGTCCCCGCTCCGGGCAAATCAGATGTCCAGATCCACAGTGACCATGGATGTTCTAATAGAGAAGAGATGAAAGTACAACAGAAGAAAAGTTACAACAGGACATTTGGCATCTACATGATATACTGTCTCATTAGGGCCCAAGCACCAGATGTGTGAAGTCCTATTGCTTTTTAAATTATTAAATTATTAGGACCAGTGCACCAGAGGTGCAGGCTGTAGCCTGCAAAGAAGGTGGAAAGCCCTATTGCTTTTCCAAAAATTATTCTTCTTTCTTTCACAAACCTTTTTTTAAAATGAAAACTCATGAAGGTTTGTACACACATTGGAACTAGTGGTCGGTAGTGGTCCCATGGAAAGAGTCTTGGGTGTGGGTTTGACCCAGAGACTCCATAGCGCCCCATTATAACTTAGAGCCATGTGGTCGGCTACACTCACCAAATTTAATAGGTGTGTTGGGCTCCGTGATACCACTGGAAAAAGATCAGCTTTAATGTGCAGAGCCTCAAGGGGAAATATAATCATTTTAAAAATTGTCACGTTTTTTTGGTTCACCCTGTATAATGTGGTCTCCATCCATGGACTTCATTCACTACAACCATCCAGGGGTGTCATCAGCATAGCATGCCATGTATTTAGTGCTGTAGAATTCTCTGGATTTGATAAATGGATTAAGTTTAATAAACATTTTAATTAAAGTTAAATCAGTAATATGTAAGTGCATGTTGTGATTTATAAGTGTAAGAGAGGATGAATTTTAATATCTTGCCACAGAAACAGGAAAGATGTAATTAAGTCCAAGTGCACTGAAAGATTTAAAACTTGTCAGGATATTACATACTATGATTATGATGAAATCCAGACACCCAATATGCCTGTCTTGCCTAGCTGGCCATAGAAAGAATAGTTTTTTTAACACGTGAGACCTCTGAAATAATTAAATGCAATCAAAACCTCTAAAAGCATGGTAAATACCATAAAATTCAGCCTATAGGAGGCGCTGTAATTATACAAAATGATTTTTTTTTTCTATTATCAGGAAGCTGTTTTCTGTCAAAGCTGGAAGTTCGAAAACAGTGTGTTCGACACTGTGTTCGTATATCAGAAAATGAATGCTCGTTTGAGGTAGTAATATTAATGCCGTTAATACCTCCAAGTGCATTAACTAGCCGGGAAGACCATTATCCCACTTATACATTACACTTAGCTGACGATCTTATCCAGAGCGACTGGTATACCACAGTTACCACATCCGCCTTTTGTTAATTTGAGGTTATAATTTCCATGTTTTAATTGCTAAAACTAACATTGTAGTAAAACTACTTTTCTGCGACACAAGGTGTGTGTTTTTTTTTACTTACTGGACAAACTGCTGTAACTATTTTAAAACTGTTGCTACGGCCAAGAGTTGTTAGTTCCATGCCTCTGGTTGTCAAGCTAGCTATTCCAAAGTTCTGTTAAGTCTAGCTTAGCAAAATCATGTTAGTTGGGAGTGTGACAGCACCAAAATGGATCTCAGAAGCATATAACATGTTGCTACTCTGTGTTCTTCCATCTGCTGGTCATTTGTTAAAGCCGTCACATTTTTACTGTTTATTTACAGTTCATCATGAACTTGGCACAAACCACCATTCACCACAAACTTTATAGGTGTGTGTATATAGAAAATGAATTTCCATTCTTAAGAACGCATCACAATGGGAAATTGAACCAAGTGGTGGTATAAGTAATTCTAATCATGCGCTTTAGTTTTCAGCTAACCATATATATGAATATGATATAGAGCATTAAAGGACCTACTCTTCTGTCTCTTTTGGCGAAGGGAGACCATCTCATAAAGTTCTCTCTCAATTAAACCATCTCCCTCATCTTCATCCAACCATTTACAGCAGGGAAACGTCTGCTCAATGCCTGTGAAAGGGCAAAAAACCACCACCTGCAAAAGGGCGGGAGAGAGAGAGAACAAAAGAGAGAGAGAGAGAGAGAGAGAGAGAGACAGTAAGAGGGAAGAGAGAAAGGCACAGAGAGAGGTAGAGAGGGAAAGGGGCAGAGAGTCCCTGTATGGTAATTCCATTACAAATGTCAGGCCTTTGTAAATCACACAGCCATTCCAGTCTTACAGTGTGATAAGGATCACAGATTCTGCTTGTTCTCTGAAGGCAAGTCAAAGAACCTTCAAAGGCTCAGAACACCACATTTTACCATAAGGGTACTGCATGACATTACTAAGAAGAAACATTGTGCTGCTTTCTCATCCTGTCTCATTGGACCCCATCTTACCCTCTCACAGTACCATCCCGAGCTGACGCCCCCGTTGTCATGGCCAATGGTAACACGGCTGAGGGGGCTGAGGAGAGCAGCGATCTCCACGTTAAAGATGTCCGTCAAGCCACGCTCGAACTTGCCTCCCTCCAGGAAGACCTTCCCACTGTTCTTGACGCCCTTGGAGCCGTGCATGACCATATGGATCTTAGAATTGGTGCCAGCACCACGGATGTTCCCAGTCACAATCTGGACATTGTACATGATCCCTGTGGAGATACAGCTACAGGCATTATCTCAATATGCAGCTTAATGTTCTCTCGCAAACTGCTGACCATGTGACACACTTTCAAGGGGAAGTTGTTACCAGCCCAACAATGTTTCCTGTCACGACCTGGACATGATCCCAGAGGAAAAAATATTACCTCTTACAAAAACCTACTGCGTTTGAGACATACGAGGCCATGTTTCCAAGTTGGTGCACAGGACTATGTACATGATCCCTGCTAAGATACAGTTACACACGTTATCACTATAAGCTGCTGCACTCACTCACTGTCCTCTCTACAGAACAACTGACCGTGTGACACGGTTTCAAGGGGGAGAGGTTATCAAAGCATCACCAGTAAAGGTAAACGAAGGCCCAGTAAGGGCGAGCAGTCATCTAGATCTTGTAGCTCATTAACTGGAGCATGGAATTAGCAATACCATGGTTGTCTGTGTGTAAAAAGGATCTCACCTCTTGTCTAACCAGATATCTCACTAACTCTAGGAAAGCCATAGGTGCAGTCCCATGACAATGCACATACTGATTAATACATTTACAATGTGCACAATGTAGTGAATGAATCTGAAGGAAGAGCATGTACCAAATGTAAATGACATGATGAGGTTGTAAAAATATATGTAGCTCTTCTTAGGGTTATTGAAACGTAGGGTCATTGGGCCCCCTGAAAATACCCAAGCAGCAAGTGTGTGTGATTTTATACACTATATACTGTATAAAAGAGTATTGGTAAATGCAGAAGTTGAGATCCTGACTTCAGTGTGGAAAAATCCAATGCATTGCTTCTGCCTGTGCGGTTAACACAGGTGATTTCACTAATTAGCAGATTTACCAGTCGGATGATTAGGATCAGCTGGTTCAGAAAACTGTATCAAATATGTGGCAGGGTGTTTACTTTTTTAAGCTGTTATCTCCACCTCTGGGTGGATGTGTGAAAGAGCACTGGTAGACATGTGTAAGAGTATTGGTGTTTTGAAGGGGCCTTTCCAGCTTTAAGGAAATCCTTGTCTTAGTCCAGACTGGATGTAAATTCAGATATATAGATGTATCATGTAAAGATAAGCTGATGAAGATTTTTTATATTATTTTTTGACCTGTATGTCTACTACAGTTTGTCTATAGTCTATATATATTCACTAAAACTCTTTATAGCTTTACAGAACCAGTCACCCAAATCTTGTTTCATTCTATCATGACCAGTAATGAGAGGATTGCTGGTTCAATTTCCAGCTACACCTGACAGATGTCCTTGAGCAGAGCACTGAACCCCATACTGCTTCCCCACTGTTGACTCACCTGTAGGCTGACTTGCTCCAACGAGCACATCCCTCTGGATCTTCCCATCGTCCTCATCGATAGCAAACCAGCGCCCCAGGGGGAACTCGTAGATGCATTTGTTACCCATATCATCCACAACCACCTGTTAGAGAAAAAACATGACATTACACTTATCCAAAGATGAATTTCAACAAGTTGCAAAGAAAGATTAGAAACACTTTATTTGCTGTGGTGTGCAAACTGTCTTCAGAAGCTACAAAACAGTACAATGTTTTTGGTCCGGTGGAGGAGTTAATGATTGAGATCACCTGTATTATTTTAAGTGCACAGGTAGAACAAGGTGATTTGGAATATATGATTCTGGATATTATTTTCAAGACTTCAAGGCTTTTTATTGTCACTGAACAGTTGCCTGTACAACAAAATTAGACAGAATTAGAAATTCTATAAGAATTACAAATAGAATAGAATTTTAGAATAGAAAATAGAATTAGAAAGTATTATACTCTATTGTAGCTTCTCTATTCAAATTACCCATCACTCATCAAGTTTTAATTTAAGTTATGAGCATTAGTTATGCACGTTCATAGTTAACAAGATGCCCATCAGTGGCCACTTTAGACCATGAAGATTAATGCACATTTCAGATCTCAGTATTCAAATAACTAAAATGTGTGTTAACAAGTTGGATGGTTACTGTTAATTTGGTATTAAAATTTTCATAAGAAGTCTGTGTCAAATAACAGGACACATCAAGAATCAGGGAAAGTCAAATATACCACACAGCCCAAATTGATTAATTCCAGGGTATAAGCTGAAGTCATATTTAACAAGTGGAAATGTATACTTTGCTTTTGATGCAAGAGAGGGTACACACACAGAAGGCACATTGTTGTTGCCAAATGCTGCTGGCTAACAGGAGCATCTTCAGAGTGCGTGTGTGTGTGTGTGTGTGTGTGTGTGTGTGTGTGTCGAACGTGTGCGCATCTGTGTGTGTGTGCGCGTGTCCCTGTGTGTCTGTCTGTGTGTGCGTGCAAGCATGCGTGCGTGCGTGCGTGCATGCATGCTTGTGTGTATGTGTGTGATTGTCTCTTGCTAGAAAGCTGATCCTGTAAAATAAGCAGGTGTTTCCTTTCAGTTGGAGATAGGGTGACTGATCAGTGAGAGAGAATGATCTCATTTTGCAGAGAGACTCTGTGTGTGTGTGTGTGTGTGTGTGTGTGTGTGTGTGTGTGTGTGTGTGTGTGTGTCTGTGTGTCTGTGTGTCTGTGTGCGTGCGTGTGTGTGGTATATGTATGTCTCTGTCTATGTGCATGTGTAAGTATGCCCTACCCAGCTCAGTTTAAGTACCATGGCAAAATTAGAGTGGGTGAGTGGAGGTTGGGCATTATGAAAACAGGCCACAGAGTCAGTCAAGCACACACTAATCAACATGAGTCTACACTATCCTTTCTCTTTAGGGGTGTAGTGGTAAATTGAGAGGTTGGTAAACTATCAATTCTATAATCACAGTGAAGTGGATGTGGTGTGTGACATCAGATGTTTTTTTAAAAAAGAAATTCAAAATATTTTTCAACAATACCAGTGGTCAATGCAATTGGTCCCTAGCACACATATTGGTCCTCATGTATGAAACGTATGTACAACAGAAAATCTGTGTAAAAGGGGCTTACGTTGATTTTTAATTAATTAATTTAAATGTTATCGCAGGCTACAGTATTTCTGTCAGAGAATTGTAAAGGGTTAGGGTTATATAGCCTAATTTGTGAAATATAGTAGTCTATATTGTACAAAATTTCCCCTGAACATTTACCACTTTCCAGTAATATAACACACATTATTGGCACATTTAATCATGTAGCCAGGATTGCCTTAACGAATAAATGTTGATAAATAATTTATTATTTAAAAGTAGTACAACATTGCTTGCTGTCTACATTTTCATGGTCATTTGCAAGGGTTGTTGTGTGATTTTGTAATGATATCATTTGACATTGCAGGCCTACTTCAGAAAACGTTTTGGTCTGTCTTAGAAATAGTCAAACATTTTAATTCCCCCCTTTCCTCGTCCAAACGAGTCAGCTAGATCAGATGGAGCTGCAACATCACAATGGCTAGAAAAAAGTCTGTTTTTTTCACCATCATGTCATAAATTCTACTCATACATAATTCGACTGTGATGCTGCATAGATTTTTGTGTTCACGTCAGTGTGGCAAATTTTTTAGTTTTTTTTTTTGTTTAATATTCTATATTCACTTTCTTTTCAGGCATCTATAGTTTTTTTCTTGTTGGATGTTGCAGTGAATAGAACAGTTAAACACGCAAACACCAAAAAATCTGCTCAAGCAGACCTCGAAGGATAATTCGGATTATTGACAGAAAGAGTGTGCAGCAGAGTTCATCTAGCATACTGATAACTTGAACCAGTGTAGCGAAAAGGAAGGCGCCCACAACTCTAAACTCTTGCATGAATTGAAAGGGGAGAGACCACCAATCATCATGGCAGAAATGTGCCAGGAATGAAGCAATTTTTGGAACATGGTGACGAGGAAGTGCCCTGCTAATTGGCTTAAGCTAACCAGCCAAACCTGACTCCCTGGGCCAACTAGCCTATTTCTGGATGAAATAGGTTGTTCATTCTTATGCTGAGATTGAAGTGATGTACATTATAAGTCTGTTCCTGTGTTAAGTCTCAAATGAGCCCTGATTTCTAAATTCATTATTCCACTCAGCTTTGCGCTGCCTTCAACGGTTCATACGAGGGCCATTGTTTTGATGATGTAGTGTGATTTTGTAATGTTAAAAATGTGCATTTGGTGCATGGACTCTATTATGATAATGAATGATTTCTGTTGACAGGTGGATAAAGCATTATATTTCTGTAATTTGAGAGGTGGGTAAACTACAATATGAGAAAATGAGCTTTTTCATGTAGTTCTTCTAAAATTTAGTAATTCTTCAGATTTTTTAGCTCTTAGCTGTCATCTGCATACAATAACCACACACACACAAACACACACGTCAACAGTTTTGGTTTTCATATGGTTCTGATGTTCCAGCACTGGCACTTTTCACTTTTATTACTCATCCTGTGGATTAACAATGCACACGATGCCCCCACTGCCACAACTGTTATTCTATTTGCACTGTATACCTTATCTGTACTACATTTCAGTTTCTGTTTAAACACTGTTCACTGTTTACATATGTTTACATTTTGCTACTTTTATGCTCTTTGAAAGTGTATTATTGTTGACACTGCCTGGTGATCTGTGAAAAACATCATTTCAGTTCGCCCTTTGTCTGTACATGTGACCTATAACATTAAGGCTATACATTAAGATTATTTTGCATTTTTTGCAGTGGGAAATAATGGGCTTAAGAGACTTTGTTAAATAGTTAAAGGGAAATTCTGGGGTTAGACGAACCTTTCTAATGACTCACAATGCTAGTGCTAAGGGCATATAGTTAAAAAATATATATATAGTTAAAAATCCCTATTTTTAAACCATTAACAAAGTTCAAGGCAGCTCCATGCTTCAATAACAGTATTATAAGGTTCCTAAATTTAAAAAAGGGGGCATTGACAATTTTGTAGATGTACAGACTTGTAGGAATATACATCAAGCCTTGTGAAGCATAGAAGCAACTTTAAAAAAACAAAGGCAATTTGGTGCATGAATCTTTGTTCATTGGTTTCATGTGGACTATTCTTCAAGTATCTGTTATGGTTTCGCCAATTTGTTATGGTTTGTGTATGCATACAAACCAAGTAACTAAATGAACTGTATAGAAAGTAAATACTCAAAATGAAGACGCAGCATTCACGGTATGTCTTTCTCCATCATTTTACTTCGGAACTCTCTCAACTTCCTGTCCTGTATATCATAGAATTATGGAACATACGTACAGTATCTCTACTATGCATAATAGTACATAGCAGGTATTGTATGGTATACTATCGCCATCTACTGGCCACGAACATTAAGGACACAACAGTATCATGAACAATTGTTTCTAATACTTTAGAAAAGTGCACGGGAATCCAACATAAAAAGATCAATGTAGCACTTTGCCTTATATTTTAAGTTGGTTTTCTGCTTCACTTTGTACAGTGTAAGCTGTCTGTAAGCTGTCTCTAGGGATTTCCATGCAGCTGGAGATGAGAGAGTTGTCACTGTGCTGCATGCTCTTTAATTCTTGTAATTCTCTTTACAACATTGATAGCTTAATAACAAAAATTAAGGGTGTACTGTCACACCGGTGTGAAGGCAATGTTGGGAGAATGCAAGTTCTAAAGAATGTTGGGCTCCATAGAATATCATGTGGGATTTTGGAATCTTACATTGTTGTAGAATGCATTCTTCAATGGAATGTTTAAAAACTCACACCCTTAAAGGTTTGTTATAACGTAAGGGGTACGGCTTGTTTACCTTGTCAACAAACCAGCCTGCTGAGGAGCCTTTGTTGTTGTGGCCGATCGTAATTTTACGGATTCTTCCCAAATTTGGCGCCTCGATGGTAAACTTGTCTTCAGTGCCTTTCTCAAAGTTATTCCTATCGTTGTCCAACCGCCTTTCCCCTTTACAACAGAAGTGTGGTTAAATAACTTTAGTTCATCAATGTAAATGGTATGTGTTATTAATATAGCAATGTTTTGTCAGTGGAAAATTAATAGTGTGACCAAAAGAAGTGTGGATCAGAACAAAGAGAAATGGATTCAGACAGTTCTACCCAATCACAGTAATAACTACACTTAAAAAACTCATAACATAAGATGATGTTAATGTAATGTAACATAATATAACATAACATTACAATGTCATAACAAAACAACAGAACACAGTCTGTTACTATAATAAGAGATGGTGTATCTGGACAGGTCAGAATGTTTGAGTTTGTGAATGTGTTTGTCTCTTGACCTTATTTAGTTTATTTTCATATTACGAATATTATTTTATTTAAAAAAATCACAACATAAGATAACATGAGTGTAACGTAACATGTTAATGTGTGTGTCTCTTGACTTTATTTGGTTTATTTTCATACTATGTTAGTGTTAGTGTTAGTACTAGTATGAGACAGTAAAGACAATAGTGGTGTAAGAATAATAATATTAATAATATTAGTAATAATAATTGGATTTCCATTACACTTATTTGTACCACTTATGCACATTCATAGTAGTAACTAGGCTTAACAAGGTGCCCATCAGAAACCAATTTAGACATTGACAAGTTGGACCCTTGTTAGTGCTACTGCTTTTACCTGAGTCTCCAAATTCTCCAAAAATATTGATGAAGACGTCTGCATCTGTTCCACTCCCCTTGATGTCAGCTGTAAACACGCTTATGAGATATTTGTTGTCTGTTTGAAAAAATATATAACATTGAATCTTAAACTAGTGAAAAGGTTACATTTGAAAACCTTTGAGATTAGATGCTTGACATACAGATTTCCAAAACATAGTTAAAATACTTATATAATAAATAAATAAATACAGAAATAATAATGAAATACCATTTACTTCAGTCAAGTCTTCATCAAACCCATTTGTCTGAGCAGGGGGATATTCTAAAAAGCAGGTTTAATCACTTACTTGTGTATGTTAACTCAGAGCGAGTGGTAAACCTCCTGATAGTGGGGTCTTATGGCTTAATTCCCCTTGTAGAACAAAGCCATGTAGATATTCTTTTGGTCAACTTATCTAACCGAGTCAACTTATTTAAGATAGTCACTGAAGCACACACTAGAGAGATGTTTTATGGTACCTTTGGGCAATGTAAAACTATTACTTTATACCACGCCTTGGTCAAATTTCCCATTGTGAAGCATCCTTTAGAATGTCAATTAATTTTCTATACATGCACACCAATTAAGCAGTCCCTGTCTTCCAACCATATTTTACTTGTGGATCCACCAAGTTTGTGGTGAACAAGTTTGTGGACTTACTATGCAAGTTTGAGTTCTTTTTCTCAACGGAGCTCCCCCTAGGGTCTCCAAGTAAATGGACGCTGTCGTAAAAATGGACTGTTGTCCATTTGAGTATGTTCCAATTTATGAAGATGATTAATTTCGTGTTAAAATGAACTGTAAAAATGTTATATCTTTAGCAAATGATAAACAGACTGATGTACATAGAGTAGCAACATGTTTAATGCATCTGAGATTGATTTTTTTAAATTGCTGTCATGCTGCTTTTGGAGTCTCAGTCAAAGTGATTTTGCTAAGATAGGCCCAACAGAACATTGGAATTTCTAGCTTGATAACCAAAGGTATAAAACTAATGACTGGGTTTTGCTCATACCAGCCATCAGTTTAGAATTAGTAATGACAGTTTATCCAGACAGAGCTTGTGGCATTAACATTACACAAGTGTGATAACTGTGATATAAATGGGATAATGGACTTCGTGGCATGTATATATCAGAAAGTTAATGCACTTGTAGGTGTAATGGACATTCCACTTCACATCATGGCTGCATTGACACCTGACATACAAACGCTGTGTCATCCATTATCCCTGATATAATATGCAGTGTGTAATCACACAGGCCATATGCTGTATGCCAAAATTCTTTGTGAATATGTACCCTGAAGTAAAACTTTTAAAGAAGTCACTGAACCGTGTCAATGAAACTGTCTAGGAGTAGAATTTGTGGCACAAGCTCTGCATGCTTATTTCAATCACAACTCATTGCATTCATTCCAACCACAGCACTTACAGATTTTTATTCTGTAAGTGGCCCTGATTCCTCATAATGGTGTGGACCTCAAAACAAATTGTGTATGTAGTCAAATTATACTTCACCAGATCCATCTTTAGCCTACAGCTCAAAGGAAATTTTGACAGCATTTTCAGAAGCGACAAGCACCATCCCAAAGGGTGATCCTGCATAGTGGTACAAACTTCCTTGAGACAGGCGGTGTGAGAAACACTATTCATGATGGATCTTTGGCTGGTAAAGTATTTATCATCTACATATACAATTTGTTTTAAGATCCATGGCAATATTAAGGGTCAGAGGTGCCAGTAGGATGAAATTCCATGCTGAGGTGTGGTTGGAATACACACATGGAGATCGCACCACAAATTTGAATCGTAGGCATTTATTTCTGGATTTCCCTAATTTTGACTTGTTTCTATTGACAGTTGAATGACATCTTTATATTTTTTTCACTCAGGTCTATGGTTTTAAGCTTTTGAGCTGCTATAAATGGATGGCAGTTGACCACCTAATTTTAAGCAGAGGTTTAATTTTAGTGTTCCATTGGGACACCATAGTAAAGGTGGGAGGGATGTGACTAGGAGGAATCACTGCCATTTTGCCCAAATAGGCTATAAAACGGAAACCCACATTTTGGCATGTCCATGGGGTCTGAGGTGCCCAGCATGTCTCGGATGAAGAGGCGGTCTCCCTCGTCTTTGCTCAGCCAGTTGTTGCAGGCGAAGTAGAAGCGCAAGTGTGGCCTGTTCATATCCGTCACCGTGACGCGGTCCAGAAACCAGCTAGCATTCATGCCTGTGTTATCATGTTCGATTCTGGAGGAGTGTACAATAGAAGCAAATGTCACCCTCTCTCTCACACACACACACACACACACACGCACACACACACACACACACACACACACACACACACACACACACACACACACACACACACACACATCCTGCCTGCAATCATTGATTTGGCTCAATTTCTAACCATATATATCTAAGCATAGCTTTAACAAAACTATCTGGTTGTTCAACTGTTTCCTATGCATACAGTTCTTTCAAAAAAAGACCCTAAAGTCATTATGTAACACAAATCAGTCAACATGATGGTACCCGTTTCACTTTTAAACTATTCAAATAAGCATAGATTGCTTCCATCTATCCATCCATCCACCCATCCCTCTTTTTTCTATCAAACTGCACCTTCAGCTTCTTCTTTTTCATACTTTAATTTTTTTGCTTTGCATGCAACTGCATTTTCTTTAGGAAATGCAAATTTGTTCATGTCCGCGACGGCTTGTTCATGTCTGTGACGGTCACTCATCCAGGAACCAGCAGGCGTACAAGCCTGTGTTATCGTGTTCGGTTCTGGAGCGCCGACAAAGGAGCAAATGTCACCCTCCTGTACATGTGTCTCTTTCTCCTCACACACACATCTCACGTTCTCTCTCTTTCGCTGAGACACACACACACAGCTCCTGTACATGTGTTTCCACACACACACACACACACACACACACACACACACACACACACACACACACACACACACACTCACTCACATTCACACACACAAACATTCTCTCACTAAGACACACATGACCAAATGGACCTTGGACGAATGAGCTCAAGCTGAACATCTCTAGGGGAGCAGGCAAGAGCCTCATTTCTACAATCTGTACAATTATTAAAGGGACTATATGTAGGACTGTGGCCAAAACTGGTACTGCAATCAAATGTAAAATACTGTAACATGTTCCTCCTTTAGAGGCACACAAAACACAAATTCAAAACATGAACAGAATTTGTATCTCTCATGATATATCAGGACCATTTCACAATTATTTGCTGTACAGTTCTGACATGTAGCGCCTATAAATCACTTCAAACCATTACAGATGAGGTGTACAACCTTTTTTGTATATCTGAAATATGGATTGACAATGGTGCAAGCTTAATTTAACATTTTCCAAAGCCTTATTGGCACTTCTAGAAGATGCTCATTGTTGTTTGATGCTAATTCAGTCAGCTTTTTTGTTTAATTTGTGGTGGTTTCCTATCCTCCATCCAGAATTTTACTGTATATCCTTGATGGCTACACTTGTGTTTATCCATCATTTATTAGAATATATACCCTTCAAATTAATGTTGAGATCGTACCAAGAAGAAATGTCAAATAAAAAGGATACCTTAAATACTAGTGAAGGTTATACATAGTATTGCTTCACATGTGCCTTTTTTAGGCTTGCATAATGTATGTCAAGTGTGAATATCATTCCTGTTGTTAGTGTACCTTATCTTTTTCAGAGGACCAACGTTATGAGTTTTGAGGCGAAAAACATCTGTTTTGCTCCTTTCAAAAGCTGTTCGGCTCCTGTAAATAATGTTAAAAAGATCTCATTAATATTCATACCCAAAATGATGTCACTTCATGAATATTTAATACCATTGTACTAAACTAACTGGCATATCCACACAAGTCATAATGCTTGAGTGTGCATTAAACTTTTATAAGCCAAACAAGCGGGAACTTGTAAAGTAATCCTGGTCATTATGAGTCGACAAGGTGATGATAGATGTAGCTTCCTGCCTTCTAAGTAAATAATACATGCTGATACATGCAAAAAATACGTACACCACCACCCACCCCCCATTTCACCTTCTGTGTGTGACAGTCAGTCAGTCAGTCAGTCAGTCAGACAGACAGACAGATAGAAAAGAATAGACAGAGAAATGGGGTAAAAGGACAGATAGAGAAAGAAAGCGAGAGAGAGAGAGAGAGAGCGCTCTGTACTTACTATCCTACTCATCATCAAATCATTTGATGATCGAATGAGTTTTAATGTTCTGGCATGGAAACTTATAAAACTCATTTTATACCAAATTGCATTGGCTACACATTTACAGTAGTGTGTTTTCGGTAGTTACATCATACTAGAGCAACCCAACCTATGGTGTAGCTATTTAAAACACATACTGTACACTCAATCACACTCACAAAAAACAGCAAGAAAGCAAAACAGAAAATGTTTAATATTCTAATGTAGTATGTGTTGTATCCATGCCATTGCATCAATCTCCCTGGTATGCAATGCCATGCATAACGATACTCCAACATATACTCATAGACTCTAAATTAATGCTTAAATTGATACTTAATAAATCCATAGTACTTTGTTGCTATGTTTCACTTTTATTCTGTATGGGAAAGTGAAAGGTACAACACTGTGCTATGCATTTTTGTACAGGACATTTTAGTGTTCCCATCATCGAAACACTGCACATTGACATTCTATCCTTTTACCATGGTGTGCTTGGTCTGAGGAATCTTTTTTGGATCCGAGACAGATTATAGTCCACACTAATTCTTCAGTTTAATTCTTTAGTTTACACTAATTCTTAACCAAAGTGCTGCTGCAGTCTTGCAATGGATACAATTACAATATGCTGTTATGTTCACATTACGCACTAAAGCAATTAAAGTTGAATTTTGTAAGTTGTGCTGGTATTGTCTCTTCCAAACAGAGTACTGTTTGTTTGTTTCTTGTTTACACTAATTCTTAACCACAGTGCTGCTGCTATAGTCTTGCTGTGGATGCAATTACAATATGCAGCTCATATTACATTACATTTGCAAGTCTGCTGGGTTGATTTCCCTTGCACAGACTATCTTTGGATTCAATGATACTGTATGTGAGAGATGTGCTGAAGTGTAGGACATTGTTCGCTTTAACGCTTTTATGTCATGGCTGAGCATTAATATGCATTTTTAATGAAGGGACTCATGGTTATGGCTCCACCAAGCACAAGGGCCCAGAATGCCACATGGTAGAAGGTTCTAGAATGTCATGTCCAGCCAGTCAAACATTTCAAACACAATCAGAAAGTAATCCTTGTTGGCTAGTTTTCTCTTTTCAATACCACCTTAGGGCGAAAACACTTTCAAATACCTCTTTTCTGTGCTGTGGGGTTGGAAAAGAAATGACAAAGGTTTTAAATTCTGAATCTCTCATGTATATATGGTAAAACTGCTGTAGTAGTTTGTTAAGTGTGTAACTGTAGTGTCTATGACAAGCAAATGAATGGTGTCTGAATGGTTTCAGAAATTGTAAATTGTAAATTCTGAATCACCAATGTATACAATAACAAATTAGTATTTGGAGTTTCTCTAGTGACTATATGACAATCAAAAAATAAACAACTAGCCTATCTCAGATTTTGTGAATAAGACGCTCACACACTGTCTTCTCTCTCTCTTTCTCTCCACTCTCTCTCTCTTACACACAGACACACACACATAGACACACACACATACACAGACACACACACACACACACACACACACACACACACACACACACACACAAACTGCTAAACGCTAAAAGTTTTTTTTTAGTCATGTGCATTTGTAAATGTTATTATTGTTTTATCTAATAAAAATGTATTAATGCAATGATTAACAATGTGTTAACAAGGTGTATTTTAATGCTTAACTAATGCTTACTTGTGTCCCTTATTGTGAAGTGTAAACCCCAAAAATTAAGATGTGAATGCGTGTGATGATAAGTAACACCCATGTCACACAGGATACTCACTTGCTGGCGAGGTGGAGCTTTGGCGTTATGCCATACTCTCCAAACAGAGTCACAAACACGTTGGCATCTGTGCCCGCTCCGGCTACATCTCCCGTAATGGTGACCACCTCATACACTATCAAGGTAACAAGCCCCACAGACAAACACAGTGTCATGCATGCTGTGTGTGTGTGTGTGTGTGTGTGTGTGTGTGTGTGTGTGTGTGTGTGTGTGTGTGTGTGTGTGTGTCTGTGTGTGTCTGTGTCTGTGTGTCTCTGTGTGTGACCACCTCATACTATGAGGGTAACAAGCTGCTGTTTTTCTCACTTACTTCTTCACAACCTAAATACAACAGGCACCAATGTAAAGGAAAGTAATATATATAGACCTAAAAGTAGTTCCTCTAGCTTATGGAATATAACACAAGCCCACAAAGACAGGGGACCAGGGGCAATGACAAAGACTGACAACAGCAGTCCTTAGGACATCAAATAATTGGACCAAGCTTTACAACCCACAACAATTAGGGCAACGTGCTGCATTAATCTTTTTACATTGGTTTAATTTAACACTGTACTATATATTCATAATGTACCTACCATTGTTAAGTTAAACTACTGTAAAAAGAGCCATGCAGCACATATTGTTTATGTTGGTTCTATGCTTCACTTGGGACAAGGGTCAATGCGAGACAGTCCTTAGGACCCCAAACAATTGGTGTGGCCCACATGAGCAAGCCGACCCTTCTAAGCAGTGATGTATAATTTATACACCTGTAACACTGGCTGCTGTTTGACACCGAGACATATGGTGGTTCTACTCCGGTGGTCACACACACACACACACACACACACACACACACACACACACTGTGGCCTCATCTAACAAAATGAGTCTGAAGTTTCAGATTCTAATTTAGGGATACAGGCTGATTTTGGTAAGAAATAAAAATAAAAGAGAACCATCTTCCCAACTGCAATATTCAAAATACTGTTACTATTCACAAAGTTTCACAGTTGGATATTTTAAGTTCATTTATAACATTTAAATATTACTGAAATGATAGTGGTATGCCATAACTCAAATGGTTCTATCTTCACAACTGTTTAAGGTATTAGACCAAGAAATCAATTTAAACTATGATGTGTTTATATTTTCACTGGTACACAATCTTCATTTCTGGTATAAATGGGCTTCAATTTATAGGGTTTAATTCTTTTAATTAAAACCAAGGGAGTAATATATACTGTACTATGTAGGTAACATTATACAACTTACACCCTATATAGTGTTATATGTGAACATGTGAGCTTTTTGGGCAAGGACATGCCCTGCAAGAGGTTCCACTGTACACACATGTCATTCATTTTACAGCAGGAGTGCCTGGTAATTAAGGAGTTGCTGGTACTTAACACAACTGCAATGGTGATGTTAAATTATGCACATCAAACTGATAACACAGTGTCTTCTTTCAAAAACCTGCCATTTAGGAGCCTGGGATTTTAGGACTCTGGGTCTTTTTTGTGCTTTGTATGACTGTAACTCAATCTTTTTTGTATTTCTTGTTAAGCACCTTTTCTCTATAAAAAAAAACACTTCATACCCTAAAAAGGAAATATTGTTAGTAACAATATTATAACTGCTATTATTCTGTTAAATATGTTTTCCGGGACTTTTAGAATAGCCCAACTCTGGGACCGGAGACGTTTCGGTGATCGTAGGCTACCTTATCTGCATGATCAATTGATTAACTGAGACAGGTGAGGCAGGTGAGGATGCGGGGGTACCGTTAAAGTTTAAATGTACGGTTTCATTTAAATTTACGGTTAAACTTCAGTATGGAAATAACTACAAATGAAAAAAAAACATTAGCCTACCCTTTTTCTTGTGGTACTCATCCTCGTAGTTTTCTACAGCCTCTTCTTTGTAGTTTCTAAGTTCGCTCTCGTAGATCTCCACATAGTCTTGGATTTTGGACTTTTTCTTTTTACCTTTTTTATCGTCATCACTCTCGGCTCCTTTCTTGCCTTTCTTATCCTTTTTCTTTTTCTTGGGTGAGTCTTCGTCCCCGTCGCCTTGGTCTGTCGTGTCCTCTTCATCTTTTCCCTTCTTTTTTTTCTTGTCTTTGGAACCCATATTGGCGTCCTTGACAGAAGATGCTCTCTTCTTGTTGTTGTCCTTCTCGTGCCCGTTATTTAGTAACACAACATCTGGAAGTTTTTGTGTTCTCGCCTTCTTGTTGACTTTGGCCTTTGTGTCATCGTTGTCACTGCTGCTCTGCTGCTGCTGTTCGTAACTGTTTGACCCATCACTAGTCACCTCATCTTCCTCCTCCTCGCACTGGACTTTCTTCTTCCTCTTCTTCTTGGTCTTGGTTTTTAGTTTCCCGCTTCCTTCGCTCTGCCTCCTGACTTCTTTCTCGTTGTCAGGTGCATCGCTATGTGAGTCGAACTCTTCTGTGTTTGTGAGAGGGCGACGCTTCCCGCTTTTGCCATCAGTGCAATCTCTGCCGCTAGTGACCCCGCTTTTCCTCTTCGTCTTCGGTTCCCACTCTCTGTCGTCGTCATGCTCCTCTTCGGTTTCCTCTGCCACCCGTTGCGGCTGCGGCTTCTTCTTTTTTTTGTCGTTTGAGGGCATCTTTAATTTATTTACTGCTGTGTAATTGTAACTGGCTCCCCGTACGTCCAGAGTGAAAGACGACTTCTTTGACCTGTGATGCGGTGGCGACCTGCCAAAGAGCTAGCGCCAGGAAGCAGGGCCCGGGGCCAGGCGAGTCTGCACTCTGCAGCCAGGCGGGAGACTAGCGCTGCATGGTTACCTCTCGCGCTGCACAAACCATAACCACTCTGTTGTTGGTTCATTTAAAATTCCATTGTCATGCCATGTGACCTACACACATAGCTAAGATACCCCTATTAGAGGACACCTGCGGGAATATTTGGTCAGCTAAGACTATACTGTGGCGTTTTCTACCTTTGATAAGAAGTAGTAACTATTTCTCCTTGCCCATATTAACTTCCATTTTCTTCACATGCTTTTCTGAGAAGCAGTAAGTCTGTATACCTGTTAACGCCTAAGTAGGGTAGGCTTTTTTTGTTTCGAAACACGATTAACGATAACACCTAATTGTTATGTAGTCCCTTAGGAAAAAGTAGTATACTTAAAGTTTATTTTATGAAGTATACTTCGGTATAAGTGTAAGTATAGAACAGAAGTACACAGACCATGCACTTTTAGTGTACTAGAAAGTATTCTAATTTAATACTTTTTTATTAAATTGGAACACTTAAGGTTTATAAAAGTATTCTTTAAGTATATTTTAAAGTAAATTTTAAGTTTACAAAAGTACACTCTAAAATATACAAGATATACACTCATCTATATACTATCAATATACTTGGTATATCCCTCTAGTATACTTAAAGTATACCACAAGTTCCTATTTTTAGTTTATTATAAAGTAATAAAATAAACTAGACTGCATACCCGCAGAAAATGCAAAAAGTGTGCTTGCATTTTAGCATAGTTAGCATTGCTAACAATGTTAGCATAACTGGTAAATAGCTTCAGCTAATATAGCTACAGAACACTGTAAGCACAGTTAATTACTTTACATTTTTAGCATAGTTAGCATGATTACCATTGTTAGCATAATTAGCACTGTTATCATAACTGCTACCAACTACTAGCTGAGTTTACTAAGTAACACTGTTAACCAAGCCCCAACGTTCCAGGCTGAAAAAAAGGAAGCCGGAAATGAACGTTCTAAGGCTGCAGTACCTATTTTGTCCTTTGGGGGCTGGCTGCAAAAGGGAGCAATTTCCCATAGACTCCCATGTTAAAAAGTCAATTTTCACAGCTAAAATAAACATATTTACAGCCTGGTTCAAAAAATGGTTTTCGATAGTTCGCTTTCGATAGTTAGGGGGTCCATGACAACTCTGAGGGGGGTGAATTTTTTTAGAATCCATTTGCTTTAAGCACAGACAAGTTTTAATTTTATGAATAATTAGGGGCGTGGTCAGTTTGATTGACAGCAGCCGGCCACCGCTGCTGACGTGAGGCTGAGATTCTCAGTCTGAGAAGTCTGTAGACTCTTCGGCTCGGCTGTCATCACGACTATATCATTTCCAGCATATTCAATGATATGTTACATCCAGGATGTCTGACGTTGCTGTTAATTGTTCTAAAGGACCATCAAAGAATGTTTCGTTACATTTTTATGGTAAGTGACATTACACTACTGTTTACCTGCCATCATTACTAATATGTAGCATCGCAGTTAGCCCCGTAGCCTGAAATCACCTCAGAAATGTTAGCATGTTAACCCTGGTGTCAAACTAGCTCCCGAATGACTCTACTGCAACATAATATTACTCAATCTGCCATTATCAAGCTTATTTGACTGCTACAATTGGTCAGTAGAATGACTATAGTAGAAAGTCAGTAGAATAGCGTTGAAGGAGAGTTTGATTTGTTTTGTCTCAGCCGTCTTTGAAGTTCAATACAGTCTTAGCTCGCACAGCTAGCGCGAGCTACGTTACAGCCTGCTAAGGTTCGTCAGCTAGTAATGAAGTGACAATACCATCAAATTATGTCCATTGACTCAGTTCTTCATCTGTGCTATACTTAAGAGGAAGTACATGTGTTAAAAACATAGACTGTGTTAATACGAGAAAGAGAGAGAGAGACGCTTTAAAGCACCCTTGCTTGTAAAGTTTATTGACTAGCTAAAACTTGACTCCGTTTGGATTACGTAAGAAAAAGATTTAAAAAAATAGTGCAAGCCTACATTCACGTAAGAATGGGCAACCTGGCCTTACACATTACATTTTGAATAGTATTGTAAATTAACATTTCAAACATCTCAAGCTTGAGACAGAACTGAACTCCACACCAGAGCTCTCATCTGTGCTGTCAGCACTTCGAGGCATCACCAAGGATGCCAGGGACAGTACCAACCTTTTTGTTGCAAATATTTAATACATATATCTTATTATTTCTCCTCCTACAAGTTTTCTACATCCTACCAGACTACAAGCTTAGAGTATGCTATGGTTTGTCCAAATATCTGGGAAACTTTAAATATGCTTTAAACATTTATTTTATACAGTGATGGAGTGTTTTGGAAGCTATGGTAGTGACATACAATTACAATTATCACATGCTTTTATTCAACGCAACTTACAGTAGAGGACACAATGCCCATTTATTCTTGACTCCATTAGGCCACAGATGCCCTTTGCTCCTATCTTGATGTTCTTGTGCATCACTTTTGCTTACTGCTTTTCTTATTGCATTTGATACTTACCAACCTGCCACTTTACTGTATTACACATAACTTTATTTATTCACTTAAATGTTCTGATTTCTTTATATGTATGGGTAAATATCAATGTATTGTCTCTCTCTCACTTTGCTCATTGACTGCAGTGTATGTTTAATGCACTGCTTTTGTTTACAATGGCATTAAGATGTTCCCTTTTATATATTAATAGTAATTGTTGAAATAAGACATTTTGATTTGATTCATTCTTGGTTTAATAAATATATTACAAATTCCATATACATTTCAAGTGTGACTTCAGTGCAAATCAAAATCAATAACAGATTTGTGGTAGAAAATGTTGTTTGTTGAAGCCGTTTCAGACATGTGCTGTCCTTATATTTAAAGTTATCACAAGTTTGACATTCATTCAATAGGCAAAATATTACAAGTTCCTGTACATTCGAATTGGGATTTTAGTGTAAAGAATTCAAAATCATTAGTACTGATATCCCCAAGACAAAGCTAGCCATTACAGATCACACAAGCCCTGCTTCAAGCAACAAGATGATCACTTGTCCAAGGTCATTCCTGCTGCAGTGGATGAGCAGGACATATAGGACTGTTTCTTCTTGTAGGGCCTGGGAGAAAAACAAGAGGATGTCACACCATCTTAGTCCACCCAGGCCAAATCACCTCATCTGGGCATGAAGTCCCAAGTTGGTGGCCAGGGACCTCCTTGCAGCCTCTTCCCCTCTGCCAACCTAGCTGTGCCCCAGAATTCATGAAGTTGGAGCTGTAAAAGCAAAAATGAGAAAAGACAATATTAACATACATTCAACGAATTAGATTTTACAACTACCACCAGTTTCATGCAAAATGTAATAGAAATACCAAAGTGGTCATAACTATTAGCTGTTCAAGTTTTTAAAACGTGAGGTACGGCGGTATTTGTATATTTTCTTAAGGTTTTATTATTATGTCACATTTGAGCATTTGCTATATGAAACTATGTGCTACATAAGTAATATGTAGTTGCTCATGTTGTCTTCCACTATGTTGGATTGTCTTCAGTCGCTTTGAAATGGCCTCAGAAACCATTTTATGTACATTTGAACATTATATGCATTCAAGCTACGACAGGTCTTGATAAGAAAATGTGAGAGCACTGGGATGCACACCTTCATTTATAAAGTCCACAATGTGCACCGAATAAATTAGCAGGACTACATCAACAGCTGAAAATAACGACTACAGATTTATAAATGAAAAAGACAGATGAAACGGGTTGGTTAGTTGAAAGGTTTCAATCACACGACAACAGAACAAATTCCATGTCAAGATATCATGAGCACGTTACCGATAATGCCGCAAAGCATGCACTATAGTTAAGACCTCTCTTATTAAATCGTGTGCAAATGGGCAACGTTAACAACCAAAATCATAAGAAAACCATAGTATCAGTTTGAAGCAGTAGTGACAGAGTATTGAGGGAGGTTTTAAAATCTTTGGTAGTCAGTAACAGCAGTCATAAACGATATGGTTGCTATGCTTTGCTAACTTACGCTAATAGCCTACAATAATTTAGCAACTATAACTGATGACTAAAAACTGCTCTTTCACTACATTAACCTATAAACACTGAATAGTAGCAAACGGTCTGCATGATTATCAAATTTACTCATGTACTGAAAATAATAATGGATTTAAGCACTTACCAGCAAAATAGATGAGTTCAGTCTGGTCAACATCGGTCAAGTGTACGGTCGGTGAAACAAGTTCTCCGCTACATAATTTGCGGGAGCTGGCCTAGCCTGTAGGGGCGGGTCTTCAGGCCGCCTGGCACCACCTTTTTATCCATATATGGAATGTCAGGTAGAAGGCGGGTTTAGAATGCAGAACGCATTGGTTAAGATAGCGGCGCCCTGAACTTTCAATTTAAGCCTCATTTTGGCTGTAGGAAAGTCTATGCGTGACGTCACAGAGGGTTTGTCCAGTTCTTATATACAGTCTATGCTGTTAACCCAGTTAATTACTTCATATTTTAGCATAGTTACCATAATTAGCATTGTTAACATTACTGCTAACGAATACTAGCTGAGTCAACCAAGTAACACTTTTAACACAGTTCATTATTTTGCATTTTAGCATAGTTAGCATAGCTAGCATTGTTAGCATAATGGCTAACAAACGTTTGCTAGGTTAACAGAGTAGCACTGACTACATAGATAACTACTAGAGATAACTACAATAGAGTGCGAAAGTGACTTCCGGTTTACTTCCGCTACATGGGTCCTCGGAAGTCCCAAAAAATGAATGGGTTTCAATGAGCCCGAAATAGCTATCTTCTGGTCCCAGTCGTTGTTTATCCCTGATATGAAATATGTTGTTTGCGGATAAAAATGGTGTTTTTTCATGCTAACTGTTTTACCATTTGTTGTTATGTTGTTCAGATTAAAGCTGTAAGACAAGCAAAAGTGAAAAGGACTACGTCGCGTTGTTGACGTCACACCACTCGTATACCCAGTGCCCGTTAACATTCACAATGCCGCTGTTTTGTGCCTAAGTGTGCTCATTCCAGTAGGAATGGCTGTTCCTTCTACCGTTTCCCTGCGGATATAAGGACCAAGACTCGCTGGCTGAAACTGATCAGGTAAGATATGTTTTGAGGTAATTTATGAAATATAGCAGCTATTCAGCTATCGGTTAACAGTGGGCGTGTATGCTAAGCTAACATTAACTTGACGTAATTCATTCGCGTCGAGCTGTAGTCCTAAAATCGGCCTCCCACAAAACATACCACAATAAAATGTATTCGCGGGGAATCCTGTTTTTTCTTGTATGAAAATATATATTTAAAACTAACAAACAACATATGTTACATTCATGGACGAATTCATGCGGGACCAAAAAATAGCGACTTTGCCGTCATTGAAACCCATTCATTTTTTTTTACTTCCGAGGACCCATGGAGTCTGGTGGAAGTGACGTCACTTTCGCACTCTATAGGCTGCAATACACTCCCATGGCAGAACATTATGCAGGCCATGGCATGGGGATTATGACATCACTCGAGAGTTCTATTCCTGAACATTCCACATTTAAAAAATGGCAGTTGGTCCAGGTGCAACTGCCACGGTATTGTCTGCCTCTCTTTCACCATTTTTAAACTGTCCTGTTTCAAAAAGTTTAAGTAGTTGCCGCATCAAAATTTCACAGCTCACAGTCAGATCCCAGAACTCTCTTACAAAGTTTAAATCAAGTTTATAGGTTAAACGGTTGAATTTTGATCATTTAAAACTTCAGACATGCACCCTGACCTGTTTACAGTAAGATGATGAAATGTATGGCAAAATCCCATAGACTGTCTGACACCATTTTTAAACTGTCCTGCCTCAAACAGTTTAAGTAGTTGCCGCATGAATTTTACACAGGTCACAGTCAGATCCCAGACCTCTCTTACAAACTTCAAATGAAGTTTATAGGTTAAGTGGCGGACGAAATAACGGACGAACGACAAGAGGTACGGTATACAGAATTGTAGGCGGTCTGGTCAAAACCGGGCCGGTCGTTTTAGAGTTGGAACGGTGTCTCTATCTCGAAAGCCTGAGGACTAGTAATGTCTGAAAGATCTGGTTCAGGAGAATAAGAAGAAGAAGAATAAACGGGGAGATAACAATAAGTGTGCTTTTTGCAAGCACACTTAATAAACGGTGGGATAACAATAAGTGTGCTTTTTGCAAGCACACTTAATAAACGGGGAGATAACAATAAGTGCTTTTTGCAAGCACACTTAATAAACGGGGAGATAACAATAAGTGTGCTTTTTGCAAGCACACTTAATAAACGGTGGGATAACAATAAGTGTGCTCTCCAAGCACACTTAATAATAATAATAATAATAATAATAATAATAAACGTTGGGATAACAATAAGTGTGCTCTGCAAGCACACTTAATAATAAACGGGGAGATAACAATAAGTGTGCTCTGCAAACACACTTAATAAGTATACTTAGTAAACTTGTTAAGGGAAGACTTACACTTATACTTTCCCTTAGCAAAAATAAGTTTATTAAAGTTAACTGTAATAAACTTGTTTTTGCTAAGGGTGATCTTTGTTTTTGTTTGTATGTTTGAAAATATATCAAACTTGTTTTCAACATTATGTCTTTTGATTTTGTAAATGCATCACACTCTTGTGTACATACAGTTTGAGTAAAACTACAAAGCTACAAGTAATATGCCAAGCAAATTTAAAGTATAACAACAAGTAAACCAGTAAAATAACCGAAGTTTATAAACCTATACTGAATGGAGCAGTCATGGTCTAGCGGCTAAGATCACAGGTTCAATTCCCGACACCGACAGGCCATGAATGACCAACTCTCTCCTCCCCTGTGACTGAGCATGGTCACATGTGTGATGGGTTAAAAGCAGAGGCTGAATTTCGTTGTGTGCACTGTGTGATCACAATGACAAATCGGAATCGCTTCATTAAGTGTGCTTGCAGAGCACACTTATTGTTATCCCACCGTTTATTAAGTGTGCTTGGAGAGCACACTTATTGTTATCCCACCGTTTATTAAGTGTGCTTGCAGAGCACACTTATTGTTATCTCCCCGTTTATTAAGTGTGCTTGCAGAGCACACTTATTGTTCTTTCCCCGTTTATTAAGTGTGCTTGCAAAAAGCACACTTATTGTTATCTCCCCGTTTATTATTAAGTGTGCGTGCAAAAAGCACACTTATTGTTATCTCCCCGTTTATTAAGTGTGCTTGCAAAAAGCACACTTATTGTTATCCCACCGTTTATTAAGTGTGCTTGCAAAAAGCACACTTATTGTTATCTCCCCGTTTATTAAGTGTGCTTGCAGAGCACACTTATTGTTATCTCCCCGTTTATTAAGTGTGCTTGCAGAGCACACTTATTGTTATCTCCCCGTTTATTAAGTGTGCTTGCAGAGCACACTTATTGTTATCTCCCCGTTTATTAAGTGTGCTTGTAAAAAGCACACTTATTGTTATCTCCCCGTTTATTATTAAGTGTGCTTGCAAAAAGCACACTTATTGTTATCCCACCGTTTATTCTTCTTCCCGCTTCTCCTGAACCAGATCTTTCAGACGTTACTATTCCTCAGGCTTTCGAGATAGAGACACCGTTCCAACTCTAAAACGACCGGCCCGGTTTGGACCAGACCGCCCACATTTCTGTATACCGTACCTCTTGTCGTTCGTCCGTTATTGTCGTTTTTCTGCAACTTTTCCTCCATTGAAAATGAATGGCGGAATGTTCAGGCTGATGATGTCACAGTACACTGCTCTACTCTAGCAGCTACAGTGAGCTCTGCCTTCACTCTAACCTCCACTTCGTTTTTTAATGATTAAAACTTAACCGCTTAACCTATAAACTTGATTTAAAGTTTGTAAGAGAGGTCTGGGATCTGACTGTGACCTGTGTAAAATTCATGTGGCAACTACTTAAACTGTTTGAGGCAGGACAGTTTAAAAATGGTGTCAGACAGTCTATGGGATTTTGCCATACATTTCATCATCTTACTGTAAACAGGTCAGGGTGCATGTCTGAAGTTTTAAATGATCAAAACTCAACCGTTTAACCTATAAACTTGATTTAAACTTTGTAAGAGAGGTCTGGGATCTGACTGTGAGCTGTGAAATTTTGATGTGGCAACTACTTAAACTTTTTGAAACAGGACAGTTTAAAAATGGTGAAAGAGAGGCAGACAATACTGTGGCAGTTGCACCTGGACCAACTGCCATTTTTTAAATGTGGAATGTTCAGGAATAGAACTCTCGAGTGATGTCATAATCCCCATGCCATGGCCTGCATAATGTTCTGCCATGGGAGTGTTTTGCAGCCTATAGTAGTTATCTCTAGTAGTTATCTATGTAGTCAGTGCTACTCTGTTAACTTAGCAAACGTTTGTTAGCCGTAATGCTAACAATGCTAGCTAGCTATGCTAACAATGCTAAAATGCAAAATAATTAACTGGGTTAAAAGTGTTACTTGGTTGACTCAGCTAGTATTCGTTAGCAGCAATGTTAACAATGCTAATAATGCTAAC
This sequence comes from Setipinna tenuifilis, assembly GCA_030347295.1. Lineage (NCBI taxonomy): Eukaryota > Metazoa > Chordata > Actinopteri > Clupeiformes > Engraulidae > Setipinna > Setipinna tenuifilis. The sequence continues at coordinate 1,637,504 of CM059271.1, read as the reverse complement.
AATGGTAATTATGCTAACTATGCTAAAATACGCAGTAATTAACTGTGCTAACAGTGTTGTCTACCTATATTAGCTGAGGCTATTTAGCCATTATGCTAACAATGCTAGCTATGCTAACTATGCTAAAATGCAAAATAATTAACTGGGTTAAAAGTGTTACTTGGTTGACACAGCTAGTATTCATTACCAGTAATGCTAACAATGCTAATTATGCTAACAATGGTAATTATGCTAAAAATGTGAAGTAATTAACTGTGCTTACAGTGTTGTGTACCTATATTAGCTGAAGCTATTTAGACATTATGCTAACATTGCTAGCAATGCTAACTATGGTAAAATGCAAGCACACTTTTTGCATTTTCTGCGGGAATGCAGTCTAGTTAAGTGTGCTTGCAGAGCACACTTATTGTTATCTCCCCGTTTATTATTCTTCTTCTCCTGAACCAGATCTTGAAGACGCTACTAGTCCTCAGGCTTTGGAGATAGAGACACCGTTCCAACTCTAAAACGACCGGCCCGGTTTGGACATGACCGCCTACATTTCGGTATACCGTACCTCTTGTCGTTCGTCCGTTATTGTCGTTTTTCTGCAACTTCTTGGCCCATTGAAAATGAATGGCGGAATGTTGGCACGCATATTTGCAAGCACACTTTTTGCATTTTCTGCGGGAATGCAGTCTAGTTATTATTATTCTTCTCCTGAACCAGATCTTTCAGACATTACTAGTCCTCAGGCTTTCGAGATAGAGACACCGTTCCAACTCTAAAACGACCGGCCCGGTTTGGACCAGACCGCCTACAATTCTGTATACCGTACCTCTTGTCGTTCGTCCGTTATTGTCGTTTTTCTGCAAGTTTTTGTCGCCATTGAAATGAATGGCGGAATGTTCAGGCTGATGATGTCACAGTTCACTGCTCCACTCTAGCAGCTAGAGTGAGCTCAGCCCTCACTCTAACCTCCACTCGGTTTTTTAATGATTAAAACTTAACCGCTTAACCTATAAACTTGATTTAAACTTTGTAAGAGAGGTCTGGGATCTGACTGTGACCTGTGTAAAATTCATGTGGCAACTACTTAAAGTGTTTGAGGCAGGACAGTTTAAAAATGGTGTCGGACAGTCTATGGGATTTTGCCATACATTTCCATCATCTTACTGTAAACAGGTCAGGGTGCATGTCTGAAGTTTTAAATGATCAAAACTCAACCGTTTCACCTAGAAACTTGATTTAAACTTTGTAAGAGAGGTCTGGGATCTGACTGTGAAGTGTGAAATTTTGATGCGGCAACTACTTAAACTGTTTGAAACAGGACGGTTTAAAAATGGTGAAAGAGAGGCAGACAATACTGTGGCAGTTGCACCAGGACCAACTGCCATTTTTTAAATGTGGAATGTTCAGGAATAGAACTCTTGAGTGATGTCATAATCCCCATGCCATGGCCTGCATAATGTTCTGCCATGGCAGTGTATTGCAGCCTGTAGTGCCAATTGGTAAAAACTTTAAATAATTGGCACGCATATTTGCAAGCACACTTTTTGCATTTTCTGCGGGAATGCAGTCTAGTTAAGTGTGCTTGCAGAGCACACTTATTGTTATCTCCCCGTTTATTAAGTGTGCTTGCAGAGCACACTTATTGTTATCTCCCCGTTTATTATTCTTCTTCTCCTGAACCAGATCTTGAAGACGCTACTAGTCCTCAGGCTTTGGAGATAGAGACACCGTTCCAACTCTAAAACGACCGGCCCGGTTTGGACATGACCGCCTACATTTCGGTATACCGTACCTCTTGTCGTTCGTCCGTTATTGTCGTTTTTCTGCAACTTCTTGGCCCATTGAAAATGAATGGCAGAATGTTGGCACGCATATTTGCAAGCACACTTTTTGCATTTTCTGCGGGAATGCAGTCTAGTTAAGTGTGCTTGCAGAGCACACTTATTGTTATCTCCCCGTTTATTATTCTTCTTCTCCTGAACCAGATCTTGAAGACGCTACTAGTCCTCAGGCTTTGGAGATAGAGACACCGTTCCAACTCTAAAACATCAGGCCCGGTTTGGACATGACCGCCTACATTTCGGTATACCGTACCTCTTGTCGTTCGTCCGTTATTGTCGTTTTTCTGCAACTTTTTGGCCCATTGAAAATGAATGGCGGAATGTTGGCACGCATATTTGCAAGCACACTTTTTGCATTTTCTGCGGGAATGCAGTCTAGTTATTATTCTTCTCCTGAACCAGATCTTGAAGACGTTACTAGTCCTCAGGCTTTTGAGATAGAGACACCGTTCCAACTCTAAAACAACCGGCTCGGTTTGGACATGACCGCCTACATTTCGGTATACCGTACCTCGTGTCGTTCGTCCGTTATTGTTGTTTTTCTGCAACTTTTTGGCCCATTGAAAATGAATGGCGGAATGTTGGCACACATATTTGCAAGCACACTTTTTGCATTTTCTGCGGGAATGCAGTCTAGTTATTATTCTTCTCCTGAACCAGATCTTGAAGACGTTACTAGTCCTCAGGCTTTTGAGATAGAGACACCGTTCCAACTCTAAAACGACCGGCCCGGTTTGGACATGACCGCCTACATTTCGGTATACCGTACCTCTTGTCGTTCGTCCGTTATTGTCGTTTTTCTGCAACTTTTTGGCCCATTGAAAATGAATGGCGGAATGTTGGCACACATATTTGCAAGCACACTTTTTGCATTTTCTGCGGGAATGCAGTCTAGTTAAGTGTGCTTGCAGAGCACACTTATTGTTATCTCCCCGTTTATTAAGTGTGCTTGCAAAAAGCACACTTATTGTTATCTCCCCGTTTATTAAGTGTGCTTGCAAAAAGCACACTTATTGTTATCTCCCCGTTTATTAAGTGTGCTTGCAAAAGCACACTTATTGTTATCTCCCCGTTTATTAAGTGTGCTTGCAGAGCACACTTATTGTTATCTCCCCGTTTATTAAGTGTGCTTGCAGAGCACACTTATTGTTATCTCCCCGTTTATTATTCTTCTTCTCCTGAACCAGATCTTGAAGACGCTACTAGTCCTCAGGCTTTGGAGATAGAGACACCGTTCCAACTCTAAAACGACCGGCCCGGTTTGGACATGACCGCCTACATTTCGGTATACCGTACCTCTTGTCGTTCGTCCGTTATTGTCGTTTTTCTGCAACTTCTTGGCCCATTGAAAATGAATGGCGGAATGTTGGCACGCATATTTGCAAGCACACTTTTTGCATTTTCTGCGGGAATGCAGTCTAGTTATTCTTCTTCTCCTGAACCAGATCTTGAAGACGCTACTAGTCCTCAGGCTTTGGAGATAGAGACACCGTTCCAACTCTAAAACGACCGGCCCGGTTTGGACCAGACCGCCTACAATTCTGTATACCGTACCTCTTGTCGTTCGTCCGTTATTGTCGTTTTTCTGCAACTTTTTGGCCCATTGAAAATGAATGGCGGAATGTTCAGGCTGATGATGTCACAGTACACTGCTCTACTCTAGCAGCTAGAGTGAGGTCTGCCCTCACTCTAACCTCCACTCGGTTTTTTAATGATTAAAACTCAACCGCTTAACCTATAAACTTGATTTAAAGTTTGTAAGAGAGGTCTGGGATCTGACTGTGACCTGTGTAAAATTCATGTGGCAACTACTTAAACTGTTTGAGGCAGGACAGTTTAAAAATGGTGTCAGACAGTCTATGGGATTTTGCCATACATTTCATCATCTTACTGTAAACAGGTCAAGGTGCATGTCTGAAGTTTTAAATGATCAAAACTCAACCGTTTAACCTATAAACTTGATTTAAACTTTGTAAGAGAGGTCTGGGATCTGACTGTGAGCTGTGAAATTTTGATGTGGCAACTACTTAAACTTTTTGAAACAGGACAGTTTAAAAATGGTGAAAGAGAGGCAGACAATACTGTGGCAGTTGCACCTGGACCAACTGCCATTTTTTAAATGTGGAATGTTCAGGAATAGAACTCTTGAGTGATGTCATAATCCCCATGCCATGGCCTGCATAATGTTCTGCCATGGGAGTGTATTGCAGCCTATAGTAGTTATCTCTAGTAGTATCTATGTAGACAGTGCTACTCTGTTAACCTAGCAAATGTTTGTTAGCCGTTATGCTACCAATCCTAGCTATGCTAACTATGCTAAAATGCAAAATAATTAACTGGGTTAAAAGTGTCACTTGGTTGACTCAGCTAGTATTTGTTAGCAGTAATGCTAACAATGGTAGTAATGCTAACAATGCTAACTATGCTAAAATATGAAGTAATTAACTGTGCTAACAGTGTTGTGTACCTATATTACCTGAGGCTATTTAGCCATTATGCTAACAATGCTAGCAATGCTAACTATGCTAAAATGCAAAATAATTAACTGGGTTAAAAGTGTTACTTGGTTGACTCAGCTGGTATTCGTCAGTAGTATTGGTAACAATGCTAATTATGCTAACTATGCTAAAAAAGTGAAGTAATTAACTGTGCTTACAGTGTTGTGTACCTATATTAGCTTAAGTTATTTAGCAGTTATGCTAACATTGCTAGCAATGCTAACTATGATAAAATGCAAGCACACTTTTTGCATTTTCTGCGGGAATGCAGTCTAGTTATTATTCTTCTTCTCCTGAACCAGATCTTGAAGACGTTACTATTCCTCAGGCTTTCGAGATAGAGACACCGTTCCAACTCTAAAACGACCGGCCCGGTTTGGACCAGACCGCCTACAATTCTGTATACCGTACCTCTTGTCGTTCGTCCGTTATTGTCGTTTTTCTGCAACTTTTCTGCCATTGAAAATGAATGGCGGAATGTTCAGGCTGATGATGTCACAGTACACTGCTCTACTCTAGCAGCTAGAGTGAGGTCTGCCCTCACTCTAACCTCCACTCGGTTTTTTAATGATTAAAACTCAACCGCTTAACCTATAAACTTGATTTAAAGTTTGTAAGAGAGGTCTGGGATCTGACTGTGACCTGTGTAAAATTCATGTGGCAACTACTTAAACTGTTTGAGGCAGGACAGTTTAAAAATGGTGTCAGACAGTCTATGGGATTTTGCCATACATTTCATCATCTTACTGTAAACAGGTCAGGGTGCATGTCTGAAGTTTTAAATGATCAAAACTCAACCGTTTAACCTATAAACTTGATTTAAACTTTGTAAGAGAGGTCTGGGATCTGACTGTGAGCTGTGAAATTTTGATGTGGCAACTACTTAAACTTTTTGAAACAGGACAGTTTAAAAATGGTGAAAGAGAGGCAGACAATACTGTGGCAGTTGCACCTGGACCAACTGCCATTTTTTAAATGTGGAATGTTCAGGAATAGAACTCTCGTGATGTCATAATACCCATGCCATGGCCTGCATAATGTTCTGCCATGGGAGTGTATTGCAGCCTATAGTGCCAATTGGTAAAAACTAAATAATTCCCACATATATTTGCTCTGATGATCACAAATCTTGGCACATGCAAGCACACTTTTGCATTTTCTGCGGGAATGCAGTCTAGTTAAGTGTGCTTGCAGAGCACACTTATTGTTATCTCCCCGTTTATTAAGTGTGCTTGCAGAGCACACTTATTGTTATCTCCCCGTTTATTAAGTGTGCTTGCAGAGCACACTTATTGTTATCTCCCCGTTTATTATTCTTCTTCTCCTGAACCAGATCTTGAAGACGCTACTAGTCCTCAGGCTTTGGAGATAGAGACACCGTTCCAACTCTAAAACGACCGGCCCGGTTTGGACATGACCGCCTACATTTCGGTATACCGTACCTCTTGTCGTTCGTCCGTTATTGTTGTTTTTCTGCAACTTTTTGGCCCATTGAAAATGAATGGCGGAATGTTGGCACGCATATTTGCAAGCACACTTTTTGCATTTTCTGCGGGAATGCAGTCTAGTTAAGTGTGCTTGCAGAGCACACTTATTGTTATCTCCCCGTTTATTATTCTTCTTCTCCTGAACCAGATCTTGAAGACGCTACTAGTCCTCAGGCTTTGGAGATAGAGACACCGTTCCAACTCTAAAACGACCGGCCCGGTTTGGACATGACCGCCTACATTTCGGTATACCGTACCTCTTGTCGTTCGTCCGTTATTGTCGTTTTTCTGCAACTTCTTGGCCCATTGAAAATGAATGGCAGAATGTTGGCACGCATATTTGCAAGCACACTTTTTGCATTTTCTGCGGGAATGCAGTCTAGTTATTCTTCTTCTCCTGAACCAGATCTTGAAGACGCTACTAGTCCTCAGGCTTTGGAGATAGAGACACCGTTCCAACTCTAAAACGACCGGCCCGGTTTGGACATGACCGCCTACATTTCGGTATACCGTACCTCTTGTCGTTCGTCCGTTATTGTCGTTTTTCTGCAACTTCTTGGCCCATTGAAAATGAATGGCGGAATGTTGGCACGCATATTTGCAAGCACACTTTTTGCATTTTCTGCGGGAATGCAGTCTAGTTATTCTTCTTCTCCTGAACCAGATCTTGAAGACGCTACTAGTCCTCAGGCTTTGGAGATAGAGACACCGTTCCAACTCTAAAACGACCGGCCCGGTTTGGACATGACCGCCTACATTTCGGTATACCGTACCTCTTGTCGTTCGTCCGTTATTGTCGTTTTTCTGCAACTTCTTGGCCCATTGAAAATGAATGGCGGAATGTTGGCACGCATATTTGCAAGCACACTTTTTGCATTTTCTGCGGGAATGCAGTCTAGTTAAGTGTGCTTGCAGAGCACACTTATTGTTATCTCCCCGTTTATTATTCTTCTTCTCCTGAACCAGATCTTGAAGACGCTACTAGTCCTCAGGCTTTGGAGATAGAGACACCGTTCCAACTCTAAAACGACCGGCCCGGTTTGGACATGACCGCCTACATTTCGGTATACCGTACCTCTTGTCGTTCGTCCGTTATTGTCGTTTTTCTGCAACTTCTTGGCCCATTGAAAATGAATGGCAGAATGTTGGCACGCATATTTGCAAGCACACTTTTTGCATTTTCTGCGGGAATGCAGTCTAGTTAAGTGTGCTTGCAGAGCACACTTATTGTTATCTCCCCGTTTATTATTCTTCTTCTCCTGAACCAGATCTTGAAGACGTTACTAGTCCTCAGGCTTTTGAGATAGAGACACCGTTCCAACTCTAAAACGACCGGCCCGGTTTGGACATGACCGCCTACATTTCGGTATACCGTACCTCTTGTCGTTCGTCCGTTATTGTCGTTTTTCTGCAACTTTTTGGCCCATTGAAAATGAATGGCGGAATGTTGGCACACATATTTGCAAGCACACTTTTTGCATTTTCTGCGGGAATGCAGTCTAGTTAAGTGTGCTTGCAAAAAGCACACTTATTGTTATCTCCCCGTTTATTCTTCTTCTTCTTCTTCTTCTTCTCCTGAACCAGATCTTTCAGACATTACTAGTCCTCAGGCTTTCGAGATAGAGACACCGTTCCAACTCTAAAACGACCGGCCCGGTTTGGACCAGACCGCCTACAATTCTGTATACCGTACCTCTTGTCGTTCGTCCGTTATTGTCGTTTTTCTACAACTTTTTGGCCCATTGAAAATGAATGGCGGAATGTTCAGGCTGATGATGTCATAGTACACTGGTCCACTGTACCAGCCAGAGTGAGCTCTGCCCTCACTCTAACCTCCACTTCGTTTTTTAATGATTAAAACTTAACCACTTAACCTATAAACTTCATTTAAAGTTTGTAAGAGAGGTCTGGGATCTGACTGTGACCTGTGTAAAATTTATGTGGCAACTACTTAAACTGTTTGAGGCAGGACAGTTTAAAAATGGTGTCAGATAGTCTATGGGATTTTGCCATACATTTCATCATCTTACTGTAAACAGGTCAGGGTGCATGTCTGAAGTTTTAAATGATCAAAACTCAACCGTTTAACCTATAAACTTGATTTAAACTTTGTAAGAGAGGTCTGGGATCTGACTGTGAGCTGTGAAATTTTGATGTGGCAACTACTTAAACTTTTTGAAACAGGACAGTTTAAAAATGGTGAAAGAGAGGCAGACAATACTGTGGCAGTTGCACCTGGACCAACTGCCATTTTTTAAATGTGGAATGTTCAGGAATAGAACTCTTGAGTGATGTCATAATCCCCATGCCATGGCCTGCATAATGTTCTGCCATGGGAGTGTATTGCAGCCTATAGTAGTTACCTCTAGTAGTTATCTATGTAGTCAGTGCTACTCTGCTAACTTAGCAAACGTTTGTTAGCTGTTATGCTAAAAAATGGGAGCAATGCTAACTATGCTAAAATGCAAAATAATTAACTGGGTTAAAAGTGTTACTTGGTTGACTCAGCTAGTATTCGTTAGCAGTTACGCTAACAATGCTAACTATGCTAACTATGCTAATTATGCTAACTATGCTAAAATGTGAAGTAATTAACTGTGTTAACAGTGTTGTGTAGCTATATTAGCTGAAGCTATTTAGCCGTAATGCTAACAATGCTAACTATGCTAAAATGCACAGTAATTAACTGGGTTAACAATGTTACTTAGTTAACACAGCTAGTGTTTGTTAACAGTTAAGTTAACAATGCTAATTATGTTAACAATGCTAATTATGGTAACTATGCTAAAATGTGAAGTAATTAACTGTGCTTACAGTGTTGTGTAGCTATATTACCGAAGCTATTTACCAGTTATGCTAACATTGCTAACAATGCAAGCACACTTTTTGCATTTTCTGCGGGAATGCAGTCTAGTTAAGTGTGCTTGCAGAGCACACTTATTGTTATCTCCCCGTTTATTATTCTTCTTCTCCTGAACCAGATCTTGAAGACGCTACTAGTCCTCAGGCTTTGGAGATAGAGACACCGTTCCAACTCTAAAACGACCGGCCCGGTTTGGACATGACCGCCTACATTTCGGTATACCGTACCTCTTGTCGTTCGTCCGTTATTGTCGTTTTTCTGCAACTTCTTGGCCCATTGAAAATGAATGGCGGAATGTTGGCACGCATATTTGCAAGCACACTTTTTGCATTTTCTGCGGGAATGCAGTCTAGTTATTATTCTTCTCCTGAACCAGATCTTGAAGACGTTACTAGTCCTCAGGCTTTTGAGATAGAGACACCGTTCCAACTCTAAAACGACCGGCCCGGTTTGGACATGACCGCCTACATTTCGGTATACCGTACCTCTTGTCGTTCGTCCGTTATTGTCGTTTTTCTGCAACTTTTTGGCCCATTGAAAATGAATGGCGGAATGTTGGCACACATATTTGCAAGCACACTTTTTGCATTTTCTGCGGGAATGCAGTCTAGTTCTTCTTCTTCTTCTCCTGAACCAGATCTTGAAGACGTTACTATTCCTCAGGCTTTCGAGATAGAGACACCGTTCCAACTCTAAAACGACTGGCCCGGTTTGGACCAGACCGCCTACAATTCTGTATACCGTACCTCTTGTCGTTCGTCCGTTATTGTCGTTTTTCTGCAACTTTTCCGCCATTGAAAATGAATGGCGGAATGTTCAGGCTGATGATGTCACAGTACACTGCTCGACTCTAGCAGCTACAGTGAGCTCTGCCCTCACTCTAACCTCCACTCGGTTTTTTAATGATTAAAACTGAACCGCTTAACCTATAAACTTGATTTAAACTTTGTAAGAGAGGTCTGGGATCTGACTGTGACCCGTGTAAATTTCATACAGCAACTACTTAAACTGTTTGAGGCAGGACAGTTTAAAAATGGTGTCAGACAGTCTATGGGATTTTGCCATACATTTCATCATCTTACTGTAAACAGGTCAGGGTGCATGTCTGAAGTTTTAAATGATCAAAACTCAACCGTTTAACCTAGAAACTTGATTTAAACTTTGTAAGAGAGGTCTGGGATCTGACTGTGAGCTGTGAAATTTTGATGCGGCAACTACTTAAACTGTTTGAAACAGGACAGTTTAAAAATGGTGAAAGAGAGGCAGACAATACTGTGGCAGTTGCACCTGGACCAACTGCCATTTTTTAAATGTGGAATGTTCAGGAATAGAACTCTTGAGTGATGTCATAATCCCCATGCCATGGCCTGCATAATGTTCTGCCATGGGAGTGTATTGCAGCCTATAGTAGTTATCTCTAGTAGTTATCTATGTAGTCAGTGCAACTCTGCTAACTTAGCAAACGTTTGTTAGCCGTTATGCTAACAATGCTAGCAATGATAACTATGCTAAAATGGAAAATAATTAAGTGGGTTAAAAGTGTTACTTGGTTGACTCAGCTAGTATTCGTTAGCAGTTACGTTAACAATGCTAATTATGCTAACTATGCTAAAATGTGAAGTAAGTAACTGTGCTAACAGTATTGTGTAGCTATATTAGCTGAAGCTATTTAGCCGTCATGCTAACAATGCTAACAATGCTAAAATGTACAGTAATTAACTGGGTTAACAGTGTTACTTAGTTAACACAGCTAGTGTTTGTTAACAGTTATGTTAACGATGCTAATTACGCTAACAATGCTAATTATGCTAACTATGCTAAAATGTGAAGTAATTAACTGTGCTTACAGTGTTGTGTAGCTATATTACCGAAGGTATTTACCAGTTATGCTAACATTGCTAACAATGCTAAAATGCAAGCACACTTTTTGCATTTTCTGCGGGAATGCAGTCTAGTTAAGTGTGCTTGCAAAAAGCACACTTATTGTTATCTCCCCATTTATTATTATTCACCGCAACACAAATTTTTTCACCCAGATCTTGAAGACGTTACTATTCCTCAGGCTTTCGAGATAGAGACACCGTTCCAACTCTAAAACGACCGGCCCGGTTTGGACCAGACCGCCTACAATTCTGTATACCGTACCTCTTGTCGTTCGTCCGTTATTGTCGTTTTTCTGCAACTTTTTGGCCCATTGAAAATGAATGGCGGAATGTTCAGGCTGATGATGTCATAGTACACTGGTGCACTGTAGCAGCCAGAGTGAGTTCTGCCCTCACTCTAACCTCCACTTCGTTTTTTAATGATTAAAACTTAACCGCTTAACCTATAAACTTCATTTAAAGTTTGTAAGAGAGGTCTGGGATCTGACTGTGACCTGTGTAAAATTCATGTGGCAACTACTTAAACTGTTTGAGGCAGGACAGTTTAAAAATGGTGTCAGACAGTCTATGGGATTTTGCCATACATTTCATCATCTTACTGTAAACAGGTCAGGGTGCATGTCTGAAGTTTTAAATGATCAAAACTCAACCATTTAACCTAGAAACTTGATTTAAACTTTGTAAGAGAGGTCTGGGATCTGACTGTGAGCTGTGAAATTTTGATGCGGCAACTACTTAAACTGTTTGAAACAGGACAGTTTAAAAATGGTGAAAGAGAGGCAGACAATACTGTGGCAGTTGCACCTGGACCAACTGCCATTTTTTAAATGTGGAATGTTCAGGAATAGAACTCTCGTGATGTCATAATACCCATGCCATGGCCTGCATAATGTTCTGCCATGGGAGTGTATTGCAGCCTATAGTGCCAATTGGTAAAAACTAAATAATTCCACATATATTTGCTCTGATGATCACAAACCTTGGCACATGCAAGCACACTTTTGCATTTTCTGCGGGAATGCAGTCTAGTTAAGTGTGCTTGCAGAGCACACTTATTGTTATCTCCCCGTTTATTATTCTTCTTCTCCTGAACCAGATCTTGAAGACGTTACTAGTCCTCAGGCTTTTGAGATAGAGACACCGTTCCAACTCTAAAACGACCGGCCCGGTTTGGACATGACCGCCTACATTTCGGTATACCGTACCTCTTGTCGTTCGTCCGTTATTGTCGTTTTTCTGCAACTTTTTGGCCCATTGAAAATGAATGGCGGAATGTTGGCACACATATTTGCAAGCACACTTTTTGCATTTTCTGCGGGAATGCAGTCTAGTTAAGTGTGCTTGCAGAGCACACTTATTGTTATCTCCCCGTTTATTATTCTTCTTCTCCTGAACCAGATCTTGAAGACGCTACTAGTCCTCAGGCTTTGGAGATAGAGACACCGTTCCAACTCTAAAACGACCGGCCCGGTTTGGACATGACCGCCTACATTTCGGTATACCGTACCTCTTGTCGTTCGTCCGTTATTGTTGTTTTTCTGCAACTTTTTGGCCCATTGAAAATGAATGGCGGAATGTTGGCACGCATATTTGCAAGCACACTTTTTGCATTTTCTGCGGGAATGCAGTCTAGTTATTATTATTCTCCTAGACCAGATCTTGAAGACGCTACTAGTCCTCAGGCTTTGGAGATAGAGACACCGTTCCAACTCTAAAACGACCGGCCCGGTTTGGACACGACTGCCTACATTTCGGTATACCGTACCTCTTGTCGTTCGTCCGTTATTGTCGTTTTTCTGCAACTTTTTGGCCCATTGAAAATGAATGGCGGAATGTTGGCACGCATATTTGCAAGCACACTTTTTGCATTTTCTGCGGGAATGCAGTCTAGTTAAGTGTGCTTGCAGAGCACACTTATTGTTATCTCCCCGTTTATTATTCTTCTTCTCCTGAACCAGATCTTGAAGACGCTACTAGTCCTCAGGCTTTGGAGATAGAGACACCGTTCCAACTCTAAAACGACCGGCCCGGTTTGGACATGACCGCCTACATTTCGGTATACCGTACCTCTTGTCGTTCGTCCGTTATTGTCGTTTTTCTGCAACTTCTTGGCCCATTGAAAATGAATGGCAGAATGTTGGCACGCATATTTGCAAGCACACTTTTTGCATTTTCTGCGGGAATGCAGTCTAGTTATTATTATTCTCCTAGACCAGATCTTGAAGACGCTACTAGTCCTCAGGCTTTGGAGATAGAGACACCGTTCCAACTCTAAAACGACCGGCCCGGTTTGGACATGACTGCCTACATTTCGGTATACCGTACCTCTTGTCGTTCGTCCGTTATTGTCGTTTTTCTGCAACTTTTTGGCCCATTGAAAATGAATGGCAGAATGTTCAGCCTGATGATGTCATAGTAAACTGGTCCACTGTAGCAGCCAGAGTGAGCTCTGCCCTCACTCTAACCTCCACTTCGTTTTTTAATGATTAAACCTTAACCACGTAACCTATAAACTTCATTTAAAGTTTGCAAGAGAGGTCTGGGATCTGACTGTGACCTGTGTAAAATTCATGTGGCAACTACTTAAACTGTTTGAGACAGGACAGTTTAAAAATGGTGTCAGACAGTCTATGGGATTTTGCCATACATTTCAACATCTTACTGTAAACAGGTCAGGGTGCATGTCTGAAGTTTCAAATGATCAAAACTCAACCGTTTAACCTATAAACTTGATTTAAACTTTGTAAGAGAGGTCTGGGATCTGACTGTGAGCTGTGAAATTTTGATGCGGCAACTACTTAAACTGTTTGAAACAGGACAGTTTAAAAATGTTGAAAGAGAGGCAGAGAATACTGTGTCAGTTGCACCTGGACCAACTGCCATTTTTTAAATGTGGAATGTTCAGGAATAGAACTCTTGAGTGATGTCATAATCCCCATGCCATGGCCTGCATAATGTTCTGCCATGGGAGTGTATTGCAGCCTATAGTAGTTATCTCTAGTAGTTATCTATGTAGTCAGTGCTGCTCTGTTAACCTAGCAAACGTTTGTTAGCCGTTATGTTAACAATGCTAGCTATGCTAACTATGCTAAAATGCAAAATAATTAACTGGGTTAAAAGTGTTACTCGGTTGACTCAGCTTGTACTTGTTAGCAGTTGTGCTAATAATGCTAACAATGCTAAGTATGCTAACTATGCTAAAATGTGAAGTAAGTAACTGTGATAACATTGTTGTGTAGCTATATTAGCTGAGGCTATTTAGCCATTATGTTAACAATGCTTACAATGCTAACTATGCTAAAATGCAAAGTAATTAACTGGGTTAACAGTGTTACTTGGTTAACTCAGCTAGTATTCGTTAACAGTTGTGCTAATAACGCTAATTATGCTAACAATGTTAATTATGCTAACTATGCTAAAATGTGAAGTAATTAACTGTGCTTACAGTGTTATTAGTTGAAGCTATTTAGGAGCTATGCTAACATTGCTAACAATGCTAAAATGCAAGCACACTTTTTGCATTTTCTGCGGGAATGCAGTCTAGTTAAGTGTGCTTGCAAAAAGCACACTTATTGTTATCTCCCCGTTTATTATTATTATTATTATTATTATTATTATTCTCCTAGACCAGATCTTGAAGACGTTAATATTTCTCAGGCTTTCGAGATAGAGACACCGTTCCAACTCTAAAACGACCGGCCCGGTTTGGACAAGACCGCCCACCTTTCCCTATACCGTACCTCTTGTCGTTCGTCCGTTATTGTCGTTTTTCTGCCAGTTTTTGTCGCCATTGAAATGAATGGCGGAATGTTCAGGCTGATGATGTCACAGCACACTGCTCCACTCTAGCTGCTAGAGTGAGCTCTGCCCTCACTCTAACCTCCACTCGGTTTTTTAATGATTAAAACTCAACCGCTTAACCTATAAACTTGATTTAAAGTTTGTAAGAGAGGTCTGGGATCTGACTGTGACCTGTGTAAAATTCATGCGGCAACTACTTAAACTGTTCGAGACAGGACAGTTTAAAAATGGTGTCAGACAGTCTATGGGATTTTGCCATACATTTCATCATCTTACTGTAAACAGGTCAGGGTGCATGTCTGAAGTTTTAAATGATCAAAACTCAACCGTTTAACCTATAAACTTGATTTAAACTTTGTAAGAGAGGTCTGGGATCTGACTGTGAGCTGTGAAATTTTGATGCGGCAACTACTTAAACTTTTTGAAACAGGACAGTTTAAAAATGGTGAAAGAGAGGCAGACAATACTGTGGCAGTTGCACCTGGACCAACTGCCATTTTTTAAATGTGGAATGTTCAGGAATAGAACTCTTGAGTGATGTCATAATCCCCATGCCATGGCCTGCATAATGTTCTGCCATGGGAGTGTATTGCAGCCTATAGTAGTTATCTCTAGTAGTTATCTATGTAGTCAGTGCTGCTCTGTTAACCTAGCAAACGTTTGTTAGCCGTTATGTTAACAATGCTAGCTATGCTAACTATGCTAAAAAGCAAAATAATTAACTGGGTTAAAAGTGTTACTCGGTTGACTCAGCTTGTACTTGTTAGCAGTTATGCTAACAATGCTAACAATGCTAAAATGTGAAGTAAGTAACTGTGATAACATTGTTGTGTAGCTATATTAGCTGAGGCTATTTAGCCATTATGCTAACAATGCTAACTATGCTAAAATGCAAAGTAATTAACTGGGTTAACAGTGTTACTTGGTTAACTCAGCTAGTATCCGTTAACAGTTGTGCTAATGACGCTAATTATGCTAACAATGTTAATTATGCTAACTATGCTAAAATGTGAAGTAATTAACTGTGCTTACAGTGTTTTGTAGCTATATTAGTTGAAGCTATTTAGGAGCTATGCTAACATTGCTAACAATGCTAAAATGCAAGCACACTTTTTGCATTTTCTGCGGGAATGCAGTCTAGTTAAGTGTGCTTGCAGAGCACACTTATTGTTATCTCCCCGTTTATTATTCTTCTTCTCCTGAACCAGATCTTGAAGACGTTACTAGTCCTCAGGCTTTTGAGATAGAGACACCGTTCCAACTCTAAAACGACCGGCCCGGTTTGGACATGACCGCCTACATTTCGGTATACCGTACCTCTTGTCGTTCGTCCGTTATTGTCGTTTTTCTGCAACTTTTTGGCCCATTGAAAATGAATGGCGGAATGTTGGCACACATATTTGCAAGCACACTTTTTGCATTTTCTGCGGGAATGCAGTCTAGTTAAGTGTGCTTGCAGAGCACACTTATTGTTATCTCCCCGTTTATTATTCTTCTTCTCCTGAACCAGATCTTGAAGACGTTACTAGTCCTCAGGCTTTTGAGATAGAGACACCGTTCCAACTCTAAAACGACCGGCCCGGTTTGGACATGACCGCCTACATTTCGGTATACCGTACCTCTTGTCGTTCGTCCGTTATTGTCGTTTTTCTGCAACTTTTTGGCCCATTGAAAATGAATGGCGGAATGTTGGCACACATATTTGCAAGCACACTTTTTGCATTTTCTGCGGGAATGCAGTCTAGTTAAGTGTGCTTGCAGAGCACACTTATTGTTATCTCCCCGTTTATTATTCTTCTTCTCCTGAACCAGATCTTGAAGACGCTACTAGTCCTCAGGCTTTGGAGATAGAGACACCGTTCCAACTCTAAAACGACCGGCCCGGTTTGGACATGACCGCCTACATTTCGGTATACCGTACCTCTTGTCGTTCGTCCGTTATTGTCGTTTTTCTGCAACTTTTTGGCCCATTGAAAATGAATGGCGGAATGTTGGCACGCACATTTGCAAGCACACTTTTTGCATTTTCTGCGGGAATGCAGTCTAGTTATTATTATTCTTCTCCTGAACCAGATCTTGAAGACGTTACTATTCCTCAGGCTTTCGAGATAGAGACACCGTTCCAACTCTAAAACGACCGGCCCGGATTGGACCAGACCGCCTACAATTCTGTATACCGTACCTCTTGTCGTTCGTCCGTTATTGTCGTTTTTCTGCAACTTTTCTGCCATTGAAAATGAATGGCGGAATGTTCAGGCTGATGATGTCACAGTACACTGCTCTACTCTAGCAGCTAGAGTGAGGTCTGCCCTCACTCTAACCTCCACTCGGTTTTTTAATGATTAAAACTCAACCGCTTAACCTATAAACTTGATTTAAAGTTTGTAAGAGAGGTCTGGGATCTGACTGTGACCTGTGTAAAATTCATGTGGCAACTACTTAAACTGTTTGAGGCAGGACAGTTTAAAAATGGTGTCAGACAGTCTATGGGATTTTGCCATACATTTCATCATCTTACTGTAAACAGGTCAAGGTGCATGTCTGAAGTTTTAAATGATCAAAACTCAACCGTTTAACCTATAAACTTGATTTAAACTTTGTAAGAGAGGTCTGGGATCTGACTGTGAGCTGTGAAATTTTGATGTGGCAACTACTTAAACTTTTTGAAACAGGACAGTTAAAAAATGGTGAAAGAGAGGCAGACAATACTGTGGCAGTTGCACCTGGACCAACTGCCATTTTTTAAACGTGGAATGTTCAGGAATAGAACTCTTGAGTGATGTCATAATCCCCATGCCAAGCCTGCATAATGTTCTGCCATGGGAGTGTATTGCAGCCTATAGTAGTTATCTCTAGTAGTTATCTATGTAGTCAGTGCTACTCTGTTAACCTAGCAAACGTTTGTTAGCTGTTATGCTAACAATGCTAGCTATGCTAACTATGCTAAAATGCAAAATAATTAACTGGGTTAAAAGTGTTACTTGGTTGACTCAGCTAGTATTCGTTAGCAGTAATGCTAACAATGGTAATAATGATAACAATGGTAATTGTGCTAACTATGCTTAAATATGAAGTAATTAACTGTGCTAACAGTGTTGTGTACCTATATTACCTGAGGCTATTTAGCCATTATGCTAACAATGCTAGCAATGCTAACTATGGTAAAATGCAAAATAATTAACTGGGTTAAAAGTGTTACTTGGTTGACTCAGCTGGTATTCGTCAGTAGTATTGCTAACAATGCTAACAATGCTAATCATGCTAACTATGCTAAAATATGAAGTAATTAACTGTGCTTACAGTGTTGTGTACCTATATTAGCTGGGGCTATTTAGCCATTATGTTAACAATGCTAGCAATGTTAACTATGCTAAAATGCAAGCACACTTTTTGCATTTTCTGCGGGAATGCAGTCTAGTTAAGTGTGCTTGCAGAGCACACTTATTGTTATCTCCCCGTTTATTATTCTTCTTCTCCTGAACCAGATCTTGAAGACGTTACTAGTCCTCAGGCTTTTGAGATAGAGACACCGTTCCAACTCTAAAACGACCGGCCCGGTTTGGACATGACCGCCTACATTTCGGTATACCGTACCTCTTGTCGTTCGTCCGTTATTGTCGTTTTTCTGCAACTTTTTGGCCCATTGAAAATGAATGGCGGAATGTTGGCACACATATTTGCAAGCACACTTTTTGCATTTTCTGCGGGAATGCAGTCTAGTTATTATTATTCTCCTAGACCAGATCTTGAAGACGCTACTAGTCCTCAGGCTTTGGAGATAGAGACACCGTTCCAACTCTAAAACGACCGGCCCGGTTTGGACACGACTGCCTACATTTCGGTATACCGTACCTCTTGTCGTTCGTCCGTTATTGTCGTTTTTCTGCAACTTTTTGGCCCATTGAAAATGAATGGCGGAATGTTGGCACGCATATTTGCAAGCACACTTTTTGCATTTTCTGCGGGAATGCAGTCTAGTTAAGTGTGCTTGCAAAAAGCACACTTATTGTTATCTCCCCGTTTATTATTATTATTAAGTGTGCTTGCAGAGCACACTTATTGTTATCTCCCCGTTTATTAAGTGTGCTTGCAGAGCACACTTATTGTTATCTCCCCGTTTATTATTCTTCTTCTCCTGAACCAGATCTTGAAGACGTTACTAGTCCTCAGGCTTTTGAGATAGAGACACCGTTCCAACTCTAAAACGACCGGCCCGGTTTGGACATGACCGCCTACATTTCGGTATACCGTACCTCTTGTCCTTCGTCCGTTATTGTCGTTTTTCTGCAACTGTTTGGCCCATTGAAAATGAATGGCGGAATGTTGGCACGCATATTTGCAAGCACACTTTTTGCATTTTCTGCGGGAATGCAGTCTAGTTAAGTGTGCTTGCAGAGCACACTTATTGTTATCTCCCCGTTTATTATTCTTCTTCTCCTGAACCAGATCTTGAAGACGCTACTAGTCCTCAGGCTTTGGAGATAGAGACACCGTTCCAACTCTAAAACGACCGGCCCGGTTTGGACATGACCGCCTACATTTCGGTATACCGTACCTCTTGTCGTTCGTCCGTTATTGTCGTTTTTCTGCAACTTCTTGGCCCATTGAAAATGAATGGCGGAATGTTGGCACGCATATTTGCAAGCACACTTTTTGCATTTTCTGCGGGAATGCAGTCTAGTTAAGTGTGCTTGCAGAGCACACTTATTGTTATCTCCCCGTTTATTATTCTTCTTCTCCTGAACCAGATCTTGAAGACGCTACTAGTCCTCAGGCTTTGGAGATAGAGACACCGTTCCAACTCTAAAACGACCGGCCCGGTTTGGACATGACCGCCTACATTTCGGTATACCGTACCTCTTGTCGTTCGTCCGTTATTGTCGTTTTTCTGCAACTTCTTGGCCCATTGAAAATGAATGGCGGAATGTTGGCACGCATATTTGCAAGCACACTTTTTGCATTTTCTGCGGGAATGCAGTCTAGTTATTATTCTTCTTCTCCTGAACCAGATCTTGAAGACGCTACTAGTCCTCAGGCTTTGGAGATAGAGACACCGTTCCAACTCTAAAACGACCGGCCCGGTTTGGACATGACCGCCTACATTTCGGTATACCGTACCTCGTGTCGTTCGTCCGTTATTGTCGTTTTTCTGCAACTTTTTGGCCCATTGAAAATGAATGGCGGAATGTTGGCACGCATATTTGCAAGCACACTTTTTGCATTTTCTGCGGGAATGCAGTCTAGTTAAGTGTGCTTGCAGAGCACACTTATTGTTATCTCCCCGTTTATTATTCTTCTTCTCCTGAACCAGATCTTGAAGACGCTACTAGTCCTCAGGCTTTGGAGATAGAGACACCGTTCCAACTCTAAAACGACCGGCCCGGTTTGGACATGACCGCCTACATTTCGGTATACCGTACCTCTTGTCGTTCGTCCGTTATTGTCGTTTTTCTGCAACTTCTTGGCCCATTGAAAATGAATGGCAGAATGTTGGCACGCATATTTGCAAGCACACTTTTTGCATTTTCTGCGGGAATGCAGTCTAGTTCTTCTTCTTCTTCTCCTGAACCAGATCTTGAAGACGTTACTATTTCTCAGGCTTTCGAGATAGAAACACCGTTCCAACTCTAAAACGACCGGCCCGGTTTGGACCAGACCGCCTACAATTCTGTATACCGTACCTCTTGTCGTTCGTCCGTTATTGTCGTTTTTCTGCAACTTTTTGGCCCATTGAAAATGAATGGCAGAATGTTCAGCCTGATGATGTCATAGTAAACTGGTCCACTGTAGCAGCCAGAGTGAGCTCTGCCCTCACTCTAACCTCCACTTCGTTTTTTAATGATTAAACCTTAACCACGTAACCTATAAACTTCATTTAAAGTTTGCAAGAGAGGTCTGGGATCTGACTGTGACCTGTGTAAAATTCATGCGGCAACTACTTAAACTGTTCGAGACAGGACAGTTTAAAAATGGTGTCAGACAGTCTATGGGATTTTGCCATACATTTCATCATCTTACTGTAAACAGGTCAGGGTGCATGTCTGAAGTTTTAAATGATCAAAACTCAACCGTTTAACCTATAAACTTGATTTAAACTTTGTAAGAGAGGTCTGGGATCTGACTGTGAGCTGTGAAATTTTGATGCGGCAACTACTTAAACTTTTTGAAACAGGACAGTTTAAAAATGGTGAAAGAGAGGCAGACAATACTGTGGCAGTTGCACCTGGACCAACTGCCATTTTTTAAATGTGGAATGTTCAGGAATAGAACTCTTGAGTGATGTCATAATCCCCATGCCATGGCCTGCATAATGTTCTGCCATGGGAGTGTATTGCAGCCTATAGTAGTTATCTCTAGTAGTTATCTATGTAGTCAGTGCTGCTCTGTTAACCTAGCAAACGTTTGTTAGCCGTTATGTTAACAATGCTAGCTATGCTAACTATGCTAAAAAGCAAAATAATTAACTGGGTTAAAAGTGTTACTCGGTTGACTCAGCTTGTACTTGTTAGCAGTTATGCTAACAATGCTAACTATGCTAAAATGTGAAGTAAGTAACTGTGATAACATTGTTGTGTAGCTATATTAGCTGAGGCTATTTAGCCATTATGCTAACAATGCTAACTATGCTAAAATGCAAAGTAATTAACTGGGTTAACAGTGTTACTTGGTTAACTCAGCTAGTATCCGTTAACAGTTGTGCTAATGACGCTAATTATGCTAACAATGTTAATTATGCTAACTATGCTAAAATGTGAAGTAATTAACTGTGCTTACAGTGTTTTGTAGCTATATTAGTTGAAGCTATTTAGGAGCTATGCTAACATTGCTAACAATGCTAAAATGCAAGCACACTTTTTGCATTTTCTGCGGGAATGCAGTCTAGTTAAGTGTGCTTGCAAAAAGCACACTTATTGTTATCTCCCCGTTTATTAAGTGTGCTTGCAGAGCACACTTATTGTTATCTCCCCGTTTATTAAGTGTGCTTGCAAAAAGCACACTTATTGTTATCTCCCCGTTTATTATTATTCACCGCAACACAAATTTTTTCACCCAGATCTTGAAGACGTTACTATTCCTCAGGCTTTCGAGATAGAGACACCGTTCCAACTCTAAAACGACCGGCCCGGTTTGGACAAGACCGCCTACATTTCTGTATACTGTACCTCTTGTCGTTCGTCCGTTATTGTCGTTTTTCTGCAACTTTTTGGCCCATTGAAAATGAATGGCGGAATGTTCAGGCTGATGATGTCACAGTGCACTGCTTCACTCTAGCAGCTACAGTGAGCTCTGCCCTCACTCTAACCTCCACTCGGTTTTTTAATGATTAAAACTCAACCGCTTAACCTATAAACTTGATTTAAACTTTGTAAGAGAGGTCTGGGATCTGACTGTGACCTGTGTAAAATTCATGCGGCAACTCCTTAAACTGTTTGAGGCAGGACAGTTTAAAAATGGTGTCAGACAGTCTATGGGATTTTGCCATACATTTCATCATCTTACTGTAAACAGGTCAGGGTGCATGTCTGAAGTTTTAAATGATCAAAACTCAACCGTTTATCCTATAAACTTGATTTAAACTTTGTAAGAGAGGTCTGGGATCTGACTGTGAGCTGTGAAATTTTGATGCGGCAACTACTTAAACTGTTTGAAACAGGACAGTTTAAAAATGGTGAAAGAGAGGCAGACAATACTGTGGCAGTTGCACCTGGACCAACTGCCATTTTTTAAATGTGGAATGTTCAGGAATAGAACTCTCGTGATGTCATAATACCCATGCCATGGCCTGCATAATGTTCTGCCATGGGAGTGTATAGAGTGCCCCAGTGACTTCCGTTTTACTTCCGCTACACGGGACCTCGGAAGTCAGAAAAAATGAATGGGGTTCAATGAGAGCAAAAAACTATTTTCTGATCCCGTATGAATTGTACCATGAATGGGACATATGATATTTGTCAGTTTTAAATATAATTTTTCATACGAAGAAAACCACGATTCACAGCGAAGAAGTTTGATGGTGGCAGGTTTTGTGAGAGGCCGCTTTGTGAACTACAGTTCTTCGCTGCTGTCGACGCGAATGAAATACGTCATCACTGAAATTGTGCGAAACGAAAGAAGGAACAGCCATTCCTGCTGGAATGCGCACATTGAGGCACAAAACACACTGGCATCTCTGTTATAAATGTATATTTACTGCTAACATAGATCGGAGAAAGAGTAGGCTAATGATGGGACGTGACGTCAACAACGCAACGTAGTCTTTCTCAATTTTGTTTTCGCTACAGCTTTTATCTGAACAACAGCACAACAAACGGTAAAACGTTTTACATGAAAAAACACCATTTGAATCCACAAACAACATATTTCATTTCAGGGGCATACAACGCCTTGGACCAGAAAATAGCTATTTTAGTCTCATTGAAACCCATTCATTTTTTGCGAGCTCAGAGGTCCCATGAAATCGAGCGGAAGTGGCGTCACTGGGACACTCTATTGCAGCCTATAGTGCCAATTGGTAAAAACTAAATAATTCCCACATATATTTGCTCTGATGATCACAAACCTTGGCACATGCAAGCACACTTTTGCATTTTCTGCGGGAATGCAGTCTAGTTATTATTCTTCTCCTGAACCAGATCTTGAAGACGTTACTAGTCCTCAGGCTTTTGAGATAGAGACACCGTTCCAACTCTAAAACGACCGGCCCGGTTTGGACATGACCGCCTACATTTCGGTATACCGTACCTCTTGTCGTTCGTCCGTTATTGTCGTTTTTCTGCAACTTTTTGGCCCATTGAAAATGAATGGCGGAATGTTGGCACACATATTTGCAAGCACACTTTTTGCATTTTCTGCGGGAATGCAGTCTAGTTAAGTGTGCTTGCAGAGCACACTTATTGTTATCTCCCCGTTTATTATTCTTCTTCTCCTGAACCAGATCTTGAAGACGTTACTAGTCCTCAGGCTTTTGAGATAGAGACACCGTTCCAACTCTAAAACGACCGGCCCGGTTTGGACATGACCGCCTACATTTCGGTATACCGTACCTCTTGTCGTTCGTCCGTTATTGTCGTTTTTCTGCAACTTTTTGGCCCATTGAAAATGAATGGCGGAATGTTGGCACACATATTTGCAAGCACACTTTTTGCATTTTCTGCGGGAATGCAGTCTAGTTATTATTCTTCTCCTGAACCAGATCTTGAAGACGTTACTATTCCTCAGGCTTTCGAGATAGAGACACCGTTCCAACTCTAAAACGACCGGCCCGGTTTGGACCAGACCGCCTACAATTCTGTATACCGTACCTCTTGTCGTTCGTCCGTTATTGTCGTTTTTCTGCAACTTTTCTGCCATTGAAAATGAATGGCGGAATGTTCAGGCTGATGATGTCACAGTACACTGCTCTACTCTAGCAGCTAGAGTGAGGTCTGCCCTCACTCTAACCTCCACTCGGTTTTTTAATGATTAAAACTCAACCGCTTAACCTATAAACTTGATTTAAAGTTTGTAAGAGAGGTCTGGGATCTGACTGTGACCTGTGTAAAATTCATGTGGCAACTACTTAAACTGTTTGAGACAGGGCAGTTTAAAAATGGTGTCAGACAGTCTATGGGATTTTGCCATACATTTCATCATCTTACTGTAAACAGGTCAAGATGCATGTCTGAAGTTTTAAATGATCAAAACTCAACCGTTTAACCTATAAACTTGATTTAAACTTTGTAAGAGAGGTCTGGGATCTGACTGTGAGCTGTGAAATTTTGATGTGGCAACTACTTAAACTTTTTGAAACAGGACAGTTTAAAAATGGTGAAAGAGAGGCAGACCATACTGTGGCAGTTGCACCTGGACCAACTGCCATTTTTTAAACGTGGAATGTTCAGGAATAGAACTCTTGAGTGATGTCATAATCCCCATGCCAGGCCTGCATAATGTTCTGCCATGGGAGTGTATTGCAGCCTATAGTGCCAATTGGTAAAAACTTTAAATAATTGTCACGCATATTTGCAAGCACACTTTTTGCATTTTCTGCGGGAATGCAGTCTAGTTAAGTGTGCTTGCAAAAAGCACACTTATTGTTATCTCCCCGTTTATTATTAAGTGTGCTTGCAGAGCACACTTATTGTTATCTCCCCGTTTATTATTCTTCTTCTCCTGAACCAGATCTTGAAGACGCTACTAGTCCTCAGGCTTTGGAGATAGAGACACCGTTCCAACTCTAAAACGACCGGCCCGGTTTGGACATGACCGCCTACATTTCGGTATACCGTACCTCTTGTCGTTCGTCCGTTATTGTCGTTTTTCTGCAACTTCTTGGCCCATTGAAAATGAATGGCGGAATGTTGGCACGCATATTTGCAAGCACACTTTTTGCATTTTCTGCGGGAATGCAGTCTAGTTATTATTCTTCTTCTTCTTCTCCTGAACCAGATCTTGAAGACGTTACTATTCCTCAGGCTTTCGAGATAGAGACACCGTTCCAACTCTAAAACGACTGGCCCGGTTTGGACCAGACCGCCTACAATTCTGTATACCGTACCTCTTGTCGTTCGTCCGTTATTGTCGTTTTTCTGCAACTTTTCCGCCATTGAAAATGAATGGCGGAATGTTCAGGCTGATGATGTCACAGTACACTGCTCGACTCTAGCAGCTACAGTGAGCTCTGCCCTCACTCTAACCTCCACTCGGTTTTTTAATGATTAAAACTGAACCGCTTAACCTATAAACTTGATTTAAACTTTGTAAGAGAGGTCTGGGATCTGACTGTGACCCGTGTAAATTTCATACAGCAACTACTTAAACTGTTTGAGGCAGGACAGTTTAAAAATGGTGTCAGACAGTCTATGGGATTTTGCCATACATTTCATCATCTTACTGTAAACAGGTCAGGGTGCATGTCTGAAGTTTTAAATCATCAAAACTCAACCGTTTAACCTATAAACTTGATTTAAACTTTGTAAGAGAGGTCTGGGATCTGACTGTGAGCTGTGAAATTTTGATGTGGCAACTACTTAAACTTTTTGAAACAGGACAGTTTAAAAATGGTGAAAGAGAGGCAGAGAATACTGTGGCAGTTGCACCTGGACCAACTGCCATTTTTTAAATGTGGAATGTTCAGGAATAGAACTCTTGAGTGATGTCATAATCCCCATGCCATGGCCTGCATAATGTTCTGCCATGGGAGTGTATTGCAGCCTATAGTAGTTATCTCTAGTAGTTATCTATGTACCCAGATAGCAAAAGCACACTGGGCCAGATCTGGCCCGCACCTACCGTGCGATCCGGGCCAGAGCTGGCAACGGATCCGGTACGGAGTCCAAACGCACAGCGGCCCAAAAGTGGCCAGGACCCGTTTCACGGATCTGCGCGGACGTGGAACAGCGCTGGTCCAGCTCCGTATTACAGATGCGGCATGGATCCGCGTCACGGATCCGTATGCCAGACCAATACCAGCTTTAATTTTGCCTTATCCTTGGCATTAATATGAGGTCGACGTATTTTAAATAATTCTTTAATTATCATGCCACCATTGGGCCGCAATTTAACAGCCAGAAGCAAAGGAATCAAGTAGCGTGCATCCACATTACCTGCACATTTCAAAGTTTCTTGATGGTCTGGCGATTAGCAACTACAAGAAAATCCATGATGATAGCCTATAATGCTTAATTAAACATGAAGATAACCAGACCAATTTGTAGACCAAATACTCACTTCAGGAGTAAAATATAGGTAGAAATGTAAGGTTTGGCATACGGCTACTACTTGATATTTGACTAAACACCGAATTATTGCAAACTCCCTTGATCTACATTTTTCTCAACAAACCCAGGCATATTCTACATGTATACACATAAGAATGGAAAAGTACCAATATGTGTAAACAAAAACTTTATTGAAACCGTTAAAAAACAAAGCAAAACAATAACAAATCTAACAACTATGTTTTCATCGCTGGCTGTCTGGCGTCACCTAGCTGTGCCACGGTTTGATGCCAGGGTAAATCAACGTGTGGCTTGTGCTGGATGTCTGTATCTTTTGGGGGCAACATCGTCCATTCTTCATCACAGCATCTGTAATTATAAAAACATATTTTTCACAAATCAATACACTTGAATTTTTCTCACTCTTTTTAAAATTAGGGTAACAGAGTATAAACTGCTTAACCAGCTCACATTTGGAGGTAGCTTATGGCTAACAAAGAAGAACATGCAACAACTGCTGTAAGCTAAAAGTGAAATGCTGCAAATGTCAAACATCCTCATCAAAACTGCGATCAATATGCAGTAAACGTAATATTGTTGACAACATGCGCTGTAGCTTAAAACATTTTCCTGCATGAAAATAGGCTTCTTAATACACTGTACTTATTTTTTTGTCAGAGAATCGCAAAACAGCTACTCCGAAGCAGGTACAGTTCTCGCTGCACTTGTGCCGTGGAATTGTAGTGTCTCTGAATCACGCTGGGGCTGCTGTTCCCAATAGCACAAAACCCACGTAGTCCTTCAGCCAGGCCCCACATTTGGTCCATCCATTCCATACCATTAATTACGTATTGGCATGCTTGCCATTTCAAACAACATCTTAGCAGATGGCCAACTACATTAGCAGTGTGACACATTACCTACGTCATTAGTGGAATAAAAAGAAAAACATCGCCAAAGTTATCGAGGCGGAATAGCCTACTTGAAAAAGGTACCCCACCAACGCACAGTGAGCTCTAGGTGACCTTGTACATGTCTAGAAAAACGCCAAACATTAGTGTAGTTTAAACTTGCATCACAAACGTTTTAATGGAAACAACTTGTGAAACCGCGAATATTCAACTGATCTGCAGCAAAGCCCTACTACAACACCAACTTGTAATGATGAGCTAGCACTGCGAGTGAAATTGGGCTATGTGACTTCCCAAGAGTAAAATTAGTAACTAGCACAACGAGCTCGTGTGATAATTTTCACCAATTGACAATCAATATTTTTTTTAACATGACCACATCTTTTAGTTCAAGTAGGCTATACGAACATAACACTACGCTAACATTAGCGTCAGGCTAGCTTACGTGCGCCTAACGCCACACACTGTAACAAGCAAAACCATCGAGGAGCAAAATAATGACATATTGGTTGAGTTGATGGGTTATAGTTTAATGACAATGTAGTCACGTTAATAATATACATTTTACACTTACCCAGTTCGCTTGACCCTCCATGCAGCGGACCTTAACAGAAGCGGAGTTCGACTGAGGTCTCCCAGATAAATTTTAACCGTTATTTAAAGGCGCCTTTCGATATGCGGATCCGGATGGGATCCGTTCTGAGTCCGTCTTTCGGTGGAGGCGGGGCTGTTTGTTCAAAGCAGGCTGAAATCACTGGAACAAATATTTTGTACTGTAACATCATGTTATTGAGTTGATAAATTTTAGGACATTTATTTTTTGCAGTGCATTAAAATTAATTGTCTACATTAACCAAAGTTATGTTTATATTTCTTTTTATTTTTGTTGTAGGCCTATTTTAAAAATTATCTAAGTATAGGCAATGTACTAGGTTTATGTACCATAACATTAACTTTAACCTTAAACAATACAACTTTTAGGAAAATATTCCTAAAAGTATGTTGGAATGAGATCTTAACACTTGGCTTAGTTCCGTGCTACAGATCAGGGCCAAATCCGTGAAGTGTCTTTAAACGTGTTGTCAGAAGCTTAGGCTCAGACGTGATAAACGGGTCTGGGCCGGATCTGCGCACTGTAAGAAACCCGGCACTGCTTGTTAAACCAAAAAGTCTATCTGGCACAGTTCTGGCCCTTAGCTGGAATCCGTGTGTACAGCTACACGCGGATCTAAAGGCTTTCATGCGGATCCGGCCCAAAGGTGCTTGCTATCTGGGTAGTCAGTGCTACTCTAACTTAGCAAACGTAGCTGTTATGTTAACAATGCTAGCTATGCTAACTATGCTAAAATGCAAAATAATTAACTGGGTTAAAAGTGTTACTTGGTTGACTCAGCTAGTATTCGGTAACAGTAATGCTAACAATGCTAATAATGCTAACAATGGTAATTATGCTAACTATGCTAAAATGTGAAGTAATTAACTGTGGTAACAATGTTGTGTAGCTATATTAGCTGAGGCTATTTAGCCATTATGCTAACAATGCTAGCAATGCTAACTATGCTACAATGCAAAGTAATTATCTGGGTTAACAGTGTTACTTAGTTAACTCAGCTAGTATTTGGTAGCAGTTATGCGAACAGTGCTAATTATGTTAACAATGCTAATAATGCTAACTATGCTAAAAATGTGAAGTAATTAACTGTGCTTACAGTGTTGTGTAGCTATATTAGCAGAAGCTATTTAGCAGTTATTCTAACATTGCAAGCAATGCTAACTATGCTAAAATGCAAGCACACTTTTTGCATTTTCTGCGGGAATGCAGTCTAGTTAGATAGATGACCTTCTTGTCCATTTATTTTTAATGGTAGACTATGCTGTGTCTACTGACACTCAGAGATGACTGTGATCAGGATACATCTAAACTGAAGTATGATATTGAGAAGGCCCAAAGAGAAACATCTGCACAACCTCTTATCACCACAGGGTGGCAATCTTATTGCACATTCTCAGAGAGAACAACGTGTGACAGAACACGTCTTCATCACCACACAGATGAGCTATCTGAGAGGCCACAGACAAATCAAACAACAATTGTTACATCACTTATGTAATCGCTTCATTGTGTATAGAATCAATGCAGTAAGAATGGATCAAGTAGGCAGACTTGAGTCCCTGCATGTTGTGGATTATTATATATAATAATTATGTATCTTTTATCTTGGTGCAGTGGTGGCCTGGCGGTTAAGATAATGGATTTGTGACAGCAGGATCACAGGCTTTAATCCAACAACTGCTGGTAGTGAAACTGAGGTACCCTTGTATGGTACCGTCCCCACACACTGCTCCCCGGGTGCTGTTATCATAGTTGCCCCCTGCTCACGTGTGTTATGGGTTAAATGCAGATGTACCATGGTGATGTACCATGTGATCCCAATGGGAATGATATTCTTTTCACTTTTATGCACAGAGTGCATCACTGAGCGCTTGACACAAAGACACATGCAGGGACACTTTTTTATTTCCACAAAGTCTTCTAACATATACCATTTATTCCAGTAATTTTATCTACTTCAGAACTTGAGTTTGTTTAACTGTACTGCAGAGCATTCTTGTTTTCCAAAATAAGTAGGGCATCAAGAGAAACACCACTTTATTTTTCTTTCAGAATTCACAACATGCAGGGACTTTGCTGTGCTTAATCAGAGGTCAGAGGTTTTCAAGATTTTTTTTTAATGGGCTAGTCGTCACATTGACTATTCATCCACTGATTTCATCCACTTCTGAAGTCAAGGTTTTATGCCAGAGAGAGCATTCTTTTCCCAAGTTTGAGAGAGTTTATTTTCTTTGGGGGAATCTGGAGCAAGATCCAAATGAAAACAGAGATGGCCTGATTGGTGAAGGAGGGACATGTCGCACAGATGTGAGAAAACAAACACTGAATATCCCAAAGTTTACGCAGGAAGTTGGGGTCGGAAATGAAGGAGTGGGAATTGCAGCCCAAGCCTTACATGGGAGCAAAGTGGTAAAACCGCCTAGTAGTTGAGTCTCATGGCTCATGGTTTTCATTCTCATAGAAAAAAAACAATGCCATTACAAATATCAGAGGCAATGAAATGCTTTCAGTTTTTTATGGGCTTAGATAGGACATTTAAGACATACTTTATTTAAGTTTTTGTAAGACATAGGGTTGCAAAGGGGAGAAAAAAACCTGGAACATTTCCAGTACATTTCCAGAGACTTTCCATGGAAACTAATGGAATTTCGGAAATATTCCAAATTGGTAACTTTCCACAGGAATTATGGGAAATTTGGGAATTTATGGGTATTACAAGGGAATTAGTTTTTGCCAATCATTTTAACACTTGTTGCAGGGCAATGTCCACTTTTGCAAAACTCTTAACACAGTGTGCTGTACCAACATGCGTTTGAGCACATCAGTTAACATTTGCTGCAAAATGCGCTACAGCAACATAACTATAACACGCACTGTCGGTCAGTCGGTCAAAATGCAAACAACTGGAAACAAATCACTTAAAATCTAGCCTTTGTCTGACAGTATGGCACATGTTACTAATATGTAATGTAAATACACACTTTATCAAACAATCTAAGTGACATTTGTATGTATTCATGCACCTTTGATAATAGATAAATAAGAGTATAAGCTATACCTATACAGTTTACAAATAATGTACAGTTTTTAGCAATCATTTTCACGCGTGTCTCAATACCATGTCTACATTTTCAAAACTCTTAACACATGTGCACGAACCAAAGTCTATGGCAGACAAACTGCGTTCTCTTTTGCATTGCTTTGACACAATTGCGTTCAATCACCACTTCAACCAAAATACATAAGTACTTCTCTCAGTTAATGTTCATGACCAACAAAATTATGTACAACTACAGCTTATTTTGCAGACATTTGGATACTGTTATCAAAACGGTTAACCTTAGGGTCAAAACCTAAAAGAAGAAGACAATGTAACAAAACACAACATTTAGCATTTTGTCACACAAAAGAAATAATGTACTTGAGACATTTTTTAGCCAAATAAGTTTTGATAATTAGCACTTTTACACTTATGTGTCTGTTTCTTTGTACTTTTTTATAGCTTGTTACATAACAGGTAAACAAAAAAGGGTTACATTGCATGTTTATGGGCAAAACATTATCATATAGAAAGTTGATATTGGAGTTGCTGTGTGTTCCAGTATGTACTGTAGGCTTTATCATGGTTTATCCAAAATGCAGCAGCACCATAGATCAGCATTACAGTAGATAGGGTCATAAACAACTTCTAGGGACGACTAAATTTACATAACCTGGCTGTCGCACCAAGTGTAGACAGAACTTGGTCTGGTAAACCTTTCATGGGCAGGAATGTCCTCTGTATACTACTGGACAGAGCTACAACCAATCAGACCACTGATTCTGATGATACTGTAAATGTGTAGCTTTTGTTTTTCATTGGTGCTCGATTTTTTGGGCAAAGGAACAGCCAACAGTATGCAGGTTGGCCAGACTGACTTGAATGCGAAATTCAATGTAGCATCACAGGCACTATGGGTGGGCCCAGGCTTACATTTACAACACATATGACATGTACTTTGTTTTGCAGTGAAACATACTCTAATTGATGCAGGTAATGGGCGTTCACCTTTCCTGCAGTGGAACACAATGTGGTTATATGTCACAGGGTGAAGGTAACACATGTTACAGTTCATCCTGGTGTGCTTCTGGAGTGATGTGTTTTCTGTGTGTATGATTGTGCATATTTGATGGACACAATTTACAGTACCATATGTATTAGAAAATGTTGATGCTAATCACAAGGTGTTTTTCAGTGGATTTTCTATAGTTTGCATTTTTTCTGGATTCTATAACTGCAGTACACATTTAGAACTGAAGATAAATTGTGTCAATCAAATATGCACAATCATACAAAGAAACATTTATGAATCAAATGCTACATAAATATAAACATTTTATTTTGCCATAAGCATACACTGTTGCAAAGGGATACAATTTTTAAAACGAGATTTGTAAGTAGAACTTTATAAATATTTAATTTTTCACTGAACAACAAAAACATGAACATTGATTAGTATCTGTGTTGTGGGCTCAGACAAGTAGCTTTAGGGGGCGTTGCAATGCTTTTTCCACCTTCAAAACGCAAAAACTATTGCTAATATTCCAAAATCCAAGCACTTACTAAGCACTTGCTAGAGATGTCACGGTTTGTTTATTGCTGCTGAGTTACATACAGTCTTCAATTTTTTACTATACAGCTACACAAGGACCCATTGTAGAAAAAAAAGCATGTTCCAAAAGTTAAACAGATTTTAACTTTGAGTGGCTCACAGTTTTTAAAAGCCTGATTTTTGAGTGAGGCGTAGGCAGAAAAAAACAGCGGGGCGTGTTGCAACAGTTAAATCGCTTGCCAGCCACATAGGAAATAGGAAAACAATTGACTTAGAGCACCTGACAGAGAAAAAAATCATCACAGTCTGAAGGGCCCCTTAGTAGTTAAGAATTCTAGAAACCAGTGTGCATGTGATGGAGGAATGCCCAATGCATGTAGGGGGTATGGCCTCAAGAGCTCTGCAGGAAGTAGTGTGCTATATTGATCAGTATAGCATACTATACTTAACTGTATTCACATCACATCTGATTGTTTTAGCCAGGCTTATGTTACAATATTTTTTTCTAACAACTATATTTATTTTCCCAACCTTGAACTTTCATTATTCTCAGTTTATTCCCAAAAATTCCACAATTCCACCACAATTTTGCAACCCTAGTGAGGCATATATTCAATTCAATTCAACTCAATTCAAATTGAATAAGCTTCAGTGGTATGAAATACCCTTTTGCATTACTGAAGCAAAACAGGCTTACATATAGGCTAGTGTGTGTGTGTGTGTGTGTGTGTGTGTGTGTGTGTATTGTGTGTGCGTGTGTGCGTGTGTGTACTGCCACTTCATATTTTAGGTCTTGTAGCTTACTCCTCACTCCGCCTCTTTTCACGTTTAATTTTGTTTAAAAAAAGCCTCACTTTCTTGGTCTGTGTGATTAACCTTTCAGATTGTAAGCTTTTGAACATCCTAAAAAAGAATGTGTTCAACAACATCAGATTCTAAAATTCCACAGTATATTCTATGGAGCCATTCATCCCTTTACACTGGTATGAAAGCACACCCTTAAAGGTTAATATAGATCCTTACATTTGGCCACCAAGATTTATATAAGACAGAAAATCTAGTCAAAATCATGTAATTCAATTCATGTGGGCTTCTTTCCACACAAACCTGAATCTTCTCGGATGCCCATGTGGGTGTACACACAACACAACACATCCACTGATTTATTTGCATGCTTGGCTGTGCCATACTTGAGTAATTATTGTGGATTCATTCATGCTGGCTAAGATTAAGAGCCCTTGCATTTTCTCTACAGGCCCTGAGGGTTATGGGATTATTTTAGGTGCTTACGATTCGTCAGGTCTAGGCATGCACCTCCTACAAAATATCAGAACGTTTAGAGAGCACTTTACTTGCTGACTGAATACTATGTTTGAGCAGCACTCTTACAGGCTCTCTCACTCTCTTTTGGAAATCATATTGCAGTAGAGTGAATATGATATAGGAGAGCACTGTGTGATGTGTAATGCATGTAGGCATTGAAATGTAGCTTTAAAAACATTTCACTACAGACCAGTTTGCTGCATTCAATTGTCCATACTGCTTTTACTATGTCCTGTGGCTTTTATTATGTCTTAATTTGTTTTATTACATGTGGCATTTAAGTGGACAACAAGGAAAGACTTTCATTGTAAAGGTAAACTTTTTTACCTGTACATATAACAAACTTGAACCTAAATTATAGACAATAGCCATTTAAAAAATCCAGATACATGCCCTAAATGTCATGTAATGTTGTCATCTACAAATAACACTTTATCCACAAATTATCCACTTTTACTCTGTACTAATAGCTGCCTTCATAGCTATGGTTGGGATCTTGTTCATCATAGCTCAACTGACCATCTGATTTGGGATAAAAGGAGTGAAAGGACTATACATGTTTGGCGGGATTATTTTCCTGCCTGGAGTATAATATTCCTAATGTTTAGTAATGTAAAGTACAACCCCAATTCCAAAAAAGTTGGGACATTGTGTTAAATGTAAATACATCTCTGTGATGGTCTTTTATATATACATTCCTGTTGGCAGTTAATGTAATTGGTTTCAGAATGTTCCTCCTTATGATGCTTTTAGCACTATTCAACTTTCCCTGCCTTTTATTGACACCGTCCCAAGTTTTTGGAGACATTGTTGGCCTCAAATTTGAAATGACAAATACAAATACCCTGTTAGCGTGATTGTACTTACGATGATGGTAACATTTTGGAATTGGGGATGCAATTTGGATCAGTTTATAATTGTACAAATACAACAAAATTGTAATGTGCATTCAATCTATCTTGTTAATTATGTTTTTGAAAATGAGTATAGGGACTTAAGCGGAAATTGAGCTTGTTGTTACCTCTGTTTTCATAAAAGTACTTAACATTACTTATGTCACTTATGTCAAGTGCTGTTACTTTCTACAATCGCTGGATTGTTCTATGGAGACTGAAGGTCATCAATGCACCGGTACTGGCCCCATTATCTTCCTTTAACCTTTGGTGACAACAACAACTTGGCTGTGAACCTCAGAGGTCCAGACAGAATGAAATGAGGTGAGGATAAATAGAAATCAGAGCTCACTCTCACACACAAACACGCATGCATCATGCCACTGGTGGCTGAGTGCAAAGGGTTCTGATACACTTCTCTGATCTACCTCTATGGTTTCTGGGAGCCTTTGATCTTTCAGTCAGATCTGCTATTAGAACTGATTCAAATTCAAATCATGTCTTACAGTTTTTTTCTGAATGCTTTAACACTTATAGTGATTGTTGTAGCACAATTTCTAAAACTACTAATTCTTATAGCAAAACCCCTCACCGAGTTCGCAAAACTAATAGCACAAACTCTGCTTTGCACTCTGTTTGTAATTTTGTAACACACACTTCCACTGCACAGCACTCTTTTTGCAAAACTGTAAACACAACTCACTGCTTTACACACAACTTGCAAATAATCAACACACTCTTAGCAAAACTATACACAATCATGGCTATTATTTAAACTATTTGGCCAGTTTCTGGCCACACTGTCACGTGTGAAAACTCTTTTATATAAATAATTCACTTTGCAATCAGCCTGAACACTAGCAATACAGTAAGCCACAGGTAAGCTTTTGAGGTGGAGTACAATGAAATAAAGAAGAGTGAGAGTTAGAGAGGAGCATGAGGATGTGGAGGTGAAAAAGCAAGAGGGAGAGGACGACGAGGACAAGGAGGTGGTTAGAGAAAGAGGATGAGGAGGTGACAAAGTAAGAGGAGGACGAGGTAGGGAAGAGGAAAGGGAAGGAAGAAGAGTAAGAAATATAATTTTTGATGACATCAGAGCTACTTTAGTGGACAGTGGAATGACCCTGAGGGAAGCTGGCCAATGGGTTCAGCCTAATCTGAGCCGCTACAGTGTAGCAAGTATCATAAGGTATAAGGCTATAGTAGCATTGGTACTGAATCCGGACGTGCATACTCTACTGCTGTGCTGCATTTGTTTTGTCTTTTCCAGAGAGTGATGGAGCTAAAGGCAGATGCCATAGGTCATGAGCTGATTCTTGTGGATGAGGCAGGTTTCAGCCTCACTATAACGAGGAACATTGTTAGACACCGTGCCATAATCAATGTCGGACAACATGGTAGCATAACTATGTGTGCAGCTATAAGTCAAAATAGTGTTGTTCTCCTTGTCTGCCTTGCGTTAGAAGGTCTATGACCATCATCCAGATCAATGCATGGCCCTTCTACAGGCAATGGAGGAGGCATACAGGGATATTGTAGTAAAGGGGAAAAAAGTCACCCCACCTGGATTTGAACCCAGGCCTCCAGGGTATCAAACATGCACTTTGACCACAACACCACAGAGCCAGGTTTGTTTGTATGGTAGTCAAAGCATACACACAACCCTAGTGATGGCACGCCATCACAGACATTGACTAGGCCTCATGTCAGGCCTTGATACTGCACTCCAGAGATATTTTCTTGTCAGTGCCTTTGACTAGAAAACATTACAGCTGATGTTGACAAAATGTTGTGGTTGGACCCAGAGAGACGACAAGATGTAGACTTCTTGTTTTTTTTTTCTCTCAGTAAAATTACTGTATGTTTTCATGTGTTTTCAGTTGGAAAAAAATGTTTTTGTATTGATGTGTGTAAATGAACATCCATACTTGAACTTTGAATCCCTGTGTGTTGAGTTGGAAACCTGTGTATGACTTCAAACTGAAAATATCTTGTGCACAGAGAAACCAAAAGCCAGATGTGTTTTTCATTGATACCATTAGTGTGTAGTTGCCGCATTGTGTGCTAACTAATATGATGGTTTGTGTTAACTGTTTGGTACAAAAACACCATTTTTACAAAGATTTGCAGAGTTAAGCAAAATGTGTTAGCTTTTGCAAGGTATCTACAATGTTTTGCTAATTTGGTGAAAGGTTTTGTTATTTGTGTGTAGAGTTTTGCAAAAACAGCCAATAGGTGCAAAAAATGTGCTTAAGCGATCAGAAAAAACTGTAAACAAAATTTATGTTTAAATCACACAAACTTCCCATAGTTAGCCTACACATAAGTATATTTCATAAGTGTAATACTCTCTCTAGGCCTGATGGAAAATAATATTCTAAGAAATCCTCTCCTATGATATTTCTATCATAACTCAAGGGAAAGAGATGGGATGTACTGGGAAGATGTTCATAAGTCTGTTATACAAGTGATAGAGGCCTGGAGTAAACTATGAATATGACTACGTAATGAGTGCTGGCAGTGTCTGTTGAGAAAATGTACACAATTAAGATGCTGGGTTTTGTTTTCAGTTGATACCCAATAATGATCCGATATCACCACTGAATTAATAAACTGTATACCTCACCATGTGGAAGAGACTAAGCATCAGCCTTGATTATCATATTCTATAGACTGGACATTATTTCTTAACCAAGACAAAAAGGATAATATTAATATAATAATAATAATAATAATAAATGATGATTAAAATAACACTAAACCAATTGTAATAAATAGTTATTTAGGATATAATTTTAACACACAAGTGTGCTCCTGCAATGTAATCACCTAGCATTTAATGTTTGTAGGCATCTGTCACTTTAGGTTTATTAGTCGAAACGGTGATGTTTTTATTCATTTTGGCCTTTGGTCCACGTGCCGCCGTTTTGGGTGCCCGAAAAAAAATCGGTCAACACCACCGTTGCCTTGTCATGTACACAAGCAAACCACAGCTTTTTGAAAACAATGATGTCACCGGCCCTTCACCTTCAAGTTTTTTTGCAGCCACTTTTCTAGGCTATTTTTTCCATTCCTGCTCCTTAGCCTATCACTTGTAAACTGGTCAATTTAAAGACATGACATCTGGCAACAACTTCCAACTTTTATAAACGGGTTGTCGGAGAATTTGGGGTAGGTTATAAATCGCCTGCAATGCAGGCTGGGTGTAATGCAATTGTTTCTACTTTCTGTCATTGGACTACTGATTTTGTATCAGCAGTTCATACTGTAGGCTATAGACCAACAAAGACTTATTGTAGGCTATCATTATGCTTATTTAACAAAATAGTTCTGTCACCCACCTAAACTACAACATACTGCTAAAATCAACATGTAGGCTATAACATGTTTAAAGAGAATCCTTGCTCAGTTGCCTTCTCACTCTGCCCCTGTGCAGACGACAACGTTCTCGTCTGGACATGAATATTTATTAATCCGACACGTGTGTAGGCGTGCAAAAAAAAAAAAAACCCTTAAAAAGGAGCGTTGTCGTGTGGATGAGCTCTTAATTTTCTCCCCTTAACCCTTTTGAGACGGCCCTGTGGGTACCCGATCCGTAGGGCTTATACACTATCTGTTCTTCACATGTGCAACATCATATCTTAGCTGCCCAACCACCAATTTGATATCTGAAAACTTCCTCATAAAGGTGACATAAGCTATACGGTGATACCATTGGTAGTGGTTTACGGTGCAAATCTAACAATAACAATATTAGTTGTATGTTGTCGATTTGTTAGCTAAAGTGATGACTATCATCAGAGATCATTTGTAGCTCACTAACATCCTCTCCTTGCATTTGGTATTTTATATTATGGTAGGCTATTTATGTCATAGGTTTCTTTGCTACGGTTGTTATCAATCATGTTTGCAAGCGTGTTTGCTCCTATACTTAACATACTTTATGGTTAACACAACACAAACAAGTGAGTGCAAATATTCAGTCCATTAGTGCATCAACATTTTGGAGAAAGTTTGGTCTTGGAAAGTGATTGTCAATCAGTGGTACACAGAAATAAGACATGTTATTCAAAGTTATGTTTGTTCTTAGATGCATGGAGAAAAGAGCCAATCCTCTCATCTGCTGACGTCTCACGGAAAGGGGGCAGAGGAGGACCATCAAGCCATGGATGCATAGGAGGAGGGCTTTCTGGACAGGCAGCTGTTGCATGATGTTGCAGTAGCCATGAGGAGTTTGGAGAGTGGAGAGTGATTTACCATCATCCTTAGCTAGCTGTGTGTGTGTGTCTGTGTGTGTGTGTGTGTGTGTGTGTGCACCTGCGTGTGCACATGCCTGTGTGCCCATGACTGTTCCAGTATAGTATAAATGACAGTAGCCGTGAGGAGTTTATATTTATCTCTTCATTTCCATTACTATTCTCATGAACATTTCTCCGTTTTGGGTTTGGTTAGCCATTCTCTAACAGGTCCTATGTCGGAGAGTAAGCGAGGTGCTTCTCTAACTATGTCTTTCCCTCCTACTCAGACATACCACAGGGTAATCAAATTAATAAACATTTATACCCAATTATGCTGTAGACCTACAAAGACAGAAGCCAATTTTCAATTATTTTAAAAATGTATAAAAGTGGGAATAAAGGGTGGGATGTGGGGACACAAGGTTGTGTCACAAAGTGGGAAATCTTTTAGTGGCCAAGTGGATGGACATACGTGTGTGCAGTCACGTGCCTGTCCAATTTTGTCAATGTGAATATCTATAGCCTACAGAGGTCCAAAGGTTATTAACGAAAGATACAGCATGGGACAGACTATAATAACTATCATAAAAACATGGGTGATGATAGGTGAGATCTTTTGTTTTACTTATTGTCATCTTATAACAGTTTTTTTCTGATCGCTTAAGCACATTTTTTGCACCTATTGGCTGTTTTTGCAAAACTCTATACAAAAATAACAAAACCTTTCACCAAAT
The DNA here is from genome assembly GCA_030347295.1 of Setipinna tenuifilis. Lineage (NCBI taxonomy): Eukaryota > Metazoa > Chordata > Actinopteri > Clupeiformes > Engraulidae > Setipinna > Setipinna tenuifilis. The sequence goes on along the minus strand of CM059271.1, from coordinate 1,598,137 downwards.
TAGCAAAACATTGTAGATACCTTGCAAAAGCTAACACATATTGCTTAACTCTGCAAACCTTTGTAAAAATGGTGTTTTTGTACCAAACAGTTAACACAAACCATCATATTAATTAGCACACAATGCGGCAACTACACACTAATGGTATCAATGAAAAACACATCTGGCTTTTGGTTTCTCTGTGCACAAGATATTTTCAGTTTGAAGTCATACACAGGTATCCAACTCAACACACAGGGATTCAAAGTTCAAGTATGGATGTTCATTTACACACATCAATACAAACATTTTTTTCCAACTGAAAACACAAGAAAACATACAGTAATTTCACTGAGAGAAAAAAAAAACAAGAAGTCTACATCTTGTTGTCTCTCTGGGTCCAACCACAACATTTTGTCAACATCAGCTGTAATGTTTTCTAGTCAAAGGCACTGACAAGAAAATATCTCTGGAGTGCAGTATCAAGGCCTGACATGAGGCCTAGTCAATGTCTGTGATGGCGTGCCATCACTAGGGTTGTGTGTATGCTTTGACTACCAAAGTAACAGCCCTGGCTCTGTGGTGTTGTGGTCAAAGTACATGTTTGATACCCTGGAGGCCTGGGTTCAAATCCAGGTGGGGTGACTTTTTTCCCCTTTACTACAATATCCCTGTATGCCTCCTCCATTGCCTGTAGAAGGGCCATGCATTGATCTGGATGATGGTCATAGACCTTCTAGCGCAAGGCAGACAAAGAGAACAACACCATTTTGACTTATAGGTGCACACATATAGGTGCACATAGTTATGCTACCATGTTGTCTGACATTGATAATGGCACAGTGTCCAACAATGTTCCTCGTTATAGTGAGGCTGAAACCTGCCTCATCCACAAGAATCAGCTCATGACCTATGGCATCCACCTTTAGCTCCATCACTCTCTGGAAAAGACAAAACAAATGCAGCACAGCAGGCCCATGCACAGCCCTAGAGTATGCACGTCCGGATTCAGTACCAATGATACTATAGCCTTATACCTTATGATGCTTGCTACACTGTAGTGGCTCAGGTTAGGCTGAACCCATTGGTCAGCTTCCCTCAGGGTCATTCCACTGTCCACTAAAGTAGCTCTGATTTCATCCAAAATTCTTTTTCTTACTCTCCTTACTCTTCTTCCTTCCCCTTCCTCTTCCCTACCTCGTCCTCCTCTTACTTTTTTCACCTCCTCATCCTTTTCCTCTAACCACCTCCTTGTCCTCATCGTCTTCTCCCTCTTGCTTTTTCACCTCCACATCTTCATGCTCCTCTCTAACTCTCACTCTTCTTTATTCCAACATTGTACTCCACCTCAAAAGCTTACCTGTGGCTTACTGTATTGCTAGTGTTCAGGCTGATTGCAAAGTGAATTATTTATATAAAAGAGTTTTCACACGTGACAGTGTGGCCAGAAAGTTGGCAAAATAGTTTAAATAATAGCCATGATTGTGTATAGTTTTGGTAAGAGTGTGTTGATTATTTGCAAGTTGTGTGTAAAGCAGTGAGTTGTGTTTACAGTTTTGCAAAAAGAGTGCTGTGCAGTGGAAGTGTGTGTTACAAAATTACAAACTGAGTGCAAAGCAGAGTTTGTGTTATTAGTTTTGCGAACTCAGTGAGGGGTTTTGCTATAAGAATTAGTAGTTTTAGAAATTGTGCTACAACAATCACTATAAGTATTTAAGCATTCAGAAAAAAACTGTATTATTGTAATGATGTTCCTGATATGTCTGTCAATGTTTATGGTATTTACCAAATAACTTATTAATAAAATATTTATTGGCTTTTGCAAGGTATTTTTTTTTACAAATAAATGTATTTTTGTCTTTTTAAAACTTAAATCATGTATTAATGTCTGTCATGTTGGTTTTGAAGTAAAATGAAGGATACGGAAAAGCAGTCACCATCAGCCATTGTCTTTACCTCGTTTTTACATTTGCTGTTATGAAGACATAACATCACCTTCAGTATTCTCTGGTATCAGTTTAAATAAACATACCACTTAAGGAGATGATCTAGTCAGTTAGTTTACCAACAGAAGTCATCCAGGTGTAGCCTAGGCTACTTGATGGTTAAACACTGCAGTAAATGATCATAATTTCATTGCCAGTTTTCTAATAGCATTTAGAAAAACAGTGTTTCCATATTTTACACCTTACATCTGCACCTACCATTGCTGTACAAAAAATGTTCTCAAAACCGGGGCTATATAGTGTAGGGTGTCAGTGATATTGTCTGTTTCCCTACATATTGCACTATATTGTGAACAAGTTAACATTTCAGATTTGTCCTTACACATGGGTCCAAACTTACTTTGTAAAAGTGTAAGTTAAGGACATCCCCCCCTGACATTAGATCTATATTTTTACATTCAAGGGCCACAACACTGAGAAACAGATGACGTTCTCTGTGTGATGTATGTATGCTTAGATGATGTAACTAAACCATAACAAATACACAAACTGACCTTCCTGTCACATGTAAATGACTTTGTTCAGGCTGGACCCATCACACTGGTGTAATGAGATTTGTGGGAAGTTTTATGAAAGTTTTTTTAGAATATAATGTAGAATTTTAGAATCTTATATTGTTCTTTTCTAGGGAATGTTTTACAATTCACACCCATAACCATCACAACAGTGTAGCAAAAATGTTGAGGTGGATAAGATTTCTATGGAATTTTGGGGTCCATAGAATATAATGTGGAATTTTAGAATCTTACATTGTTGTGGAACACATTCTTTTTTGAAGAATGTTGAAAAATTCACATCCATAAAGGTTAATTTACAATAGCCCACAGGAACGCTTTATTCAAGAAATCACATAATGAGAACTAGCAGCTTACCCTAGGTTTGAACTGCCGAGTTAAGCCTGCTGAGCCCAATCCCACATGCAGGCTTGGGGAGTAACGGAATACATGTAACGGCGTTAAGTAAAAGGATACAAAAAAAAAGTAACTGTATTCCCCTACAGTTACAAAAAATGAAGGCGTACTCAGATTACAGGTACATTTAGTGAAAATTGGGATTATTTAGCAGGATTACAATTTGAAAACATTTTACGTTATTTATTTCTTTTTTATTTCAAACTGGAGATGGAGGGGAAGCGACAAACTATCCTACAGACATGCATGCGCGCGCGCAGTTACACAACGGGCGAAATCGGGACTGACATGTCTCAGTAAAGACCGTCTCTGGTTCACTTCACTTGAACTTCGCGTCGTCGTCCGGCAGCATTGGCATGACTTCAACCAAGAACGCATTTAATGGGTGGAAATTTCGACATCAGTAATCCGAAAGTAATCAAGTTACATTACTTTAATATTATGGTTCTTGGATTACGTTACTGAATACATATTTTATGGGGTAACTAGTAACTTTACCAGAATACATTTCTAAAGTAACCCTCCCAACCCTGCCCACATGTTTATGAAAGGCATTAGTGGTACACCGAGGGGTTGGTGTATTCCTAGCCTAAAGCTTCGGTCATCCTTGGCCTCTGCTCACATCAAGCCAGCCAGCTTGCTGCTCTTTTTTTGGGACTGCTACACCAAGCTGTAATATCTTATAACAGAAGTTTTTACAACATTTTTCAGGCCTGGGACTTTTTGGCTGATAAAGACATGATGCCGGGATCCCGTATTACGTATTCTGGACTACAGCACTGTGTTGCTTATTAAACTGGGCTATGAAAAAGTACTTACTTTACAATGGTGTACAGTAGCAAAGCCATTAATTAAAAAGTGTGTGTGTGTGTGTGTGTGCAGGGGGGTTAAACAGCAACTTCTTAAACAATTTTTACCCCAGGACCCCAGGTTGAACATGTATAAAAAGTTATTTGTAAGTAATTACCGGTAGTATGCTTAACTCTGGAGCAATGTATCGTTAGATGCCTTGCTTATGGGCACCTTAGCCATGTATGAGGGTGCCTACTGGTAAAGGAATCAAACTGCATGCCTATCTACAAAGTATTTATAAGCGCTTGCATACTACCCCAACAAATGGCCAACAAACACAGACAGTTGGGTCAGTGTGGCCAGCTGTCTTGTTTATTCTTGTTGGATAGTTGGTAGTTGTCGGTTAGTTCCAAGGCAGTGTGAAACGGGCAGTTAATTTACTGAGCATTTTAAAGACTGCCACCTGCCAAGTGCCTCTAACTGTAAACTTTAGCATGTTGGTGTTTATTGAGAGAGTGTGGAAGTAGTATCAGAAGGATAATGGTTCTCATTAAATAACCTGTATATGCATACAATCGTTGGCAGGTAATTTGCAAAGACAATTATAGTCCAGTGGTTTCTTACAGATAGCTGTGATTTTATACCTGTAACTCTGCAAGACAATTACATCTTATTGTCGTTCACTTGCTCTCTGGAAACAATGTGCATGCCTTCCCTTTTTCCTGCAAGGATTGTGAGCTAGCCTATTTTATTCTATCTTATTTTATTCTAATTTATTTTAAGGATTATAAACTTTTTCTCGGAGTGGACTGTAGTCAAGGGCAAGTGTAATTTCAACTAAAATAGGTTTAATAACTGTGTGTGGAATCGCCTAAAGGGCCTCCTCTATGACTGGCAACAGCCTCCCCACCCCAGTAACAGTCAAGACAGCTCTGGAACTTAAAATGAAAATAATCTCTGGCAAACTTCCAAGGAAAAATAAAAGTTACCTTTGTGGTTCTCATGGGATTTTTTTGATCTTGCCTATAAACAACTGCCCCCCTCCATTTATACAAATACACACACACACACTCTGAGTGTGCCTCCAGTGCCCAGCAGAAGACATCTGTTAGCAGGCAATTAGTTTGTAATAGCTTCAGATATTGGAGGGATAGTTCTCTGGTATGTGACTCACACTCTTTCTGTTGGTTTTTGAAGTATTGAAGTGAATCCTCGATCCTCCCCAATAGTAAGTACAGTATATGACACTACAGTAAAGCAGACATTTATTTTTAAACTTAAAAATCTCTTGCATCATGTTGCCTAAATAATTTCTCTCAACATTTAGTTTTTTTTGTGCAGTGCCCCATCTTTTACTTTAATTGCAGAGGATTGGAAATACTTGGCACTCGATTGACTCAATGTTTATTATTCCTGCTGAGAGAAGGGACATTCTCATTCTCTTCTTCCTCTCTCGGTTCTGGTGTGGACCTTACTAGTCGGTCTGTGTTTGTTGATTCTGAAATTACTGGCCAGATGGAAATAAAAACATCATTGTGTGTTTGTGCTCTTAGTTACGTGTGTGAGCATGTATATTTTGGAGCTATCGATCGCACCCCCCAAACAGCTGTGAAGATGACCACAATTACGCTTGTTTGATAACTGCATAACAAGGATTAGAGGATTACAATGAGGATTAAATTAGATGATTACATCTAAGTGAATGTAATTATTACATCTAATCTAATGACTGCCGCTAGCGTCAGGGAGACCAAAATCATTTGTCGCAGAATAACTCGCCAACTGTTGCAATTAAGGAAACCAAAACTTACTTGTACCTTGGGCTCAACAAAGCACTCAGTCCATAAATGGTCATTTGTCATGTAGCGCCACCTAGGGAATGTTGTACATGTAGAAATTGAGGTTTAAATTGCCAGTATTTTTGCCAGAGAAAGACATTATTATGACCACTGTTAGCATTACCACTTTTAGCGTCACAACACTAAAAGTGAAAGTAAACTAACTACTCTGAAGGCATTCCACTGCTTGTGAAGAAATTTGGTGTACGTCATCTCTGAACAGCACCTTGAAAAAGTCTTATAAAAATGTTTCATTCTTTTTGTGCTGAACTTCACAGCACAATGCAGCGGTCATAAACATGTACTGCTATGCGGTGCATCTAGTTTACTCTGAGATCAGTGTGATTTTTATAAATAGTCAGCACTCAGCACTCAGAACTAGCAAGCACTCGGAGAGCACATATATCTGCCAGGGCATGCCCTATGTCCCAATAGTAAACAATCCTATTAAAAAAAATTCTGGACGCGGTGATCTGCCCTTTTGCATAAAGTTGCTAACAACCAACCAGACCTTGGCAGAGATAACATACTTAAAACTTGCTTGCAGACAGCAAGCAGCAGGCTTTTTTCAAATTGAAATGTGGAAAAGATTGTGGCCAGAACTGCTACTGCAATCACATTCAAAATACTGTAGAGCTTTGTTCCCACTCTAGAGGCAAGAGGCAGAACACAAAATGAAATTATAATATAATTTTGTGGGCTGTAAATTAGGATCGTTAGGATTGAAAGATCAAAGGATTTAGCTTGAGATGAACCAGTTGAAAGTGACACATCAATCAAAATTGAAAATGTAGCTTAAAAATCTTCAAAAGTCTATATCTTGGCTTCTAAGGGCTCAAATTTGGTCAAACGTGACATCTTTGTTTAATAATTACCATCTCTACACAGACAGCAGGGGGCCAGGGTTCAAAATAACACATGTAGCCTACATACTGTACATACAATAACATCTATCTCTTTCTCAAATCACTCCTACACACTACACAAAGACACAGAATGTCATTCATTCAAAACCTACATCCATGCCCACTTCCAGAAAATCATTTCCACAGAAATTCTCACCTCACAACATTGCTCTACCACACCGCTATGCGGTACATCTAGTTATTCATTACAATTATTATTAATAATATATTATCAATATTATTATTACCACATGTCCTAAAAGGACCCTGTCAATGCTGGGCCTTTAGAACCATCCTAACAATTCCCCTTCTTGTGTTGGACCTGGATGGGTGGTCAGTAGGAGGTGGAAAAAGTTATATAGGTTTTGACCTTTGACGTTTTTTATCAGTTCTCCTGTCCATCTTAGCCAGTGTCCTTCTGGAATGTCTGATAACTTACATGAGCCCTATTCAGAGGCTCCCCCGCCCCTCAATGATGGCACCTCCTTGTCAAGGTAGAGGTGCAAAAAGTTATATTGGTTTTCCTTTATTTTCAATTCTCTTACACACCTCAGATGGTTCCCTTATGGAGAGTTAGTAGGAGCTGCAGAAGGTTCTACAGTCTTTTCCTTTCCTTTCATTTTCAGTTCCCTCACACATCTCAGACAGTCTCACTCTGAAACATCTGATAGTTTATATGATCCAAATTGAAAGTCTGCTTCTTGGCCTCCTCTAATGATGATGACACCTCATCATCCTGGAGGGCACATGCTCTGTCTTTAGCCTCCTCCAGGGAGGAAGGGCGTCTGGACCCCTCCATGTGCCAGCCGTAGACCTCCGAGCCCTCGGGCAGGTACAGGAGCGTCTGTGAGGTGCTGCTGACCTCCCGGAGGTCGTGAGATGCCAGCAACCCCCCGTCCCGTGAGATCGTGGAGGACAGCTGCTGCTGCCCATCATGGCAGTGGAACATCGCCCCCTGGACCCCTGGCTGTCCTGGATGACAGGCTCCCACCTTGCAGAAGGCAGGTGATGTTAGAGTGGAGCTAATACACACACACACACACACACACACACTCAAATACATACACCAACCCCTAATACACACACACACTCACATACAATACACCAACCCCCCCCCCAACACACACACACACAGACACAGGGGTGCATACAAACACATACACACACATGCATGTGCACACATGCAGACACTCACCCAAGCACACACACACACATATTCCCTGTATGCCCCCCATCCCTTTAAGGCGACAGGCTACCCCACCTTGCAAAAAAAGCACTTGATGTTCTGGACGAGTTTGAGGAGCGCAGCTTTCCTCAGCAGGATGTAGATCCAGGGATCCAGGATGGGGTTGACTGAAGCGATCCGGATTGCTTGAAGATCAGGGTTCTTTTCAATCCTCTTCTCCACCTCAGTCAGGTACAGCTGGTTGATAAACACCTGAGCCTGGAGTAACCAAGAATAGACCAGAGAGCAACGAGAAGAGTGACAATCAGCATAAGAAACTTTTAACCATGAGTTTGACAACATAGATTGACTGGATATTTAGACAGAATTAGTGAACATGTTGATAACAGTTGACTGGAGGTGGACATCAACTTATTTGTTTTATCCAGTTCACTGCATCAGCTAATTCTAAGTAGCACATATCTTCGGCCTGGTGGATGAGTTGTTGGTGAAATTACCTGTGTTAAGGGCATATGCAGAAGTGTGAATACATAGCTAGACTTCTTCTGGCCCAAGCTAGTTTGTACATCTATGATCTCAGAGACATGGTTACCATATCAACATGATATTCTGAATTTAGAATGAAGAGGCTAGAGTTCAATGCCACATATTCTAAATCACCTGGTTCTTCTGGTGTGGTTAATACACATTTTTTTACTAATTAACTCTTTCACCTGGCTGAAGAACTAATTAGAACAAACTGATTATGGAAATTCCTGGAACATATATCTGACAAAGGCAACATGCTGATCACAATGGATTCTTGAAACCACAAGCAGACATCCTGAGTTGAGAAAGTAAAACATCCTGCCATATATTTGTTCCAGCCAATTCACTGAACCAGCTGATCCTATTTAATTCTTCAGCCAGGTAGATGAGCTAATAACATGGCAAGACTTAATTTGTCCACCCCTGTAGGGGAAGTGGGGTGCACCACCATTTTTTGCCAGAGTGGGACATTAAACTATTACCACAGTTTCTGAAGAGTTGTATTCACTCTACAATGTTGCACAGGGCAGCTTTAATGTACAACATTGTGCAAACTTGTTTATACAGCTGTATCATTACAAAAACTATCCATGATATGTTATGATTTATTCTCTCTTGGGGTTAAAGAGTTGTTTCCCTTTTCTGCTGCCATAATCCCTCACAACAAGTACAAGCACATATCTGACGGATAAGACAAGAATGTGCCACACACAATACCTTGGTAAAGCGGTCACTTACATACTACAGCTTCATCCCAACTTGGTAGATTGATACGATACACATAAAATAACTTTCAGAAGAATGATGTTTTGAACGTATATCTACTTCACAGGCCTCAAAATACCTTGGTAAAGTTGTTACAACTTTACATACATTTTAACACCATCACCAACTTGGGATTGATAGACTAATGTAATAGGGTCGGAAAGCAGTAACTACTTAAGGGGTGTAAATATCATGAGTTAATAACTCAATACAATCAACACAATAACTTCAGAAGAATGTCATTTTTAATGTGAAAGTATTTCACAGGCCCCTAGAATCACAGACATCAAGGTGAGGGAAAAAGTGGAGCTGACTACCCAGGGCCCCAGTGTCAATAGGGACCCTAGCAAACCAGATGCATATGAATAGATAGAAAGGAGCCCTCACAGAGATTGCTTGTGCACAGAGCTCAGAGTTATGTACTACTAAAGAATAACATGGGCTTGACAAACTGATCAATTTTGGAGATAACATTACTGTTGCACACTGCATGTTTTTAAGGTCTTCAGTCCAAAGTTAGTGACATGACATCATCAGACACAATAGAACTTCTTCCTGTTGAGTTGCAAACAACAGGACTGACGCCTTCCAAACAGAGCAACCATCTGCCAAGACTGTAACTCAAAGACTGCCATGTAACTCTAACCTTTAAGGGTGTGAGTTTTTTAACATTCTATTAAAGAACCAATCTAGAACAATGTAAGATTCTGGAATTCCATATTATATTCTATGGAACCCAACATCCTTTAGAACTTTCATCCTCCCAGCATTCCTCACACAGCAGTGCAATGGTACACCCTTAAAGGTCAAGAGCTGCTCCAAGACCAAAGTCTGGAAAAACGTTCTTCTTACAACAGTCTTATCTTTATCTTTAACAATAATAATTCCTACTAATTCTTATCAAACCAGAGGAAAAGAACATATATTATGGACCTATAATACCATCTTCAGTTGAACATATATTGGACGTATATCAAGCTTCACTTGATACTGTTTTTAGGGGTTTAATTTAAGAAGTATAAGACAAAGACTATGGCTTAATGAATTGTTTATCCTAAATCCCCCTTAAGAGAAAACATATTTCGAAATTTAGCTAATTGTAGATCTTATTTTGTTGCTGGAAAACAAAGTCAAAAGTCCTATTTCACAATAAAGGAAGTGGACTTGTGCAAGAACATTTTAAACCACGTTATCGCTACTACAAGCACTATGAGCAAGTGCCTCATGGAATCCCTTGACTGCTGCAGCAGAGCTACAGCACTGCTTTGAACTGCACATTGATTTTGAATAATTCTTAGTGTAACTGCAGTGTAACTGTGTTTGTATTCTATATAAAAAGTAGAGAGATAGAGTGCGAGAGAGAGAGAGAGAAATTAAACGTTAAAAGTGCGTATCACCTACAGTATATACGTGTGTAGATGCATACAATTTTCTTAAATCACATTTGTCTGACTTCTGTGCAGGTCTGACAGCCTCTTAACATTCCTCAAACTTGAAAAAGTGTATCCCCACTACACTGCGAACATTTGACTTGAGGTGGTTCTTCTCTTTACAGAACCCTTTCTGGCAAACAAAATGTGCAAACAAAACAAAAAGATTAAAAGTTCTAATATAGACAGCGTTCGGTACTCTGACTTCAGAAGTTATAAAAACACATAGGCTACCAAATATTTGTTCCAGCCATTTTCTAAACGAATGAATTCATGAAATCGCCTGATTCTACTTGTGCTATCTATACACTTCAAACAGGCAATTCCACTAATCAACCGAGTTAGTAAATGACTGGAACAAATAATGAATATGGGACAGTAACTTCTGAAGCCAGCTCTCTTCAACCAATGAATGTTACAGCTTACAGCTAATCCTAAATTCTGAAGTAACACTCAAATTCTTGTTAACTTTGACAAAATATGTGGTTGGACGACAAGTAGGGCTGTGCGTTTTAGTCAACGCTGAACTGTCGCTTTTGACTGAATGATGGGTATTCCGCAAATGCACTTATGCTTGCGGCATGTAGTTGAAAACGCTTGAAAGTTAAGAGTACGGTTCATTAGACACTTACAACGAGAGGAATTGAACAAATTAAGATGACGGCTGATGTGCAAATCAGCAGAATGACCATTTGGATCTCTGCGCCAGCCAACCGACCGAAGCTGCGTCTCTTTCCGAAGTCGTTGCTATTCCGCCCCGGCTCATTCCCGAGAGACATCCGCCTCACGAACCTGCGGTGCATCCGGATCAGAGCCCCGCACACCAGCACGTTACAGATCACGGTGACCAGGATGAGGACGGAGCTGAACCCCGCGTACATGTACGAGTAGGCTGCGTTCGTGGTCACATTACTCCGCCAGTCAATAAAGCACCAGGTTTGCGGGTACTGCATTTTCACTTCTCCAAAACCCATGCTCGGTAATGCGCAGAAAAGTATGTTGGACACATATATTCCGAAGAGTGTAAAGCCTGCCATTTTCTGGTTGATGTAGTCGTTGTAAAAATATGCATGGTTAATTGCCAGGTACCTTTCTATTGACATAGCGCATATCAAACTAAGTCCAGCCAGTGAAAAGAACAGTACGACGAATCCGAAATACTGGCAAAGCGGGTCCCCGTCCGGCCAGGCACCTTTCACGTATGTGGCGATGGTGACAGGACTAGCTAAGACGGTTCCTAGGAGATCCGTAACAGCGAGGCCACACACTAAAGTGTAAAAGGTTGTTTCTTTCTGCTCCTTTCTGGATTTGCAAAGCACTACAATGGCAATGACGTTTCCCACCACCCCGAAGATAAACATCACCGAGGGAATGGTGGGGATCATGCTCCGTGAAGACACGGTCGTGTTACTCATTTTAATTTCTTCAATTCTCAAGCGGAACGCGGAAAAGGACAACACACATTACTGCTTTTGATAAAATGTGCGAAGACGGCATTTCAATGTCCTTTCCAGTCTGTGTAACAGAAGTTTCAAGTCCACTTGTGAGAGTCATTTTTGTCAGTCATTCGTCTCGCTCTCTCGGGCGCTGAACTTCTGAGCGTATACCGACGGAGGGGTGACTTGTCTCCATCCCCACCACGAAATAAACCACTGTGTACCGGCTCCTGAAAAAGTCGAGAAAGAAGAAAGATCCCCCCCTCCCCGGTATTTAGCCTCCTCTATTCTCCACCCTGACCTGTCTCTAAGGACAGGCTATTTAACATGAATGTCACCTATCTTGAAAGCCTCAAGTTTTCCATAATCTGTCAGAATCACGACACATGGCGTATAACGTATAGTTAAATCGTATACTGACTTTCTGTACATAATTTGTAGCCCAGTTTTTCATCCATTGTTTGTGACCATTCTTAGGTGGTGTTTGGACGTAAGTGTTTTCATTTAAAATATTCTATAATTCATTGATTTAGTCATACATTGTAGCCTATAGATTATATGTTTTGTTACGTCAGTGCTTTTTAGTCTTGTCTTTAGAATTAGGCTACCTCCATAGGGATTTGAAAGCCTGTTGTGAAGAACAATATTAAACACTCGTTTATAGATTTTCTTCAGTAGACTACCAACGCCATGCAGTGTTTCATAATTTTTAAGTCTTCTAACATTTCCCCAAACCTAAAGAGCTATAAATCTATCTGGTGATATCAATTTTATGGCTTGAAAAAAGAGAGGGGGAGGAAAGGGGAGGGCAAAAAACTTGCAGCCACAAATTCTTAAGCCGTTAAAAAAAGCTGAGGTTTCAAATCATCACCTGCCTTTTCACAATCGCTGAAGGGCCTTCTATTTCGAGCCATAACAACCACTCTGAGGAGAATACAATTATTCCTCTCTATTTACCAACAAGTATAGGCAGATTTATAGGGCCCTGACAGCCAAGTGAAAAGAATTGACATCATTCCAATCTATCTTTATATCCTTTGAAGTTGCTCCTCCAATGTTTATCCATATATTTCTGGGGGGGTTCTCTGCTTCTCTGCTGTTTCAATTTTGTACTCATGTAATTTCAATGTAATTTGTGTTTTGATAAATGACTGGCCACTATAAACCATCCATGTGAAAGAGCCATAAGTTAACTGTTTGGACAACAGTCTCTCTCTTTCTCTGTTTCTTGTCTGTCTCTCCACCCTCTTTCTGTGTGTGTGTGTGTGTGAACTTATAAGGGCTAACAGAATCTAGCTTTAATCTAGCTTTATTGGCATGACTATTTAAATAGAAACATTGTTGTCAAAGCACATATAGAGTGAATTCAGGTAAATTGGGCCATCAAGTAAAATGGACCAGATTAGCATTGCGTGTCTCATCTCTTCTAATTCTACTGACCAACCACAATAAATATATTTCAATTGTTGTAACATCATTATTGTACTGTAGCCTATGTGTTTTAAGTCGTTTAAATGTCATGATATTTCTTTGATGGGCAGGTGAACCCTTACATGGAAAGTGGCAGAAAAAAGTGTCAGTGTCTCCGCTGCAAGAAAAGTTCTTCTTAAAATAAAGATGATATAATTTACAAATGTAGTTAAAACTAAAAGATAAAACTCATTGATCCATTTTAGCTGAACCTGCTAAGGTAAAATGTGCCACATTTTAATAAACAATTCTGTCTGTTTTTTCTACTTTTTTAACAACAATGTAACCATGTTTAAGCTTGAGGGAATAAAGAAAACAGACATTTAAGAGACATGTTTGTGGCAATGAATGCACCGCTTTTATGTGTGCAATAGCAGACATATGTGCTGTGTTGGCTAGGTATAGCTTAAAGCACCAAAGTAGTTTTTTCAACCTTAAAGTAATGTTTCCAAAATCATTTTAATGTTTAATCAACTCGTATCAGGGTGAATGGCACTTCTGAATTCACTTTGTGTCCTTCCATGGGCTATAACCCATAGATTGTATAAGAGAACTGGACAAACCCTCTGTGACATAACAAGGCCTAAATTAAAGGTTCTGGGCCCAGCCATTTTTGCCAGTTCATTCTGTTGATGTCAATGTTAATTATCTGGGCATTAAACTATAATGAATTAAAAATAATGAATTCTAAAGAAAAATTCAGCCCCTCAGAGTTATCATGGACCGAAAAACTACAGAAACACACCAAAACCGTTTTTGAACCATGCTGTAAATATGTTTTTTTTTTTGTGAAAACATCACTTTTTAACATGGGAGTGTATGGGGAGTGGCTCACTTCTCACTTCTTCCCCAAACAAACTCAATTTTTGGCTATCCTTAGATTTCATGGATCATTCCTGAAAGCTTAATTTACCTGAATTCACCCTAGTATACAAAGACTACACATATCAAGGTATTTATAAAGTGATTTAAAAAAAATTGACACATACAAGCACATACACATATTTACATGGGGTGCATCCACACACACACACACACACACACACACACACACACACACACACACTTAATATGTATACATGGTAAGTGTGGCATTCAGGAAACGTGTCCCTCTCTCTCTGAAAAATGCCCTGGGATGGAAAGAAGGTTGAATACAGATCGTGTTGTTGTAAATGTAAATATTTGCACTGTGGACTGAATGGTCCTCGTGATCTCCTCTTAGTGGTAATGGGTTTATGGCAGTAATTTGGTTGACAATAAAAAAACATGCATTGCCAATGTGCCCCTTGTAAAACACATGTGAACGTGCAAGACTCCATGTAAGTACAACAGAGAATAATGATGGGGTAAAAAAGAAAAACAGAAGGATGATTAAGAAGAAGAAAGAAGCATAATTAAAGATGTCAATGTCAATGTCAATAGAGCAGAATGGTTGTTGGTTATTGTTGTCACGATGGGCAAGGCTAGGAACCAGGAAACAGACAGAACAAGAGGACGGACCCAATTGCGTGGCGTAGCCCCAAAAGGCCTTTATTAACAGATTTAGGGTAACAGGGACAGAGTCAAAGGGAACAAGGACAAAGACCGGGTAACAGGAACAGAGTCATTCAGGAATTCAGGGTAACAGGAACAGAGACAGGGGGCCCAGAACTGGGCACACAGGACAAGAGACAGAACACAGTGGTGCTCACTTGAGCACGTAGGCACGGACGATGTGAGGACTCGAACCTACGACTCTGGGGATCAGGGTCACTTGCTCGGTGCAGCTGGGTAGCGTGGGGATCGAACTCACGACTCTGGGGATCAGAGTCACATGCTCGGTGCATCTGGGTAGTGTGGGGATCGAACCCACAACTCTGGGGATTAGAGTCTGACACTCTACCGCCTGAGCCAATGGTAGTAGAGTCATCGCCGGCGAGCCGGATCGGTAGCCGTGGGCTGGAGACCAGAGCGTAGTCGGGGACATGGTCAAGGTCGTAGCCGTGAGCAGAGGACTAAGGCGTAGTCGACGTACCAGTCTGGGTCAAAGCCGTGAATCAGTCCAAGCAGGTACAGAAAACACTGGAGGCAGGACTGACAAAACAGGATGAGAGACAAGGCACAGGCACGACAAAAACCGGGGTACAAAAACACGACACGATTCTGGCAAACACTGGGACTAGACTGGAAACTGAGAACAGGCAGGAGAACGGAAAACAAGACTGACAAGAACAAGACAGAGTCGGGAGCCAGAATGCTAGTGTGGAGAAACACACCGTGGGTAGCAAACAAACCGCCAGGGAAGGAGTGAAAAACCAGGGTTTAAATAGTGGAAACTAAACAAGAGTAAATGAGGTGGTGCAGGTGAGGCAGATTTACATGGGAACAAGGAGCCAAGGCGAGCAGGTGAGGCAAATTAACAGGAGAACAAGGAGACAAGGCGCGCAGGTGGGGCAGATTAACATGGGAACAGGGAGACAAGACGTGCAGGTGAGGCAGATTATCATGGCAGTGCAGGATGTAGAGCAGGGGTGCTCACACTTTTTCAGTATGCGAGCTACTTATAAAATGACCAAGTCAAAATGATCTACTGACCCATAAAAGTGCATGTTATTTTAAAAATTATTGAAGATTCTTACCTTGCATTACTGCATGAGCCAATATTGCTACAAAATAATATCTGGGCATGTTTTTGTAATTACCATATAATAATAATAATAATATAATACAGCTGTTTTTTGTAGCTTTTCATTGTGCTCAAAGGCTTTACAGGAGGATCAAAACACACACACACACACACACACACACACAAACACAGAGCGAGAGAGAGAGAGAGAGATATAAATGTGAAGGTCAGTCCTGAGTTACGATAGCCAAGGGGAGGGAGTTCCATAGGGTGGGCGCAGCGATGCCGATGGCACTGTCTCTGTCCGGTATTTGATTGTGGTGATGGAGGTGAGGAGGTTAGCATCTGGGAGCTGAGTTTTGTCGATAAAGTTTTTAAACGACTGAAAAATGTCCTCTCCTCGCGCATGTTCTTTCAAGGGAATCACTGTCAATAGCTCTTCCTTTGCAGTCATATCACTGAACACCATACGAATGTAAATGCACACCTGTGCTGTGTCACTCACGTCCGTTGATTCGTCCAACTGCAGTGAGAAGCACTCGCAATCTCCGATGTCCTTCCACATCTGCTGGGTTACATCCTCAGCCATGGTTTCACAGCGTCGTGTAACTGTATGCCGCGAAAGTTGCAGGGCTTGATGACAATATTTCGGCCTTATTTTTTAAATCTCCAAACAACGACTCAGCTGCTTCAACGAATGCCTCTTTCACCTTCTGTCCCTCTTGGAAAGACTTCATGTTTTTCACGATGACGTGACTCACTCGGAATGACGCTTCGGTGGCGGCTTTAGATTTTGATGTATGCTGTGTGAAAAGTGACTGCTGTCCGGACAACTGGGATTTCAATTCCTTCACCTTCCTCTTTCTCAATTCACTTTTCGGTGGGAAGTCCACCTCGTATTTTCCATGAACAGTCCGAGAATGCCTCTCCACATTTCCCTTCTTTGGGATAGCAATGCTACACTTACAGATAAGGCAAACACACTTTGAAAAGGACATCCTGAAAAAAACTCTTCCTCCCATTCAGTATGAAAGTGGTACGTTTTAGCTTTCTTACTTGGAAGGCCTACAGCTCCCCCACTCATTTTAGACTGGCTCATTTTTAATTCAAAGGCAGAAAAAAATGACGGATGTGCACTTTGCGCTGTCGTTTGAGTGGTAACTTAGGCATCATTTTTTTTTCAAAGTTGTATGCGATCTACCACTATTGGCCTCGCGATCGACTGGTAGATCGCGATCGACGTATTGAGCACCCCTGGTGTACAGAGAATAACTGAAACTAATAAAGTGATCAGGAGAAAACAGAGGAAAAACACAGCACTGCCAGAAAAGCCCCAAAGGAACACTGTGACAATTGTATATAGTTATTTAATATGCTTAAAGTGAAACTAAATCAAATAATTCAATCACAATTAACACAATCAAGACATGGAAAACAATATGTAAACAAAAAAGATTAAGACTTAATCTACAACACTTTTCCAGTTTTTTTACTGAAAATCATTCAGTTTATTGTGCCATTGCTAAAAATGAAAGCACAGAACAAATACGCAATTTAGGTTGAAAAAAAAAATCATGTAATCAATTTATAAACCAAAATGTATTCAAGACTTTTGACTTATCAAAGTAGTCACCTTTGGCAGATATAACAGCTGAGCATAGTCATGGCATTCTTTCTACAAGAGAAATCAAATATTCTTCAGAAAGTTATTCCAGAGTTTGTTGCAGAAGTTCCCATACATGTGTGACACTTGTAGGTTGCTTGGCTTTCACTCTTCTGTCCAGTTCATCCCAAACCAGCTCGATGGGGTTTAAGTCTGGAGATTGTCCTGGCCACTCCATGTTTTCAAGCTTACCATCTTGTTTTTTGGATTTGGCATAGTTTGGACTAGTGTTTTGGGTCATTATCTTGCTGTAGGATGAACCTCTGACCAACTAGGCACATACCAGAGGGTATTGCATGGCACTGCAGAATGCTGTAGTAGCCATGTTGTTTCAGGATACCACTCACTCTGTACCCACCCTGTATCCAGCAAAACATCCACAGACCATCACACTTCCTCCTCCATGTTTGACAGTTGATTTCATACACTGTGGAACCATCCACTCGCCAATCAACGGCGTACAGAGGTCCTGCGTGATGAACCAAAGATCTGAAATTTTGATTCATCAGTCCATAATACCTTCTTCCAGGCTTCAGTAGTCCAATGGCTGTGTTCCATGGCCCAGGAGAGCCTCTTTGTTTTATTCTGATGTCTTAGCAATGGCTTTCTTGCTGCAATGGCTTTTGTCCTGTTAAACCTGCAGCTCGAAGTCTTCTCTTCACAGTTGAAATTGAGACTTACTACGACCATTATTAAGCTGTGCTTGAAGTTGTTGTCCTGTGAGCTGCCTATCACCCAAGCTGTTAACTCTTAGAAACATGTTCTCTGATTCAGTTATGACTTGGGGTCTGCCAGACCACTTCCTGTCAGAGTTTTCCCCCGGTTTTGAGTGCCATTTGATGGTGAAGAAAGCTGTACTCACTGACACCTTGACTTTCTTTGCAATTTCCCTGTAGGAGAGACCAACACTTTTAAGTGTTATAATGGTCTGTTCCTCTCTTAATGGTAATTGCCTTTTCCTTGCCAATTTGTAGCATTGCACTACTTTCTACAGTACAATACTGTTCACCTGATGCTCCTGAGGGTCTGGTACCACAGTGTGCGTTTCAACACTGCTTTTATACCAGCATTGGGTGTTGTAAGTAATCAGGAAAAGTTGGAACACCTATAGGAATTAGTAGCGCTAGCTGTCAAGGCTGATTTAACCTTCATTGCTGCTGATCAGGTAACCCACTTAATGGTCCCTGAAAAAGGCCTTTTTGTATAATTCTAAAATTATACTTTTTGTATAATTCTAAAATGTACTTTTTACTACTAATTGCCTATAGGAGGGGAAAGATTGGTGGAGTTAGAATAATAGCATGGGGAAAAAAGGGGTTTTCATTCAGGAGACTGATGTTTGAATATTTTTCATCATTACAGAGGAACAATAACAGCCAGCAATGGGCAACATGGATGCAGAAGCTACAATCCAATATACATCTGGTTCTACTTGTGTGGCTAATACAAGTGATTTCCCTGGTTAACTCTTGCACCTGACTGAAGAACTGTGCTAATTCCAATAAGATGATTTAGTGAATGGCTGGAACAAACATGTGGTAGGCTACTGGAGTTTACCTTAACACTGATAATAATAATAAGTTTTCATCCAGGATAATGATGATCCATTATGACCAAGAATAAAGATACGAGACACTTGCCCAGGCTGTGATGACTCGTATTATAATCAAATCAAGGCTGGCTTCTGGGCAGTCATTTATAATGAGATTCTGTGGGCTGAAAAGCACCAGATTTACTTCCTGTTGTCAGATGTATGTAAGGGCTTTACTTCCCGACTATGACAAAAGACCTTTGAGTCTGCCATGTGTTCAGCATCAAACAGATTTGTAAGTCGGGTTTAGTAGGGAAAAATGTTCTGTAAGCAACATCATTTGCTTTCTTCGACCTGTTTTGAAAAAAAAGGTCACAGTCATTACTACACTACTACCACCAGAGCTGCAGTTAACTATCCTTACCCTATTAGCCAAGTTTATTTCGCATGATACGGCATTTTCGGATATCTATAAAGACACATTTTCAGAGAAGCCTCTCGATGCAGTAATAGGCTGCAGTCCGTAGGACGCCTATAGACAGTAGAAGAAGGACGCCTAGGTCATACACAGACTGTTGGATATCTTATCCAAGTCAAGTCGCCATATTGATTACGTCACGTCTAAAGCAGAAGAAAGGAGATGACGCAATGGCAGTAAGTGAAAAGTACATTTTATTCATTTTATGCTCACAACGATATTACATCGTTGACCCTGTGGCACAGTAAGGCACCGGATAAAGTATATATGATATTTGATTTGTTGATGTAGTTTGTGGTGTTCAGTAGTTTTATGAAGTTTGCATGTTGGATAACTTAGTGTTATCGTGTTACCTAGCACTAGCTCGAGCCTACCTTTAGGTGAAGATATGTCTTGTGAAATTGAATGTATGCAACACTTATCCCTCTGTGCGCATTAACTATTCATGGTTTTGTGTGTGTATAAGCAAGATTAGTAAGAGCTTAACTGTCAATAGAGCAAAACATGAGTTCGGCTGGATAAACGTAGTACCAGTTTCCAGTGTTGGCCTACATAGCTAGCGGTGTTTCTAACGTTTATTTCGCTTGCAAAAAAATTGCTATTTGCTTTTGGGTCTTACTGCAAGAATATCTGACTGTGTTGGCAAAGAGCACTGTTTATTGTGCAAAATAGATGTATTGCATAAATTGTCTAATTCTTCAAACATACATGCACAGTGAACTGTACATGTTTTTTGTTTAAAGGTCTGTATCCTAACAGGTAAAAGGCAAGTAAAGGCCGTGTAGAACCATGATGAATAACATGCATATTTTGTGAAATGTTTTTCAGCATCCAACACACTTCAGAGGGCATTCCGCCAACCAAGATTTTTTTAAGGATGGGACATTGACATGGGTGGTTTTACACTATAAACAAAAGTTATGATGAGTTGTTGATGAGTGATTTTGTTTCACACACACACACACATATGTAAAGAACAAACACTAATTGTATCACTCAATTTAATATTTGTAGGTGATTAAATAAGCTACTGTCATACATTGATATTTGCACACAGCCTTCGTCATACTGACAAAGCACACTTTAGTTTAAACTGAATCCTGAACCTGTTGTTTGCCTTTCTGTTAGGATGACATCCCCTGTATATAAAGGTGGTGGTGTCATCTCCTTGAAAACTTGATACCTGCTACAACATATGCAACTAGAAAAGCACTCAGAGAGCGCAGACCTCCGCCAAGGCAGCTTAAGTCTCCACCTTATTGTCATTCTCACCTTAAGACATTAAAAGACATTAATCATGTTAAAACATTTTATTACTGGTGTAATAATTAACTAGTGGGTTCGTTCACTCATGCTCACACGAACTTGGTTGGCTCTTCGGTGCAGGAAAGTACTTTATCTAATTTCCACTGCCAACATGAATTACTGGGCTGCTCACCACTACTGCTCCAACTCGCCTCTGTCTTTCACTGAACCCTCTAACCAAAAACTCCCTTGACTTGCGCAACAGGAGTCTCATTTCCGTACCAACCTATATTCCCTCCTTTCAAAATAAAAGACACTGTAGATTCCATGCTACACTGGTAACTTGACTGAATAAAAAATTCCTGGATCCAGATGGTTATCCGGATCACCACCAAAAACAAATCAGTTCTAAGTTAGGCCACTTCTGACCTATCCTGAAAATTTCATCAAAATCCATCCAAAACTTGTCGAGTTATGTTGTTCACAAACAGACAAACGGACAAACGCTGCCGAAAACATAACCTCCTTGGCGGAGGTAATTAATACTTACTTCCTTGAATGTAATGATTCCATGACCAGCAACCTGTTTCTAACACTGCATATACTGGTTTGTTGTGACAGTGCTGATGAGCCACCTGAGAACCAGTGGATTCCATTGAACAGGTGTTTGGGGGGGGGGGGGTAAAATGTGATGTATGTTAATTTGGAATGTAATATAATTTTAGTTACAGTAATGTATGTAAAAGCTGTGTGTGGTGTATGTCAGGTCAATTGGTGGTGAATGCGGTGATGAGAAATAGATTGTGTGTAAAGCGGTATGTTGAGGTTCAGAATATGTGAGTGGGTGATACTGTAAGGTGTGTGAAGTGCTGTAAGTGTGGTACAAGTGTGTGTAGTGTACCGTGATGGGTAGCGTGTGCAGCGTCGAGTGTCTGTAAACTTTGGATGGCCTGAGGACAGCCCTTTCAAAAACAAACACAGTCCTATACATCACTTTGACCTCAGTGGTTTTAACAGTAAGTTGTTAGGATATGAATATGTTTATAGCTGCAATGTATTGTAGCACTGAGCTTGTAACCTGTAGCCACTTCAAAGGACAGTCGGAGGCAGCAGATCCAGTTGGGGTTTTGTCCCATTTATTTACCTACCCTTTCACAGGCTAAGGTGGGCAATAGGAGGTGTCCCTCAAAAACAACAAACACACTAGCTAAACTCTAGCTACACTCACACACACTGTCACTCGTCTGTCTCCTATTAAGTTCTCCTCAGCTCTGATATAAAATTAATAACGACCTAGAACCCTGATTGATTACCCCGCCCCTTATCAATACCCGTCCTATCTAATCCCTTACTTATTCCCGCCCGGACACCTCCCCCCAATCAAAACCCATCCCAAAACTGATTGACACACTCACACAATTCTAGAAGACACATAAGGGAGTGGGAAACAACATTTACGTGCACAGACACAAACGCCCATTCACACACATACAGACACAGACAGGGAATCATAAGGGGAAACCTCACACACAATTCAGTCCAGGGGGCCTCGGCGCCACAGTATTGTACTAAATGCCCAGATGATCATGAAGAAAATTTCCACTGCCGTATCTTGGTTTCAAGAACACCGGTCTCTTTTCCGTGGGCATGTGGACATGCCCCCCATATTGGACATGACGGAAGAGGATGCAGAGCAGGCACTGCAAAACATTGCGGCAGATAACGACATTGAGTTGCAAGACTGCCTCCTCATTTGAACTCCAAGATGACTACCAGACTTTTATCAAACATTGTTTGGCTGAGAACATACACGTGTCAGCTATGTTCCACACCCCTACCCATTCCGTTTAGGATGTCTTTATTTATTTCTTTATTCATGTCTTTATTTATTTATTTATTTATTTATCTTGATTTGTAAATTCATAGTTTGTATACTTTTGTGCCAATAAATGTTTTTGTGTGGAAAACTTGTTTGGAATGTAAGCCTGCGCAAGTTCAGCCAGGAAGACTCTTATGTCACGGAAGCGCTATACCCTTCGGCCAACCAGCGGCCGCCACCTGCCTTATAATGACCTGTCTAACTCACCTTTTTCGCTGCTTCAGGTATCGACGTAAGCAAAGTCCATGCGTTGCAAATCGTCACAATGTTGTTGCTCTCTCTGGCATTTTCGAAGTTCGGAATCTGCCGAGGGTATTATTCCTTCTTCCCCTGCTCTTCCCCGTGCAGTTATCGTATTCACCAAGCCTAACGCGTCCGTTTGCTCCAGTCCTCTGACTCCAGGTGCAGCGTGGCCCATCGTTCGGTGATTTGCTGTGGCATTCGGCGTGCTGTGCCAGAGTTTCCCGGCGGACGGCAAGAACTGGATTGTGTCTGGCTATGATGGCCGATTGTAGTCAATATCGTTGGGCCCGCCGTCTCACGACCATCTTGAATTCTCATACCCTAGTTGCTTCGTACATTGCCCTCTTAACATCTGCCTGGATTGGTCGTCTGGTCACTGAACTCTGGCCGGCGCGAGTGGTCGCGTCCCGTGCTGTGCGCACTTTCAGGCTGCAGGATTTCGCACGAACTCTGTCTGTCTTTCCAACCTGGCTGTGTGTTCTCATACCTGTTGTTTCTCATGCCTATAGTCTCTGCCACGACCCGCCTGATTTTCGCCATGCCCTTCACACTCCCCGCTCTGCCTGCGTTCCCACTCCACTGGCTGTCTTGGCAGCCAGTCTCAATTAACCTGTGTTAATCAACTATCGCTGATTCTCTCTCCTGTCTGTTCCAGGAATTCAATCACCGGTGCCGTCTGCAAGTCGGACTCCAACAGCGTGCCTCCTGGAGTTGGTCTGATTTAGCCCCCCCCCCCGCACTGCACGACTCCGGCAATTGATACTTGTCTAGAGGCCTCGCGGCCCCGACCCTTGAAGTATGTAGTTTCACTGGTTGCTCTTCATCTATTGTTCCTCGCACTTTATACCTAGGGTCAGGTTATATGCACACAGCAGTTAAAATCCTTGTTCGGTCACTGACAGAGCAGCAAGGCTTACAAGTGCATCCTTAGAGCAGCATGGGTTCTCACCCGTCACAACAAACCATTTACTGACGCAGAGGTTTTAAAGTAGTGGTAGTGGCAGTTTTTGAGGGAGCTAGCTACTGATACGGCTTGGATGATTGTCTCAGTGAAACAGTGCCGCTATTGCAAGGTCGGCTTCCCGACGCGTGGAGGCTTATATTCTTAGATAAATAAATGAATGAACGTCATCTCGCGGGCCAGATGTAATTAATGGCGGGCCGATTTGGCCCGCGGGCTGTTATTTGCCGACCCCTGCTTGGTCATATTCTCTGAAACACTCGACACTGTCTATACCCTTGGCTGGACACGGCACAACACTGCCGACTCAGGCGTTTATTCACCGTGGGCACATATGTGTAGGTATGCTGACAGACCAACATTCGAAGCGAAATTCTGTCTCCTAACGTCTCAACTGCGTAGTCCTTTCGTTAGGGCACCCTACAACATCTCTAATCACCGTCAGGATACTACTTGATTACGTCAAGCACGAACCGCAATCGCCAGGCACCTGTAATAGTCTACTCTGACGCCATTTCAGGTCAGGAGATCAGTCGGGAGGTAAACGTCTTTTCAAGCGGCCTGTGGGTTCATCTCAGGCGTATGGTCTTAAAACATAGCTCTCACTCTAATACTGGCCAATATCATCGAATTCCACGCTCGCGAAGTATTTGCTCGAGATTAATACTGACATAGATTTGCAGTAATTGGAAGTTATCCCTGCACATACAATACTTGTACCTGTATCAACCACTGGATATATTAATGGATTTGTCGATGTATCTGTTATATATTTGTTTCTTAGATGTACAGCGTCCGATATTTATACTGGACATATTAATTTTATTTCAGGTTCACAGTTCGTAAATGGTAACTCAAGTGCTTAAATGATTCTATCTCATGCAAGATTCTCCCTAGTTGGAACATGAACATTTCCTAAGCACAGGACATTACATGTTTGATTTAGCATTTTATAGGGGCCAGGCATTACACAGACCAGCCTTTGTTAAAACATTGTTGTACGTTTTGGTCAGTGTGTTATAGTTATGACGCATGCATTTCGGCCACATGACCTCTATTGCAAATGTATTGTACTTTAACCGGATACACGATATTATAAAGGTCATAACTCAATCTCAACCAATTTTCAAGTTTTAAAGCCTATGTCAGCTCCGTCTGGATATGCAATCCATCTTAGGCCAGAAAGGTTGCCATCATACCTAACACGTGGGCACTGATGTCATTACGTCACACATGCATAAAATGTTGCATGCTGGTAACTTGGCTTCCCCTATTTACATTATGCTAATGACCTGATTTCTTTCTCCTAAAACCATCGAAACGGTCACTTGGGTGATGGGCGTGCGGTTATTATCCCTAGGCCGGACACCCGACCCATCACTCTCCCCGTTTTGCATAGGCTAATTCTTTCTCTGCGTGGTGGCTTGTTTTCTCCTTACGTTAACACTCTCCTTGAGGCTGCCTTTCTTATGGCGTTTTATGGTTTTGCGACCTGGAGAATTTACTTCTACTACACTGGCTTTGGATGCCGCTCGGGGTCTATGCTTCTCGGTTTTACAGGTTTCACCTTCTTATTTTCTATTTCCCATTTTCCTTAAACACTCAAATCAGACACTTTCGGTGATGGCGTGATGGTTATTATCTCTAAGCTGGGAACTCTGTTCTGTCCTTACTCCTCTATGCTGCGGTATCTATCTATGCGCCCTCACACTTCGTCTCTCGCACTTTTTTTTTTAAAATCAATGGCTGCTCACCTATGACCAAGGATTGGTTCAGGGTTCACTTGGGTTCGGTGGCAGAAAGTTGCGGCTTATCACGCCTCTGCTATACGGGCCACTCATTTCGCATCGGGGCGGCTACAACTGCCGCGGAAAAAGGGATGACCGACTCCTCTATCAAACGCTTGGGGAGATGGTCTTCTTTTGCCTTCGAGGTCTACATCCGACCCGGTACGAAAGATGTTCCGGAAGCTCAGTGTCCCTATCCAACAGTAATAAGGTATTTATTATGCAACTACTGGTGGTGGTCCCTTTGTTACTTATTGCCATGCATTCGCTCACTTAACCGTCCTATTAACTCGTACGCAATGCTATCCTAATTTATATGCTATACGTGATGTATGCAAGAGGCTTATGAGGTAGTCTCACCCGGGGAGAACAACAGTATATAACCGCATTGCTTATATGTTCCAGTGTCTGGCTGGCGCACTGGTGTCTGTATCGCAGTTCTCAGCGAGAACTCAAGTGTGTTTCAGTGTGTGGCAGCACACTGCTGTCTGCAACCTGCCGGTCGTTCTCAGCGAGAACCTTATGTGCCCAGTGTGCGGCCGGCACACTGCTGTCTGTGTCGCAGTTCTCAGCGAGAACTTATGTGTGTTCAGTGTGTGGCAAGCACACTGCTGTCTACGTCCTGCCGGTCGTTCTCAGTGAGAACTTTTATGTGCCCAGTGTGCGGCCGGCACACTGCTGTCTGTGTCGCAGTTCTCAGCGAGAACTTATGTGTGTTCAGTGTGTGGCAAGCACACTGCTGTCTACGTCCTGCATGTCGTTCTCAGCGAGAACTTATGTGTGCCCGAAAGTGTGTGACTCTCAGCGAGTTACGTGTGCCTAGCACGCAGCAGTCACACAGCTGTCCGTGTGATCTGTGGGAGCGAACAGCGTTCAGCCCAATGCTCATCGTAAGTATACCTCTATATTTCCAGTAATGCTCATTACCATGTTCACTGTACTATGTATTTATTATGCAACTACTGGTGGTGGTGGTCCCTTTGTTACATATTGCCTATGCATTCGCTCACTTAACCTTCCTATTGACTTCGCACGCAATGCGATCCTAATTTATATGCTATACGTGATGTATGTAAGAGGCTTATGAGGTAGTCTCACCCGGGGAGTACAACAGTATAGAACCGCATTGCTATATGTTCCAGTGTCTGGCTGGCGCACTGGTGTCTGTATCGCAGTTCTCAGCGAGAACTCATGTCTGTTCAGTGTGTGGCAAGCACACTGCTGTCTGCAACCTGCCGGTCGTTCTCAGCGAGAACCTTAGGTGCCCAGCGTGCGGCCGGCACACTGCTGTCTGTTCGCAGTTCTCAGCGAGAACATATGTGTGTTCAGTGTGTGGCAAGCACACTGCTGTCTACGTCCTGCCGGTCGTTCTCAGCGAGAACTTTCATGTGCCCAGTGTGCGGCCGGTACACTGCTGTCTGTGTCGCAGTTCTCAGCGAGAACTTATGTGTGTTCAGTGTGTGGCAAGCACACTGCTGTCTACGTCCTGCATGTCGTTCTCAGCGAGAACTTACGTGTGCCCACATGTGTGTAACTCTCAGCGAGAGTTTACGTGTGCCTAGCACGCAGCAGTCACACGGCTGTCCGTGTGATCTGTGGGAGCGAACGGCGTTCTGCCCGATGCTCATCGTAAGTATACCTCTTTATTTCCAGTAATGCTTAGTAACATGTACACTGTACTAACTCTTTCCTTCCTTGCTTCAGGTGGGTCCTTGTCGTCGCCTTCACGGTGGGTCTGCATTATTTACTTTCGTGGTCATCCTCTTGGGGGTAAGTTTCATTTCATGAGTCTAGCTTAGTCAGAAGGTATTTAAACCTTCGCCTTATTCTCTTTTGGGGGGTATCTCTGGTCCCTACTACATGGCTGCAGCAGGATCTGACGGATCTTTCAACCCAAGACCCAGGCCGATGACAGGACCTACGCCAAAGATCATCTACTTCAACTAAAATATTGTTAAATTCTGTTTTATTAAATCGCTTAAAACGTACTCCTTTCTCCGAGTCTTTCTGGCTGAAATGTAAGCCTGCGCAAGTTCAGCCAGGAAGACTCTTATGTCACGGAAGCGCTATACCCTTCGGCCAATCAGCGGCCGCCACCTGCCTTATAATGACCTGTCTAACTCACCTTTTTCGCTGCTTCAGGTATCGACGTAGGCAAAGTCCCCTCCTCCATCCCCACCACCACCAGTTTGGTCCTTGTCTTCCCATCCGCCTGGGGGTATCTCTGGTCCCTACTACATGGCTGCAGCAGGATCTGACGGATCCTTCAACCCAAGACCCGGGCCGATGACAGGACCTACGCCAAAGATCATCTACTTCCACTAAAATATTGTTAAATTCTGTTTTAATAAATCGCTTAAAACGTACTCCTTTCTCCGAGTCTTTCTGGATGAACTTCTGGTGCAAACCTTTTTTAATATAGGCTAATATGTGTAGAGTTGCATTCAGTGTTAAGCTGCTGTTTGCAAGATTAATTTAAAAGGTTACATTATAATTATTAAATCATACTTTAGAAGTTATTAAATTATACACCCCAAATTATACACAACAATTATGTTTCACAATACATGATCATTGCAACATTTTAGTGTTTGGGGTAATATTTAGTTTTTATCACTTCAACAGAAATTACACTTTCAGAATCTGTGAATAACTCAAAATGCCTGTGGGACGACTTGTCAAGTCAAGTCAAGTCAAATTTATTTGTATAGCGCATTTCATACACAAAGGCAGTTCAATGTTCTTAACAAAAATAAAAGCAAAGGACAATATAAAGGCATAAAAGATAAAATACGTTTAAAATAAGATAAGTAAAAGACAGAGTAAATCAGAAAGCAACAGGTAAACATAAAAGATAAAAGAGGTAAAAAATAAATTAATTAAAGGTGAATCACCAGCAAAACGCATCTGAAAACAGTTTGGTCTTAAGTCTAGATTTGAAACTTCCAACAGTAGGAGCATTTTTGATGTCTTCAGGAAGCTGGTTCCAAAGCTGATCTGCATAGCAGCTGAACGCTGCTTCACCACATTTTGTTGTGACAGTAGGTTTTACCAGCAGATGTTTCTGCTGTGATCTTAAAGACCTAGTTGGTTCATATAGGAAGAACATATCCAACAAGTATTTTGGTCCCAACCCATTTAGTGTTTTACAGTTTTTGCCTATTGCTTGCACACATTTTTCAAAATTTGACTCATAGAGTAAAATCCCTACACACATTTTCAAAACCCAAAACACTTGGAAATAAACCATTCACATTTATGCCATAATGACACTCTGCTATCAAAACTCAAACTAAACAAAAAAAACCTAACAATCCTTTGTCGAAATGTAACTCTGATGGCAAAGCACACAAACTTGCACCAAATGGTAAGACAGTTCAACTCAACTATAACACACTAGTGTACTTTACATAAAACAATCCACTTTTTCAGTTACTGTGTTTTATTCAGCTCCGCAAAGCAAATAAGGCACATAACAACCCCAAAACAGAAATATTCAATGATGTAGACTCAAAAAGCCCTCAGTACATAAACTACTGTAAAACAAAGTAAAAATAAAAACCAAATGAAACAATAGTAGGCTCAGAAGCACTTCAAAAAACATAAAGTTGCCCTAATGTCATCTGGTATTACAATGCGTTGAGTTCTTTGTCCTCCTCTAAGCTGCCCTCGTCCTCCTCCTCGTCCTCCTCTCATTCTTACTCTGCCGCGGGCTCTCCCTCCATCCATGCTTGCAGTTTTCAAAAAGGCCTAAACTGAGGCCTTTTTGTTGCTGACTAATTGGTGTCCAATTTTGGAGGTAAGGGTTTTCTGGTGTGAAGCAATGTTTAACCAATCATCCAATGTGTTTTATGTTTTGGATATGTGTGTTTTCCAAATGGTATGATGAGGCATCCGTTTTTAACGGCGTGTCTTATGAATGAAAAAGTGTGCAGTGAACATTTGCAAGTGTGTTGTATGAGGAACAAAGTGTGTTGCTGAAATGCCACAACAGTGTTAGGCAGAACTTTTGTTTAAGATATTAAACACAAGAAGCAATGCCTTAAAGTCAATTCTATAACTTACTGGGAGCCAGTGCAGGGACCTTAAAATTGGAGTAATATGTTCATTTCTTCTTGCTTTTGTAAGAACCCTTGCTGCTGCATTTTGGACCAGTTGAAGCTGTTTGATGGTCTTTTTAGGAAGGCCTGTGAAAAGGCCATTGCAGTAATCTACCCTGCTGGAAATAAAGGCATGTACAAGTTTTTCTAGATCTTGTTTTGACATAAGACCTCTAATTTTGGCAATGTTTTTTAGGTGATAAAATGCAGATTTAGTGATAGCTTTCATGTGACTGTTGAAAGTTAGTTCACTGTCAATAAAGACACCAAGGTTTTTAACAGTATCTTTTGCCCTTTAGTCTCAAGAGCAGTGGCAACTCTTTCTTTCTTTTTCCCAAATATAATTACTTCAGTTTTGTCTGCGTTCAGCTGAAGAAAGTTGTTGGACATCCAGTTGTTTATTTGGTCAATACACCTGTAGAGAGACTCAAGCGGGGCATAGTCATCAGGTGATAGAGCTAAGTAGATTTAAGTGTCATCAGCATAGCTATAATAATTAATTGCACGGAAACCTGACTGAAACTTATCAAAGCAATTATTGTGAGAAAGGCAGTTAATTGATTAAAGACTATTTTTTCAATTATTTTCCCGATAAATGGTAAATTGGATATGGGCCTGTAGTTGTTAAGCACTGAAACATCAAGGTTTTTCTTTTTGAGTAAAGGTTTTACTACTGCTTTTTTCAAAGAGGAAGGAAAAATGCCACTCTGTAGTGATGTATTTATAATCTGAAGTACATCTGTTGATATTAGGTGAAGAACAGATTTGAAAAAGATTGTTGGCAAAATGTCTAGTTCGGATGTGGATGAACTCAGATTTTGTACAGTTTTTTCAAGAATATCATAATTAATTAAGCTAAATGTTGGCATTGAGCTAAGGTCCCCTCTCACTGGAGCCAACGGTTCCAGATTTTGGGCTATTTGTAATTGAGAAGCTATATTCAGTCGTATTTTATCAATTTTGGAGGCAATTGTGATGATGGGTTTGTTAATGTCTCAACAGTAGAAAATAGCACACGGGCATTGTTGACATTGCTGTTTATGATGTTAGAGAAGTAAGACTGTCTTGCTTTAGAAATTTCCGAATTGTATTTACGGAGCATCTCTTTATGGATTTGATAGTGGATCTGAAGATTAGATTTACGCCATTTTCTTTCAGTCTTTCTACACTCTCTCTTTAGCAGTTTAACCACTGGATTCAGTTTCCAGGATTTTTTTTGCTTTTCAGTGACTCTTTTGAGTTTTAAAGGGGCAATACTATCCATGATCTGTGTCATTTATGAAGTAAAATTTGTCATTAATTCCTCTCCATGGTCTGATGGTTGACTTAGGGGCTGTGGGAGTGCCTGCTCAAAAAGAAGACATGTGTCATTGTTTATGACTCTCCTTATTACAGTCATAGACTGCTTCTGAATGTGAGGGGACATAGAAGCATCAAAGAAAACACAGAAATGATCAGATAAGGCCAAGTCTATAACAGTTGTAGAGACATTAAGACCCTTTGTGATGACAAGGTCAAGGGTATGGCTAAAAGAGTGTGTTGGTCCCTGTACATGCTGTGTTAGGTTGAATGTATCGATCAGTGTGAATAATTCATTGGCAGAGGTGTTGTCTACATTATCTACATGCAAATTAAAATCCCCTGATATTATAAGACTGTCAAATTCCAAACAAATGTTCAATAACAGTTCTGCAAACTCCTCCAGAAAAAGTGTTGCAGAGAGTCTTGGTGGTCTGTAGATAGTCAGTAGTAACATACTAGGAGAACACTTAATGAGTGCACCTAAGTACTCAAAGGATGTAAAGTTGCCAAATGTTGTCTGTTTGCACTGAAAAGATGCTTTGAATATGTTTGCTATTCCTCCTCTCCGTCTATTATCTCTTGTGACCCTCATGAAAGCAAAACTTGGGGTCGGTAATTACTTTTGTCAGTGTTAAGAAGTTTAATTTTCATATATAAAAATTATGAACATAACCCACAGGACTGCAAGGTTGTTCTTCCTTTAACTGTCAGTTTGCCAAACTGCCAGGGGAATTTCTTCCTAGCGTTTAAGTCTAGGCATAGTGAAATACACTTGACGTCATACAAATACAATGGCCGACCTCGAGAGTAGCGTAATCAATATGGCCGACTGGATAAGACATCCAACTTCGGCTTCCTACGGACTGCAGCGAGAGATACTTGCATTTTTATTCAGGCGGTTGCCCTCTCACAAGATAGTTCTCGTTGGTTTTCAGGTTCATAGACCAAGGGAAACATCTGTTGGTGAAACTGTAATATAAAAAGAATCAATCTTACTGTTATGTCTTACTGTTTTCCTCTTTAGTATTTATATTGGACTTTGTACACAATGTTTAGGTTGTCCCATATAAAAACTCTATAAATGTAAAATAGAGTTTTGAATTTTGAAATGCACTAGTGATTTACACGTAGGCCTACATAAACCTAATTTATATATGCAATTTTTTGTACTATGTACTATGCATTAATTCACGTACTTACTTTACTTACATGATTTCATTACTCCAAAGTCCATTTTCTTTGTTTTCTCCACACTAGCCCGCCCAGCATGGGGACTGGAAATTTTGTGAGCCAATGTGACGATTACTAAATCCAAACAATTCAAAACAGTTAACAACACAGCTGTCTACATCCTTTTTCTTTCCTTTCGTCCTTAACATGAGTAAATCTAAATCATTTACTTGAGAACATACATATTACATTAAGTAAAAACCTGTAATTTCACTTGTTCACACTTGCATGAAATAAAAATTATATGAGTGTGCCCATCTGAACCCACAACCTGGACAGTCCAACATTATAACACAACACACATAAATGTGATTTATCAATAAAATTCACTTACTTACTTACTTTACTTAGATGATGTCATTACTCCAAACTCCATTTCCAACTTTGTTTTCTCCACAAGATGGACAGCAAATCCGCTCAGCCACATGCATTGTAATTCAAACTAGATGTACCGCATAGCGGGACATGGTATGACCGCCGCAGTGTATTGAAGTGTGGGAACTGCAGGTATGATGAGTTTGTAGTAGGTCAGTGTTGTGAGGTGAGAGTTTGTGTGGAAATGATTTGCTGGAAGTGGGCATAGATGTGGGTTTTGAATGAATGACATTCTGTGTGTTTGTGTATATTTTGTGTAGTTCCCACCTCCTTGGTCCAAGATATTGGCAATGCAAAATGTCTATTTTTGCATTTAACTATATCACTAGGTGGCGCTATTTCTTCAAGTGAGTGTTTATGGGATGGGTTGATACGCCTCTTTAACACCGGCTTACTAACACAAAATCATTGTCTTGGGCAAAATTTTTGATAAGTTATTTAATAAAAACTGTTTTTGTACACCTAGCTTTGACCGGAAACATTGCACCCTGTGATGAAATGTCACAAAATTTGGTGCAAATGAAAAGAAAGCCGTTCAGAGTTGTCATATCAACTTTGACCAAATATGAGCAATTAGAAGCCGAGATATGGACTTTTGGAGAATTTTAAGCTATGTTTTCAATTTTGATGGACATGTAACTTTCAAACAGTCCATCTCAAGATAAATCCTTTGATAACTTTTTGTCAGCATTGTTTGTAGATGACATGTACCAAATTTGGTGAAATTCACATGAACGGCCTATGACTTTCACAATGTTAAAATTTCACGGAAATTCTTTTTGTTGGAAGTGGGCGTCGACCAGTGTTTTCAATGAAGGAGGGTCAACAGATGTCACGTCAAAAAAGAACTGCTTGTAAACATTACTCTTCTCTAGATAATAGACAAAACGACATTTTGTATGCGCCCCCTATGGGCCAAATTTGATGGCATGTGCTGTGCTTTTAGAGGTCTTTGTGCTGGTCGTGCGTGACATATTTTGTGCAGTTCCCACCTTCTCGGTCCAAGATATTGCCAATATAAAATCCCATTTTTTGCATTTAGCCATATCACAAGGTGGCGCTATACTTTAAGTGAGTGTTAATGCGCTGGGTCGATACGCCCCTGTAACACCGACATATCACAAAAAATTCATGTTGTTCGGTGAAATGTTCATTGAGTTATTCAGCAAAAACTTTTCGGCGTCTCCCCCTCTTTGATGGACACTGGCACAGCAGGGGGGTAGCCCTTGGGGACCAAAAGCTTCTATTCGCTCAAAAACTTCTAGGGCTACATGCCTACAAAGATTCATGTCCCCCAGAGTTCCAGTGTCCTGGCAATCGTTGACGAACAATCGGTGGAAAAAAAAAAAAAAGGGAAAAAAGTCTCGTCAACACTATAATCACTAAAAAAAAACGAGTTGACTGCCGCCGGCTAAGACGGTAGAGCGTCTGACTGCAACACTCAGTGTCGTGAGTTCGATCCCCACACAACTCTGATCCCCAGAGTCGTGGGTTCGATCCCCACGCCACCCAGCTGCACCAAGCACGTGACTCAGAGTTGTGGGTTTGAGCCCCACGTCGTCTGTGCCCACATGCTCAAGCGAGCACACCTGCAGTCCTGTCTGTTGTCCTGTGTGCCCAGTTCTGGGTGTCCTGGCTATGTCTCTGTTCCCCTGAATAAAGGCCTTTTTGGGTTACGCCACGCAATTGGGTCCATTATCCTGTTCTGTCTGTTTCCTTGTTTCCTGGTTCCTAGCCTGCCCCGTGACAGTTAGTATAGGAGATCACGTATCCAACAAGCACAACATGCCTTTTGGGGTCACCCAAGGCAGCTGTCTCGGCCGCCTTCTCTTTTCACTATACATGCTACCATTGGGCAACATCATCAAAGAATATAATGTAGATTTCTACAGCTATGCCGACGACATACAACTCTACATATCAGTCAAGCCAAACCAAACTACTGCCCTACACGCTCTAACCTCCTGCCTAACAGCTATTACACATTGGATAAACAATAATTTTCTAAAATTAAATAAGGACAAAACAGAAGTTTTACTTCTTGGCCCCAGAGACAAACGCGAGGCTCTCTATTCTAACCTGGGAAACCTTAACCAACGTGTCAGAGAAAAGGTGACAAGCCTAGGAGTGACCCTGGACTCTGACTTAAGCTTTGAACCTCATATTAATAAATTAACAAAAACCGCCTACTTCCACCTTAGAAATATCACAAAAGTTCGCCCCTTCCTAACCCAGCAGGACGCTGAAAAACTGGTACATGCATTTATCTCAAGTAGACTAGATTATTGTAATGCCTTATTTGCAGGCCTCCCTAAAAAGTCAATCGAGAAACTACAGCTTATTCAAAACTCGGCTGCTAGGTTACTAACAAAAACTAGAAGAAGGGATCACATCACCCCCATATTAGCTGAACTCCACTGGCTGCCTGTCTCCTACAGAATTGAGTTTAAAATACTCCTATTAGTATTCAAGGCTATAAATGGTTTTGCCCCCTGCTATATCACTGACACACTCTCTGTTTATATTCCTGCACGAGCCCTCAGATCTACCGAAGCTGGCCTCCTGAGGGTCCCAGAAGCTCCACCCAAAAGGATCGGGAAAGCAGCCTTCTCATACCACGCCCCAAGGAGATGGAACACTCTACCACAACACATTAGAGAAGCTGAGTCCGTCGACACATTCAAGCGGCAACTCAAGACACACCTATTTAGCCTCGCCTACACCTAACGGCCCTAGACCGAGGACCCGCCACCCCCCCCATCCCCAGGCACCCGGACCCCCTACCCCCCTCCAAAGTCCAGCTTTTCCCCCTCCACCCAAACAGACCTACAACAGCCACTACTCCACCCCACGAACACTCTAACAGCAGTCACCTGCAATGATTCACCCAATCAACCACCCGACTACAACCCAGCCCCAGTGAACCACAGCCCCGGCAGATGGGCTTCCCTAGGGGCCGCGGTTCTGCCTGAGGTTTCTTCCTTTTTTTTCGGTTCGATTTAACCACATGCAATTCAAGGAGTTGTTCCTCACCCCTGTTGCCCCTACGGACACAAGCAGGAACTGTCAACAGCGCCTGAACAACCTTCCTGCACCACCAAGATGCAACAAATGTTTTTACCTGTGTTCACGCAAGAGCCCGCATCAGCGGAGCATTGCGTTGTTGTGACATTACATTGTTATGACACTACGCCATTCCATTATTGCATTCAATTACTCCGATGCCATCGGACTGCAAGAAATGCTGTCTTGTTTGTGACCTTGCCAAACTGTAAAGCACTTTGAGCTGCATCTTGTATGTATGAACTGTGCTATACAAGTAAAGGTTATTATTATTATTATTATTATGACCGCCGCTAGCGAAGCTAGCAAAAGCGGTCATTATAGTGTTGCCGAGACTTTTTTCCCTTTATCTTGGACCGAGAAGGTGGGAACTACACAAAATATGTCATGCACGATCAGCAGAAAGACCTCTAAAAGCACAGCACATGCCATAAAATTTGGCCCATAGGGGGCGCTGTAATTGTACAAAATGTCGTTTTGCCTATTATCTAGAGAACGGTAAGGTTTACAAGCAGTTCTTTTTTGTCGTGAAATCTATTGACCCTCCCGCATTGAAAACACTGGTCGACGCCCACTTCCAACAAAAACAATTTCCGTGAAATTTTAACATCGCTAAAACAAAACCAAACGAACTCGTCATAGGCCGTTCATGTGAATCTCACCAAATTTGGTACATGTCATCTACACACATTGGTGACAAAAAGTTACCAAAGGATTTATCGTGAGATAAACCGTTTAAAAGTTATATGTCAATGAAAATTTAAAACATAGCTTAAAATTCTTCAAAAGTATATATTTTGGCTTCTAATTGCTCCAATGTCGTGAAAATTGACATGCCACCTGTAAACAGCTTTCTGTTCATGTGCATCAAATTTTGTGATATTTCGTCAAAGGGGATGTTTTTTGTCAAAGCTAGGTGTCCAAAAACAGGGTTTTTTTTTTAAACTCATCAACATTTTTTCCCAAGACAGTGATTTTGTGGTAGTATGTCGGGGTTACAAAGACGCATTGACCCAGCCCATAAACTGTCACTTGAAGCATAGCGCCACCTAATGATAGGGGTAAATGCAAAAATTGGGATTTTGTATTGCCAATGTCTTGGACTGGGAAGGTGGGAACTGTATAAAATATGTCATGCACAATCAGTACAAAGACCTCTAAAAGCACAGCACATGCCATACAATTTGGCCAATAGGGGGCGCTGTAATTGTACAAAATGTAATTTTGCCTATTATCTAGAGAACAGTAATGTTTACAAGCAGTTCTTTTTTGTCTTGAAATCTATTGACCCTCCCACATTGAAAACACTTGTCAACGCCCACTTCCAACAAAAAAAAATTCTGTGAAATTTTAACATTGTGAAAGCGAAACCAAATGAACTCGTCATAGGCCGTTCATGTGAATCTCACCAAATTTGGTACATGTCATCTACAGACAATGCTGACAAAAAGTCATCAAAGGATTTATCTTGAGATTGACTGTTTCAAAGTTACATGTAAATCAAAATTCAAAACATAGCTTAAAATTCTCCAAAAGTCCATATCTCGGCTTCTAATTGCTCAGATTTGGTCAAAGTTGACATGACAACTTTGAACGACTTTCTTTTCATGTGCACTAGCTAGTAGCACTAGCCTATTGTTTCAAAGTAAGTTAATCATGTGCCCTTCCCCTGATCTCGCGCTTATCTGGCACAAGGCTTACCCCTTAAACATTCCATTGACCATTTGACCATCCAACCTCTCTCTCCTTTCTTTCTTTGACACACACACACCACCCTATTATCTTGTATATATACATACCAGCATAACCTGTAGGATTAGTTCATATCTGTAGTTCATTAGTTAATAAACTAAACTTTTGGAATAAACTGTATTTTGCCTGTGTTGCTGCTGTATTCATTGAGGCCACCCAGTCTAAGAACCTCCAATTGCCTTCATCCATTCCAAGTGTGTGTAAATGCTATTGACTGTAGTGTATTGTGATACGGTAAGTAATACATTATTACTATAGCTGTAGCATATAAGCATCACATTTTGGTAATATACCATCAATTTAACTGTTTGGTAATTTATTATTAAGAATTAATGGTAATATTAATGGAATTGATTTTATGAGACTGATCAATAAAGACCAATTACCCCACATATTTAATTGGTGCCCAGCGCAAGGATTTGCTACATTTAGTGGAGCTACACGCGAGGGGTACCAATTACACCTACACATTTATATATATTTCTGCTTGCATTTCTCACATGCATTGGAAAGTCAAACAAAGCTTATAGTCATCCCAGTTCTAACCTGATTTACTGCTTACAGCTTTAGTTTATTATTCTTTTAGTATTATCCACAGTTTTTTGTGTTTATATTTCTCACAGCTGAGGTCTGGTCTATGTAAGCATAGCGAGAAGTTCTGCCAGAAAGAGCTACTGCTCGTCATCATTAACTATCGTCCAATCACATGTTAACACCTGTCTTTTACCTCAGCTACCTGCTTTGCTGCTTATAGCTGTATTCTGCGTTCGCCTTCCTACCTTCCCAGCAACCAACCATGGTTCCTGTCCTTGTCCAGTGGGTCCTGCTGTCAATGTTGCATCGTGTTCCTCTCCACTTCTTCAGTGGCCAGCCAGTGATTCCATTGGATTTCTCCACTCCACTCATTCAAGTTCCGGACTACTTCCCACAAAGACCAGCCCAGCTTCTGTCCTAGTGCAGACACTCTGTCCATCCCTTGTTCCTGGATATTCTGCTATTATATGGCATCATGAATTCTCATGCTCATCCTGACTCAGTTTTAAGAGTTAGGCTTCCCCCAAGAGACGTGGTTCTGCCCAACGTTTCTTTCTCATTAAAATGTTCAAAGGGAGTTTTTTCTTGCCCCTGTGCTCCGATGATTATGATATTGAAGTCCCCTGAGACCTTTCAGATTTCCTTTGTGCTTTTTCATTTCATTTTATGTTTTCTTTTATCATCTGTACTGTACACCTTCATGTTAAGCTCATTGTCAATTATGATCACCACCAGTTGGTTCCTGTCCTTGTCTTGGGGGTTATACTACATTTACTACTGTCAGGGTTTGTACAGTTAATTTGTATAGAGCAGGACAAAGTACAGGGCCTACACCAAAGTTTTGTTCTGCCATGTTTTTTGTTGAAATGCTTTCTCAAAAGAGAGAAACAATCTCCTTTTGGGGTAGAGTTCTCTTTAAGGGTGTACCATCACACCAGTGTCATGAGAATGTTGGGAGGATGAAAGTTCTAAAGAATGTTAGGCTCTATAGAATATAATGTGGAATTTTAGAACCATACATTGTTATAGAATGCATTTTTTTAGGATGTTGAAAAACCCACATGCTTAAGGGTTAAACCATTAGCAGGTCAAACAGAACCACTATGTCTGTTATTCCTGGGCAATAGATAAAAGGAAGTCTTTGGGAGCAGCTAAAGAATATTTGCTTTGACTA
Organism: Setipinna tenuifilis; assembly: GCA_030347295.1. Lineage (NCBI taxonomy): Eukaryota > Metazoa > Chordata > Actinopteri > Clupeiformes > Engraulidae > Setipinna > Setipinna tenuifilis. Next base: position 1,558,969 of record CM059271.1, on the reverse strand, counting down.
GTGGTTGGTGTCACAGCTTGGAGGAGTTTGAAAAATCGCACACCAGACTGACTGCAGTTTTATCAGCATCAGCATTCCGTTAACCCTTAAGGGTGTGTGTAAGTGAAATTTAAGATAATTTAATGGCATAAAAAAGTCCTCAAGTCTGCTGTGATGTTTTCACACTTTCAACTGCACTTCATCACAAATTTTCTTTATTATACATTTGCCATTATTAGGGTTATTTGTACCCCAAACGGACAAAAAATATGAATGTGCAGTCAAAAAGTGAGGACGCTATTAATATTATTGATTATAAGGGAGGCTACAGCATAGCACCACGACAGGTGCAGTCCATGATTCTAATCTGAAAGGAATGAAATGAAGAACGTTATGTCTTGTGCTATTAGAAAAATGAAGACATACGACTCTTCCATTAGCAGACTTTAGCACGTTTTGAATTAACAATTAATTTTAATACACTGATATACATTTACCATTTTCAAATACTACACTCAACTTGTACTTGTTTAGCCATTGATCATAATCACTTTGCACTTTAAAGGCCGAGCTTTTAATTTCATTGTACCTTGAAAATGTCAATAAACTCCAATTACGATTAAATCAAACCTGTAGTTAAAAGTGTAATTTGATTTTGTAAAAAACATAAAAAGTATAAAAAGTAAAATCAAATAAATGGTCCAGAAGTTTACTTTATAATAACAACAAAAACGATACACACAGATGATTTACAAAGATAAAAACTAATAAAGTAAAGTTAATATTAACAATATAGTGCAACCGTAAACAGTATAAGACTAAATTAAGTGTTCAGCAGGCACCATAAAACAATAAAACAGTAAGCATTATATATGGACAAGCAAAGTTATGCAAAACTATGTATCTACTTTTTGAAAGGTGGGGTTGAGTGATAATTTGAATTTGGCCAAGGAAGTGTTCCCAGAGGAAGAGAGGGAGTTCCCGTGGGAGGGGGCAGCAGTTGAGAAGGATCAGTCACCCTAAGTTCGGTGTTTGGGCCTGTACTTGATTGCATGCACGTTCCCAGACCCAGTGAAAGCAAACATTCTTGCCTAACTACCCCAATGTGGTGCTTTTTAACCTTTCTGACAGTTGTCACAACTTGACTGTAGGCCAATGTAATCACAGTTTACTTCTGTTTTGAATACCAGAAGTTTCAACTTAAGATGCTTATCCACACACAAGGCCACCAAATATGTCCATTTTGTTAAAACAGGGAGCACACTGGATGTGACAAAGGCAATACAGCCTGTCATCACAGAGAACAATAAAACAACACAGTAGTGTTACAGTAGCATGCAGAAGTTCCCAGAAGTCTGACAGGTGGAATTTTGGCCCATTCCTTTAGACAAAATGCCTCCAGTTCAGTCAGGTTTCTTGACTTCCTTTCATAGACAACCTGCTTCAAATCAATCTATACATTTTTAATGATAAGGTCTGGAGACTGGGATGGCCATTCCAAAACGCTGTACTTGTGCTTCTGCATGAATGACTTAAATTTTGCACAGTGCTTAAGATCATTGTCCTGCTGAAAAGTCCATCCCCGGCATAGCTTAAACTTTGTGAGCAACTCTTGAACATTCTTGTTAAGAATTTGCTTATACTGAGAGAAATTCATGAGGCCCTCAACTTTAACAAGCTTTCCAGTACCTGCGCTAGCCATGCAGCCATGATGGAGCCTCCACCAAATCTCATGGGCAAGTTCTTCTCATGGAATTCAGTGTTTTTTCACATGCATACCTCCCCTTGCTCTGACCAAATAACTATCAAATAAATCTCATGTGACCAGTGTTTTTTCCCAAAATGATTTTGGCTTATCCAGAAGTGCTTTTGTATACCTCATCTCAGCTCTTCTTGTGATGAACACTCAGGAAAGAGTTTTTGCACATCACCCTTCCAGTGAGCTTTTCCTGTTGCAAAATATGCTGGTGGAATGATGACCAACTACACCATCAGCAGTGAAGGAATCTGAATAATAAGGATGTTGTACATAACATTTTTAATATAAACACATTTCTTTATTATTATGTTGTACTCCTAATTTATTTTGCATTTTTATAACTCTTGCTATCAAAATCAGAGCTTTGTAAGACAGTTGGCAACTATTGGCAATGTGTGTCTCTGCGTTAAGAGGTGAGATGTTATCTGCATATTGTGAGTTTGATTGTTTGTCCTATTCATTTGGCTGTCTCAAGAACTGTCGTATCCCTGTAATTAACATATAGATGTTTGACACCTGGAAGGAGCCCCCTACCCACCTCTCAAATTACAAAAAAGAGTTTATCTATTTGTACAGTTTTATTCTCTTCATAATAGAGTGTATGCATCAAATACAACTTCCATCACCCCCAAATCACACATCTTCTATATTTATGATATGTACACTAGGGACCATAACATGTTTTGAATTTCTTTAAAACATCTGATGTTGTGCAGCACATTTACCTTACCATGATCAACATATTCATACTCAACTCTTTATTGTCATACCCGGGGGTTATATGAGAAAGCAGGCCGAATTATTTATCTGTATATGTTCACCAAGAGCAACTCATGAGCCTCTTAATAGAAGAGCATTATGGCTTCATTCCACCATTAAAACAAAGCCTTATGGCTATTCTGTTAGGAGGATTACCACTTACTTTAAGTTACCTGGGTTACTAAATCACCTACTTGGAATACTCTACTGGTGATGAATAAATAGAAACAAAAATGATTAAAAGTTATGGTTTGGAATAAAGAGAAGACAAACATAATGAAAGGGCACTATTAGTGCACAAAGCAGTCATGAGGGTAAATGGTGCCGTATTTGAAGACTAATTAAACATAGCCTACTTTGTTTTCTTCTGTTGAAAATACATCTGTTGTTGAATCTATCTGTTCAAAATAATGTAGCCTATTAGATTTTTCAAAAATGCCTCCATTACCCATCATCATAGGCAGCTTTATGAAATAGTCTGGAATGAGCTGAATTATTCAGCAGTGTGGGAAACTGGTGTTCTCACTCACACACACACACACACACACACGATTCCAGTGCCATCTACCTAAAAGATGGCACTGGTGATAGTCCAAAAGAGTTAGGTCTCTAAGAGACAATGGCTGTTGTGATGTAGAGGCTAGTAGCTTATGTTTTTATATCCCCTGTACACATTCTTTTCAGGGACTTGGATGAAATGGCTAACAGCCCAGTAGGGTATTCCAAGTACCAGGGAGTATGCTACAAAGGTGGGTAAGGAATAAACCTGATTTAGTTGAGGTAGTTGTACCTGATAATAGTAGAGTCAAGGGTTTCATTCTCTTAACTAAAATGCCAACAGGTGCTTTTATGAGCTTTATGACTGCCTCTGGGTTAAAAAAAACTGGTTTGTGACTTGTGCTTACTTTTTTTGACCACTTTTGTAGCATTTCTATTCTAGTTTACTGATTGACTCAGATAAGTAGGGATGGCACTTCCGAAACACACGTTTCAACACAGTGCCGAGATCCCGAATCGTAAGTGTTTCGAAACACTGCTTTAAACCTCGTTTCAAAACGTCCGTGTCACGTGACTATGACGACACGAAGGTTTTGTGAGTTTTTCAACTGGGCCGATTGACAAGGTTGGCAACAAATCACACAATGTCACATCTGGATCGGGGTTGGGGCCACAAACTTTAAAAGAACTATTATCCCGCCATAACCCTCGAAAAGAGATATTTTCAGTTACAGCGATATTTTCAGTTTTGTTAGTTACATTTAGGCTAGATATAGATTAGATATAGATACAGATTGATAGGCTACAGGTAGTGATAGGATAGATAGAGCAATAGGCTACATTAATAAAATTAGACAGCATCAGTTAACTCAAGGTATAGGTTATACATAGGCTTTATTGTAGGCTAGCTAGTTAGGATAAGATAGAAGTTCCACGTAAAAGATCAAGAACATCTGTGGTCTGGAAGCATTTCCATTTGGAAACCCTGAATAAAGTGAGGCGCATGTTATGTTACTGCCCACTAAATTATTGGAAAGACAGGGCTGCATTGTTTCCCAATTTATATATACTGTCAAAAAATATCTTTGTTTCCCTGCAACAAGTGTTCCCTGTGAAAGGATTTTTTCAAAGGCAGGAGATATTGTAAGCAAGAAAAGAAGCAGGCTCAGTCCTAAAACTGAACAAATTATATTTTAAATAAAAATCTTTCGGATTAGAAAATGTTCAATGTCATTATTATCTTTAATTTTCCTTAACATGTAATTTAATAGAAGTCCTTCATCCATATGTGTCATCCCAACTACACATACTCATTCACACTTCGGCCAGGAACCGAACTCTGCACACCGAATGTAGTAGTTCAGTGGGCTACAAAGTGCGCCACCACAAATCTTTGTTCACGGTATGCAGTTTTCGTCTAGATTATCCAGATAAGTGAACTCTTAGGTAAGTGGTAAACTTCCTAAAAGCAAAGTTCTATGACTTTGTTGTACTAGGAGAATAAAGCAATAAAAACTTCCCCCGAGTTAATATACCCAGTGACTAAACCTGAAGAATGTTTGACGTGTGGTCCATCTTCATTCCCGTATCCTCAGGTCATTACTTCCTTGTTCCCTTAATGGGAAAAGGCAATAGGAATGAGGAAGGATGGAAGGTGGAGGGAACCAATAACAAAAAGACCTAAACCCCTGCTTTCTTGAACACCCCCCTGCTACCAGAGTGGGCTTCTTTATTAGTATTCATGAGAGAAATGCTCCCCTCTTCATCCCATTAATGACAATCTGGATCTGAGTACAACTTCTTGAATGTATACATTCCTCCCTTGGTCCTCACTGGAATGAATAATACAGCAAATTATTTTTAATTATACAACAGTTAGGTCCGAACTATTTAGCATTTTTTATCGGAAGAGACACATTCTAAGCATCACTAGGAGTGAGGATATCCCACAGTATACCATAGTTGACTCTTTGCAGTTGATAATCACTCCGCCGAAGGCACAACATAACTGTTAATGTCTGCCCTAGTTTATAAATCACTTGATTTAACATGACACACACATCTGCAGAACAGCAGCTGTGCATTAGGCCTAGTTCGAACTGTAAACAACAACAACCATATCTCAGAGGCTGCACAATACCGGGGAATGCCCAAATCAATGTTGGACACTTGTTGTACAGCAACCACAGACGCCATTAATACAAACTGGAACTATTTTCTGGACCGGAGACTAGAGCGAAGCGAAAAACAATGAAATACAACTTGGAAATGAACAGAACAAAACAAATGTTAAAATTGTATCTATACACTAATTGTGTTGGCAACCTAACTGTTGTATAAAAGCAATATAACACTCATATTCATGAGGGTGTTCGAACACCCTCACCCGTACCCTCACCCTCACTCGTGTTATATTGCTTAAATATGATGCTAGAAATGTATTGTGCAGTGACGTACATTAACCTGTAAGGGTGTGGGATTTAAAAAAAAGAATGCTACAACAATAGTGGGGCGCCCAGGCCCTCAGTCATTTACCATTGATGCAAAAGTTTGACTTTCTTTTTGAAATTGAAGATAAGGGTCAATAGAAAAAAAATGTCTGAGGGCCAAAAGATCAGATTGAAAGAAAATGTTTTTTTAGCCAATTTTCTAAAAGTGGCCAAAATCGTAATTATATTTTTTTGGAAATAGGCGAAATGGTCTTATATTTGCAATATAACTGATTTAAGTAATGCAAAAATGTTGTTTTCTTTTTAAAATTCACCACAAGGGTCTAAAGAACATTTTTTGTTTGAGGGCCAAGAGATCAAATAGAAAAAACACAAACAAATGGAAAAACGGAATTACATGTTTTTTTTTAGAAAGGCAAATTTGTCTAACATTTGCAATGTAATATTTCTTGCCAGTGCTATTTCTAGTCAGCACTATATGTGGAAACAGCTATTTCTCAAAAGTAGAAGTTCAAACTATGGTATGGCAGAAATGTACTGGTTCATGATGCCCTATATGCGGATTCTGAAAATCGGTTGGTTGTCATTTCATGCTGCTCGATCAGATACTGTTGGACAACCAGAAAAAAACATTGAGGCCCTCCTTCCACAATGTAAGATTCAAAAATTCTATGGAGATCAACATACTTTAGAACTTTTATCCTCCCAACATTTCCTTCACAGAGTGACAGTATTACCTTAATGTTAATTGTTCCTGACTATTAGTAGTTTGCTTATAATGTGATGTTTTAGTATTGTACGTCGCTTTTGAAATAAAAAAAAAACATCGTCCAAGAATCATAAACAAATTCCAAATGGTCAAAACTTTAAGCTTGCTCTGATACAATTTACTGCCATAACAAATACAGTATAGTTGTGTAAACAATCTAGTTTTTAACTTTAAAATGTTTTAAAATAACAGTAGGAATCTACTCCTATGAAACATTTATTTGCAGCTGTTATTTTTTAGTTGACAGATGTATGTAGATATGTTTCTAATTAATTTAGTAATGAGAAATAATTTAAGAAGTCATATTTCACAATATCATGGGGAGCTTCATGGGGAGTAGTTATTGTAAAGTTTTGTTTTAAAAAACACAACACACTCTGCAGCTATTCAAGCACACAACACTTCATACTGTTAAACATGTTGTGGTTAGTATTTTTACTGCGTATGTCACTGTATGACTGTACAATTCCATATGTGTAAGTGAGCGGTTGTAAGTGGCTGAGTGTAGAATTTTTAGTGCACCAAACAAGAGCTTTTAATTTTGATGTACGTGTATAGTGACATACATTATGAATCTACCTAAATACTTTTTAATACGTTTTACTTTTGAACTAGCCTGTAGAAATTAATGAGTAGCTCTTAGCTGAACTGATATGACCATATAATTGCAGAAATGCAATACAAATGAAAAAGACTGCAACCACAATAGAGTGCCTTTTGGTATTGTGGCAAATACGGGTATTGTTGAGAACAGGATGATAAGGAACCCCTGGACACAAGTAGCCTTTGTTAAAATGCCCAGAGTTCTCAGGAAATGAATATAAAAACTGTGAGACTAACCCAACGTTGAGCAAGAAACAGCAATGTTTTTTTTTTTTTTGTTTGTTTTGCAGTGGCTCACAGATAAGACAAATATGCAGTAGCATTCACCACCAACACAGCAAAGCCCCACTCCCAGGAACAGTCAAACTTATAAGGCTGGACACATGTATGTAACATTGTGCATTTATCATGTGCACTTGGATTCACATTTTCACATAGGATAGCATAGGATATGATAGGATAGGATAGTAGAATGGGATAGGGTAGATAGGATAGGGCAGAATAGGATAAGATAGAATAGCACAAAGCTAAACCGATTTCAACAATGAGTACTTATAACTTAAGCTAACAGTTTTTATTATTAATTTGCATATTTATTACTTAATTCACACACACTGGACAGCACAGAGGCCTGGTGATTACCGTCATATTAGCCATGCTAGCAAACAGGCAACTGTCAAAAAATGATCAACTTTAGGTTTTGAGTGACTTACTGACAGCCAGTTACTCACTGTCCATCCCTCAGAGAACCTCCTAATAGAAGAGTCTCAGGGCTTTCTTCTTCTAGCAAAGGAGGTCACCTTTTAGGAGTCATACACCTCCTAATATAAGAGCCCTACAGCTTCATCATCCCATCTCAACAAAGCCACAGGGGCCCTCCTCTGAGGAGCTGTACCACTTGTTAGCATACCAAGGTAAGTGACTAAAATTGGCACAGCACAGTAAAGCCACAGACATGCTTTGTGCACTATTATGAATAAAGTTGATAACAGAAGTATGTGACGTTTTCAGAAATGTTGCTAGACAAAAACTGGCTTGGCTGGCTCCTGATGTTCTAATTGGATGAAAAGTTGCAGGCTAAAATCAGGGAGAAAGTTCCTAAACAGCATCTTTTAGTAACATTGCCCAGCAACATTGCTCAAAAAGTTACCCAGTAGATAATCATTCTTACTTATGGATGACTCTTACTCTCTCCACTGAATCAATGGTGTGGATTTAAAAAATCTTCTGGAAGTTGCAGGACTGTTTTTACTCTTCACACTTTCCTGGAAAATAGTAATGTCATAGAATAGTTATTTTCCATTGCCAAAGCTGGCCATGGCTAACCCTGACTGTTCTCTAACAGCAATGCAGCACCACAATGCTGTCGACATGGCCACTCAGTCTATGAATGGCCAGAGTATGTGTGCCTAAGCAGTGGCCTTGGCTGCCCTCCTCTCCTGGGTGATCTGTTCCATCTTCTCCCGGCTCTCCCGCTCTCTTTCCATGAGCTGCCGGCGCTCAGACTCCCAGTGGTTGATGGTGACCTGGTAGCTCTCGATGTCAGGCTGCTCCGCAAACGGCAGCTGCTTCTGGGCCAGGGTGGTTGCCAGGGTCTCCAAAGAGGTGGTAGCGTCCTCCTTTCCTGACGCCTTAAGCTGGGCACGCAGAGCCTGAGACGAAACAGTGGAGGAGTCGGCAGGGTTGCAACAGCTCAGATCAATTAAAAGAGAGTCTAATAAAGGTGATTGATCTGCCCTTTTCTTCCATTTTTATTTTAAAACAGCCTAATGGGCATGGCAAATGCAGATAAGTTGATTGGAACCATGTATAGAAGCCTGAGGCTGTGCATGCAATGCCTGTAATTATTTGGGGGTAGAAAGTGGAACAGTCAACAGGTTTGCAACTAGGGCTGTGCTGAAATAATAGTTGTAATATAATATGGTGTACCGCTGTATCAATGCACCTGTATCAAAGAAAAACTCTGGGTTTCCCGCAGTGCTTTATGGTTAGGGTGGCCGCCCTGACAACAAATGCCCCCTACCTTGACTATGCTCCCTACAAAAAAAAAAAAAATCTGCCACATCCACACATGCATACAAGGTAAGGGTTCATCCACATGACAGTGCTCCTGGATTTTATTTTTTTGCAAGTTGAAAAAAAATTGCATGCACACACGTGTCGGATAAAGAACTATTCAAGTCCAGACAAGAACACATTGTTGGTGCCGGGAACCTAGGCACAGGGGCAGGGAGAGAAGGCAACTGTGCAATGATTCGCTTTAAACATGTTATACGTGATGGTTTAACCAGTGTGTGTCATTTAGGTGGGTCGGGAGCAACGAGAGTTTAATAAGCATAATGATGGCCTACAAAAAGTCTTTGTTGGGCTATACGGTATGATCTACTGGTGACATTAAAAATAAATAAATAAATAAATAACAGCCTGTAGATCAATGACAGAAGGTAGAAACATTTGCATAACAGCCAGCCTAAACTGCAGTGTTATTAAAACACAATTTATTCAACAACAACCCGTTTGGAAAAAATTGAAGTTGTTATAAGATGTGCATGTGAAGGTGAAAGGGCAGTGACATCATCGTTTTCAGAAAGCTGCAGTGCTTATCCACATGACAACGCAATGGCGGCGTTGTCAGATTTTTCCACTCTGGAACTCACTCCCACACTTCTTAAAAAACACCGGCATTGTGTGGATGACAGGCCAAAATGATTAAAAACTTCACAGTTTCAACATTGTCGTGTGGATGACACCTAAATAAGGCTCATAAGTGTGACCAAATCCTTGCGTTTTACGACCAGAATAAATAATTTACTATTTACACAAATGAACCTGCTCACTAACCATTAGCAGACGCCTTCAGAGATTGAGAAATAGGGCCGAGCCTACCTGCATCCACTCTGACATCAAGTAATCCATCCAGTGTATTTGCGCTGATGTCTTCTGTCCTTACTCCATTTTTAAAATCTCTTAACATTTCAGTTGGGAATACAGTACTTATATTAAAGGGGTCCTTCCGTCAAAAAACACTTTTAGTAGCTCTATTTACAATGTGGTGGGTCACAACAAGCAGTATATGCACGCAGCATTCCAAGACGTGAAATTCGACCCTCATGGTTTTCTGGTCATTGAAAGGTCGAGCTAACCAAAACAAGTGGATGAGAGCATGCTAAACCTATCTACATCACTAGGTCGTAAGCCCCGCCCAGAGCCATGTATGGCAAGCCCACATCCCAAAGGATTGGTGGACAGAAGCTAGGTGGTTGTTTAACCACTAGACCTGTTATAGCTTACAGAAAACAGCGTCAAACAAGAGATCTAGGACATCATTTTTCACAGAAATGACGCACAATGCATTCAACCATAGTGGCGACACAGAAATATGAATAAAAATAAAGACAGAAGTTCCCCTTTAAGTGAGCAAAGTTACTCAAAATAAGCTAGCGCTTAAAAGTTCAATCAAATCCTAGAACTTTATCAACCATGTCTGAACCCTAACCCTAAAGTAGACGAGAAAGTAGACGAGCTACTGTCAAAACGTTCACCTATCGTACAATAACCACGTCACCATGACTAAGCTAGGATATCAACTTTAGGATTTGATATGAAACTCAACAGACTGGATCAAGCTATCCTATATCCCAAATCAGTCTGTTCATATTTACTACAACTCAATTGCTGCCCACATTTATGACAAAATCAAGAACTTATGTTACTCATGCAAGTTATCAGTGAAGCCCTCATCATACTCACAGAATGTTATGATGTGTGATCGGGATATCATTTTTCAACTCTACTGTCAATCATCTTTACATAAAGGCACAAGTACGCACCCTATTCATTTTCAATGGTGAGGCTGTGCTTACCAAAAGGTGGAGCCAGCGTTAGTTCACCAATTAAAAAACAGATTTCCTGTCATTAACAGGAGAGACTTTATTACATAGGAGGAGACAGAGCACTGGAGAAATTGTCCATAGAAAGGCATGAGGACACTTTGTAATGCCAATATGGTGAGTGCCTGCAAATTTCCCGCCTGTTCCGCTGCCAAGAGCCAATCATCTGTCGTACTGTACAAACAGCGTTCCAATCATGTTGCAGTATCGTGCTCCACTGTACCACACTTGCTGTGTAGTGAAGCACTGCACGTGAGAAAAAGGGCTTAAAGCTTTGATTACAAACCAGAAACATTTCCAGCCATTACAATCAAGTTTTCTTTGTGATTTCAACCATGCATTTTTTATGTCCCCCTTTAGTGCCTGGTTTCATTAACCCAAAATACATCACCAATATGGCTGCTGAGTGCAGGGACTTTGTTAACAGCCATTCATCTGCCTCAAATTGCAGTTCTGCGCCTCACCTGAAAGGTCTCTGTCTCCAGATGACCGTTTCAGTTTATACCAACAACGCAGACAAGTCACTAAATCGCAATAAACAGACAGACGCGTGTTTCTCGCCTTTGTGATTTGTCATCAGATGAAGATCCAGAGGTGATCAAAACTTTGCCTTGTTTCTTTAAAATAAACTTTTTTGGAGCAAAACAGTGTGCACACCACCCTTTAAAAATACTTGCTATACTTGTCTGGCATCTGTTTTTATTGTTTTTTGGATGTCCATACCTTCTTCCTTTGAATTAAAAATGGGCATTGATTGACATGAGCAAGTGTATGACAATTAATTGTTGGCAATGTTGAGTTGGATTTTTTTTTGATGAATTGCCCAGCCCTAACACAGCATATACGAACCTTAAACTTGGTAAGGTGTACAGGGAGCTTTGCTCTCTCCTCCTCGTCTTCCTCGTCCAGGGTGTTCTTTGGTGTGTCGTTATCAGAGTCACTATCCGATGAGCTCTGGTTCTCTCCCTCGCACGCCTCGGGCGAGGACAAATCAGACAGCTCCTTAAGCTCAGCCTCAACCCAGTCCAACTGTGGGTATAATCAAACACACACACACACACACACACACACACACACACACACACACACACACACACACACTCATTTCACTTACAACACGTATTTACCAAAACACCAGACAACTCTTTAAGCACAGCCTCCACACAGTGTCCAGCTGTGTATGTGATTGCACACACATGCACACACACATACCACCAAACACATGCACACAGACATATACCTTTGAGAAATCCAAATTAAACAAGTCAGGAGAATCAGTGTTTGGTAACCTGGCTTCAGAAGCCTGTACCAAGTAATTGTTCCAGCCATTCACTAAATTGGTTAAGTAGTAACTAAATCGGGTAAGTAGTGACGAGTGGGGAACATGAAACTTATTAGGGCTGTAGCCCCATCCAGGTGACATGGAATAAGCTGTTTTGGTGCCCAGGGGTCACCCTCCCTCTGCCCTGACACTGAAATTTGTGTCACAAAATAATTCGCCAACTGTTGCAATTAAGAAGACCTAAACTTATTTGTACCTTCGGATCCACAAGGCTTATACACTCAGTCCTACTTCAATCTCTTGAAGCATATTATGTTTGCAAACTTCCATAGTGTTCCATAGTGGGTGCTATAATTCCCAAAAACTATTAATAACTACAAAACAATAAGGTACAGAAACACAATTGCTTTTTCCCCACATCACACACACTGTGTCTATCATACCACGTACCGCTATGCAGTGCATCTCGTTTTGTGAATGTCTGGAACAAATAATGAGTACCCAACACTGAGAACAACACACCTAACAGATTACGTTTCAATTGCAAGATTAACTTCAATTAGATGACCGATTACACATCAGAAGACAACTATTACAGAGCAGGGCATCACAGACCTCAGGCAAACTGTATCAGGGCATCAACAGTGCTACTTGCCAGGATAAACATACTTCAGCACACACACAGACATAAACACACACCCACCCACACACACACACACACACACACACACACACACACACACATGCCAGGATAAACGCACACAGGAAGTCTGTGTATGATTGATGTCTGGGGCAGCACACATTCGTTTACAAATGAGCGGCGTTTCCTCCAGTTTGTGTGTATATGTGTGTGTGTGTGTGTGTGTGTGTTTCAGATCCTATCCATCCTTTATTTTCATTTTATACAGGCTCTTTTCTGTAATCATTTATTCTAAGCATGCATCAAATCCTGACTTTTTATGGCTTGGCTCTATACCAAATCTATGGTGTAAAATATCTCTTAAACCAAAAACAACTAATTTGTGTGATGCACACTAATTGCAGAAACAAAGAGGTATAACATAATAAATAACCAAAAATCGATGCTTTGATTTTCCTTTTTATTTATGTTTCATTTAAAGTTTTAACTGTATCTACTTTTGACAAAAAGGAATGAGCATTTTTCAGGGAATTTAACATTCATCATCATCTGTTCAGTCCACCATCCTCTCTTTGGGTCTTTACTGTCCCCTTTCATCTTTTTTCCTTTCATTTTTCAGATCCTATCAGTTCTTTCTTTTTCCTTCTTCCTTGCCTCTTCTGCTTTGGATTTGCCCAGATCTGTTTTTTTTTTCTTTGGATTTGGCCAAATCTCTTTCCATGTTGCTAATTCCATTTCCATGTTCCATGTCCCTAAGGACTATGTGCCAACTAACGTTGTCCCAACTTAACAAGTACACACAGTAAATTAAGTATCCTCTGCTAGTTCCTCCATTCTGTTATAAAGATGCACGATAGATATCGGAAAATCAGGGAAAATTACTTCATTTTTTGTCGGCCCGATAGTCACATTTTTCCGAAAAACATCGGATAAAAAATGAAATTACGGGAAACATGTTCAGGCCGAGTAGCCTCAAAACAGGCCATGATGCACAGTGGTCACAGCAGCTGCCTTAGCCTACTAGCAGGAACCAAGCCTGGCCCAGTCACTACCTGAGTAATAAGAACATAATAAGAACATATTTTCTCAGTGGCAGATGACGACCATACCGTCCCAATTTGCAAAACTTGTTCAGCGAGGATTACGAGAGGAGAAAAGAAGATGTGACGTTTTCACACAGCGAATCTTACTAGCTCACCTGAAAAGTCGCCATTGTGACATGGGCTATTGAACGAAAGGAATTTTTTACGATGCCTGATGCCGTCAAAGCATTAATAATTATTTGTTCATTTATTTGTTTATGTTGCTTAATTTGAAAAAAAAAAAACTTGAATACTTACCTCCACAATGCATGCACTTTTTTGTTAAAATGGAGATGCACATTTTGGTTAAAATGGAGTGGTGTCTTGCTACGTTATTGCTATATATAGCAAATGACCACATTTTGTGATGAAATAAAAATAATAGCCAGAAAGTTGTTGTTTGTGAAAGCCAGAAAGCTGTTGTTCATTGTTTGCTGTTATAGATAGGCCAGAGCATCTAAAATATCAGTTTTCCATCCTACAAAAACTGCAGATTATATGAACATATTATATTAAATATAAATATAACTGTTGGTATTGGCCCTGAGAAGCATATGCACGCAGCATTCCAAGACGTGAAATTCGACCCTCATGGTTTTACTGGTCATTGAAGGGTCGAGCTAACCAAAACGAGCGGATCAGAGCATGCTAAACTTATCTACGTCACTAGGTCGTAAGCCCAGCCCAGAGCCATGTATGGCAAGCCTACATCCCAAAGGATTGGTGGACAGAAGCTAGGTGAGCGAAAGACAGCGAATTTGCCCAATCAGAGGTGCCTTATTGACACGTCATGGATATTCACGAGGGACACCGGAAAAACCAGTCGTTCAACCACTAGACCTGTTATAGCTTACAGAAAACAGCGTCAAACAAGAGATCTAGGACATAATTTTTCACAGAAATGACGCACAATGCATTCAACCATAGTGGCGACACAGAAATATGAATAAAAATAACAATGGAAGTTCCCCTTTAAGCCTGTCAGACATCACAACATGACAAATTGAAGAAAAACTGGATATCACTGGATATACCACTCTACATTTAATTCTAAGGGCAGAAGAGTAACAATATTTAACAGTAAGAATGTGCCATTCATATGCACTAATGCAATCTCTGACATCAACGGTCCCTATGTTATAGTTACTAGTAAACTGTTTGACACACTTGTTATTTTGGTTAACCTCTATGCCCCAAACTGGGATGACTCTTACTTTTTAAAAAATCTTTTAGAACTGCTACCGGATGTGAATAATCACCATCTTGTAGGTAGTGACTGTAAATCTAGAATCTAATCCAAATCTAGATAGATCAAAGACCAGTCAAAGCAGCAGGCCAAACACACACCCTAAATCAGCTGCGTCAATTGGAGCCTTTATTCAAACATACAATTTGTCAGACCCATTGCGCGCAATTGATGCTATATCTAGCCACTTTTCCTTCTTCTCATCAGTGCATCACACTTATTCTCGGATAGATTCGTTTTTGCTAGGTAACACTCTTATCCCTTAATAGACATCTTCCTCTCAGAGTCTTATGTGCCACAGCATGTACTGTATGTAGACTGGACTCATCACTAGTCAGATGAAAACTCTCACTTTTCTTTCTGCACAAATAGACCTGTTCTTACATACTAATGATACTCCAGATATAGCAAGTCCACAGTTGGGGAATCTCTTAAGGTACCTACGGGGACAGATCATTTAATATTCTTCCTATAAAAACGCAGAACATGCAAAACATGTTCACGCCTAATGCAATTAATCTTCAATATTGGCTAATAATATGCAGTTCATCCATCTCCAGATTTGTTAAAACAGAAACATATGCTTCAGTCAGAGTTTAATATGCCATTTATAAGAGAAAAAGAGAGACTTGCTAAGGACAGGACAAGACATTTTGTGAACAGGGGAAGAGAGCCAGTAATCTTCTAGCACACCAGTTATGTTGACCTCTGACTAAGATATATATCACCAAAAATCCATCATGAATCTGGACAGACACTAACAAACCATACTAGACTTAACTAGATGTACCACATAGCAGTACATGGTATTACCGCCGCAAGCGGCATGGGATGACCGCCACAGTGTATTGAAGTGTGGGTATGATGGTATGATGAGTTTATGGTAGGTCAGTGTTGTGAGGTGAGAGTTTGTGTAGAAATGATTTGCTGGAAGTGGGCATAGATGTGGGTTTTCAATGAATGACATTCTGTGTGTTTGTGTATATTTTGTGCAGTTCCCACCTTCTTGGTCCAAGATATTGGCAATGCAAAATCCCAATTTTTCTATTTAACTATATCACTAGGCGGCACTACGCAAGTGAGTGTTTATGGGATGGGTCGATACCCCTCTTTAACCCCGGCATGCTAACACAACTTGGACACATTTTTGATGAGTTATTTAGCAAAAACTGTTTTTGGACACCTAACTTCGACAAGAAACATCGCACCCTGTGACGAACTGTCACAAAATTGAAATCGAGATATGGACTTTTGAAGAATTTTAAGCTATGTTTTGAACAATTACAGCGCCCCCTATGGGCCAAATTGTATGCCACATGCTAAGCTTTTAGAGGTCTTTGTGCTAATCGCGCATGCAGTTCCCACCTTCTCGGTCCAAGATATTGGCAATACAAAATCCCAATTTTTGCATTTATCAAAATGTCAAAATGACAAAATGTCACAAAATTTGGTGCATATGAAAAGAAAGCTGTTCAGAGTTGGCATGTCAACTTTGACGAAATTTAAGCAATTAGAAGCCAATATATGGACTTTTAAAGAATTTTAAGATATGTTTTGAAATTTCATTCACATTTTACTTTCAAACGGTTTATCTCAAGATAAATCCTTTGATAATTTTTTTCACAGTTGTTTGTAGATGACATGTACCAAATTTGGTGAGATTAACATCAATGGCCTATGACAAGTTCCTTTGGTTTCACTTTGGCAATGTAAAAAATTTTACGGAAATTCTTTTTGTTGGAAGTTGGCGTCGACCAGTGTTTTCAATGTGTGAGGGTCAATAGATTTTGATGACAAAAAAAATTGGTTGTAAACCTTACCGTTCTCGACATAATAGGAAAAATGACATTTTGTACAATTACAGAGCCCACTGTGGGCCAAATTTTATGACATGTGCTGTGTTATTCAGCAAAAACTTTTGGGTGCCTCCCCTGGACACTGGCACAGCGGGGGGTGGCCCTTTGGTGCCAAAAGCTTCTAATTGCTTGAAAACTTCAAGGGCTACATGCCTACAAAGATTCATGTCCCCCAGAGCTCCAGTGTTCTGGCAATTGTTGACGAAATATCGGCTCAGAGGCGCCTTATAAAGGAAAGCCCCTGGTCTTGATGGGTTTACTACTGAATTCTATAAAGAATTCTGTGCTAACCTGACCCTGTTATTGTGTGCAGTTTTCTGAACGCATACAAAAGGTGCACTCCCACAAACTCAGACAACAACCTCTAATTCTTAAAGGTCAACTTCTATCGTTATTTTATTCATATTGCTGTGTCGCCACTGTGGTTGAATGCATTGTGCATCATTTCTGTGAAAAATGATGTCCTAGTTCTCTTGCTTGACGCCGTTTTCTGTAAGCTAGAACAGGCCTAGTGGTTGAACGACTGGCTTTTCTGGTGTCCCTCGTGAATATCCATGACGTGTCAATAAGGCACCTCTGATTGGATTAAACAAGGAGGGGGGGGGACGGGAAAGGAAAGGAAACGCCCAGCTGAGTGTCCCGCAGCGATATGTTAATAGAAAGTCCGTAAAGTTTGTGGATTCAATAAAATGTCTTCGGAAATACAACCATACGTCTACGACCCTGAGTCAGACGAGGATGAAGATGAAGGCGAACAACCAATTCCGATTCGTTTGTCGAAGAGCGTATCCGAATGGTAGGCTAAAGCATCATAGCACAGAAGCTATATATCGTCGCTGTCGGGCGGAAACCTCGTATGTCCAAAACGGCTACTTTTCAGGGACACACCAAAAAACCTTATATTTTTCTAAATAAATAAATAAATGTTGTAATGTAAAAATTGGCACAACGACTCAAAATATGACCATGTAATCATGTGTTATGCTATTTAGTGACAATTTCCCTGAACCCGTAGTTGAATGGACTTACGAGATTTCTGACCGGCAGATTTAGCAGTAAAATGCGACATAGAAGGTTTGCGCAGCATTGACTAGCGCTTCGCGCAGCGTAACCAGAGTCTTGTAACATCCCCTCACTATATTGAAAGTAAAATAAACACTTATACAGCAACTACAGCGTATCTAACCTGATTGATAAGCTCCCATTAACTCAAAAAGTAGTATTGTTAAAACCTGTAAGTAAACTTACCCGTGTAGGCTACTCACTCCTCTCCACCTATGATTTACCTCGATCTCATGGTTAAACTAACATTAAATCAGCTGTGTAGTCTACCCCACAGGTCCACTAAGTTCAAAATCTCAGAAATGGAGATACGAGGTTTCCGCCCGACAGCGACGATATGTATAATTTTTCACCACGAAAACTTTAGATTGAAGAATTCTTATTTCACTTACCGCTTGTGGAGTGGTGGTTGATCTTATTGACGGAAAGGATCCAGGCTTAATCAACAACAAACCACTGTTGTAGGCTCCCAAATTAGCGAAGTTACTGTCTTTAAAATGCTTGGCACATACAACTAACGAACTGGGATATGACGCTGGTTGTGGCCCACAGATAAATTCCAGCCATTTCTTCCTCACATCTTCATTCTTGGGCAGGTGGTACATAGGAACCGTTTTGCTGCCTCAAACAAAACAGGAGCGTACTTGTTCTGCCATGATGCAAATTCGCTGTTTTTCGCTCACCTAGCTTCTGTCCACTGTTCTTCCTCTGGGATGTGGGCGTACCATACATGGCTCGCATGTGGGCACACCATACATGGCTCTGGGCGAGGCTTACGACGTAGTGACGTAGATAGGTTTGGCCTGCTCTGGTCCGCTCGTATGTCTGTATTTCTATGGTATGTTGACCCTTCAATGACCAGTGAACCCATGAGGGTCGAATTTCATGTCTTGGAGTGCTGCGTGCATATACTGCTTGTTGTGACCCACCACATTGTAAATAGAGCTACTCAAAGTGGTTTTTAGCAGGAGGAGCTCTTTAAAAATCCAAAAGATCCCAGAGAATGTGGCTCCTACCAACCAATTAGTCTACTAAATGTAGGTTACAAAATTCTTAGTAAGGTTCTGGCTCTTCGTCTTGAGAAGTTCATGCCTGCCATTGTACACCCAGACCGGACTGGATTTATTGCAAATTGACATTGATTGTCATTTTTAATGTATGGTGAATGCCCAACTGAAGGAATCTGAATAATAATAAGGACATTGTACATAACATTTTAATGTTACATTTTAATGACACATTTCTTTATTATTATTTTATATTCCTAAGTTATTTTGTATTCTTGTAATTCTTACTATCAAACTCTTTGTAAGACACTTTCCTAAGTACTGGCCATATTTGTATCTGGCTTAAGAGGTGACATGTTAGCTGTTTATTGTAGTCTTGATTGTTGTCCCATTCATTTGGCCGGCTCAGGAACTGCCACATTTCCTGAATTAGCACACAGACGTTGATTGGAACCCATAGCCAAAAGCCCTATTGTAGCCAAGCTATAACAAAGCCTCTTGCCATGTACAGTTGTCTAATGCATATTAATTTAGGGTGAGTCTAAGGGGTTACACCCCTGTTGACCTAAGAGTATTTTACTGGTGGTAAATCTCTAAGTTACAGATATGGATGAATCAACACCGTGAAACTTCTGTCTCTCCATTGGTACCAATGTAAAATAAACCTTGTCCAGATTCTCCACCATGCTGACTGAGCCTTCATAATCATCTATGGTATAACAAAAATTACTACTTTTATTACCCTTTGCCATCACACAGAAGTTATCATTTCTCTTGATGTTGAAAAGGTTTTCGATCATGTGTGGATATTTATTCCCTTCAGATGGATTTTTAACTCTCTAATAGAGTGCAATCAACAGGATTCTTCTTATCTCTCTTTCTGGTCACATTAACTGTATCAAAATGACGGTACTTCCTACATTTTTGTATCTCCTTTGAATTATCCCAACCTTTTCACCCAAAATGTGCTTTAAAAAAATTGACAAAATCAGCTTTCATTTGTAACAATAAAATTGTACAATTTCACAAAACCTACCTACAGGATAAAAAAGAATATGGGGTCTAGCCTTACCAAACTTTTTAGCCCACTACTGGTCAACAAACATAAAAAATTACCCATCAGGCTCTCGGGTGAAGGCCCTGTGTGGGCTACCATGGAGCTACATTCATGTCTTCTAATCTAATCAGTATTCCTAATTAGTTCTCCTCTTCTAGTGAACCTACACAGTTGAGCCTATACAGTAAAAAACCTATAACCCAATACAATACAAACTTGGTTTCAATGTAGGCGTCACTTTGATTGTATACATACATTGACATTTATACCCATAATGTCAAGCTTTCTTTTTCTTCCATCACAGATTTTCACTCAGCTTTCATTCTGCAGTAGACAGGGCATACTGTTCTTTAAGGCCCTTTTTACAAATAACCTATTTATGTCATTTGACAGCTTGGTCAAAAATTACAATATCCTTATTTCACATATCATATATATAAGCTGGAAGCTTGGTCAAAAATATTACCATACATTTCCCCATGTCCCACCAGCCTTCGCCAATAGTGGACTGTCTACAAGCTACAGGAAACCATGATATCATTCAATGCATTGACCCCCCTGTTACTAATCATAAGCCAAAAAAAATGGCGGGACCTTAACATGCATATCTATGAAGCCACCTGCGATTAAGCTATTAGTCGCATTTACCCATCATCCACCTGTATCCATCATCGTCTGCTTATATCCCAAGTCTTTCATCATCTATACTTTATCAAAGCTCGACTTGTTTTCAATGCTCTTGATGCCACCAGTCTCTGGCAATGATGGGGCATATATTCTGGTCATGTAACTCACAACATAATTTCTGGACCTGAATATTTAAGGTATATATTGGGAACTGCCACAGAATAATAGAACCTAATCCATATATGGCATTATTTGAGGTCCATCCAGTAGAATATAACATCAACACATAGTCAAATGACGATGCGTTCTCTTCACTGCTAACTCGACAACTGATCCTTTTTGGATGGAGGGCCACTCATCCCCCCTCTTTTGTGAAATGGACATGTGAAGTTATGATGGCACTTCAAATGGAGAATTTGAGAGCTGCCTTGACTGGTTCAAATAAAAAATGATAAAACATGATCTCCATTTATTAGCAGTGTAGAAAAATATCCTTAGTCTAAACTTCTCAGCAGTTATCCCACCCTCCTTGAAGTGCAAAGAGCTTGTATAGGATTTGTGTTTTTTATCATTTCATTAACTGCTGAGCGTTACCGTCTGTAGTATTTGTTTTGTCAGTATTTGCTTTGGTTTCATTACTCTGTTTTCATTGTGTTGTTTTGTTCTGTTACTAGAATAGTTAAGGTCTCTTCTGTTGTATTGTACTGCATTAAGTAAATATCAGAAATAGTGTTAAAAAAGGCTTTTTATCTGGGAAATTGAAACAATCAATTTAATCTTGCATTTTTCTAAGATCTCTTTCTGTCCACTGAATCCTCTTCCTCCCTCTCTTTCCATGTCACAAACTTGTTTTCCTGTCTCCTCTGACTATACCAGATGCCTCTGAAATCACATTAGCCCTCCGAGAGCCACACCACTGCCTGATAGTGGCCTCTGCAGCATAGGTGAGCAGAAGGGATCTCTCACCAATGACGTCAAGACCACTGATAACAGCCGCCAAGAGCCTGTGTGCTTTACCTCAACACCAAACAAACTAACGACTACTGATCCTGCCCGGTCCAAAAATAAAACAGCAACAAAAACAACAACATATAAGACAGAGATAAAGACTGAGTGATGCACAGATACACACCATATGACAAGCTAAAAGGGTCTTTGATTTCTAGAACACTTCTCTTTAGAGATTCAAAGAGACACCGACTGAAACAGCTGAACCAACTCTCATTATCATATATCAACTTTTGTCAAAGAGTGGATCGAGCCACAAAGCTGTACAAAATACACAAAAAACCTGACAGTTTTTAACAGGCTCTGCACTAGTTCCTATAAAATGACAGTAGGTGGTAGAGACAGTACATACAACATCTTTGGGTATTTTCACATCTTCGGTTCCCATGGACACCATCTCCATGACAGAAAGGGCCCGGGCCAGGTAGCCGCGCGTCCACATCAGGGGCATCTGCCGGAACACTGCATGGATTCCCTTTGTCATCTCCATCTTCCCTGTAGAGGAAAAATCCCATGACAACATGATGGGTTTACTTAAACAAGGCTGGAGGAAGAAGGCTTTAAAGAAAAATAGCTGTAGATTTAAGATGCTCTACATTCACTTTAGCAACGACCCAGTGATGTGCTAGCTGGCTTGAAAAGCTCTGATGCAGTCCCCCATATTTGTTTCAGCTATTTACTAAACTAGATGTACTGCATAGTGGTACATGCGTGGTTGCTGCTTGGTGGTGATTTTTGGCTACTCTACAAAATAAGCTATTTTAATTATCAAATGTTTAATTTCTACAGCACTGATGTGTAGCGCATTCACAAATCTGGGTTTTAAATGGTTATGTGTAGGTCTAACTGGTGAACTTTGACCACTAGAGGAGCTCCTGAGTAGGAAATTGTGGTGTGAGATAATAGTGCTGTGTCATTCTATGCCGACATTTCTATGCACACATATTCTGAATATTAATCTATTATGTAAACAGTTTTGCTCATTGAATTTTTTGATACCATGTGAACCAAAGCTGGGTGAAAACAAAGCCTACACTACTTATGTGCTTAGAAACTGGCATAGGATTGTTAACTGCCCTTGACAAGTGGATGCAAGGAAACGCAAGTGTCGGAAGAGAGAATTTTTTTAATGTATTCCCTAAAGTGGGACAAATGAAGTGTGAAGCATGTTTTAGTCCTAATACAGTAAGACACACAGAAATGAAAACTTCTGGCAACAACTTTACTTTAAGAAAATCAATACGCATTCTTAACTTAAAGGACAACAGGTAACAGTTAACACACGAATATATTCTTTCAAAAGTGTGCTAGCCCATTACACCCGTCATTATCAGTGACATGAACTGAAGTGAAGCAGCCAATGAGAGTGATCTCCATTACCAACATCCCTGCGCCAATGTGGAATCAGTAACAAACCAGCCATTAAATGTCTTCCTATGCCAGCCGCACTTCCCAAACCCCTCACATTTGGCACGACGACGCTCAAAGACTGCCCCACTATCAGATGGCCAGTGTCGGGGTGGTGTTCACACCCCTTTGTGTCGTCAACGTTAATGCATTAACTCGTGATTCATTTTAATAAAATGAACACACATTAAGGACAAATGCCTCCACGAGATGCTAATTTGCCACAGGTGACCCAACGTACCGTAAAGCTGCTATTGGAGAATGGGCCTATGCCTTTAAAGCTAAACCAACTAGTTTTTTCCTCTTCGGTTGCCCTACAGGTTGGAAGCGCAACTGTCCATGTCGTGAATGCTTTAGCTTACTACAGCCATACCGTCGCATGTGACAGCCATACCATCACATGCATGCTTATCCAGTTTGCTTGGCATCATTTATGCAGCACCGGCTTTGGAAAAAAAAAAACTATGTCCTCAGACAAGGTGGAGTAAACCATGTTGTTTGACTTTATGAAAGTATGATGTACAGCAACATGAGAATGAAAACAAAGTAGGCCTATGTGACATTATTTGCTATTTCAGTCTAGCAATAGCATGATGGGTTTACACAAAAGATGGAAAATAAAAAAAAACTGGGTCCAACAGTTTATCACATAATAGCAATTTGCACTGTCTTGAGTGAAAATCTTGAGCATGTTATTGGGGGAACACATTGCATTTTAGTGACTGGATTGCTACATTACTGAGATAGTGGGAAAAATGTCCTTACTGCCCCGTTAGCGTTTCCTTTTCTAGAGTAACTAAAGTTCTAACTTACGATTCATGCCTGCAAGTGGTTGATAAGTTCAGGAAGAACAAAGCCATGACCATGTGCAAACTGGTCCACTCTAGTTCAACCTCTGTCACAGTTTTCTTTTCCTTGCCTCCTCTGACATAGACATAACCTGGTAAACCAACCCCTCATACTTCACTTTGTTTTTGTACAGAGGGTCTGGCGGTACTGTACTGAGAAACATTTTTCTTCCTAGAGGTGTGGACTGTTGAAATTTGAAATGATTGGATTCGCCTTTCCCCCAATCGTTAACGTCTAATCGTGACGTTAGCTGTTAGCCCGGAAACTAACGCACTAACAACTAACGGAGCAAGCTGGAAGATTAAACCTTTTCCCAAACCACGTGGGGAGTAGGGCCATGACGTCTCTTCCACAAATGAAACTCCTCTAACATTCCTCTTGCTCCGACTTTAATTCTTTAATGCCACAACAGACTGAATGGCCTTACTTACGTTGTTCTCTGCTGCCATTGCCAAGCTACATCCACAGATAGACTACAAGTAAAATGTAGCGCACACAATGATGTCATCGCTCATGAACACTCCCTCTGTCCACCGATTTGCTCGGATTGAGTCTGTCTACAACCGGTGTCTGAATGATAGCAGCACCAGACCCTTTGTACAACACAAAGTGAAGTACAAGGGGCTGGTGTACCAAACATAGACCACCTTTCCTCTTCTTTGCAGGCATTTTAAAAGCTGACTAAGTATCTTCCATTTTTATGCACCTGCTGAGTCTACTCCACTTGCACCACCTATTGGCTATTTTAACACCTCCAAACTTGTTTAGTGCAGTTTCAACCTAAGGAGGGCAGCAAGGTGCATTCAGGAGTGCCTTTACAAGTTACATGTTGATGAACCTCAAAAAGATTTTGGAAATATTATTTTAAGGTTGAAAAAACTACTTAGTCTTGCTTTAAGGGTTGGTTATATGTACAGTATGTCACAAAAGGTAGTACACCCCTAACATTTTTGTACTTTTTTTTATTATATCTTTCCATGGGAGATGTCTAAACATATAATACTTTTCTACAACGTAAAGTAGGCAGTGTACAGCTTATATAACAGTGCAAATTTGCTGTTCCCTCAAAATAACTCAACACACAACCATTAATGTCTAAACCACTGGCAACAAAAGTGAGTACACCCACCCAGTGAAAATGTGGACTGCCTTAACTCTCTTGGGCATGGAGTTCACTAGAGTGTCACAAGTTGTCACTGGAATCCTCTTCCAGTCCTACATGACGACATCACGGAGCTGACCTTGAGCTTGAGACCTTGAGCTCCTCCACCTTCCATTTGAGGATGCCCCACAGATGCTGAATTGGGTTCAGGTCTGGGGACATGCTAGGCCAGTCCATCACCTTCACCCTCACCCAAGGCGTGGTCATCTTGGAGGTGTTCTTGTGGTCGTTACCATGTTGAAATACCTCCCTGCGTACCATCATGCTCTGCTTCAGTATGTCACAGTACACATTGGCATTCATGGTTCCCTTAATGAAGTGTAGGTCCCCAGTGCCGGCAGCACTCATACTGCCCCAAACCATGACACTTCCTCCACCATGCTTGACTGTTAGCAGGACACAGTTGTCCTTGTAATCCAAATTCCCAATCACAATTTGGACATTTTCACATACGGGTGTACTTAGTCACTCAGGGGTGTACTGTTGCCAGTGGTTTAGACAGGAATGGTTGTGTGTTGAGTTATTTTGAGGGAACAGCAAATTTGCACTGTTACATAAGCTCTACACTGCCTACTTTACGTTGTAGAAAAGTATTATATCTTTAGACTTCTCCCATGGAAAGATATAATAAAAAAAGTACAAAAATATTAGGGGTGTACTCCCTTTTGTGACATACTGTATATCTAAACGGGAGTGGGTGTGGTCGACGTGGGTCAGAGTCAAAACAACTGTGTTTAGGCAAAGTCTTTCTGATTTGGGGCAGATGTGTATCATGCAGCCAAAGCATTGTGTTACATAACTAACCTTCAAATAGATTAAATAAACCCTCAGTCAAGTCTGCTCTGATGTTCATTGTGCTCAGAGAGCTGAATGGGTATTAGGCTACCTGAAAAAAAGAAAGTTGTATTCGGCCCTGTGTCTCTCACTATGGTCAGGGACAGAACAAGAAATGCGACACTGCAAATAATAGCAGAGATCCAAATGCCCGGGCAAGCAACACATTTGGGCAATAAACGGCAGTCTTAAAATTAGTCTGGGTCTGATTTTCTCCTTGTTGTTTTATTTAGCTTATCCAACTCTGCCATCCTGGACTGTAACATAAAAAACCACATGCTATGCTTCTTTTCACACACAAAAAACTTCTGTGTCTAAAGGTTGACTAGGGTTAGCCAACACTTCTCCACTGATAAAAGTACACATGATAAATTGACAAATGACAATGAAAGACTTATTGGAAAATTCTTTTTTTTGCCCATCATAATACTGCGAGCTATTATTGACAGAGCATAAAGAAAAAATCTTGCCAGACCTACAGACCTATATGTTTCATTTTGTTTAGTTTTTTCTGTTCTGTCTATTCAGATTAGAGGTAGGCCTATGATATGCATGTGTGCACAAGGATGTTGTGAATAACAAGACTAGACACTGCAACTGGTTCTTTTAAAAAGTGTTCCCATGCACATGCCTTTGGATAATTTTTCTTTACAAAAAAGGAGAATTCTAAGACTTTAAATGTGTGATTGTGATTTTTAAATCAATTGACTGCAGTGTTTTTTCATTGTTGGACGTGGGCATGGACAGGTGATTTTCATGCAAGAGGTTCCACTGAATACAAGAAAAAATCATTTTGGTTTAAAACCGGTGTTCTACAGATAATAGCCAAAATGTGATCTTGGTAAACTACAGCGCCTACTATGAATGAAATTCCATGGTACTTGGCAAGCTTTCAGAGGTTGATTGTACATGACAGATTTTGTGCAGTTTCAGACTTCTCTGTCCAAGATACTGGCAAATCAAAATCCCATTTTTACATTTACCCATTTTACTAGTTGGTGCTATGCTACAAAAAAGTATTTATGGGTAGGGTTGATACGCCTTTGTGACACTGACATACCAAAACAAATTCAATGTTTTGGATGAAGTGGTTGGTGAGTTGTTTAATAAAAACCTTTTCCAGACTAGCTAACACTGCGCCCTATGACAAAATTTCACAAACTTTGGCATGCATGCTAAGAACACTGTGTGGATATAATGTGTCAGGTTTTATGAAATGCGGTCAATTAGAAGGCAAGATATTGATTGCCACGCTATTTTAAGCTACATGTTTAATTTTGATTGTGGTGTAACTTTAAAACAACTCATCTCAAGATATATTCTTGGATAATTTTGTTGTCATCATCTGCAGTTGATGTAAATTTGGTGGGATTTGTATGAATGCCCTATGACAAGTTTGTTTACTTTCACTTTTATGGCTTTAAAGTTTGTGGGAAATTATTTTTGTTGGAAGTAGGCATGGATGGGTTTTTTTAAATGCATGAGGTTCAAGGGATTTTAAGTCCAAAATATATTTTTTTAACCAAAGTGTTTAGATAATTTTGTAAAAATACAGCATCCCCTATTGGCCAAGTTTCATAGTACTTCACCAATTTTGTGCAGCTTCTGCCTTCTCGAATTCCAATTTTTACATTTACCCATTTCACCAAGTGGCACCCCACTACAAAGAAGTGTTCATGGGCTGGGATGATACACATCTGTAACACCAACATACTAATTGTCTTGGGTAAAAAAATATGTAGAGTTTGCATGTCAAGTTTGGCCAGATTTGAGCAACTACAAGCCAAGACTGCCATGGACTGACAAACATTTTTTACCTATGTCTTTAATTCTGATTGACATGATAGGGTTCATCTCAAGATAAATCCTTTGATAACTTTTTGTCAGCATAGTCTGCAGATGACTAGGTGGTGCTATGCCATAAGTAAGTGTGTATGGGTTGGGTTGATACTCCTTCATAACACCGACATATCACAAAAAAATTACTTTGTTGGGTGACAGTCAATAGGCTCTATTTTCATGATCATATGCGCATTGTCTAAAGTCTGTGGCGCAAGTTGCTTTGGGGGCGTTCGACACAATTTGGTAATTCGAAGGATGGGGAAAAGCGAACATCGCGCCAGGTGCATGCTTCAAAAGGGTTGGTCTTAAATTACTTCATTAGTCATGGGTGTGTTTTGGGCGTAACATACAATTAACCAATCAGAATTTACCGGTATACGTTCATTCCCTGTAGAAGCCAGCGGGCCATTTTCCATGGCCTTTTGCCATTACGATGGCGGATTTACCCGGATGGCAGGAGTTATTCGGTGGAGGAGACCGATCTGCTCATGCGTGAACTAAAAACGTGTGAGCAGTTAATCTTCGGGGACGGAAAAAATCCCCCCAAACCTACGTGGGTCAAGGAAGTATGGGAGGAAATATCTTCAATTGTGTCCTCCTCCTTTGGCAAGAAGAGAATTTCCGAACAGTGCCGAAAGCGGTACAACGACGTTAGAAGACGGGGAAACAAAAGCTTTCAACTCAAAGCAAACATCAAAAACAAACGGAAGGTGGAGGTCCATCAAACCGTTAGTCCATTAGTTTTCTTTTTGCTGATTTATCCATTTCATTTCTTACAACTTGACACGCTGTGTATAAAAAAAAAACTGCAGAACATTGCGATACATTTGTGCCTGTTTGCTTACTAAAACATTGAAAAACATTTTTTTTTGGAGGGGGGGGGAGACCTCATCTCTCTGGCGCAGCAGCAGGTGCATTTGGGTTCAAAGCACTGTGTGCCCCTAAAATAGCTTTCAGCAATGCGCAACTGACTACAGACCTGGTTTTTGTTGGTCTTCAGTGAATTTGGTTTTTGCATCCTTCGCTTTGCGCCAGACCACACCTCTTCTTTTTGCTGACACACCCGTAAGGGCACAGTGTTATCTGTTATCTAGACAATGTGATTTTTTGCCTGAAAAAAATGAACAATACGCTGGCACAGAATAGTAATGACAGCATACGCATGTCGCGAATGCACAGTGCACCGCAGTAGCCCATCACTGCAAAGACCAAACACAGTACAACACAGTCAAACATCCAGAGCCACATACCGATGAAAGCACAACCTAAGCACTGAGCGCTCATGCCCAGCGAGTTGTCCTGTTTCAGTCCTGCAAGGAGGAGACATGCTCCCAGGTTTCTCTTCTCCTCCAACTGCAACACAGACAGCCTCCATCATTAGCTTAATAAAAAGACGTTCACACTAAGAACTATAACTACAAGAATAACTATAGTGATGTGTTTTTACAAACCATTCTACTGTTAGTAAATGGTGGAGGTCACACCTCAACTATAACAACAATATCATTGAGATTACTTTCATATTGATTTGATGAACAAAAACACTGTAGCCAATTGAAAACCATTAGAATTTACAGGAAAACACACCAGTGGGGTATTCCAGAAAGCAGGTTTAGTTAACTCAAAACAAGTGGTAAGTCTACTAGAAGAGTCCTTTGTTTAGCATTGCTAGAAGAATAAACTGATAAGACTTGTCTATTAGAAGAGTTACCACCAATTCTGAGGTAACTTCGCTGGGTTAGTTAGTAAACCATCTACTTGAAATAACCCCCAGGTGTTGCTCCCTTGTTTATACTGACATTGAGAATCATTACATTGTCATTTTTTTATGTTGACACCCATATTGTTACAGTGATCGTAGTTAAAAGTTCTTGGTTAACCACTAACCACTATTAAGGCCCAAGGGTGCCTTAGGGTACTCACTGAGATGTTGGGCTTGAGAGAGAGGTATTTGCTGAGGGCAAACAGGGAAAGAATCTGAGTGGTGGGATGATCAAATCCCTCCTGCAGCATCACCTCTTCCACGACAGAACATGCTCCTGCACACAGATACCGAACGCACACACAGCCACACACACAAGGACAAACACGCACACAAGGGATGAGACAATTCATTGTTTTTGCAATTAACTGCAAACAAAAATGTCATGATTACTTAATTGTAAAACCTCCCCAACACAGTCATGACGACATTCTTGAAAAATATATGTTGTAGTGGTAAAAAAAACAGGTTTAGGCTTTTTCTATAGCCTCCTATGTTCCTATCCATTTTCCCACCAAGATGAAAGCAGGTGTAGCAGTGTCAGACTCACAACCCATATCCAATGAATGCAGAGTTTGACTGGAAATTGTTGCCGGTTTATTGTAAATAAACAAAATATAAATGCAGTGGCTTGCAATGTCTTTCAATATTTCAACAAAGCAGGCAGCGTGATTTAAAGACCCAAGTTCACAGCAATGTGTTGAGTTAAGCCAGTTGAGTCGAGTCGAGGCTGAGTTCAGGTTGAGCTTGAGTCGAGGTTGAGGTTGAGGTCAATGACTGTAACCTGCTGGCCTGCCTTCCTCCTGTCATGCGCATTTGCCGTCCATTAATACAGTTGTGGTGGCACCAATACCACCTGTAGGGGGTGCAGTCACACAAAATGGCAGACAACAACAAAAAATGAGCCAATACAAAATAAACTTAAATGAGGCTCCTGGTAGGTGAAACTTTAGACTAAGTGGTGCAACTCGCACAGAACTAAAATAAAGTTACACCTGCAGCACTCATGTGTGGCCACCGGAGCCAACTACACAACACTGCTGCTGTTTTGACTGCAGTATTCCTGCATTTATTTATTTATATGATTTATTTCCCCCAACAAAGTATGAATGTATGAAAGTGACTCCAAATTGTCATTGTGATTACACAGTGCACACCTCTGCATTAAAATTTGACCTCTGCATTAAACCCATGACACTCGTGAGCAGGGGACAGCCATGACAACGGAAACAGTGTTGGGATTCTTCTCACAGCAGCATGGGTTTATGTATGGGAACATTGGAGGAGAAGATGTTCTTACATGGCTTTTAGTATTTTACTATTAAAATAATAACTGAAATACTACAAAATAATTAATACAAACCGCATTGATCACATCTACCATCTTCAACAAAGATAGTTGATTTGGAAAGTTCACTGAATCATACTTAAACATGAGAAAACATGATTTACATAAAACTTACTGGTGACTAAATCCTCTTAACTATGAACTAGATGTACCGCATAGCGGTACATGGTATGACCGCCGCAGTGTATTGAAGTGTGGGAACTGCAGGTATGATGAGTTTGTGGTAGGTCAGTGTTGTGAGGTGAGAGTTTGTGTGGAAATGATTTGTTAGAAGTGGGCATTGATGTGGGTTTTGAATGAAGTACATTGTGTGTGTTTGTGTATATTTTGTGTAGTTCCCACTTTCTTGGAAAAAATCACAATTTTTGCATTTAACTATATCACTAGGTGGTGCTATGCTTCAAGTGAGTGTTTATGGGATGGGTCAATACGCCTCTTTAACACCGGCATACTAACACAAAATCATTGTCTTGGTCAAAATTTTTGATGAGTTATTTAACAAAAACTTTTGTACACCTAGCTTTGATGGGAAACATTGCACCCTGTGACAAAATGTCACAAAATGTGGTGCACATGTAAAGAAAGCTGTTCAAAGTTGTCATGTCAACTTTGAGCAAATATGAGCAATTAGAAGCCGAGATATGGACTTTTGAAGAATTTTAAGCTATGTTTTGAATTTTGATTGACATGTAACTTTGAAACAGTCCATCTCAAGATAAATCCTTTGATAACTTTTTGTCAGCATTGTCTGCAGATGACATGTACCAAATTTGGTGAGATTCACATGAACGGCCTATGACGAGTTCATTTGGTTTCACTTTCACAATGTTAAAATTTCACGGAAATTCTTTTTGTTGGAAGTGGGCGTCGACCAGTGTTTTCAACGCGGGAGGTTCAATAGATTTCACGACAAAAAAGAACTGCTTGTAAACAGTACTGTTCTGTAGATAATAGGCAAAACGACATTTTGTACAATTACAGTGCCCCCTATGGGCCAAATTTTATGGCATGTGCTGTGCTTTTAGAAGTCTTTGTGCTGATTGTGCATGGCATATTTTATGCAGTTCCCACCTTCTCGGCCCAAGATATTGGCAATACAAAATCCCAATTTTTGCATTTACCCCTATCACTAGGTGGCGCTATACTTCAAGTGACAGTTTATGGGCTGGGTCAATGCGTCTTTGTAACCCTGACATACTACCACAAAATCACTGTCTTGGGAAAAAATGTTGATGAGTTATTTTAAAAAAAAACTGTTTGTGGACACCTAGCTTCGACAAAAAACATTGTTCTCTTTGACAAAATGTCAAAAAAATTGATGAGCATGATCAGAAAGCTGTTTAGAGTTGGCATGTCAATTTTTACCACATTAGAGCAATTAGAAGCCAAAATATAGACTTTTGAAGAACTTTAAGCTATGTTTCAAATTTTCATTCACATATAACTTTTAAACGGTTTATCTCAAGATAAATCCTTTGATAACTTTTTGTCACCAATGTGTGTAGATGCATGTACCAAATTTGGTGAGATTCACATGAACGGCCTATGACGAGTTTGTTTGGTTTTGTTTTAGCGATGTTAAAATTTCACGTAAATTGTTTTTGTTGGAAGTGGGCGTCGACCAGTGTTTTCAATGCGGGAGGGTCAGTAGATCTCACGACAAAAAAGAACTGCTTGTAAACATTACCGTTCTCTAGATAATAGGCAAAACAACATTTTGTACAATTACAGCGCCCCCTATGGGCCAAATTTTATGGCATGTGCTGTGCTTTTAGAGGTCTTTGTGCTTATCGTGCATGACATATTTTGTGCAGTTTCCACCTTCTCGGTCCAAGACATTACCAATATAAAATCCCATTTTTCGCATTTACCCATATCACTAGGTGGCGCTACACTTTAAGTGAGTGTTTATGGGCTGGGTCGATACGCCCCTGTAACACCGACATATCACAAAAAATTCATGTTGTTCGGTGAAACATTCACTGAGCTATTCAGCAAAAACTTTTCGGCGTCTCCCCCTCTTTGATGGACACTGGCACAGTGGGGGGGGGGGGTGGCCCTTGGGGGCCAAAAGCTCCTATTCGCTCAAAAACTTCTAGGCCTACATGCCTACAAAGATTCATCTCCCCAGTCATCTCCCCAGTCATCTCAGAGTTCCAATGTCCTGGCAATCGTTGACGAAAAATCGGTGAAAAAAAAAAAAAAAAATAATTAATTAAAAAAAAGGGAAAAAAGTCTCGGCAACACTATAATGACTGTATCGCTAGCTTCGCTAGCGGCGGTCATAATGAACCACACAGTTCTGCCTATACTAGCACTAGAGGTCAGTATTCAGTCAACAATAGTCACTGTGAATTCAGTAAACAACTCACAATGGTGCAAGTGGACATAAAGCCTCCACTGTTACACTAGCCTCTCTGCGAGATGATGTTAGGCTGGGCTACATGCCACTGGCTAGTAATTTCCTTCCCTTTCCTGACCCTAGATCAATAAAGATAATTTTATAATATTAACTAGATGCAACGCATAGCGGTACATGGCATGACCACTGCAGTGTGCTGTAAAGTTCACCTCAAAAAAGGAATTATAGTGCCCCTTTGGAAAGAATGTTGTTCTGTACTTCTAAACCAAAAGGTCATTTTTTTGTATAAAAAGTAGTGTGTGATCCTGCATGGCAAATTTTATGCAATAATAATTTTCTCCACCCAAGATACTGGCAGTTCAAGTTTTCTATGAATTTATGACAATGTTTAACATTTTTTGAAGGCGTGTCTGCAGATGACACAAATTTCTCGTATCATCTGGATGGACTTGTTTTGATAAGAGCCTAAGAAAGGTGGTGCTGCAGTTCAACAACCATTGCAGAATCCTTCTTAAAGTCTGTTCCTTTTATTCCCATTTCAAAACAAGCCACGGAGTTGAAAGGGGGTATTTAATCTCCAAAGATATAATGCCAGATCAGGTTGTGGAACAACCTGGAATTTTTTATTAATGAAAAATACACCACCGCAATTAGGGTTGCACACAGAGAAAGCGAACACTGCCCTGGTTTAACACTTTGTTATTAAAACTTATTAAGCAAAGGGATGCAGCCCTGAAAAAATCACTTAGGTCTGGTCTAGATACTGACCGCCTGTTATACAAAGGCCTTAGGAACAAGGCCACATCAGAATTTAGGAAGGCCAGAGCAAACTACTTTCTTGATATTATCAAACAAGCTAAAGGTAATTCAAAGTTATTATGAGAACTATTGATCAACTCTCAGGAAAGGAATGCAAAGAGAGTGTACCCCTTAATCTTAAAATAAATGGCACATGGCAAAATGATAGTCTAATAATTGCAAATAGTTTTAATGATTATTTTATTAACTCTGTTTTAGAACTTAGAACTGGGTGGCAGCACATCAGTACCTTGCCCATCAACTAATCTAGATAGATCTTGTGCAATCTCTCTCTGGGATTTTAATACTATAGATGAAGGAAAAATAAATCAAATTTTATCAACAATATCCACTTCCAAAGCTAAAGACATCTGGGGCATGGACACCTTTCTCCTGAAGAAATTTAAAGAGGTCTTAACCACCCCCATAGCTTACATTGTAAACAAGTCTCTAGAGGAAAATTATTTTCCTAATGTGCTAAAAACAGCTATAGTGACTCCTATCTTTAAAGATGGGGATAAACAGGATATCACTAATTATAGACCCATTAGTATATTGCCGGCCATTTCGAAGATAATGGAAAAAACAGTTGCCGAACAGCTAGTTAAGCATTTAAACACAAAAAAACTCCTACGTACGACAGGTTATGCCTACAACAGCAATGACAACTTTGTGAGGGCGGCCGCGGCGCCTCCCTTAATACAGTGGCCAAAAAGCGCATTGACAGTGTAATCAAAATACCCCTTGGAGGGGCCCCCTCTATTGCCGTCAACCAAGGTAAGTGGATACTTGTGCTCTACAATGCCACTGTATGGCCGAAAAGAGCAATTTCGGGGTAGTCGAAATACCCCTCGAAAGGCCCCCCTCCAGTTAGACATCGGCGAAGTCGCGCTGATATTTGAACAAAGTTAACAATGAAGCGAACTTATGCAATAGGGAGCCAGAAGAGGAAGAAGAGAAAGGAAGATTATGAAAAGAAACACTGGTAAGTGTAATCAATCATGAACATTTGTGCCAGCAAGGGTATAATGTGTAATTTAGAAGGGTCATAGCGGCTGGAGAAAGAAGAAAACATGACAGCTAGCCACCTAACGGATAGCTGTGTTTACAGTGCTATAACAGTAGTTAGTGTAGCCTAAATGTATTTTTCATGCAAGACACGTTGCGGACTGGCTATAATAAACTGTAATATATGCTTGTCTAATAGGCCAGAGATGGCCAAATTCTTCCAGATTTACTTTTCTTGTGTTCATCGAAATGTCAACAGGCAGAGGATCACGGTCACCATCTTAGTTTTCAGCGACGGTGCCATTGCATTCGCCATCCTTAGGCTACATCTATTAATGTGTCGTGTGTCACAACAAGTTGTTCTGATGTCTGAAACACTCAACTGCCTTATAAGTTAATTACTTCGGTTGGATTGGATATTGATGTAGGCAGTAATTCAGTCAGTCAAACCGAACTTTGGGCAAGCAAGCTGTGCTAAGTTTAACCCAATCAAACACACTGCTAAGAAGAGCATTGAAAATGTTGTGTCCTTTTTTTAAATCTTGGCCGTTTCTGTTGAATGACATGTTGACATGGTGCCTGACATGTTACCTAGCCTATCCTAAGGCATGATTAGAACAGTAGCCATGGAAGGAGTAGCCCATGCATTGTAACTTTGAATGTCAATCGCAGGTTAACACTATCTGAAAAATATTTCATTTAACTACAATTAGTGTGTTCAGTACTTAGAAGTTTCAGTACTTAGTAATTAATAGTATTTGGTGTGATCTGCATATGTAATATTGTTTTTTATTAGTGTTATTTGTATATTTAATATTTTGTGTCTTTTTTTATTGTTCCATTTTATAACTTTTGCACAAGTTTGTTTTTGTAATATTAAGAATTTATATTTAAGTAAAGATGGCCAGAGTGGCGGCAATAAGTCTTCAATGTTCCTCTGTTCTTCAGTGGGTAGACTGGTATAAAGCGGGTGGAGAGGACGGGTGTCGGGGGGGGGGGGGGGGGGGGGGGGGGGTGTAGGGAGGGGGGCCCCCAAAAGAGCCTTTGCCTTGGGCCCCCAAATACCTTGAAACGGGCCTGTCTGTTGTTCAGCACTTACATAACTGACCTCCCATCTGTATGTGATGGTGTGGAGGTACTTATGTATGCTGACGACACTGTATTATACACACACGGCAAAGATCCGGTACAGGTGGCCAATAAACTGACCCAAACATTAACTAAGGTCTCAACGTGGTCAGAAAACTCCTGTCTCACTCTAAATACCAACAAAACTGTTACAATGTATTTTCACAATAGATTTAAACTAAATGTTGTTCCAGACATATATGTTGATGGAACAAAGCTAAAGAATGTTAATGAGTTTAAATATTTAGGTGTGACCTTAGACTCCACTCTTAATTTTAGTAGAAACACATTAAAAAGCTGGGTAGTACTGTAAAGTATAGCATATCCAATTTTAGACATATTCGTAATTCACTGAGTATTGATGCTGCTGTGACCTATGTCAATGCTATGATTATTATTATGTCCCACTTGCACTATTGTTTATCAAGCTGCTCCCAGGCCAACAAGACTGTCTTAAAATCCATTGATTCTCTATACAAGCAGGCCCTGAAGGTCTTAGATAGAAGATCTTTTCAATACCACCATTGTCCTATACTGGGCAAGTATAACATGCTCACACTTGAAAACATCATACAATTTCCTGATCTGCGGCTAATTCATAAAATCATTCATGATGCAGCACCCCCACCTCTAAGAACATTTGTTCAACCCTGCTCTGAACAGATGAGCAGAACGTCAAGATCCACCATTGTAGTCTCCCAATTCGACGAACTGCTTTCGCTCAATCAGCCTTCTCTTTCAGGGCAACCAAAACATGGAATAGCCTACCCAGTGACCTAAAAAGTATTACTGATTATCAGGCCTTCTCAAGGGGTGTGAATAATGGATATTAACCAACCAGTATTATCAACACTAATCATATAGTTTTTAATTCAACATATGACTCATAACTGTATGCCATCTTAGTGTGTGTGTGGGTGTGTGTGTGTGTGGGTGTGTGTGTATGTGTGTGGGTGTGTTGTTTGGGGCTATGAACCCATGGCCTATGGATGTGCTTATTTGTTCATGTACTGTATTTTAATTTTTGTTTTACCTGTCCAGGGACTACAGATGGAAATTAGCTATATAGCTATAATCTGGCACAAGCCATCTTTTTACTTCTGTAAACAATGTCTATTGTGCATGGTCCCTGCTGAACTAAACTAAATAAACTAAACTGAAACTAATGTTTCTGGAAATTTCATTCCATGGGAATTAACTAGAATTTGTAGGGAATTTATGGGAATAAACTGGGGATTATCAAAGTTGAAGGTTAAGAACACATAGTTGGTGGAAAAAAAATAATATAGCGTAATCTTGTCTTAAACAATCAGATTTCACGTGAATACAGTTAAGTATAGTATGTTATTCCCCAATAACAGGGACATAGCACACTACCTCCTGCACAGCTATTGAGGCCACACTGCCTACATGCATTGTGCATTTCTCCATCACATGCGCAATGATTTCTAGAATTCTGCTACATTCTACTAAATCTACTTTTCTAAACCCACAATACAGATACTAGTCAAATGTTTTTGTTCAGTGAAAAAAAAAAAAAGGCATTGATAAAAGTCTACTTACAAATCTGAGTCATGTTTTGTAAGTGTATCCTTTTGCAACAATGTGTGCTTATGACAAAATAAAATGTTTATATTTCTATTGGTAAATGACTCATGTTTCTTTAGATCCTCACAAATTTCCTGTCAGTTCCCATTTATTCCCATAAATTCCCAAAAATCCCATAGTTCCTGTGGTTTCCAATTTGGAATATTTCCAAAATTGCCTTAGTAACGTTTCCTTGTAAAGTTCGTTGAAATTTACCAATTTGCCCCTTTGTAACCCTAATCACAATACAAAGTTCCTACAAGATTCTACTTCTCCAGAAACAAAGCCAGATCTAGCATTTCAAAAGGGCAATGACGCGGTAGTTTAGCGACCGGAAATCTACCTCAGTCACTGTCAACATGGCGAACATGGAGCAACGGCAACATTTCCATGCAGCTATAGCTGCTGTTTTGGAAGAATTCAAAGGGAAGTTCTGTCTGAAAATAGAGCAAAGGGCAGCCCTTGAAGCGTAATTGCAGGAAAGGACGTTTTCGCAATGCTATCGACCGGCTTCAGTAAAAGTTTGATTTAACAGTAAGCCCCGCTGGTAGGCAAGTCAACAGGGTTTTGTGAGAACCCTGTTGTGATCATTTCGGACACAGTTCTTGAGCCCCAGCCCACGCACACACACATGTTCTGGTGATAGCTATGATATAAGTATGAATAACGACGCGCACTCAGGTAAGTATCATCTCAGTCTCAGTGTATTGCTCTAACTTCCGGGGTCGCTGCTTATCATATTAAAAGTCAGTCAGTGAGCTAGACCCCGTAACATCCTCCTTTACAAAACAAGAAGACCTTAATGCATAAAGAAACACCTGAACATTGTGGCAGTTAAACTTGCCTAAGATGAATAAACAAACCTGTTTAACAAGTCATTAACATTTCACTTTAACATTGACATATAATTTTTTTTTTTTTTTAAGTGGTACATTCATCTTGTCATATATTTTTTTTCAAGTGCCTGAGTATGCAGCTCACAGAATCAGTCTCTGAGGCCCTAGTGTAAGTGCCGGTGGGGGGAGAATGCTGCTGCCCGCGTGTTGGGGGAGCAACAGGACCTGGCAAGGCAGGGCTGGACACAACCCCTAGTGCTTGGGGCATTGAGGGTGTGGGTTGCATTTCAAGTGCTGATGTGTGTGTGGTGTGTGGTGTCGGTGTGGGCTCAAGTGTGTCAAAAGCTGCTGAGGAGGTGGGCTCTGCCACTCTCAGGTCCACTCTATTGCATCGGTAGAGGGTACCTTCGGAATCCACCAGATAGGAGCTTGGTGCAACCTGTTGGAGACAGATTCCACGTCTCCAGCGACCAGACGCCTCGCCCGGCATGGGCTTCATCCTGATCGACTCACCAATTTCCAGCTCAGGTAAGTCTTTAGCAGAGCGGTCATAAAAGTGCTTTGCAACCTGGCGGCGATGGCGCAACTTCTCTGTGACGCCCAATGTCACACTTGGCTGGAGAAGCCTGTTTGTTACAGGGATGGAGGTTTTGAGCCTCCTGGACATGAGACGTTGCGTGGGACTGCTGTCCATGTTCTCTGTGGGTGTATTTCTCTAGTGCAAAATGGCTTTCCAGGGGTCTGCCCCATCTCGTGCAGCTCTGCGCAGAAGGTTTTTTGCTATTTTCACAGCAGACTCAGCTTTCCCATTTGCTTTTGGGTGTGTTGGCTCATGTTGCTTGTGCTGGTACACCTCTGGGGCCACTGAGACGCCAAACGGTAGCTTCAGCCAGCGCTTCCTGCCCCAGGGGGTCCAGAATGTGGTCATGAGGCTGCTCTCGTCATCCAGCTTACACTGCAGGAACGCATGCTTGGCATCCACTAAGCTGAACAACCATGCCTTTGGCAACTTGTACAAGACATCTTCAAGCGTGGGCATGATGTAATGTGAGTGTTTCAGGGCTTTGTTTAAGAATTTTGGATCCAGGCAGATCCTCAATTTGCTTGCTCTCTGGCTTTTTTACAATGACCATGTTACTGACCCAATCAGTTGGTTCACTGACATCAGCGATGTGTCCATCTGCTTGGTATTGGTCCAGCAAGGCTTTCACGTCCGCTTTCAGGGACATTGCGGGGCACACATTGAACAGGGGCAACGGTCGGGTCCAACTCGAAGTGAACTACCCCAGGCACAGACTCTACAGGTGAGTTAAATACATCCCCATACTGCTGTATCAGTTGTGCTTTTGTAAGAGCTGAGGAGTTGGTGTGCTGCACTGTGTGCACTTCTGCAGGGATCATGAACTTGATAAGGCCAAGGCGCTCGCAAGTGGAGCCTGACAGCAAGGGCTTTTGACTTGTCTTGACAACCTTGAATGCCAATTGATTGAGTCTAGCCGTTGATCACACACTCAGTTTCAAAGATGCCCATGGACATTAACATGTCTCCAGAATACTGCTTTAGTCTGGTATTGCTGGGCTGCAGTGCTGTATTGGGTGCCAGTCTCATTTTGTCTTTGTAGCTCATTACATCACAAGTGGCCTCTGAATGAAGCTGGCACTGCTGCGACTTCTGATTTATTTGCAGGGTGACAAACCATTTTTTCCCTTTAGCCTGCACTGCTCCAATTGACTCATGCATGTATATGTCGCCATCATTGTTTGCCTCTGAATCAGATAACTCATCTACACAGTGCAACTTGTCATTTCTTTTGCTCTTCATATACATCTTTGCGAAGTGATTTTGAGTGCCACATAATTTGCATACCTTCCCAAGTGCTGCACAATGCTGCCTGCCCTTTCGGTGTGAGTAGCCACAGTATCTGCACGTATCCGTCTCTGCGGCTGGAGGGGAAGAATCACTCGGTTTCGATTTGTTCGGCCTGAACCATTGCTTGGCAACCGCGTGGACAGCTTCCGCGTGCGGTGTGGAGTCAACGGACATCATTTTCAGTCGAATGTCTGTCTGCTCTGCTGCGCGGCACATTTCGATGGCACTGACAAGTGTTAACGTCTTTTCCCTCAGTAGTCTGCGCCGCGTGCCTTCATCCGAAATGCCCAGTACAATTTTGTCACGAATCATCGCATCCTTCAACTGCCCATACTCGCAAGTAGTCACTTTCTCTCTCAGCCTGGTGATAAATGTGTCTATGCTTTCCCCGTCCTCCTGCTTGCAACGCCCAAACACGTATCTCTCATAAATGACATTCTTAGCGGGTTTGAAGTAACCTTCCAGAGCACCCAGTATAGCTATAGGATCATCTCGCTGAACAGCGGTAAGGTTTAAATTATGACGGTAAATGTGTCTGCACGCACTTCCCATCACAGTCCGTAACATTGCTGCTTGCACATTCTTCGGTCTGCCAGATAGCCCCGTGACAAGCGAATAATCCTCAAACTCTGCCCGGAATGTTTCCCAGTTTGCACTCCAGTTGCCCGAAAACCACACAGGTGACGGCGGGGGAATATTGGCAGCCATACCGTTAAAGTCGTTGGCGGCATTAGCATTAGCCTGGCGGCTTGGCGGCACCGGCTCAGCGACTTGCTGCTGTCCTTGCTCAGGTGGCACACCATCAACATCATTAACTCCTTGCGACATAACGAATACGTAGGGTACTAAGCTAATTCAGTAACTTCTGACACCATGTTCTGGTGATAGCTATGATATAAGTATGAATAACGACGCGCACTCAGGTAAGTATCATCTCAGTCTCACTCAATGATTTTAAAGTCCCTCCCCCACCCCACCCCACCCACCATGCAAACATAGCACACAGGACATCCCAACCTCCCCCCCCCCCACACACAGCGTGGCCCTCCTACCGCTACATGATTTTGGAGAACCGCCCCCCTCTGCACACACAGCACACCTGACACACCTCACACCCACCCACCCCCTGCCCCACACATACATACACACATAGCATGTAGGACATATTGATCACATCCGCCCCACTTTCCCCACACTCACGTGCAGCCTCCCGACCACATTTCATCAAAGCCCCCCCACCCTCACTCACTCACGCACACACAGGACACAGACCCCCCACCCCCAACCACACACACCATGCAAGACACAGTAACAGACGCACTCCTTGCGTCCTTCACACCCCACAGAACACATCGGACATAGCTCTCACAACCCCACCTCATCCCCACACGCATTTCCCCATCCCCACCTCAGCATTCCTTCCCTCCCACACACACAGCCCATCATACGCCACCAGAGCCAATCCTCCCTCCCAACCCCAACTGCACTTTATGCCCCTCCCTCCCCCCACCACCCATTCTACCTCCCTTTTTTAGGTAGCCAACTAGCCATCCTCAAACTACATTCTATGCACTTTATTCCCCCCTTCCCATGCACAGTTTTAGACCAATAATTAATAATTTCAATGCATGTCCTACTCTACCCAGTATGTCTAGGCATGTGACAATAAAACATCCTTGTATCCTTGTATAAATAGGTCAAGTGTACTCCAGAACTTGAAGATAAAGACAGTCTGTCTGGAATTGCAACAGACAGTGTCAGCAACATGAAGGCCTTCGAATCATTTGGTTTTCATATTGTGGTCACAATTTGACAATTTGCCCATTTCCAAAGTTCTCAAGATTCCAAGAGTGAAGTCCGCCATCAAGGCATGCTAATGTGTGGTGGAAGGGTTTTCTTGAAGCTGGAAATGGAAACATGGACTTAAAAAGAACCAAGCCGAAATGCAAATCCCTGAACATGCACTGATTCATGATGTAGTTTCCAGATAGGAATCCACATATGAAATGATATCCACAGTATGGAGCAGCAGCAGGCCATCTGTGGGGTGCTAGAAGAAGACAAAGGCAGCTGATGTCTTATGACTACAGACAACGACATCACGGTTACAAATGATTTAAGTCGTCTCCTTTGTGGTCTCCATGATGCCCTGGCCTCACAGAAGCGCACAGGTGACAGAAATGCCAAACCTCTCAAAAGTGGCCAGAAAGTACCTATGTATACCTGCAACAACTGTCCACTGAAGACTGACCACTGAAAATATGAACATGTTTGAATTTCTGCACTTTAATTTGAATTTGTAAACAAGCTAAAATGTAGATGGGTCTGCCCTTGATGACATGCAAAAAGCAAAGCATTTTATTACATATATAATCTAAGTCAGGGGGCGGCACTAATAATGAAAGGAGGGCTGAAATTTGGAGCGCTCGCTGAAAAAAAAAAAAAAAAAAATTTGGCTTCCTTGTAAGCTGTTATTGTGGTTATTATAAGGGTTATATGCATGTCCTATATCTTGTTTTTAGGACACAATAGGCTATCGAAATCTCCCATCATTTTGTGTGCTAGCATTTACCTAGATTTTATATCAATTTGTTTATCAGGAAAGATATTGCATACATTTTCTTTACATTGTTACATGTTTTTATCAGAAAAAGCTGTCAGTGAAAATATCTTTACAGATTTGTGTAGGGCAGTCTATCCGTAATCTGACAACATAAGAACCATGAAGGAGGAACACTAATAGACTT
Source organism: Setipinna tenuifilis (assembly GCA_030347295.1). Lineage (NCBI taxonomy): Eukaryota > Metazoa > Chordata > Actinopteri > Clupeiformes > Engraulidae > Setipinna > Setipinna tenuifilis. Next base: position 1,515,855 of record CM059271.1, on the reverse strand, counting down.
TCCACCAGTACTTGAAACCAAATCCTGTGCCTGACAAAACAACTGTCATTTTTACCCTTTTCCAGAACAAATAGCTTACCATGGATTAGCTTTATTTACGCAAGTGCAGGAGGGTAGTGTTGGATATCATCAGAAACCTCAGTTTCTGCTTTTTCACATTTGGGATGCATATCAAAGTCAAAGTCAAAGTCAACTTTATTGTCATATAAGGAAATTGAAATTTCGTTTTTCTTTATCCCATGCAAAGACATAGACACATAGACATATAGACATAGACATAGACAAGTAAGAGTAATAATAAGTGATGAAGTTATAATAACAATTGAAAAGGTAAGGGTAAGAGTAATAAGGGGATGGGGATCTGGGGATAAATAATAATTTAAACAGTAGCAGTAAGGGAAGTAATAATTGGTGGGGTGATAAATAATAGTTAAAACATTTAGATTGAGGGATTAACATATAGCACTGAAACCTTTATATACATAAATTATCTAAATTAAAGGACAATTTGACAGAAATTGACTGGTAACCAAGGGTGGAGGGGGGTCACTATTCATTTAGCTGTGATGGGAGAGAGGGGAGGGAGTTCAGCATCCTGACAGCCTGGTGTATAAAGCTGTTGGTGAGTCTGGTGGTTCTGGACCGTAGGCTCCTGTACCTCTTTCCAGAGGGCAGCAGGCTGAACAGGTTGTGCGCTGGATGTGTTTCATCTCTCACTATCGTGAGAGCCTTGCGGGTGAGGCGGGTGGTGTAAATGTCTTGCAGGGTAGGGAGGGGAGCATTGATGATCCTCCCCGCTGCATTCACTATACGCTGCAGTGCCTTCTTGTTGTAGTCAGTGCAGCTCCCACCCCATACAGGGATACAGCTGGTGAGGATACTCTCGATGGTCCCTCTGTAGAATGTAGTAAGGATGGGTGATGGGGCACTGGCGTGTCTAAATTTTCGCAGGAAGTAGAGACGCTGCTGTGGTTTCTTCGCTAGCGATGTGGAGCTCCTGTGCTCAGTGTGATGGTACACGAGGTGTTATTGCCGACACGTACTGCTTGTGGTCTCTTGCTGAGGAAGTCCAGCAGCCAGTTGCAGAGGGCGGTGCTGAGTCCCAGATTGCCCAGTTTGCTGATCAGTTGTTGCGGTATTATTGTATTGAATGCTGAACTGAAATCTATGAACAGCATTCTCACGTATGAGTCTTTCTTCTCCAAGTGGGTGAGGGCTGGATGGAGGGCAGAGCAGATTGCATTATCTGTGGATCGTTTAGCTCGGTATGCGAACTGGAAGGGGTCCAGGGTGGGTGGGAGGGTGGATTTCATGTGTGTCATGACCAGTCGTTCAAAGCACTTCATGATGATGGGGGTCAGTGCTACAGGGCGGTAGTCATTGAAGCAGGATGGTGATGATTTCTTTGGCACGGGTATGATGGTGGCAGTTTTGAAGCAGGATGGGACGATGGCTTGTTCTAGTGAGGTGTTAAAGATGTCAGTGAAGACGTGCTTTAGTTCCTCAGCGCAGTCCTTTAGCACTCTCCCAGGGATGTTGTCTGGGCCTGTTGCTTTCCGTGGATTGATGTTGGTGAGTGCTCTCTTCACACTATCAGCAGGCACAGTGGCTGATCATGGGGTGGGGGTGTTTTTTTCTGTGGGTGAGTGTTGTTTTGTTCCTCAAAACGTGCGAAAAAGCTGTTCAGGTCATTCAGCAGAGGCATGTTGTTATTGCTGCTTCGTGGCGCTGGCTTGTAGTCAGTGATGGCTTGGATTCCCTTCCATAGGCTCCGGGCATCCTTGCTATCTCTGAAGTGGGAGGTTATTTTGAGTGTGTAGTCTCTTTTTGCACTCCGGATGCCACGTGACAGGCCCTCTTCATCCCCAGCTCTGAAGGCTTCGTTCCTAGTCCTTAGCAGCCTGTGGACATCTCCTGTCAGCCATGGCTTCTGGTTGGCCCGAGTTATGATGGTCTTTTTGTGCGTTACACCATCAATGCACTGATCAAAGTAGCCGGATGTGGTCCATCTTATTTTCGAGTGATCTGACGTTTGCTAGCAAAATTGATGGTTTGTCCGGTCGGGTAGGGTTAATTGCTAACCTGTTGCGGACACCTCCACGTTTCCCCTGCTTCCTGGTTCTCCAGCCCCTTGGTTGATGCCTCTTCCCTGGGGTGGGCGTGCTGGGCGAGTCCGCAGGACAGCGCAGTATTCGCATCTCACATAGCAACTTTGTTTTCAATGTTCAAAACTTGGCAAAACTTGCTGTTTCGAATTTGTAATAATTCCTGTCGGCTGTACTTTTGTCCCTCAGTTTGTGCTCTTTCATTTTGTATGCATGTTATATCGAGTCGCAGGTAATTTAAGTTGGAATACTGTGTTCATATAACTATATACAGAGTGTAACTGTATAAGTTCTCAATTAAATCCAGATATTTTTTTGCATCAATACTTAAGTGTACAGATAGGTAATATAAACCATCGGAAAGCTAAGGTTGTGCTCCTTTCATTGATATGCGTAGCATCTCGCTATGATGCACCTTTCTGAAGTAATGTAACAGAGAAGAATAGGTGTGATTTTGACATTTTGCATCCATGGTCCTATAATTATAAGAGGGATTGAACCCTAGTAACTGATTTTAGTTCATTTAATATTTAATATTTATTATTTTTAGAATATTTTTAAATGTGTGTTGAAACTCACCTCTGTAGTCTTCATCTTTTAAAAATGAATCGATTAATAAATTTAAGGTGAAGTCATCAGGAAATATCCCATATTGCACCTATAGAACACCAAATCACAACACCTTCAATAACACCATACAAAAAACTATTTCTGTGGAGAAGAATCAAAGAAGGACACACAAACAACTAGTAATTATCTTAAAAGAAAAGGCAGTAGAACAATGAATGAGGCAATGGTAAATGAACAATGCTTTCTCAAGCTGCTTCACCCTTCCCAAAAAACACCAATTTATGAAAATTGGCCATCTTTTCAATGGTCAGTAAACCAACTACCAGTTTCTCAAACAAACACAAACTGATGGTCTACACTAACCCAGCTGTTGGTGTTTGTTGCGGCAGTGTGTAAGCACCTTTATACCCAAAACGTCCATGTAAAATGATTTACATAGGATGTCAACATGAAGGAGGATGTGTCTTGCCTTATTCTTAATAGTGTGGAGTGCTTTGTCCCTGGCTCCGTACTTCAGACAATGGCGGACCCAGCTGTGGATCGTCCAGTCCCTCAGATACCAGCAGTTTGGGCTGTGTCGGAACCTGAGCAACAATAGCAACCGATACATGAAACGTTAAGACAGGGTGCCCAATTTGTGGTAAAATGACCTGGATATTCCACCATTAGCTGTGGGAGTGCCAGTTTATAGTCCAGGTAACAAGTGCTGCTCGACCAAATATGATACAAGAGGAATGAAATATTTGTCTGCTAGGGTCACAGAGCTTGTCGTGTTCATCACTGAAATGGCACAAACCTGATCGCACACTCTGGATTGGATAGAAACTTAAATAAGTTCACAACATAGTGTGTTGTGTTCTATAACACTTTTTGTTGGTAGTGCTGTACTATGCACCTCCAGTGCTGCAAAATCAGTCGTTAACTTTTTTTTTGTCGAATGACACTTGTCGTCTAGGCTATAAAATGTCCTCTAGGTTGACAAAACAAAATCAAAACTTACTTATAGAGGTAGTACTCAGCTTGATCTACTTCTTCTCTTGAAGAGATGTTGTCTACGAACTAGGATGACCAAGCATCACAATTAAAACCCAAGACAGACATTTACATTGGAGGATTTTTCAAGATATTTTCATTTCTTATGCATGACGAACGTAAGTTGTAGCTCTGAAACATTCTCATAACATTCAAAAACAAAGAGAGAAACGAGAAATGCTTCTATAACACTCTCTCAGACTCAACAGAATGGCATCAATTTCAGGGCAAGGCTAGTTGAGTGGGACATATTTGGCAGGGTGTACATTGGCCACACATAAGGACATTAAGGCCACAGTGAAATATACAGTATAATGCAACATAAGCACAAGTCAGAGGCTGTGTCCGAAATGGAAAAATATGCTGCCTTTGAAGAGAGTGTTTGGTGGCTGCAAGACATCAAGGCTGCTCAAATCAAATGAATGCATAAAATGCTGCCTTCAAAGGTGCCTTCGTTTTTCCCAATTTTGAAGGAAGCATACATGCTATTCTTCTAACAGTCTATCGAACTGAAGTCAGCTGTTGGACTGAAACAAAGGTTTTAATCTGTATCTTAATGCTTGCTTAAAGTCCTGCATGCTGAGTGAAGTCACTAGTTTCCCCATTTCAGAGAGAGAGAGAGAGAGAGAGAGAGAGAGGCAGAGAGACAGAGAGAGATATCTTTTTACTGATCTGACACATTTATGTCTTAATAAACAAATGAAGTGTTATTCATTTTTAATGGGTATAACATTCAAAGTAACAGACAAACTACAAGAGTACTTAAAAAATAAATACAGTCTCGTAGGGCACTCCTGTTATCATGCATTTTTTTTTTTTTACTTACGGCTATTGCGAGGGGCAATAAAGTAACGACCCTTATTCTCGAGTTCACTTACCCTCGCAATTGCCAGTGAACTGACGGCGAACTTCCGCTCGTATGATCTGTCCATCAGGTTTGCCAGTTTGGCTGTACAAAAACAGTATTGATATAGTAGGTTTTAACAGGCCTACTAGACGTGAATACCCTTGAACAAACAAGACGCACTTTGATAGACATACCGAGATTTTGAGGTTCTGACTGTCGTTGTAACCATAATTTGCTGTCTGTGTAGGCTGCTGACAGAAGACACCTCCGAGCTGGGAACAAGAACAAAATATAATAATTTCTCGTAACTCATCTGGTTAAAAGATATAAAACAATAGAACTTGTCTTGACAAGTTTACGTTACAGTTAATGAACAACAACTGCGACAGTCTTTGCTGTAGTGAAACGTTATCTTGAGCCGATAGGTGACAAGGTTACATTGGTTTTTTGGTTATTCAACCCATAGGCGCACGCAACACCCGCGCTCAAGACCATGTGCACTAGTGACCGCATTCGTACAATCACAGGGAGATCATGCCACTAGCTAGGACCTCCAGCTAGGAATTCATATGCGAGTGGTCAAACTTTAGATGGAAACCTGCTTACTGACAGGTACGTCCCGCACCCATCCAGGTAGCAAATGACCCAGCATTAAGCAACGTACAGCATTAGCTCAGTTGTATGGTACCCACATGACTTCGACAGAAGAGAGAGGGCTACCGCAAAAGACAACCCACGCGTCAGTGTACATGTTATTGGTCAATAAGAATATATCATATTAATCACCTAAATAATTCTGAGTTCCACATTTAGAGACGACTCTGACAGAAGACAAAAAGCGTTGTACAATGGAGGCCGCCATGTTTGGACTGTACCATTGCTACGGGGGGCATGCTTTACTATAGAGTGCCCCAGTGACTTCCGTTTTACTTCCGCTACACGGGACCTCGGAAGTCAGAAAAAATGAATGGGGTTCAATGAGAGCAAAAAACTATTTTCTGATCCCGTATGAATTGCACCATGAATGGGACATATGATATTTGTCAGTTTTAAATATAATTTTTCATACGAAGAAAACCACGACTCACAGCGAAGAAGTTTGATGGTGGCAGGTTTTGTGAGAGGCCGCTTTGTGAACTACAGTTCTTCGCTGCTGTCGACGCGAATGAAATACGTCATCACTGAAATTGTGCGAAACGAAAGAAGGAACAGCCATTCCTGCTGGAATGCGCACATTGAGGCACAAAACACACTGGCATCTCTGTTATAAATGTATATTTACTGCTAACATAGATCGGAGAAAGAGTAGGCTAATGATGGGACGTGACGTCAACAACGCGACGTAGTCTTTCTCAATTTTGTTTTCGCTACAGCTTTTATCTGAACAACAGCACAACAAACGGTAAAACGTTTTACATGAAAAAACACCATTTGAATCCACAAACAACATATTTCATTTCAGGGGCATACAACGCCTTGGACCAGAAAATAGCTATTTTAGTCTCATTGAAACCCATTCATTTTTTGCGAGCTCAGAGGTCCCATGAAATCGAGCGGAAGTGGCGTCACTGGGACACTCTATATGGAGCTGTGTGAAGCCAGCGACACTAGCGTAATTTTCAATATGGCCGCCACTCGGTGTTTTTTCAAAATAAAAGTATATTCTAATGCTTTATTTTACTATTTATGAGGAAGAATATCAATAAAGAAATGCACATTCCTTCGACGATAACTACAAATAAAAATAACAAGAAATTAATGAATATGAACATAAGTTACCACAGAAATACACACATGACGTTTGAACTGTGTCGCTGGGAAAAAGAAGTTTGTGCATGTGTAAAAGGGGGTGAAATTAAATGCATATACCATGTCCGTTGAGAATATCAACAGGTATTAAGGCAGAATTTGTCTTTGTAGCTACCAGGCAATACCAGTCGAATGGTATGTATTATGCCTACCATTTTAATACAGACATGACCTTAAAATTGTGTGGCTGAGAAAACAAGTTGTGCATATGTAAAAGGGGGGTGAAATGAAATCCTTACATGATGTACTTTAACATTATTCAGAGGCCTTTATGTAGAATTTGTTCGTGTAGGTACCAGGCCATAGAAAATGCCAGCCGAATGGTATATGTTAGGCCTACAATAGTAATGCACACATGACCTTAAATTTGTGTGGCTAAGAAAACAAGTTGTGCATACGTAAAAGGGGGGTGAAATGAAATCCTTATAACGTTTACTTTAAGAATATCAACAGCGATTTATGTAGAATTCGTCCGTGTAGGTACCAGGCCATAGACAATGCCAGCTGAATGGTATGTATTAGGTCTACCATAGTAATATACACATGACCTTAAAATTGTGTGGCTGAGAAAACAACAAGTTGTGCATATTTGATGTGGGGGTAAAATTAAATCCTTATATCATTAACTTTAAGAATATCAACAGGTCTTTATGCAAAATTCGTCCGTGTAGGTACCAGGTCATAGAAAATACCAGCTAAATGGTACGTATTAGGCCTACCATCCCTTAGCAAAAAGAAGTTTATTAAAGTTTACTATAAGTATACTTATTTTATACTAAAACTGAGGAAGTATACTTGAAGTTGACTTTTATAAACTATATTTTATATACTTATAGAATAGTATAGTAAAGTATACTTGGCTTATACTGAAACTTCTAAACAAAGTCTAAGACTAAGTACATTTATACTAAGACTTACACTTATACTGTACTTTAAAATGAAAACATATTGTCACAAGTCATTGACTCGTGCTTAGCATTTAATTTATATATTAATATAATATGGTGGAATTTAAAACTTAACAGTATATAGTATGTGTGCTTAATTGCATTATCTTTATGTACCTTAAAATCATACACAAAAACAGAAGTGCAACACGATACCACCCAGTCAGCTGGAAGAAGCTGAACAACCAGCTCGTTAGAGCTCACATAGCGAAACGGACCATATAGAAGATATTTGGAGGATGACGCAGCAGAGATACCAAGGACTACCAAGTAGCTAGCTCAATAAAGTCAATTCAAATGTTTTTTCTGTTTTTGTGTATGATTTTAAGGTACATAAAGACAATGCAATTGAACACACATACTAGTTTTAAACTCCACCATTATATTATATTAATATATAAATTAAATGCTAAGCACGAGTCAGTGACTTGACTAAAGGAAAAGTATATGTTTTCTAACTCTCAAACCACTCATCCACTTGATCTCAAATTTGGAGGGCGTCATCATAATGTTACCAGTGTGTGCAGTGCCAAGTTTCGTGTTGTTCGGGCAAAAAATGCCAAAGATATCGGTCAAACCGTACCGACCCAGCCATGTACGACCCAGGCTGATAAGATTTACAACATTACTAGCTGCTACAATGTTGGACATAACGCGATTAACGACATAGCTACAATAATGGACATAACACAAGTAAACATTTGCCCACAACAAAGCTGCTACGTAGGTAAGATACGCAACAGCAAACTACAGCACTGCACACATATGCCTACAGTGCATACAGACGACACGTACAGGAGACTGAACTTTTCACCTCTCATTCCGGTTATCCCACATCAAAAACAATGGCTAAAGAAAATCTTACAAGTCAACAAACAAAAACGTAATACTCTGGCACATCTTCTATGGGCTCTGCACTGTTCCTACTAAATAAAGACAATAAACAAACTTTCTGGCGGCATACAAAGATGGTGTTCCAGGAGTTTGACGCATTCGCGTACATGTTGTGCATTCTGCTGTGTTAGGAAGGTTTAACACCGGCTTAAGCCTGGCGTTCCAAGTGGTTTCGTGAAACCAATCTCAAGCCGATCTTTATCCCATACACCTGAAGCCGGTACGATCCCAAACCAGTTGCAATCGGTTTCAACTCATCCATCTGAACGCAGTGACTGATTCGTCATTTGTTTTCTGGTTTTCCCAGTCAGTTAAGAAATTTGTGCTACTTGCGCTAGATTGTGTTTACTGGCAGTCGCTCTGTACTCCCTGAGCTCCTAGGAGAAAAGGGATGTCTGACTGTGAAGCCAGGTGCAGATCTTGAGATAAAATGTTAGCTTAGCTTGCAAGACGAGTCTACTGAAATTGTAAAATTAGCCTAAGCCACACTGTAGGCTACATAAAGGTGGGGTAGTTACAACCGATCCACGTCGTAAAAACATAGAAATATTGGCAAAAGCAAACTTCATAACCGAACCTTATGTACTCTTTTATTTCGGTAATTTTTTTGCCACCATCTTGATCCTTATTGTCGCGTACTGCCGCTTACTGTCGCTGGCTACACGCTACTTGTCTATGGGCACGTGTTCTTCTTCTTCTTCTTTACATTGGCGGTTATGTTTTATATGTATACCGCCACGTACTGTACATGAGTGTGTGAAAGGACTGGCAAGAGTGGATCAGCTTTTAATAAATAATATAAACAAAATGAATATTACAAATAAATATTCTAAACGAACAAAAGTAAATAATTTGTACTTATATTCTTTTCATTAATTTGTTATTATTTAGGTAAATGCTAAGACCTTTAATTATGTTACTCTGAAGACCTTGTTCCACCAATATATTATGGATTCCTAATTCTGCTTCTACTTCCAGTCACTCCTGCCTCTACACATTATACTTGTTACAATAAAATAAAATATCGTCTACATCTTCCTTAACTTTACATTTAGCATAAAGACCATCACTTTTGCCCAAATACTTGGAAAGTTAAGTTAAGGCCTGTATACCCTAACCTCAATCTTTTGTATGCTACCTCTTTCCTTCTGCTAAAGCCCAATGATGTTATCCTTTTTCCACCAACATGTTTCTGAACTTTACAGTATTGTCTACCTTTGAACTCTGCCAAGGTCGCTAGCCATTTGGGTGCCCTAAGCACAAATGCTTTGTGGTGCCCCATTATGCCATCCCACCCTGCCCCACCCTGCTCGGAAAGAACAATAATTTAGAATTTATCAATCCGATTCACTTTCTATCTGAAACAAATACACCAACCATTAAAGTTTAAATAATACATTATTTTAATACAGCTTTAACCATAGTACAAAAAATTGCATATATAAATTAGGTTGATGTAGGCCTATGTAAATCACTGGTGCATTTCAACATTCAAAACTCTATTTTACATTATAGAGTTTTTATATGGGACAACCTAAACATTGTGTACATAGTTCGATATAAATATAAAGGGAGAAAATCTACATAACAGTAAGATTGATTGTTTTCATATTCAGTCAGTTTCACCAAGAGATGTTGCTCTTGGCCAATGAACCTGAAAACCGACGAGAACTATGTACTTGTGAGAGAGTAACCGCCTGAATAAAAGTGTGTCTTTATAGATATCCGGAAATGCCGTATCATGCAAAAAAACTTGGCTAATAGGGTAAGGATACTTGACTGCAGCTCTGATGGTAATAGTGTTCATTTCGTCAGACAAGACATGACAAAATATGTTCGCCAATGACCAAGACGAGGCGATGACGAGAGTAGGCGCGTTCGACTTGATGTAAACGTTTGCAGGCGCAGGAGATTTACCCTTTTCTGGAGCAAATTGGCCTATGATGCTTTTGTATTGCTTAGAAATATTAACATGCTTTACACATTTTTTATATATATCATTACTAGTAACTAGCCTATTGTGATGATTTTTTCACGAGCCTGATTTTTTGGTGGTGCCCCCACAAGCACTTGGTGCCCTACGCACTGTGCATAATGTGTGTGTGGTGCTACGGCACTGAATTCTGCCTCCCATTCCTCCTGCCATCTTTTCATGATCTCTGCTGCAATTACAGTTTTAGTTTCCCCTTTACCAATGGAGTAAAGATATCTATGTGGTCTTGATACAGTGTTATTTTAGCTATTTTCGTCTGCTACTTCATTACTTTTGATGATGCCAGTATGTGCTGGGACCCAACAAAATGGAATTGCAGTTCCAAGCTTTCTAAGATATGCTAAAAGGTGTCTCATTTCTATAATAAAATCTTCTTTTATTGAGTGTCCTGATTAAAAACTTGACTGACTTAAAGGGTTTAATTTTCCGCAAGTTATTATTCTCATCATTTCAACCGAATATACTGATAAAATTATTCAATCTGTATCCATATGACTTATTGTATTCTAGAATGTAAATTCCTATACCTATTCCTATATCAGATTCTGTATCTTTTTATCCATCTGTATATATTTGATGGATCCATAGTATAAAGAGATCAGGTACCATTTACAAAATATTGCAAATCTTCGTTGGTTTTGTTCTTTTTTTCCTAGCAGTTATATTAACATGAGGAACAGGGAGGATCCATGGAGGAACACTACTCAGAGCTAGTGCAGGGCTGAACTTTAGTCCTTTTAATGCATATTGATCATATTGCTATTAACCATACATATTTGATGATTATCAATGTTCCATCCAAAGTCATTAGATTTATTGAAATATCCCCAACAATCATGGAGCAGTGATATGGCTGGATCATTAACACTATCCTGTATTCCACAGCACTTTGTTTTCATAGATCCCAAAACTATTCTCAGAGCCTTAAGTTGTATCCTATCCAATTTTAAAAGAGGTTTTACGGGCTGAACTAGTCAATAGTTGATCCTATCAAAACTTTGTAGATATTCATCAAGGATGGTCTGCTCCCCAGCAGTAACCTGATACCATTCTCATTAATGTAATTGTCAGATTTTAGATAAGTAGGACCCAAATGCAGACAAGTAAAGTTCAAGGGGTTTATTAAGGTGGCAAAAACACAGAAGATCAAAGGCGTCAACAAATTCCCAAGATTAAACAATGGCAATAAATCCACAAAACAGAAAAGGCATCCAAAATATTTAGAGCTTAACAGGACCCCAAGGGTGGCAGAATGTCCATCAACAAAAACCAAGCATCAAAGAAGTTCAAAAACAGAGTCCAAGGAATAGAGGATATCCAGAGTATTCAGGAAACACCAGGATGACCAGATGAAGACACACAAAAAGCAGAGGGTATAAGTAGGGCAGGTAATCACAGGGAAACGAGGAACAGCAGGTTAAACAATGAGTGCGTTCACATGGACAAGTCGAAACCACTTGGAACTGGTTTGGGATCGTACCAGCTTCATGTGAACGGAGATTGGTTTGGATTGGAATTGGTTTTCCTTATCCCCCTGCGACTCCAGGCCGGGGCTGTTTCGAAACCACTTCGACTGCCATGTGAACGGGATCGGATTGGTTTTCATGTATTGCGCATGTATCAACGAAATAAAAAACGCAGTTTGTTCCTTCATACGGACTTTCTAACACAGCAGAATGTACAACACGTACGCGAATGCGTCAAACTCCTGGAACACCATGTTTGTATGCCGCCAGAAAGTTTGTTTATTGTCTTTATTTAGTAGGAACAGTGCAGAGCCCATAGAAGATGTGCCAGAGTATTACGTTTTTGTTTAAACCACCTTATTGTTTAAGTGGGTAATAATATCAGGTGAAAGGAGGAGGCTATGTAAATACATTTGCACTGACTGACTTGTAAGATTTTCTTTAGCCACTGTTTTGCGATGTGGAATAACCGGAATGAGAGGTGAAAAGTTCAGTCTCCTCTACGTGTCGTCTGTATGTGTAGGCATATGTGTGCAGTGCTGTAGTCTGCTGTTGCGTATACAATAAGATACATCTTACCTACGTAGCAGCTTTGTTGTGGGCAAATGTTTACTCGTGTTATGTCCATTATTTTAGTTATGTGTCGTTAGTCGCGTTATGTCCAACATTGTAGCATATAGCATTGTAAATCTTATCAGCCTGGGTCGTCATGGCTGGGTCGGCACGGTTTGACCGATATCTTTGGCATTTTTTGCCCAAACAACACGAAACTTGGTACTGCACACACTGGTAACATTATGATGACGCTGTCCAAATTTGAGATCAAGCGGATGAGTGGTTCAAGAGTTATGCGTGGAAGAGACGTTCCTTGTATTAAAAGATAATAATAGAAAGATAGAAGTTGACTACAGCGCCCCCAATAGCGTAGCGGAAAGGGCCGGAACTCCCGCCGAATCCGCTTAGACGAACTGCATGTGAACAGGGACTTGGGGGACAGACCACCCGTTGTGAACCAATCCCAAACCAAACCAATCCCACCATGTGAACGCAGTCACTGATTGAATCACACAGGACAGGTGGCAAGAAGGGGGAGGGGCAGGGTGTCAAAAACAAAAGCACATGGCACAACCAAAACAAACACAGAGCAAGGAGCATAGGGCCAGCAAACTACGAGTCCAGAAAAGGGGGCAGTCCTGACAGTAATACCTTTTTGCATTTCGTTTCTATATATTCAATGTGGAATTTCCAAGTGAGTTTAGTATCCAATATTCCTAGATAGGCTATTTAAATTTTACAAAAACTTTCTTTTTTGTAGAATACATGATTTTTTAGAGAACTTAAAACCCAAATTGCCATTTCACTCCCCATTGCTATATGATGTCCTTTTGTCAGTATTGTGTGAAATATTACGTCCTATCCTCAGCATATAGTACATTACTTATTTTACTCTGTTTCTCAAAAATATCATTAATCATAATGTTGAATAATATTGGACTAATCACACTCTCTTGGGGTATTCAATTTTCAGCTGTGAATTCCTCAGACATTGCTCTACTTATTCTGACCCTCAAAATACGCTGAGAGACAGCCTAGTATGTAGTTATACATACTTATTTTTCCCAATTTGATTAATAATCCTTCCCTCTACATAGTATTATAAGCTTTCTCAATATCTAGAAAGACCGCAGTATGTTATGCTATACTCAGGGGCAGAATATGCAGTGTTATTTAAAGCCTTTTTTAAATAACACTGCATGGTAACTCTGGCATGGTAAATTCCATATCCATTACCATCATATAGCCTACCTTAGTATCTAATGTCTTTATTTACTTTCTTAAAATGTTCCTCCAAATGACCTAACAGATTAGCTTTATCAATATCTGAAATTAACTGTTTATTTCCTTCAATTAAAACAGGGATATGTGAAGGTTTAGATCTCTCCCCTGTTCTCCCTTATTGCATGCATCATACAACAAGCTAGCTTTTTAAAACATTCGGAGTTATAGCCCAGACGTTAGATTCGAAGTTATAGCCCAGACGTTTGGACCACTTACATAGGCCCATGGGTAATTGCTCACAATTATAACATGCAGAATAGAATTAGGCCTAGCACAAACTAGGCTTAAGTGAACTTTTTAATATGATACAACATTATTAACACTAATACATGTGTTTTCAAACAGAGACTGTAAGGAAGTGCCCCGTAACAATGAATGCCACAGAAGACGCAATCAATCATTGCGCCATGCGCTGGTTTTCCCTGGCCCACGACAGAGGGTGGGCGCCAGCAGCGCCTTGAACGGCAACGCCAGCTTCTACCGACGGAGTGACGGTTTCATCCTGTTTTGTTCTGCTTTGTTCTGTTTTGTTCTATTTGTTCTGTGCATGTTTTGATTTGTTCTTTTTTTTGTTTAAATAAAAATTTCAAACGTTAACACTTCTATATGACCATCGCCAATGCAAGACCTTTAAATTAAGGTTACACATCCAGAAACTTTTAAATGTGCAGTTTATGTAGACTTAAGGCTAGGTTGCATGGTTCTGTTCGTTCTGACTGTTGAATATAAGAATGGTAAAACCGCATTCAATGGGCTATTACTTTAATAATTACTTAAATTTAAATGAAACATAAGGCAAAAATGAAACTGGCATTGATCAGGGCCGCGTTTCCCAAAAGCCCTTAAGTACTACCACAGATATTCTAAGACGACCAGATATGCCACTCTGGTGCATTTCCGGTTTCACAACACGTGATTTTGTTTGCAGTTCCATCGTCATCCACGCGGGGGCTGTCACATTTTTGGAGACCAGAATGAATCAGTTCAGTTCAGTTCAGTTCATTTATTATACAGGAAAATTTAAAAGTAACAAACAGTTACAGTTTAAAGGGCCTGACTCAGCTTAAGCTGATTTTCAGCAGGTTCCTGTTTTGCAGCACATAAAACAACAAATGTACAGGACATAGATACCAGACTGATATAAGTAGACACCACAAGACCACAACAACTGTGACAACTTAAAACAAATACAAAAGTGAAGACAGGGACAACACAGTTTTACAAGACATAAAAAAAAATTAAAATTAGAAGTGTCAGTATGACCATAAGGAAATGATTTAGTGATTGCAGATATGACTGTTTAACAAGAGAGATGTATAGTCTTTTTTGAAGTGGGTGATGTTTGAGATTATTCTAGTGTGGTGAGGGATATCATTCCATGTTTTGGTGTAAGTGTAAAAGAAAGACCGTTGCCCATAGGTATTTCTAAAGGCAGGCACTGGAAGCAGTGCCCGAGTTGCTGATCTTGTTGTCCGCCTCAATTGCAAATTTAATGTTGGCATAAACACAGCAAGACTAGCTATGGGACAGTTTGATTGTAACTGAAAGAAAAATGTCATGGCATGAGTGTTGATGTAATTCTGAAAAGTGAGAGCATTTGAGTGGGTGAGTGCAGTACAGTGGTGTGTCCAACTAGGGAGTTTGTGGTGGATCTTGAATGCTCTATAATATAACCTAGCTATTGGTTCAGTGATTTCCTTTGTAGTAAGTGACCAGATAGGAATACAGTAAGATAGTGTTGAAAGAATAATAGCATGCAGGTATGTGTTTGATACTGAGAGTGACAAATATGGTCTGATTTTATTATAAACATAAAGCCTCTGATTGAGTTTGTTTGCTAACTTAGTAGTGTGTTCTCTATAAGAAAGATGAGAATCCAAGGTCACACCAAGATATTTATATGTTTTTGTGGACACAAGGTTTTGATTGGAGAGGGTAATGGGGTCATGAGTAGAGAAGCTTTTCCTTTGAGAATGAAAATACATGTATTCAGTTTTCTTTATATTGATGGTTAGATGATTTGTTTCTAGCCAATCATGAAGATGCTGAAGATCAGAAGATAATTTTAAATTAATAACGTTAGGATCAGGGTCAGAAAGAAAAATAACAGTATCATCGGCATACAACAAACAGTTTGAAAATTTGCATATGCAGGGAAGGTCATTTATATACAACAGGAAAAGTAAAGGACCAAGTATACTACCTTGGGGGACTCCCATATTACACTCTAAAGGGTCAGATGTTGCAGGACCAATCTTAACAACTTGTGTCCTATTTGTAAGATATGAAGATAACATTGTAATCACAGAGGAAGATAACTGAAATGACATAGGTTTGTTCAACAAGATCTGATGATTTACAGTGTCAAAAGCTTTACGAAAATCAATAAAAATGGCACCAGTGATATGTCCTTTGTTTAACGAGTGTCTTATGTGTTCTGTAAATAATAATAGTGCAGTCATAGTTGATCGCTTGGCACGAAAACCATGTTGGGAGTCATTGAGCCAGTTACCATTCTCAAGATAAAAACTTAATTGATTGCAAAGAATTTTTTCAAGTAATTTGGACATTACTGGAAGAATTGCTATGGGTCTATAGTTTGATATGCTAGTAGGATCATCAGATTTAAAAATTGGAATAATCTGGGCAGTTTTCCAACAAGAAGGAAAGATAGAGAGCATAATACAGCGATTTATAAGGTGATGGAAAAGAGGTATAAAGGTGTTAACATGAGTAATCAGAAAGCTAGTATTTAGACCATAGATGTCAGAAGAGTGGGAGTTTTTCAAGGAATTTACTACTTTAAGCAGCTCACCTTGTGAGATCTCAGCAAAGGAGAACTGCTCAGGAATTTG
The DNA here is from genome assembly GCA_030347295.1 of Setipinna tenuifilis. NCBI lineage: Eukaryota > Metazoa > Chordata > Actinopteri > Clupeiformes > Engraulidae > Setipinna > Setipinna tenuifilis. The sequence goes on along the minus strand of CM059271.1, from coordinate 1,499,498 downwards.
GGAGAACATAGAGGTAGGATGAGAAGGAGTAGCAAATTTTGATGCAAGTTCATTCACAGATGTGACAAAGTAGTCATTGAAAGCCCTTGCAATCTTTTCTTAATCAGAAATAAGTGTACCATTTAAAGAAATTTGAGAATGTGTATTATTTTTCTTTGCATAGTCTCCTGTGATAGTCTTGAGTGTCTGCCATAGTGTTTTAGGGTTTGAGGTAGCTTGAGTAATTTGATCCTTGAAATAAGCAGTCTTTGCCTTACGCAATTCTATAGAGCACTTATTTCTAATCAGTATGAAATCATTTTTACTCTCCAATGTTTTATTTGATCTATATATTTTTAAGAGAAAGGCTTTTTGCTTAAGAAGCTGTACTAATTCTAAAGTAACCCAGGGTAGTTTCCTCTGCCTTGTATGTAATTTAACAGCAGTGGTAAACTTGTCATGTATTGCCTCAGTTTTGGTGTGGAATTGGGATAAAATTTGGTCAGGGTTATCTAAGGATAGTTCAAAATCCCAGTTGATGTTACTGATTTCAGCATTAAACTGGGGCAATTTAGAATTTGGTATTTTTGTTAAGAGTTGTGCGGTATGATTTTTTGAGGATTTAATATTTTTCCTTATAGCAAAGATGAGTGAGTGATCAGAAATCGCGGTGTCTATTACTCCAGATATTTATTTAGAGGGCTGATTTGTCAGGGTCCAGAACTGTGTTACGGCTTTTACTATATCTGGTGGGGTCTTTAATTAATTGCTGAAGACCAAGCTTCAATGCTGCAGTTTTTAGTAGTTTTGAGGAACTGTCCTGCCAGTCCATGTTAATGTCACCTACTATAATGAGCTCTTTCGTAGTGATTGATTTGATTATGCTCATGAGCTGCGTTATGTAGACTTTTGCATTTACGTTCGGGGGTTTATATGTGGCAATAATTGTAATCACATGTTGCGATGTTAATTTTAATAATATTTGTCATGACTCTGACTCCGTTTCGAACTTTAAGATTGAGTGCGCATATTTCTGGTGTATGTAGATAGCGACTCCGCCACCAATTTTATCGGTGCGGTCTTTGCGACACAGAGTGTAATTGTCTATTGAAAGAAACGAATCTGGAATGTTGGGTGTTAGCCATGTTTCAGAGATTGCCATTACATGGGCTTTAGACTGTTGAAGCAAGATTTTAATTTCGTCTAGTTTAGGGGCTAGTTGTTGGTATTTTTCTAGGGCGAGATGTTCTTTTACATGGTTTAACAGTGACAGTGTCAGAATGTAAGTCAGAAATTGGAGGTAAAGAGACCGGGATTAAATGATTTTTTGGGAGATTTATGTGGTCATTTGCAGCTGGGAGCAAACGCTGCGTTTGTAGCAAATTAAAATCACCCAGTACAATTACACTGTCATGCTTAAGAATGGCAAGCGACAGTAGCACAGAGAATTCAGATATAAAATCTGGATCGAATCCGGCCGAGGGACACAGCCTGGAGGTGAGAGTCTCGATGAACCCCAGGAGGAGAAACATCCAGCCGCGACAATGGCTCGGCAAGCGGCGGGGGGCAGTTGCACACACAGCGTCTTCCACGATGAACATATCGCTTCCTCCTCAAAATGCCAACAGTCCCACAAAGTTCAAGCACATCTGCGGCTATAGGGACCCCAGTTGCAGCAGACTGCCGAAGCTGGTCACTCGAATATTTAAGTCCACCCATAGGCCACAGTCCTTTAACAGTCCTTCAACTATGGACACGCAGGACCACGGTGCACCACAGAACGGATTTGCCAAAAAAAATGTGAAAACACGGTAAAAACTAAAAAACAAAAATAGAAATAAATACCCTACAAATAAACACAAAATATGTAGGGCATAGATTAAATATATACAAAGATTAAGATATAAAATTATTTAAAAACTCAAATAAAAACAGAGAGACGAACCGGCGTCCAGCGCACAGCGTCCTCGTCGCCAGAATGGAGTCCTATGGAGCAATACCCCTTTACCTGCCCTTATCTCGAGATATAATTTTTTGTCTACTAATTTGAATATTGTTTTTCAAAGAGAATCTCTATAAAATGCTCCCGACTGAGTTGTACATTTTTACAGTCATACATTCTCTTTAAAAAGCTACTTAAAGTGTCGATGACGTCATACATAGCTCTGTCATTAGCATAATGCTAGCGCGTTGTAGACAACAAGAGGCCGACCTGTAAGAAATCAAAGGGACATATGCACTCGTCCAGTGGATTTTTTATTGAAACCCCATTTTTGCTCAAAGAAACTACATTCAAATCTGAGCGCACTTGAAGAGACTTGGGTGAAAATGGTGATTTTTAGCATCTAGCTCCATTGGGCCCCATTCATTTTGGTCTCTGCCGACGCCTCCAGTGGAATTCTGATGGAACTGCGGCCAAAAAGCCGTTACAATGGGCCTTAATAGGGAGTGCCATATCTGGTCGTCTTAGAATATCTGTGGTTCCAATCAAAGACTTGGCGTCGTTGCTATGGTGATTACTGTAGCTCGCGGTTGTTCTATTTCATGCCTCCTGACCGCCAGAGGCGGCGTAGCCTGTGAATGTTATACCTTCGCGTAGCGCAAGTCGAGACTTATACCAACAAAGTAGTCGTGATGACGTACCTCATGCTCAAGAAGCACTGCAGCACGTCATTCGTCCTCTTATTCTTCTCGCGCTTGATTCGAGCATCCCAGGAGTACAGTAAGTTGTCATCGGGCAAGCTGTCCCTCCCATCCTCACGACTTGAGTACCCAGGTTAATTACCGAATTACCGGAATCCTGTACGGCGGTCCCCCCGTGAAGAAATTTATATTAAAAAAAAAAAAAAAAAAAAGAAACAGAAGAAAGGTAAGCACACGGAGGCTCTCCCCGTGATCACCCCTTGACAGTTTGATGCACAGGAGAAGTGCACGGTGGTTCACCCCGTGTTCACCTCCACACATCCACGCACACACACACTCACATTCCCCGCGGTGGTTTTCCCCGTTTTGTTGACAAGTGTGGTGTATTCCCTCGTTAGCACGGTGGCTCTCCCCGTGGCTGACTAGATAGCTAGCCAACTGGTTAGCCCTGTCACTCGTATTAACATTGTGTATTCTGTGTATGATTATTGCAGTAAAATAATTATTCTGGCATTGATCTACATTATTGTTATTGCGTCGGGTGTTAGTTTCGGGTTTGCGTTAGTTGCGCTACGATGGATGTCCTTTCCCTCTCATGTAAAACGTGCTTTGCACCACTCGCATCTGAGGGCGGTCATTTAGAATGCCCGTCTTGTCTAGGCATCGCTCACCTCCGCTCAGCTTTGACGGAGCCTTGTCCAAGCTGTGCCGTCCTACCGCTCACGGTACGAGAGGCCAGACTTGCTGAGCTATTGATAAAAAATGACGCGCTGCTCTCGGCAACCGAGAATGTCGCCGCGAATGCCCCCAAAGCCGTAAAACGCGGCAGCACAGGCCTTCAGGCTGCGCAGCCAGCCAAGAAGAAGTCGAAATCACACTCCACTTCTGTGCTCAACAAACGGGTGGACGATCTCTCCACGGCCGTAAGCCGAATAGAGACGCTGCTGCTTCAGTTCCAACCCCTTCAGGCAAACATGCAGCTGACCATGCCACCAGCAGGTGGTGCCCTTGCTACTGCTTCTACCCTGCCTGCACGAGAGGAGACAGAAGTGGAGGATGATACACTTTCCACTGCCGCCACTGATTCTCTTTTCAGCCCTTTGGGAGACAATGATTCCCTTGGGCTGCCTGACTCTCCTCGATCAGGCACTTCTTTTGATGATGCCCCCTCGAGTGTGTTTTCAGACGAAAATGGGGATGGCAGGACACATGGCCCCCAATCCGTGCTGGCCACAATTACTTCGGCTCTGGCGCAACGTGGGCTGCAGCCACTGGCGCAACGTGGGCTGCAGCCACCTTCTTAACATCAGGTGTTCCTCTTGGTGCAGCACCCACACACAGGGAGATTGTAACGACAGATGCCTCTCTTACAGGGTGGGGCGCAGTGTGGCAACACAGAGCAGTCAGTGGGTTGTGGAACAAAGAACAAATGAGCGAACACATCAATCTCCTCGAAATCAGGGCAGTACACCTGGCCCTGAAACACTTTATGCCATGCCTACAGGGACGCCATGTACTCATCAGATCAGACAACATGACGACAGTATACAATATCAACCACCAGGGGGGAACACGATCCCCCACTGCTTTTTATTTGACTCAATGCCTACTGAAGTGGGCCGTCCCCAAGCTGGCATCCCTCAGGGCAGTCCACTTGCCAGGGAGACTGAATTCGGTGGCAGACTCCCTGTCGAGACAATGTCTCGACCCGGGGGAGTGGCGCCTGAACCCACAAGTGGTGCAGCAGGTCTGGGATCGCTTTGGCACGGCAGTGGTGGACTTGTTTGCCAACAAAGAGTCCACACACTGCCAAAAGTGGTTCTACCTCACACAGGAGCGCGAAGCACTGGGCTTGGACGCCATGGCACACGACTGGCCGGACGAACTGCTGTATGCCTTTCCACCGATTCCCCTCCTACTGGAGGGGCTACTTCGGATACGCCAGTGCCGTCACCATGTTCTGCTGGTGGCACCGCGATGGCCAGCGAGACCGTGGTTTGCAGTGCTTCATTCCCTGCTGACAGGAATCCCATGGCAGCTACCACTCAGAAGGGACCTACTGTCTCAGATGGAGGGCAAAGTTTGGCACCCCTGCCCGGAACGTCTCCAGCTGTGGGTGTGGCCCTTGGGCCCGACAACCTCCTATTAGAGTTTGACCCAGCGGTCATCAACACCTTAGAGAACGCAAGGGCCCCCTCAACTAGGTTGTTGTACGAAAACCGCTGGAAGTTATTCAATACATGGTGTGAGACTTTAGGCATTTCCCCCACATGTTGTCCTGTACCTGTTTTGCTTAAGTTTCTACAGAAACTTCTTGATGAGGGTAAATCCCCATCTACAGTGAAAGTCTATGTGGCAGCTATCTCTGCGAGACATGATAAAGTGGAGGGTTCGACTATTGGTGCGCATAGTCTTATCCGTAACTTTCTTAGGGGCGCTAGACGCCTCCACCCCTACAGAGCCCCTCGCAGCCCTCAGTGGGACTTGCATCGCGTGTTAGACTCTCTGTGCCAGGCTCCCTTTGAGCCCCTGGCTGAAGCAGACATGAGATGGGTTTCCTTGAAGACCGTTTTTCTGTTAGCCATAGTCTCTGCAAAACGTGTGAGTGAGTTACATGCACTCTCAGTCAGCCCAGATTGTATGAGGTGGAGGCCAAATCTATCTGGCGTCACACTATGGCCAAACCCAGCCTTTCTTCCAAAAGTCCTATCTCCATCCTTTATTAACCAATCCATTGAGCTTGCTTCTTATGAGGAACGTATAGGCCTATGCCCTGTGCGAGTCTTGAGGCATTATGTGTCTAAGACCGAAGCCACGAGACGGTCAGACCAACTGTTTGTCACTTATGGAGGTGGTACAATTGGTTCGCCTGTATCTAAACAGCGCCTCTCACATTGGGTTTGTGAAGTGATTTCCCTTGCACACAGATCAGCTGATTCCCTGCCATTGGGCAGTGTTATGTGCCACAACACCAGGAGCTTAGCTACCTCATGGGCAGCTCTGAGGGGAACCCCACTATCAGACATTTGTGCAGCAGCAACATGGTCTAGCCCATCAACATTCACCAGGTTTTATAGTGTTAATGTGACATCACCTAAAAGCCTTGGTCCTACCATTCTTTCAATTACACAGCAAGATTGATTGACATACTCGTCCTCATGACAGTGCTGGTATTAGTCATCCACAGGCTACGCCGCCTCTGGCGGTCAGGAGGCATGAAATAGAACGCTAGTTACGAATGTAACTGTGGTTCTATGAATGCCGGATGACCACCAGAGTTTCCAGTCACTCGGACATCGCAACCGCGAGAAGTTTTCCGAAGACGAATGACGTGCTGCAGTGCTTCTTGAGCATGAGATACGTCATCACGACTACTTTGTTGGTATAAGTCTCGACTTGCGCTACGCGAAGGTATAACATTCACAGGCTACGCCGCCTCTGGCGGTCATCCGGCATTCATAGAACCACAGTTACATTCGTAACTAGCGTTTAATGACAAGTGTCATCATTCGCCTCAGGAACTGCGGAGAGCGAGCGGCCAGCAACTCAGCAAGAGACAAAACCAACCCTTTTCATAAAACATTTAATTATTTAAATTGTTTAAATTACTTCAATTCGTTTCACAACATGATTTCATTCAATGACATTGTTTTTTTTATCTTTCAGAAACCGCAAAATACCGTCAGGGGACGGCGGAATCTTCCAAAAGGGCCATAAGAAAAGCTGCCAAAAATTATCGTATTCAAGGTAAGTCAGAATTCATATATGACAGTACTACATCCTATATATAGGATACATAGCACAAAATGTAATTTCACACTTTTTTCTTCGCAGTTACCTTCTTATGTTTTATAGTTCTTAAATGACCGAAATATGTGGCTTTTTAGGGTTGTATTGAGCTATAGCGAACTTTTCAATCTCCCTCGCACTTCATACCTTCCCCAGCGTTCTGTTACCTCAGGACTGAGGGGAATCAGTGCAGGTTAAGATTAAAGCTCTTGATTGTAGTTGGCTAGCTGTCATTCTTTCGTATTTATCGTGTGTTAAAGGCCATGTACCCAGATAATTTAAATAACAATGATTGATATTATTTTTTCTTCCTTAAAACTGGCGATATTGAACGACTATTAGTTGGCAAGTTTCCTTCAGTTACATAAATAGATTTTCTGATAGAATACTGACTGCACAACTAGCTTGTTTATGATATAGCCTACGTAGCCTACGTGACAAAAGGACATGTCAAGTAAATGTTGTAAATCTTTTATAGGAGGCATTCTGTACTACATTGCCGATGGGTTGACGAGGAGGGTCAATTTCGTCCCCAGAGGAAAAGGCTGCCATCCTCAAAGAGGTACATTTTATTGATGTAGTAGATCTGAACTCTTTTAAAAGTCGTCAAACAACATGGATACAAAGCCTCTCTGTCATCACTATAACACTTTCTTTTTCTATTTTCTTTTTCTATCTTGAATCTTACACATTAGGCTCATGCTGGGCACTTTGGAAGAGCACGAACTGAGGGCAAGATCCGCCAGCGCTTCTACTGGCATAACATCAGGGAGGATGTGGACAATTGGGTAACAATTAACAAACACATAAATACATGAATTAAGTTTAAAAATATATACTATGCTTATTACAGTACAGCAACCCAAAATATGCCCATAGACAGGATTTGTAAAATTTGGATAATTGTGAAGCCACAGAAGGACGCCTACCAGCACAGGACCAAGAAGAGGACCAAGAGGTTTATAATCAATCCAGGAATGGTGGTGCTCAAGAAGGATGAGCGGAAGCGAGGGAGGCCAGGCATGGCAATGAAGCCTGATTGGCCAACCACATACAGGTAAATAAACATGTTGTGCTGTTTGAACCCCGGTTTCAAAAACATTTGAAATTAAATGTTCCTCCTTGTTTTTTAGGATTTTTTTTTTTCAGATTTAAATATTACATTTTCAAATCATTAATTAGTGTGTTGTTGTGTTTTGTACTGCTTTTGCATCCTCTGTGATCGAAGTTGTCATTCATTTCTCTTAATAATTTCAAGGGTCATCGGGGTGGAGGGCAATCCAGAACTCCCTACGCTTCAGTGAAGCCATTACGGACCAGTGTGTGACTACTGCAATATACAATTACTTTGGTGCATTTCATGTTGTATGGTAAATGTAATTTAAGACACTTCTTTATTTGTCATACAGGGTCTCAGACTGGCTACCCCAATCAAGGTTGCGAGCTGTGACAGCCCTATGCTGGGGAGCGACACCCTTGAGGTAAGTTGATTCGTGTACAGTTATCTGGTCCTTTAAAATTATCTCACCTGCTAATTGTTATGTGTTGTTTAACATATTTTTATCTGTCTCAGGTGACATGCACTGTTCCTCTTAGTGCCCTCTCCTCACAGAAAGAGACCGGACAGATGCCCGGCTCTACGACAGAGGAAGAGACACTAGAGCAGGGGTGCTCAATACGTCGATCGCGATCTACCAGTCGATCGCGAGGCCAATAGTGGTAGATCGCATACAACTTTGAAACATTGTTCTCAACTAAAGAATGTTTAAGAAAAAAATTGGTGGTGGAAAAAAAATTGTGCTAATTTAAGAGCAGTTAAAACAGACCGGTCAATTTTGACCGGGAACACTAAAGTAGGGGGCTGGAGGTGAACACGACCGGAGGGTTAATGAGCATATTTACAAACAGCAGGGCAGCACCAACGTGCTTCACATACATAGGCTAATGAAAAGAAAATGGAAATATGAGGGACGGCTGTTATGTCGCTGGTTTCGCTGTGCCATGATGGTTACGCAGCGACCATAGACTATATTCTTGCGCACATGGAGTAGTTTCGCTACAAGTCCTCCGGGTGTCTCCACTGTGCCCCTCCGCTAAGATCAATCTTAGCGCGCTAAGACTACTCCAGACCACACTTAGAGTTACGTGTGATCCTACGATGGTTCTTAGCTAAGATGGTTTCGGGAAACGGCCCGTGGACTCTACGATGGTGTTACGTGTGAACTTCCGTACTACTTAGGCTTAAGTAGTACTTAAGGGCTTTTGGGAAACGCGGCCATGATCAGCTCAGTCAATGCCTTCAAACGAAAAATGAAACATCTGTCCTCAAAACTTCAGCGCCATGACTTGGCAAATTTCCCGAACCTGCAGTCAGAGTTGGAGACGCAAGGGAAGGCCTGTGCGCAACTAAGCAGCGCACGCTACACGGAGCAGATTGACAACTGTCTGTCAGAGTTTGACAAACGTTTCCAGGACTTTTCGTTACTCGAGCCAGTGGCTACCCAGATAGCAAGCTGACATTGAATAGATATTGATTTTCCATCTGAATCATCAGAATGGTCGACATTGAAATATTGATGCAAAATAAATGTTGAATCACCATTGTTAAACCGATGTAACCCGACCTAAAATAAAGTTGACAGCAATGATATTGAAACAACATTGATTCATAGTCGTCCTTATTATGATTGATGTATCATTGATATTTGGTTTACCGGGTGATAACAGTCATGTTGAAAAGTCATTGATTTTGTGTTGACCGGGTAATCACGTATGATCGAAAGGCCATCGATGTATAGTTTACCGGGAAAGATTGAAGTTATCGGTCGTTGCTGAACGGGACGAGACAAAGAGTGGCGCACACTCTCGGATCCAGGAACAATTACAGGTAAGCAGACTTTCATACTTTTACACAGTAAGTGTCCCGCGATCCATAAACGGCCACAGTCTTTCCTATTGAGGGCGCCTGGTGCGGTCACGGCCGATTTCCTCCGATCACCTACGATCAGCAACACAAGCTGAATGAATCAGGCTAGCGAGCTTTATACTGCAGCCATTCTGTGAACTGCAGCTAGCAGTACGTGTACTGGTGTCAGTTGCTGTAACACTTAAAACTTAATAAACTTAATCCTGCTGCACTGCACTGCACTGTAGATCCTTTTGCCTTTACACATGATCAGCAGACTGTTGATTTTGAATGAAACGCTGCATGTGTGGTCATTGACAGTTTCTCGAACTCGCGACCTAATCACGGTCCGGCTTGAGAGTGTGAGGTCGCAGAGAAAAGGTCCCGATAGCAGCAGCTAGCCAGAAATGAGCCTATTATAAACCTAGTACAGGTATGGACATTATCACGGTAATGTTATGCTGCTGTCGGTGTAATTGGCAGACTGTTAAAAATATGTTTTGTTGTTTTAACGCACCTTAGATTAAGCCGAGTATATTGATACAACTTGCATGGAATTCAGTAGCTGATATTCCGAATTCTAGTCTCTCAGCTCTGCTTGACCAAACAAAGATCAATCCCAGGCTGTCGACATTGTCACATATTCTTGCCAACGCGACGAGATAATGGAGTGACTGATACGTGATTTCGTTTTTAAAAGAATCTTTACATGCTCATATTTTACTCGTCTGTTATCTCAGTTCAACATAGAGGGGGTTGGCAAAGTATTTCACAAATGCTCAGTAAAGCAGGACAGAAACCTCTACCTCATTCTCCACATACTGTGTATTACAGCGAAATCTATTCACCAAGATTCTTTAGCTCTATGCCATATTCTACCAATACCAGAATGAACTGCACCTTTCAGTTATTCTCTACAATCTATGGCACGTTTCCATCCTGTACAGTGGATTTCCATCACACTGCAAAAGTGAAATGATACCAAAAGTACATGCACTCAAATAGAAACGGTTGTAGTAATCCACAGCGTTACCCATGATATCTTATTACATCTATTTTCTATATGCAGTGGCGAACTGTGAGCACAGCTGTGGGGTATAGCTGGTTTCGTGCAAAGTTAACCATGAAGTAGAGGTAATCTAATAGAGGAGCCTGGAGTCCTATTCAGTTAAGAAAATTAGGACTCCAGGCTCCTCTATTAGATGATTTACCTCTACTTCAGGGTTAACTTAACACTAAACCAGCTTTGTAGTATAATACACCACTGGGCCTTCACCCCACGACCAAAACAAAAAACATCAAAGCAAATGTTCAAAGCAAAATTTCCATGGCCCTAACCTAACTTCACATCATCAACAACAACATCCGAAAATATGACAAGTCACTATGTTTTAGGCTTACAGATTAAAGAGAAAAGGAGATAAGACACGCTGTTATATATCGTAACGGCGTTACACTGACAGTAAGAGTAACTAGTTAGATTACCCGTTACTGAAAAAAAAGTAACAGCGTTAGTAACGCCGTTTATTTAAACGCCGTTACTCCCAACACTGATGACATGGCACTGAACCCTCTATGAGGTTAAAAACAATACTAGAGGGTCAGCTGAAGGCCTGCAGAAATTACTGGAACATGCCCAGGTTGCTTGACGCATTCTCCCATTCAAACCGCAACGAGCTCTAGCGCAGTGATTCACTGGCCCGCAAGCACCGCGCACCATGCATGCAACGAAAATCAACATGTGATCAAAGCAAACTTTCAGAAATTGCACGATGGGATTTTCAATATATTTTGAAATGTTTTATGGACCGAGGTGTGTTGTTAGGATTCATTTTAATTAAAAACTATGTTTTGTGTGTTTCAGATGCCCTCGCTCAACAGCCTGCTGGGATGGATGATCTTGTTTTTACACAAGCTGTCCAGAAAGGGCTGCGCTATGCGCCGGACAGAGCTGGAGGTGCCGGTCGCGCTGACATTAATTAAAAAATAATACAAAAAATAAACAGCTTTCTTAATAAACATATTTCTTGTGTTTCATATTTATTATTTTATATGATTAAAATGGAGATCCTGGCTGTAGATAAAGCAGGATATATGAGCCAGATAATTCTGGTGGGCTTTCTATTGAAATAACATTGAAAGCGCATTGATTTTTAGTTACGTTGAAATTTCAATGTTGTTTCAATATAGGCACATATCGAAATACAATTGAAGTTACGTGGATCCATAGTTACAAAATCAACATCGTTTCAATGTTAGCGGAGGGTGCAAACTGATGCTAAATCAACATCGAAATCTGATGTTGTTTCAATGGTTTAGCGTCGACAATGGAATGCTGATTCTACATCGATTCAATGTAAGCTTGCTATCTGGGTACATTCATGTGCTATCCGTTTCAGGAAGATGCCGACATTGATTTACTTGCGTCTAAAATCGCAACACTGTTTCACCTGAATTCTTCTGGAGTGGAAGATGAGACTCTACAAGCCGACATTGAGCTGAAGGCCAGAGCTCATGGACAGTTTTGGAACTTACTCACAGAGAAAAAGTACTCCAACATGAGGAAATGTGCTACTTCTTTGACTGCATTATTCGGCTCCACTTATCTTTGCGAATCAGCCTTTTCCCACATGAAGATCATGAAGTCCCAGTATCGTTCCACCATGACTGATGAACATTTGAACATGTGCCTGAGGCTGGCTGTCAGCAGCTACTGTCCGGACTACTCATCCTTGGCTGAGTCAATGCAGTGCAAGTCATCAAATTGAACTCTGAACTAATTATTAATACTATTATTATTATACATTGTCACTGTATTATTATTATTATTATTATATGGTAATTACAAAAACATGTTCAGAGCTTATTTTGTTGTAATATTGGTTTGGAATTTTCAATACATTTTAAAATAACATACGCTTTTATGGGTCGGTAGATCTTTGTGACTTGGTCATTTTAAAAGTAGCTCGCACACTGAAAAAGTGTGAGCACCCCTGCACTAGAGGTAATAGTTAGAGTAGACACACACCAATGTTTATGCATATACACAGGTAGGTTTGGTTGAATTAGGCTACTTTATCATATTTATGAACTACTGCTGTCTGTGTTTCAGAACAGTGACATTGTTGTCTCGGGTGTCCAGCTGGACCAACCAGTTGTGGCGTCACTGAGTGACAGGGTGGAGGAGATCAGGGCCATGGTGCTCCAGCCCTACACGTGGTTGGACGACCATGCCATTCACCATGCCATGGCACTCCTGAGGGCTCAATACCCTCACATCGGAGGCCTCCTCTCCACCACCTCCCTGGGCCTTCTCACTCATGTCCCTCCGCCATCAACCCAGTGGTTTGTCCAAATAATTAATATTTCTGGTAACCACTGGGTTGCGGTAAGTACCCTTGGATGTCAGGTAGGTTGTGTCAACGTGTATGATTCCCTGCACCAGACATATACCGAGGACTTTGCTGCCCAGGTGACCAGTCTCCTTTGTTTTGCAGGGAATACTGTTCGTCTGCAGTGGCCAGATGTGCAGCAGCAGGAGGGAGGCTCAGACTGTGGGCTGTTTGCCATTGCAAACAGTCTCACACTCTGCAGAGGTGAGGATCCCCGCAATGCACAGTACCATCAGGGGTACATGCGAGCTCACCTTTGCTCCTCTTTGCAGGCTGGTGTTTTAACACCCTTCCCCAGCATGGTGAGGAGTGCCTCTGCTGTTCCTGTGCATATCAGAGAGGTGGAAGTGCACTGCTACTGCAGGCGGAGTATGCGGGCAGGTAAGGAAGATGTAGTTACCTGTGGAAGATGTGGTAAGGTCTTCCATCAGGACTGCATCGCTCCTCATGATGGCCCAGCGTATATATGTTATTTGTGCACAGTAATCAAGTCATTATAACATAATTAATTAATAGCTGCTTGTGCATATGTTAAGTTCTCGATACGTTCTTGTAAATATTTCTCCTGTTGTGTTCTGTTATTTATGTTATTTAAACTGTCTAAATAGTTTTATGTAGTTTGTGTACTGTCATCAAATTGTTGTAATTTAATATAATCCAGACCTGCCAACCTGTACGCATCTTGTGTAGCCGCTACGAATTTTCACCTCATTGTACGGCTGTACGTTTTCATATGAAAAAGTACGCATATCATCCGACCTCGCACTTCAGTATGTATATCGTCCGAAGTCGCATTTCAGTCTCGCTGACCTGTGGGAAAACTCAGTATGGACACAGATATTCTAAGACGACCAGATATGCCACTCTGGTGCATTTCCAACGTAAATGCAATGGGCCTTAATAGGGAGTGGCATATCTGGTCGTCTTAGAATATCTGTGGTATGGAACACTTTGCCCACTCACCCACCCCGTTTATATGGACACCTTTTTTGAATCCGATTGAATTTAATCAGATTATTAGAATTCTACCGAACTGTTTATATGAGCCTCAAATAAAGAGATTCGCGTTTGAAGAAAGGTGTAAACCACCTATTTTAATCGGTTTGAAAATTTAAACGGTTTCATTTGAATCCGATTATTTGACTGTATATATGGGACGTTTTTAATCGGTTTCTGTAAATAAAGAGATAAAAAGTGAAATTTTGTGTCCATGTATACTGGGCTATTGTTAACCCCTCATGAGCGTTAGGCTCTTTCACCATATCAATATGCTACAGTACTTCAGGCTTCTCCGCATGCATGTTTCAGACCAAAAGGGACCGTATGGACGCCGCCGAACCGAGTGTCACCAAACGAGTTCGGAAACCCCAACGCTTTCTGGAAAATTATCGGGAGAGGTGGCCTTGTTTGAAACGGTCGCAGATACCCAGCCACGCATTCTGCACGGTGTGCAATGTTGAAATTGATATAAGTCCATAGACTGTATATAAGAACTGGACAAACCCTCTGTGACGTCACGCATAGACTTTCCCACAGCCAAAATGAGGCTTAATTTGAAGGTTCAGGGCGCCGCCATCTTAACCAATGCGTTCTGCATTCTAAACCCGCCTTCTACCTGACATTCCATATATGGATGAAAAGGTAGTGCCAGGCGGCCTGAAGACCCGCCCCTACAGGCTAGGCCAGCTCCCGCAAATTACGTAGCGGAGAACTTCTTTCACGGAGAAAGCGGGGCGAAAGCGGTAAATTTCGCTTGCATGTATTTTGGGCGATACACTTGACCGATGTTGACCAGACTGAACTCATCTATTTTGCTGGTAAGTACCTAAATCCATTATTATTTTCAGTACATGAGTAAATTTAATAATCATGCAGACCGTTTGCTACTATTCAGTGTAATGTAGCGGACGCAGGACAGCGCGACCTAGCACATCAGCCATAGATCAATGCAGTGTTTATAGGTTAATGTAGTGAAAGAGCAATTTTTAGTCATCAGTTATAGTTGCTAAATTATTGTAGGCTATTAGCGTAAGTTAGCAATGCATAGCAACCATGTCGTTTATGACTGCTCTGACTACCAAAGATTTCAAAACCTCCCTCAATACTCTGTCACTACTGCTTCAAACTGATACTATGGTTTTCTTATGATTTTGGTCGTTAACGTTGCCCATTTGCACACGATTTAATAAGAGAGGTCTTAACTATAGTGCATGCTTTGTGGCATTATCGGTAACGTGCTCATGATATCTTGACATGGAATTTGTTCTGTTGTCGTGTGATTGAAACCTTTCGACTAACCAGCCCGTTTCATCCGTCTTTTTCATGTATAAATCTGTAGTGGTTATTTTCAGCTGTTGATGTAGTCCTGCTAATTTATTCGGTGTACATTGTGGACTTTATAAATGAAGGTGTGCATGTCGGTGCTCTCACATTTTCTTATCAAGACCTGTCGTAGCTTGAATGCATATAATGTTCAAATGTACATAAAATGGTTTCTGAGGCCATTTCAAAGCGACTGAAGACAATCCAACATAGTGGAAGACAACTACATATTACTTATGTAGTACATAGTTTCATATAGCAAATGCTCAAATGTGTCTAATAAATAAAACCTTAAGAAAATATACAAATATCGCCGTACCTCACGTTTTAAAAACTTGAACAGCTAATAGTTATGACCATCTAATTCGTTGAATGTATGTTAATATTGTCTTTTCTCATTTTTGCTTTTACAGCTCCAACTTCATAAATTCTGGGGCACAGCTAGGTTGGCAGAGGGGAAGAGGCTGCAAGGAGGTCCCTGGCCACCAACTTGGGACTTCATGCCCAGATGAGGTGATTTGGCCTGGGTGGACTAAGATGGTGTGACATCCTCTTGTTTTTCTCCCAGGCCCTACAAGAAGAAACCGTCCTATATGTCCTGCTCATCCACTGACCTTGGACAAGTGATCATCTTGTTGCTTGAAGCAGGGCTTGTGTGATCTGTAATGGCTAGCTTTGTCTCGGGGATATCAGTACTAATGATTTTGAATTCTTTACGCTAAAATCCCACTTTGAATGTACAGGAACTTGTAATATTTTGCCTGGTGAATGAATGTCAAACTCGTGATAACTTTAAATATAAGGACAGCACATGTCTGAAACTGCTTCAACAAACAACATTTTCTACCACAAATCTGTTATTGATTTTGATTTGCACTGAAGTCACACTTGAAATGTATATGGAATTTGTAATATATTTATTAAACCAAGAATGAATCAAATCAAAATGTCTTATTTCAACAATTACTATTAATATATAAAAGGGAAAATCTTAATGTCATTGTAAACAAAAGCAGTGCATTAAACATACACTGCAGTCAATGAGCAAAGTGAAAAAAACAGTATATGGCAGGGCTATTCAATTAGTTTTCCATTTGGGCCACATTTCGAATTCAAGAACTTAAGTTGGGCCACAAATTTTCCGCACTTACTAACAAGTGGTCATTTTTCAGTAATTAGCCTACATATAATAATAATAATAATAATAATAGTAACTGTGAGAGTGGGAACTTTTGGCATCTCTACCTCTCACCGTTTTTACTGTGTTTGAGAATGAACTCTGTGTGCTACGCTTGCCTACACCTGGAGTGCAGCACGGTAATGGCGTCACTGGGTGGCAGTAATTGCACGTAATTGAATGCTCTATTTAAGAGACGAGGAATAAACGAACAGAGAAGAAACGACACGAGCAAACAGAAGGACGTCAACGACGAACAGAGAATGAACGAAGGACACGAACGTTGAGAGAGTGTTTCAAGATGAACTTTGAAACAGTGTTTGACGGTTTTCTTTGTTGTTTTATGTTTGTTTTTGTTCGTGACAGGATGGCACGGTTTTTGTTTTGTAGAAAATAAAAGACATACATATTTTTGTAACAACGTTCGTGAACTTCGGATATTTTTGTATCCTATCACTTCACCCCTGCTTCCAGCCGGTTGACATTCCTGATAGTGAGGAGCTGTTGGCTTCTTAACAATAACATCTTTTAGAACAGCAATACATTCGTTGCAAATCAAACACATTGGTTTGGCGTTGGCTGTCGGCAAAATAAACAAATATTTCACAGTCCATGCTGGATTGAACCGACGATTCTCATCTTCAATTTTTCGCTTGTTTACAATAGCGTGAGCTACCATGCATCATCACGTGTATGTTGCTAGGCAGATCGCAACGCTGCTCCCTCCACGCCAAATTGGGAATATTTGCTAACTATTTGCACTGTAATGAGTTAATAATATCTGGGAATGCAAAATAAATATTGTAACATTATTTATTAATTGATATTTGGTAAACTAAAATGCATATATTAAGTTCTGGAGACTAGTGAACGGTATTTTATTTTTCAAGCGCAACATCACCTCGGCCGCATCTGGGCCGCAGCCTTGCCGCGTCTGGGCCGCATGTGGCCCGCGGGCCGCCAATTGAATAGGCCTGGTATATGGCATGTAAAGCAGGATGAATAAGTATCGAACGTGTCAACCTTTTTTTCAGTAGCATATTTTTCATTGGAATATTGACAAGACATTTTGACTAGACAATACATTGATATTTACCCATACATGTAAAGAAATCAGAACATTTAAGTGAATAAATAAAGTTATGTGTAATACAGTAAAGTGGCAGGTTGGTAAGTATCAAATGCAGCAAGAAAAGCAGTAAGCAAAAGTGATGCACAAGAACATCAAGATAGGAGCAAAGGGCATCTGTGGCCTAATGGAGTCAAGAATAAATGGGCATTGTGTCCTCTACTGTAAGTTGTGTTGAATAAAAGCATGTGGTAATTGTAATGTAATTGTATGTCACTACCATAGTTTCCAAAACACTCCATCACTGTATAAAATAAATGTTTAAAGCATATTTAAAGTTTCCCAGACATTTGGACAAGCCATAGCATACTCTAAGCTTGTAGTCTGGTAGGATGTAGAAAACTTGTAGGAGGAGAAATAATAAGATATATATATTAAATATTTGCAACAAAAAGGTTGGTACTGTCCCTGGCATCCGTGGTGATGTCTCGAAGTACTGACAGCACAGATGAGAGCTCTGGTGTGGAGTCCAGTTCTGTCTCAAGTTAACCATCCATCCCTTTGTCCAGCCTGTCTGAGTCACCTAAAGGAAAACTGATGAGATGTTAGAAATGTTAATTTACAATAGGCTACTATTCAAAATGCAATGTGTAAGGCCAGGTTGCCCATTCTTACGTGAATGTAGGCTTGCACTATTTTTTTTTAAATGTTTTTCTTACGTAATTCTAAGCGGAGTCAAGTTTTAGCTACTCAATAAACTTTACAAGCAAGGGTGCTTTAAAGCGTCTCTCTCTCTCTCGTATTAACACAGTCTATGTTTTTAACACATGTACTTCCTCTTAAGTATAGCACAGATGAAGAATTGAGTCAGTGGACATAATTTGACGGTATTGTCTCTTATGTCAACTTCATTACTAGCTGACGAACCTTAGCAGGCTGTAACGTAGCTTGCGCTAGCTGTGCGAGCTAAGACTGTATTGAACTTCAAAGACGGCCGAGACAAAACTCAAATCAAACTCTCCTTCAACGCTATTCTACTGACTTTCTACTATAGTCATTCTACTGACCGATTGGAGCAGTCAAATAAGCTTGATAATGGCAGATTGAGTAATATTATGTTGCAGTAGAGCTAGTTTGACACCAGGGTTAACATGCTAACATTTCTGAGGTGATTTCAGGCTACGGGGCTAACAGCGATGCTACATATTAGTAATGATGGCAGATAAACAGTAGTGTAATGTCACTTACCATAAAAATGTAAAGAAACATTCTTTGATGGTCCTTTAGAACAATTAACAGGAACGTCAGACATCCTGGATGTAACATATCATTGAATATGCTGGAAATGATATAGTCGTGAAATATCCGATGACAGCCGAAGAGTCGACAGAGTTCTCAGGCTGAGAATCTCAGCCTCACGTCAGCAGCGGTGGCCGGCTGCTGTCAATCAAGCTGACCACGCCCCTAATTATTCATAAAATTAAAACTTAACTGTGCTTAAAGCAAATGGATTCTAAAAAAATTCATCCCCCTCAGAGTTGTCATGGACCCCCAAACTATCGAAAGACACTAAAACCATTTTTTGAACCAGGCTGTAAATATGTTTATTTTAGCTGTGAAAATTGACTTTTTAACATGGGAGTCTATGGGAAATTGCTCCCTTTTGCAGCCTGCCCCCAAAGGACAAAATAGGTACTGCAGCCTTAGAACGTTCATTTCCGGCCTGGAACCTTGGGGCTTGTATAAGTCACCAAGGAGCAGCAGGTATGCTAACACCGTCCCACACACGTTAGCCTAGGGTAACTACAGTTAGCCTAGCCTAAAGCTAACTCGGTGTACACGTCTGCTGTTATGCATGCTTCCAGGGGTGCAACTACTCATTTCCAGGGGGGTATGCAAGAACAATTTTGGCGCCCCCCCCCCCCCCCCCCCCCCCCCAAAAAAAAAAAAAGTTAATAAAATAAGTAAATACAATTGAATTCCTATATTCTATTACTGTAAAATGAACAACCCCTGCTACCACAACAACAACCACAAAAAAACATTTCTCCCCCTTTAAAACCACTTGTCCTCAACATTGTACACGCTCTGTTGAAAGGGGACGCAATACATACTGGCTATTTAACCTAAACATTAATGTGACACAACACAATTTACAATTGGAGACCAGAGGAGATTTCTCTACGACTGCAAGGGAAGCTCTGCTTCCCTTAAATGTATAAAAAATGTAATGGTCAAATGTTTACAAAATGCCTTAAAACATGTTCATTTCAAACACCAGTTTGTTAATAAAAGGCCCATTATCACAAATCAACTGAGTTGGTGTTGTTAACTTAGCATTCCACTTTGTTCTCATAGCCTATGGCCAACGCATTTCCTCATAGACGTCCAGCGTCAATGCACTTCAATGGCCCAGCACAGACCCCTAATTTTCTATGCATGGAAACTGGATGGTCATTGGAGAAATGCCATTTTTTCTCCCGCCCCGGGACGCAGAGCGTCTCTGGGGGTGAATGGAATGGTGGGCGGAGTTTTGCTGGTGTGGACTTCAAGCAGTCCCCGTGTTGGTTGGTGAACCTCTGAATCCAGTTTTGATTGGCTGGCGTTTTTGATACATAGACGGTCACTTGGCTGCTGGAGCTCAGTCCCATCGCGGATGTTGCATGCGAAGTTGTAAGACAAGCAGTGACCAATTTGTTAGCATTTCCTTAGCGAAAATACTTGTTCATTTCTTACAATGTATATAAATCACACGCACACTTATTTCCGTTTTGGTTTATTACAATTATCTCGTTCGTTTTTAATTTCGTTTCGTTAGAATCATACTGTTAGGTAGGTTGGTAGGTAGGTAGTGCTACTTAACTAGCCCACTAGCTCTCCTGAACTAGCCCGCTAGCGCACCTGCACTAACCCGCTAGCAGAGCACTATGGCAGACTATTTTCTACAGAAGGAACGAAGGGTAGAATTAACGTATAAGTAAATGGACACATTTACAGCGTCTGGTTAACCCCCGCACCCAACTGAAATTACAGTAGTAAAACTCCTCCTCCTCGTCTAACCTACACTGTGATACACTGTGTCTCGGAGCGGGGGGCGCCGCCACCGCCCTTCGTCACCACCATAGCTACATACAGCGCAGAGAGCTGCGGAGAATGCGGTTAGATCATGCAGCTGAGCTGCCACTTTATTCCCTAAAGTGCTGGTCCGGTGTTGTGCATGATCACACGTGATCAGCGTGACAAACAACGCCACTTGGGTGCCGGCTACCCTTGCAATATGTAGTAGCCTGCTGCCATCTCTTTTTGAATATTGGAAATATTCCTTCCCTCACAAGTCATAACCTCTCTCTGGCGCCCCCTGTGGTCTGGCGCCCCCCTGCAATGCATATGCTGCATATATCACTTTTGCGCCACTGCATGCTTCGACCTTCCTATAGGCTATTTTTAACAAAAACGGTTGTGTTTCACGTGTACTAAGCCTCAAGTCAGATATTTTATTTGAGAACTGACATTGTCAAGTTGTCCTAGCCGGTATTCCATCAATGGCGCTTAAGACAATATGAACTGGATAGGCTAATATGAAAGCCCCCTGCACACACGCTCCACTGGAGACATTAGTGCGCTCCCAAAGTCCTATAGTATCGTCATTGTATTTTGAATCATAAACACCTGTCATTGTTTGAAATGAGCATAAATTGGCAGTAGTGAAGGGGAAATGCATTTTAGGTGGTGTTACCATGTCGTAAACTTATACAATAAACGTATATGTGGTCGCTTTCATTGCGGAGGGACCAGACATCGGGCGGGAAGTGTCTTTGACACTCCGTTTGCTGTAGCGTACATTTTCTTTGCAGCACGGATTGCTTAAGCCTGTTTGGTTTGCCTGGTACGGAGCAGGTTTACTCAGAAGCATATGCTGCCCCAGTAACTCGGCGGGGATTAATGTTGGCCTTTGCCTTTAGCGCCATTGATGGAATACCCCTCAGCGCTTTATCGATGTGCTCAACAAAATGTAGCGTGACATCGTAATTTCTGTCAATGGTAGCATAGGAATGTTTGCAAGATGATGTGAGGTCGAAATTGGTCATCCCCCCCCCAAAAAAAAACAACTTGCCTTGGCACCTCAATATATCAAATGCTTCCCCTCCCTACATCATCACTGCAGTAAATGCATTGTTTTGAATGCAAATGCAATAGCTTGCACATGAGAAAGCCATGATTCAAAATACTGCAGTGTACTGTATAATGCATGTGTGAATGTTTGAATGTGTGTGTGGGGGGGGTCTGTTTATAAAACCAGAAAAAATGATACCAATAACATGCAGTACCACATTATAAATAATGAAGTTAAGAATTAACTATAGACAGCATAATGTGGTAGTGTATATATTACAATGTGGAGTTTCTTTTTGCTGAGGGTTTGCACAGTGGAGGTTTGAAAGTCTGGCAGGCTATATGTTTGTAATTTAGAGTTGTATAAAGTAGAAGTAAAAGTACTCTTACAAATGTAATAACAACACTAGTGGTATTATATTACATGGTTTCAACTTTGTAATAACATGCTCATAGTATTGTTGTCACATGTGTAGAAGTACTTCTACTTCTACTTTATACAACTCTGTTGTAATTGTATTTACACACAGTGGCTTGTAAAACCACCCTTCTCCACTTATATTTTCAGATTGCAGACGTCATGTTGATGGGAGCAGGCATAAAAAGTTGGAGAGTGCTTCTGGAGCCGCGCAAAAAAAGATCGAAACTCTGTTCTTCAAAAAGAACGACACAAGGACAATTAGGGCAGAGACACTTTTTACTAACTTTATAGTTGAACACAATTTGCCCTTGTCTGTAGCTGATCATGCTGGGCCATTGTTTAAAAAAATGTTCCCTGATAGTCAAATTGCCCAACAGTATGGCTGTGCTCGTACTAAAACAGCAGCCATCATTCACACACTTTCACAAAATGATCAACAGGCCATCAGTGCCTTAATGTCGAATTCCCCATTCAGCATAGCAACTGATGGCAGTACAGACATGGATGACGTCAAGCTGTACCCTTTGGTGGTTCGCGTCTTTGATCCCAGTGTTGGAAAGGTAGTTGTAGCCCTTCTGCGCATTGTTGAATGCAGAGATTCCACTGGGGAGGGCATTTACAAGGTCATTGATCAGGAGCTTAAGAAAAGAAACATCCAATGGGAAAATTGTGTAAGCTTTGGAGCAGACAATGCGTCTGTCATGCAGGGGTTACAAAAAGGTGTTGCTGCCTTCATTAAGTCACAAAATCCCAACATTTACATGGTTGGCTGTGCATGCCACCTGATGCACGTAGCTGGAGAGCGTGCCGCGAAATGCCTTGGTGTCGACATAGAAGGCATGCTCATTTCTATTTACTATTACTTAGACAAGAGTAGT
This sequence comes from Setipinna tenuifilis, assembly GCA_030347295.1. Taxonomy (NCBI): domain Eukaryota; kingdom Metazoa; phylum Chordata; class Actinopteri; order Clupeiformes; family Engraulidae; genus Setipinna; species Setipinna tenuifilis. Next base: position 1,476,810 of record CM059271.1, on the reverse strand, counting down.
AAGAGGAAAGCCTTGCTGCGTAATTTGCAGATCATGTGCAACAGTGATGTCAGGAAAATCCTGAAACTGGCCTCTACCAGGTGGCTTTCTCTTGGGCAGTGCTTTACTCACCTGCTAGAGCAATGGGAACCTCTGACTTTGTTTTTTGGAGAAGAGGTAAAGAAGAGGGCTAAAACTCCCTCTCTGAGGAGCCAGGCTGACCCTAAGCCCTCAACTTCAAAACAGCAGCAGAGAGGACCTACTGTTACACCTATGAAGACAGTGCCTATCTCTACACACCAGACTGGACTTGTTACAACCACACTGACGAAGACAGTGCCTAGCTCTACACACCAGACAGGATTGGTTACTACACTCACAAAGACGGGGCCTAGCTCTAGACACCAGGCAGGACCTGTCACAACCACACTGACGAAGACAGCGCCTAGCTCTAGACACCAGACAGGACCTGTTACAACCACACTGACGAAGACAGTGCCTAGCTCTACACATCAGACTGGACTTATTACAACAACAAAGACGAAGACAGGGCCTAGCTCTAAAAATCAACCGCCAAAGATCTTTGATCTTAACCAATTCATTTTTCAACAAGAAGAGAGAGGGAAGAAGCAAAAAGATGCATCAAAAAACAAACCAAAGATGGAGAAGATTACAGAAAAAACAGAGATGACAAAACCTGAGATGATCTATGCTTTCTTGACTGACCCACTATCCAAGCTTTATGCTCTCTTTTTAAAAAGAGCCATACCTTTGTTTGATGTTGCAAATGTTAGTTTGCAAAAAGAAGAGCCCTGTATTCCTACCTTGCTACAGACACTGCAACTACAGATGAAGAAGTTGCTGTTAGCCTTCTGCACACCTGACTCAGTAATTAAAATGATGGAGGAAGTAGAGAGTGGCTGCCAACCTTCTTTGTTCAAATCCTGTGAACACCAGCTGCCTGATGATGAGCTATCCATAGGTTATGACACACATGCTTTCATTAGGAGTCAGGCTACCTTACCCCTTTCAGACTTCTACAGAGATGTAAGGCAGTATTTCACAACAGCAGTTGATTACATGTGCTCTAAATTTCCACATGGGGATGAATTGTTAAGACATGCTGCTGTTGCAGACTTAGGCAGACGACAACAGGCCAAATTCTCATCTGTTGCCTACTTCATAGAGAGATTCCCTTGCATGTTAGGAGATATGACAGTGGATGAGGTGGAGGAGGAGTTCCGCTTTTTTCAAGCCACTGCCTTGGATCAGGACATTTTGGCCAAGCGGGTTGACGAGGCCTGGAAAGAGTTGGGGATGATTGAAAGGGGAGGGACCAAAGTCTTTGCCAAATTATCCAAGGTAATGCTTGGGATCTGCGTAATATTTCATAGCAATGCCGATTGTGAACGAATTTTCAGTTTAGTTGTGAAAAACAAAACTCAGTACCGTGCGAGCCTCAGTACGGAGATGCTGAGCTCTCTTGTGTCAAGGAAGGTCACAATTTCCACAAATTGCAGCATTTGCTATAAGGAAGATTTCAGTGACTCTGTACTTCAGAAAGCCAAATCGGCAACTACCATGATGTTAAAAAATGCAAAAGTCTAATTCATGGGAAATGTATGGATACCCTGTTTGGTGCCTGCAAAAGATTTTAAAACACACGTACCTGGGTTTGGCCTGCCATTTCTTCCAAGTGATTTCCCCTCCAACGGAAATGAAAGGCTGCTTCGTCTTCCCCTTTCTGCCCGTGTTTCTCACTGGGCCAACCCTTCACCCCACCCCCTTCTCTACAAGTGCGAATTGGTTTTGCTGCATGCTCATCGCAAGATGTGTTGCAAAAGTCAAGGCGCGCAGATTTGAAACTGCTGGGACACTTTGAGAAGGTGCAGTCGCTGAGTTGTGATTGTATCTGTCATTTTGGATGTAGCTGTCACTCTATTCATGCAAATATCAATCTACACATTTATTAATATTTTTCTTCCGTGTGTGTAAATATTTTCCACAAGTGAAAATTTCAATCCGCAAGTTCACACATTTTTTTTCAAGCACTTGTGTGTTTTTTTTTCACCGTGACTGCAAATTTAACACACGCGTATATGCAAGTGGGCTTTTACAAGTTCACATTTTTGGTCTACACATTCTCACATTATATTCTACAAGTTCTCAAATCAAGCGTACACACTCTCACATTTTGCAACATATTTACCTTCATACTTTACCCCCCTTTACCTCTGTTGGGCATCTAATTATGACCGCCGCTAGCGAAGCTAGCGAAAGCGGTCATTATAGTGTTGCCGAGAATTTTTCCTTTTTTTAAAATTTATTTTTTAATTTTAATTTATTTTTTTCACCGATTTTTCGTCAACGATTGCCAGGACACTGTAACTCTGGGGGAGATGAATCTTTGTAGGCATGTAGCCCTAGATATTTTTGAGCGAATAGGAGCTTTTGGCCCCCAAGGGCCACCCCCCCACTGTGCCAGTGTCCATCAAAGAGGGGGAGACGCCGAAAAGTTTTTGCTGAATAACTCAGTGAATGTTTCACCGAACAACATGAATTTTTTGTGATATGTCGGTGTTACAGGGGCGTATCGACCCAGCCCATAAACACTCACTTAAAGTGTAGCGCCACCTAGTGATATGGGTAAATGCGAAAAATGGGATTTTATATTGGCAATATCTTGGACGGAGAAGGTGGGAACTGCACAAAATATGTCATGCACGATCAGCACAAAGACCTCTAAAAGCACAGCACATGCCATCAAATTTGGCCCATAGGGGGCGCTGTAATTGTACAAAAATTGTACAAAATGTCGTTTTGTCTATTATCTAGAGAAGTCGTGACATCTGTTGACCCTCCCGCATTGAAAACACTGGTCGACGCCCACTTCCAACAAAAAGAATTTCCGTGAAATTTTAACATTGTGAAAGCGAAACCAAACGAACTCGTCATAGGCCGTTCATGTGAATCTCAACAAATTTGGTACATGTCATCTACAGACAATGATGACAAAAAGTTATCAAAGGATTTGTCTTGAGATAAACCGTTTAAAAGTTACATGTCAATAAAAATTTGAAACATAGCTTAAAATTCTTCAAAAGTCCATATCTTGGCTTCTAATTGCTCCAATGTTGTGAAAATTGTCATGCCACCTCTAACCAGCTTTCTGTTCATGTGAATCAAATTTTGTGATATTTTGTCAAAGGGGACAATGTTTTTTGTCGAAGCTAGGGGTCCAAAAACAGGTTTTTTTTTTTTAAACTCATCAACATTTTTTCCCAAGACCATGATTTTGTGGTAGTATGTCGGAGTTACAAAGACGCATTGACCCAGCCCATAAACTTTCACTTGAAGCATGGCGCCACCTAGTGATAGGGGTAAATGCAAAAATTGGTATTTTGTGTTGCCAATGTCTTGGACTGGGAAGGTGGGAACTGCACAAAATATGTCATGCACAATCAGCACAAGGACCTCTAAAAGCACAGCACATGCCATATAATTTGGCCCATAGGGGGTGCTGTAATTGTACAAAATGTCATTTTGCCTATAATCTAGAGAACAGTAATGTTTACAAGCAGTTCGTTTTTGTTGTGAAATCTATTGAACCTCCCGCATTGAAAACACTGGTCGACGCCCACTTCCCACAAAAAGAATTTCCGTGAAATTTTAACATTGTTAAAGCGAAACCAAACGAACTCGTCATAGGCCGTTCATGTGAATCTCACCAAATTTGGTACATGTCATCTACTGACAAAAAGTTATCAAAGGATTTATCTTGAGATGGACTGTTTCAAAGTTACATGTCAATCAAAATTCCAAACATAGCTTAAAATTCTCCAAAAGTCTAATTGCTCATATTTGGTCAAAGTTGACATGACAACTCTGAACCGCTTTCTTTTCATGTGCACCAAATTTTGTGACATTTCACCACATGGGTGCAATGTTTCCGGTCAAAGCTAGGTGTACAAAAACAGTTTTTGTTAAATAACTTATCAAAATTTTGCCCAAGACAATGATTTTGTATTAGTAAGCCAGTGTTAAAGAGGCATATCAGCCCATCCCATAAACACTCACTTGAAGAAATAGCACCACCTAGTCATATAGTTAAATGCAAAAATAGGGATTTTGCATTGCCAATATCTTGGGCCGAGGAGGTGGGAACTACACAAAATATACACAAACACACAGTCATGTCATTCATTCACATCCATGCCCACTTCCAGCAAATCATTTCCACACAAACTCTCACCTCACAACACTGACCTACCACAAACTCACCATACCTATGATTCCCACACTTCAATACACTGTGGCGGTCATACCATGTACCGCTATGCGGTACATCTAGTTAATCATGATGTGGCATCTCCCTACGTTATTTTTCACATTCTCTCTGTGTACATATAAGCGCAAATGTAAATATTTTTTGGGTTTCAGGTGACCAGGTGGTTGTATCCTTTCAGTCCAGCTGCTTCACAAATTTTGACTTTGAAATGTTTCTTTTCATTATGTTTGAACGTTCTTGGGTGTATTTTTAGGATGTTATGGGGTTGTTAGTCTGCCCATTTGTGTGCTCCTGTGTTTGTCCAGCAGTGTGCAGTGTGCCGGTGTTGCTTCTTGAGTACAGGTGTGGCTCCTAATTGGCACCTGCATAAGAAGGCTGGCTGCTCTCTTTGCTCTTGGGTCTACCGCTTGCGAGATGTGGAAAGGGCTCCTGGAGAATTGGTCTGCTGCAGACTTTCAAGACTTTCCTACCACCTGAACTCCCCTGCTTGACGTTTTGCCTTTTGTTAATACCCTTAAACACAGTTTAAACCACAATTTTAATGGACTTTTTTCTATACGTTTATACAGTTTATGTTGTTTGAGCCAGGTGGTTGTAACAGTAACAAAAAAATAAAATAAAATAAAAATTATCCTATGTATCAAGAACTCATAAATGTCAGCTTCACAACAACTCTATGTAGCAATCTTTTTTAATGCAAGATGTGTCCAGTATTTTTGGCAAACTCTGTGTAAGTAAGTGTTTAATTGTAATGTATTACTCTGTGCAGCTCTGTGCTGTATATCTGTGATGCCTTTAAGTAGCCTAATTCATTAAGCGTATTTCTCTGTGAATTGTGCTGCATGTCTTTGTTTATTGGTTATGTTGCAAATCTGCATGAGTTAAACGGTCTTACGTTGACAAAGATTTTCCTAACGATTTCGTGAAAATTACACACATTGTGATGAGATGAGATTTTGCTTGTATTGTATTCGATGTCATTTTATTGTACAAAACGGCGCTGTACATTGTTGTCAACGATACTAAATAATGTTCGTGCCTTTAAAAAAAATCGCAACTGAATTGAACCATCTTTAGATTGTTCTGGCCACACTCAATGCAAACTGAAATGTTTTCCAGCTGTTCAAGATGACAAGACCACCACAAAATGTATCTAAATGGGAAAAGGTAGGTTAATTGGCGGTGTGTTATCAAGATGATAAGACATATGTTAGTGTTCGTCGCTATGAAGGAAATCGTCTGCTAAATAGGCCTACTAGCCTAGACTACTCTCACTAGCTGCATGTTATAATATGAACTTATTCGCGTGATACAGCTGATATGGACGTCGTTTCGTATTATTAGAAATTACATTATAAGTCTGCTGGTCACGCTTGCTGTCTTGGCGCTCGTGTTACGCCAGGGGGCGCATTAATGCTCCCTAGCCAAAATGAAACCTCTGCCAGTGGGGAGAACGCTGTACCCTTCAATAATGCCAGGAGTCAAGGCGTGAAGTGTAAAAAAGCACAATTTATTAAGTAGAGGGTAAAAACATTAAAAAACAAGTCCTTTGGTCCTGAGGGCTCCGCCCCTCCTCCAATATCCAGGGCAACCAGCAACCCCACCGAGGGACTAAGGTGGTCGCAGCTGCCCCTCAATCGGTGGTCCCTCTGCTGGTGGTAACAGGCCTGGTCTCCCCGCTCAGAAGTCCCGTACACCGTGGCAGCTGTTCAGACAGTAGCAAACAAAAAGCGAATTAGCAGATGGGCCCACAGCCTTACTAGTATGCAGCTAGACCCATGGGTTAACAGAAAATAAACAGGGCACCGCAAACAATTTTACAAGACAGTCCACCCGGTTGATCACTTAACACGGCACAGCACTCAAAACAGTTCATTGCATGTAGTAAGAATGGCAGTCCGGTGGATCAGTTAACACAGCACAGTACTCTCAACACTGCAACACACCACACCATTAGGCTGTTAACAGGGCTAGGGCTAGCAGCAAGGCGGCTGAGGACACAAATGTCAGTCACAGTGCTACTGCCACGGCAGGGCAGCAACAGAGGGAGCCGGAGGGGGTAGTGAGGCTAGCTGGGGCACCAGAGCAGTAGCCTGCTCGACGCCAGGCAGTCAAATGTTCCCACTGGCGGACGCAAACAGTCTTCGGTACGGGAGGGAGGCGTCAAAACAGTCACAGTTCTAGTCAAATAGACAGCGGACATGAGCAACCAGACAGTCAGTAAGTTAATGCGGGTGGAGGGCAGCACCCGCGGAGGCCGTAGGCAGATTCACAGCACAGGAGCAGAGGCTGCGTAGCCGAAAGGGTACTTAACTTAGCGAGGGGCAGACGATTCTACCCCTCCAACATCCAACGACACTTAAGCACAGGTAGACCGGTCCACAGGGCTGGGCTGGTGGCCGAAGGCGAATCTCCCACCGGGATCGTCTCAGGTCTACAGTCCGCTGCTTTGCTCCGAGCACCACTGTCTGCGACGTCTTGCTCCACCGACTGACCACACACAACTGGAAGCGGCACGCTAAAAAAAGAACAATCTACACACCGTGTACCAATCACCAAATCCCAACTTTCCTGCTGCACACCTGTGTGTAATAATTCAATAGTGTGTCGTGCCAATCACCAAACCCCAACTTCCCGCTGCACACCTGTGTGTAATGATTTAATCCTGTCTGCTGTGCAAGCTGCCCTCTTCCGTGTCATTGTTATGTTCCACTCTAAAACCAGTCCCCGTGAAACCTGAGGTGCTATTTTAGTTCCCTCCCCCACATTCTATACGAATGCTACCCCGTGACACCCTCCCCGACTGGAATAGTTCTAGTCCCTAGAACTCAGAGCTATGAACCCCAATCCACATACCTATCAGGTGGCCTCCCCTGCGTCTGCCTCTGGGAACGCCGGGGTTCAAGGACGGGGTCTGGCCCCTCCTCGAGTTGGTTTAGGCCCACTGGTGCCCAGGCCCACCCGGTTAGGGGTATAGGGGGGTTTCCTTGCTTCTTGGCCCCCCCCCATGGCTTGGGGATAATGGGGATATGGCCTCAACAGGTTACGGTGCAACACCCGCTCTGGCCCTGGTCTCCCTTCTGGCCTCACGACGTAGACCGGCAGGTCAGCTTGGCGTTGGCTCACGATGACATAGGGCTGGGACTCCCATCACTCACTCAATTTCCCCTTCCCTTGCCGCCGGTTGTCCCAGACCAGGACTCACTCTCCAGGTAGCAATGGGGCCTCCCGGGCTGTCCGGTCATAGAGGCGCCTACTCTTCTCAGCGGCAGCACCTATATTCTCAGAGACTTTACTATATGCATATCGAAGCTGATCATGATGTCAACTCACCCACTCTGATACACTACCCACCCCATCGGATGGAGTCGTCCCTAAGAGTAGGTCCACCGGCAATCGTACATGTCTTCCAAACATCAGGTAGCTGGGCGCGTAGCCTGTGGTGGCATGGACAGAGTTATTATAGGCATGGAGCAAAGACGGAAGATGTTCCACCCACCTATTCTGCTGTTCAGACTCCAGGGTCCCCAGAAGGTTCAACAAGGTCTGATTAAACCTCTCGCAACTGCCGTTGCCCTGGGGATGGTAAGGAGTGGTGCGGGTCTTATGGCAGCCATACAACTGGCATAGTTCACGGAGCAGGGTGGACTCGAAGTTTGCCCCTTGATCGGAATGGAGGACCTCAGGGCAGCAAAAGGGCTGCAAAACTGCATTCCACAGGGCCTTTGCCGTTGTCAGGGCCGTCTGATCAACTGTAGGGATGGCCCAGGCATATTTGGTAAACAAATCTGTGATGACCAAAATATTCTGAAACCGATCCATGGGGCGGCTAAGAGTGAGGAAGTCAGTGGCAAGCATATGAAGGGGGGCCTTGAGTTCTAGGGGGACAAGAGGGGCCCTAGGGTCCTGCTTAGTTTTGCGCAGCGTGCAACGGGGGCACCCCTGTACAAAGTGGCCCACTGCAGCCTCCATATTCGGGCAGTAAAAGCCCCTCCTCAATAACGACAGTGTTCGTTTCTGCCCTTGATGGCCTGACTGGGCATAGTAGGCCTCCAGGAGTGGTTGGACCTGGGTTTGGGGGACGACAATTTGAAGGTTCAACTCATGGGTCAGGGAGTCATGTACTATTCGGCAGATGACCCCATCCCTCATAACTAGGCGGCCCCATTGGCCTAATAGTCATTGCACTAACCGGGACTGGGCCTTTTGCTCTGGAGGCGGCGGCACTGCTCCCTTTTCCATGTAGGCTCGGGTCACTGCTAGGTCCTCATCTCCCGCCTGCAGTCTCCGCCAGTGTTCGGGGCTCCATCCCCAGCAAGCAGGGAGGGTCGCGCTGGTGGCACCGGGTGCTTCAACTATGCCCACCATCAGTTCTTCTTCCAACGGGGGTGGCTGAACACTTGAGGAGGTCAGATCTGGTACGGGCAGCCAAGAGAGAGCGTCAGCATTCGTGTGCTCCTTGCCTGGCCTATACTGTAGATCAGGGGTGCTCACACTTTTTCAGTGTGCGAGCTACTTTTAAAATGACCAAGTCACAAAGATCTACCGACCCATAAAAGCGTATGTTATTTTAAAATGTATTGAAAATTCCAAGCCAATATTTCAACAAAATAAGCTCTGAACATGTTTTTGTAATTGCCATATAATAATAATAATAATAATAATACAGTGACAATGTATAATAATAGTATTAATAATTAGTTCAGAGTTTAATTTCTAGTAGAATAATGAGTAGTAGTAGTACTAGTAGTTTATAAGGACAGTAGTTGCGCACAGGCCTTCCCTTGCGTCTCCAACTCTGACTGCAGGTTCGGGAAATTTGCCAAGTCATGGCGCTGAAGCTTTGAGGACAGATGTTTCATTTTTCGTTTGAAGGCATTGACTGAGCTGATCATGTCGATCACCGTTTTGTCTTTTCCTTGCAGCTCTTGTTTAAGGTCATTCAGCATGTTTGTCAGATCGGTTAAAAAGCCAAATCCAGCAGCCACTGACCGTCATTCAGCTGTTTGTATTCTGCATGTCCACTTTCACGGAAAAAACAGAATTTCCCGCGACTAAGCCACCTCACGTCAGTGTGTAGCAACAACTCAGAGTGGTCGCTGTCAGCCTTCTCCATATGTGCACGGAATATGTGCCCGTCTTTGAAGTGCTCCAGTTTTAATTGAGCAGGCGATCTTCGTTGCCACGTCCATGATCTCTTTCATGTTCAGCATCTTCGCGCATAATGCTTGTTGGTGGATAATGCAGTGGTAATTCACGAAGTCTGGAAAAGCATCGTCCTGTCTGCACCTGGCAATGAACCCATTCACGCGACCAACCATTGCGGGCGCTCCATCCGTGGTGATGGACACTAACTTGTACAGTGGGAGCTGAGTTTTGTCGCTAAAGTTTTTAAACGACTGAAAAATGTCCTCTCCTCGCGCATGTTCTTTCAAGGGAATCACTGTCAATAGCTCGTCCTTTGCAGTCATATCACTGAACACCATACGAATGTAAATGCACACCTGTGCTGTGTCACTCACGTCCGTAGATTCGTCCAACTGCAGTGAGACCTGGCCCAGCAACTGGCTCCAGCGCAACGGTTGATGGGTCCAAATGTTTGGAGGTAGCCCGCTAATGGCTGGGTGATCGCTGTCTGCCGGTGGATGCGTGAGGGGCCATCAGCTAACTAGCATGTGCAGGATAAACAGGGAACTTTTTTTTTTTTTTTTCAAAGTTGTATGCGATCTACCACTATTGGCCTCGCGATCGACTGGTAGATCGCGATCGACGTATTGAGCACCCCTGCTGTAGATGGTAATCGAAGTTTGCGAGCTGCGCCACCCACCTTTGCTCTACAGCCCCCAATTTAGCAGTCTTTAAGTGAACAAGTGGGTTATTATCCGTAACTACAGTCACCTTTGCCCCCCAAAGATAATCTTTGAATTTTTCACTCACAGCCCACTTCATTGCCAGAAGCTCTAGCTTGAAGGAACTGTAATTAGCATCATTCCTCTCAGCCGGGTGGAGGCTTCGGCTAGCATAAGCAATGACACGTTCTACTCCCCCTTGCTGTTGGGCCAATACAGCCCCTAGGCCACTATTGCTTGCATCAGTATACACTGTAAAGGGCTGAGTATAGTCGGCATAAGCCAGTATTGGTGCTTGGAGCAGCTCCTGTTTAAGGGTCTGGAATGCTACAGCACAATCAACGTCCCACTGAATCGGGGGGGACCCCCGTCTCTGGGGGCGCCCAGTTCCCACCAGCAACTCATTAAGGGGCTTAGCAATTTTGGAGAAGCCTTTTATAAAACGCCTATAATACCCCACAAACCCTAGAAAAGATCTCACTTGCCTGACTGTTTTAGGTGGAGGCCACTCCTGTATGGCAGAGACCTTGTCGGGGTCGGGGGCAACTCCTTCCTTACTGACACAGTGTCCCAAGAACTTGACTTCCTTCCTGAAGAGCTGGCACTTTTCAGGACGTAGTTTTAGGCCGCTGGAGCGCCCGGAACACCTCCTCCAGATGTTGGCGTACGTCTCTTTTCACGCAAAGGTTGTGATCTATAAAAAAAAACTTGACGGGAGAATGTGCGGACATTCACGCAAACTCTCACCCGTACGTACGCTCATTTTGGGGAAGAGGGGAACTGGCGACACAGATGGTGAGGTGGGGAATTGAAGCCACACTGCATCATGATAACTCTCAGATATTTAAGTTCACTCCTATCAAATGTTAATCATACATCGACAGAAGCAACTTTATCGACTATCATAAGCATTCAAAACAGAAGTGTTATGTTATTCCCATGTCGATGAACCATCACCAGTGTAACTAATAAATAATGAAATTGTCGAGAAACCTATTAAATTGTATTAAGTCCGCATAACATTCGCATAACGACATCAGGTGTGAGGCAAATGGCCTGATAGCTGCAAGCATATAAATACCGTGGTGCATAATGCAGCGTAATGGATGCACTGGCACTATTAGAGGACGTTGCCAATGGGAACATCAGGAGAGAGCGAGTTTTCAGGGACCACCAAGATTTCTTGGCCCATGATGATGACTGGTTAAAAAGCCGATTTAGACTCCCTCGAGCATTGCTCTTGGATCTATGTGCCGAACTGGGTCCAGTATTGGAGAGACCAACCCGCCGGAACTACGCCATCCCGGTTCAATTACAGGTTTTAACCAGTCTGGGGTTCCTAGCCACCGGCTCTTACCAGCACGAATTAGCCGACAGGTATGCATTTAACATCAGCATCAGAATCAGATTTATTGGCCAAGTATGCTTGCACATACTAGGAATTTACATTCTGCTTGAAGCCACTAATACAGTGAAATTATCCATAGGTCTGGGATGTCGCAACCAACACTCAGCGCAATAATGCCTGCAGTCTTGAATGGAATTGTTACAATGACCAGTACATACATCAGATGCCCCTAAACTGCAGGAGAACAGGCCAACATAAAAAGGTAGTTTGCAGTAATGTCCGGTTTTCCAAATGTAATCGGGGCAATTGACTGTACTCATATTGCTATAAGGGCTCCGTGTCATGATGAATTTGTCTATGTGAACAGGAAACATGTGCATTCTATCAATGTACAAATAATTTGTGACTCCAAAATGCACATAACAAATTTGGTTGCACGATGGCCTGGCTTCACACATGACTCCTTTATCCTGACTCAAAGCAGTGTAGGGCAAAGACTGCAGGCAGGCGCTATACGTGATGGCTGGCTGCTTGGTAAGTCAATGAAAGACATATTGTAAAATTCTAATCGGCCCTGATGCACTGATGCGCTCTTCCGCTACCCTTCAGGAGACAGTGTCTACCCCGTCAGGCGTTGGCTCCTCACCCCCTTTCCCAATCCCCGGAACGTGGATGAGGCGCGTTACAATACCACACACACCCGTGCGCGTTCAACTGTTGAGCGTGCCATAGGCCTCCTCAAATGCCGGTGGCGGTGTTTAGATTCGTCGGGAGGGAGATTACTGTATCACCCAACTAAGGTGTGCAAGATCATCCAAGCGTGTGGTGTGCTTCACAATCTGGCACTGAAGCATGGAATCAATATCCCTCCCGGCCTACCCCCTCCTCAGTATGATGACCCTGACGCACAGCCCCCTGCCCGACAAGAGGAATTTCAGCTAGGAGCGCAGCTCCGTGAGGATGTTATGCGGCGATTAAGACCACAATGAGGTTCACTTTTTAACAAGTTCTTTTATTGTTTCAGACATGTCTGACATTACGGTGCATACATTCATTAGAACCTGCTTTATTTCTTTCAGTTCATTAATTAATTCACGCTGGTTTTGCAGCACAGCATCTGTCAGCACCCGTGCTCCAGATGCACCGCGCGTTGGTGCTTGGTGCTGGGGACTGCTGGACCCTCATCACCCACTTCTTGCTCCCCGGGGCTCTCCTCACTGGGACCCATCTCGCCGCCAGCCGATTCAGGAGGACCTGAGGACACAAAGACAACCATCAGCGCTTTAAGCTCATTTATACATATAATACAAAAATAAACTGTGCTTTACCTGGCTCGATTGTTGTATCTGCAAAATCGGTGTCACCCTCATTTTCAGGCACAATGCCACACACGCTTGTCTGTCCAAGTACAGAGGCCATCCTTTTTTCAAATGGTGTGAGCTCGGGCTCGCCCTTACCCCCACCGGTGGCTGCCAGGCTAAGATGGTGACTTGACAAATGTTTCTTCGCCTCCACCTTCAAGTCTGACCATTTCTTTTTGATTTCAGGCATGGTCCTCTCAGTTCCACTCACATTGTTAACGGCTTCAACAATTTGTTGCCACTCAACACTTTTCCTCTTATTAGTCACGCCACTGCTGTGACTGCCAAATAAAATGGTCTTTCGATTTTCAACTTCACTCACCAAAACATCGATTTCTGTGTCGGCAAAATTGCGTTTTTTCCTCCCTTTCGTAGCCATTGTTAGGCATGAAAACATTGATCAGCTGGGCCATTTAAATACACATTGACATTCATGAGGTGCTTTGCATTGACCATTTATGGTTAAATTTGGGCGTGTCGAGGGCAGGATATAAGGCGGGCTTGTCTGCGCAAACGTTGAGGCAGGCTGTGATTTATAAAAGGGAAATTGCTTGCAGGTGAGCGTACGCATGACTTTATAAGTCTGGATATTTTCTGGCGTACGCAAACTTTGGCTTTTAACCGTACGTACACTTTTAGTAACTTTCCTACGCACAGTTTTATAAATGAGACCCCAGGTCCGTTGCCATGCAGCTCTGGTCCGGATCGCATGGTAGGTGCGGGACAGATCTGGCCCAGTGTGTTTTTGTTATCTGGGCAGTCATCTTTTTTATCATTGTCCATTCAGTGTTGTATCCCTTTATGATAAAATCTAAATGTGGCTTCAACCAGGTCTCCTGAGTACATATTAGCCTACGTCAGGTTTATCTGTAAATATATCTTTTAAGTTCTTGGCCATTAGCTAGGCCTATTAGAAATCTGACAGTACACTGGTGAATGAAAATTACCATAAAACGTTCAATTAATTTGAGTCCTTCCATATTTAACGTTCAGCATTTAATGAATCCCGGCCGTCAGCTTTAATACTAGATCCCACAAATCATCGGCAATGTCTACAATTGATTTCATCCTGTCACTTTCCTTAGTATATTGTAGAGCTCTGTTTATTACTGTGCAAATAAATGCTATGAATTCACTTTTCTTCACTATTAATGTTTACTTAGTTACTACGTTGCTTTGTATTTAAAATTACCTAAATGATGAGTAGGATTAAACTCACTGGCATGTTCAAGATTCCCTTTAAATGCACCTGTGTATTTAATCCTGTTCTGTGGTCATATTGGTTCAATGCAGTAAAACTCTCTCATCATTCTTAATGCTCTTAATGGCATAAGCATAAGAAACCGTGTATGTAATCTTGCATTTTTGTATTTCCTTAGCCTCCTTTTCTTTCACAACCATGTTGCACTATGTTGTCTTCCACAATTGTAACAAGTCGTCTTTCCTATTTACCATACCCTTAGCAAAAAGAACTTTACTGAAGTTTACTATAAGTATACTTATTTTATACTAAAACTGAGGAAGTATACTTGAAGTTGACTTTTATAAACTACATTTTATATACTTATAGAATAGTATAGTAAAGTATACTTGGCTTATACTGAAACTTCTAAACAAAGTCTAAGACTAAGTACATTTGTACTTACACTTATACTTTAAAATGAAAACATATACTTTTCCTTTAGTCAAGGACTCGTGCTTAGCATTTAATTTATATATTCATATAATATAATGGTGGAGTTTAAAACTTAACAGTATATAGTATGTGTGCTCAATTGCATTATCTTTATGTACCTTAAAATCATACACAAAAACAGAAGTGCAACGCGATACCACCCAGTCAGCTGGAAGAAGCTGAACAGCCAGCTCATTAGAGCTAACATAGCGAAACGGACCATATAGAAGATATTTGGAGGATGACGCAGTAGAGATACCAAGGACTGCCAAGTAGCTAGCTCAATAAAGTCAATTCAAATGTTTTTCTGTTTTTGTGTATGATTTTAAGGTACATAAAGATAATGCAATTGAGCACACATAGACTACTATATACTATTAAGTTTTAAACTTATATTATATTAATATATAAATTAAATGCTAAGCACGAGTCAATGACTTGACTAAAGGAAAAGTATATGTTTTCATTTTAAAGTATAAGTGTAAGTGTTAGTATAAATGTACTTAGTCTTAGACTTTGTTTAGAAGTTTCAGTATAAGCCAAGTATAGGCTACTTTACTATACTATTCTATAAGTATATAAAGTATAGTTTATAAAAGTCAACTTCAAGTATACTTCCTCAGTTTTAGTATAAAATAAGTATACTTATAGTAAACTTTAATAAACTTCTTTTTGCTAAGGGTATGCCAAGAAAATAAATGAAAAGAACTCATAAAACTATAGAATGTGTTTTTTTATCTAGTTATTTATTTTTGGTTACAATGGTGTGCAATTTTCTTTTACCCTTTTCTACAAGGAAGCACTTTAGTTCTCAGTTTACAGTTATACATGGAAATGTGCACTTTTTCCTTTTATTTTCTCTAGTAAGGAGGTATTTGATTTCATTGGTCTTTGTTTTTGTTTGTATGTTTGAAAATATATCAAACTTGTTTTCAACATTATGTCTTGTGATTTTGTAAATGCATCACACTCTTGTGTACATACAGTTTGAGTAAACTTTAAGAGTACTTTAGGGAGTATATTTCAAGTATATAAATAGTAAGCTACAAGTTCTATGCCAAGCAAACTTAAAGTCACAACAAGTAAACCAGGAAAATAGTGTGAAAAAAGTGTACTGAATGGGTTAAAAGCAGAGGCTGAATTTTGTTGTGTGTGCTGTGTGATCACAATGGGAATCTCTTTATTTACTTTATAATAAACTAAAAATAGGAACTTGAAGTACATAACTAGTACAATGGCAGTATATAAATAAGTGTACTTGTGGTATACTTTAAGTATACTAGAGGGATATACCAAGTATATTGATAGTATATAGATGAGTGTACATCTTGTATATTTTAAAGTGTACTTTTGTAAACTTAAAGTGTTCCAATTTAATATAAAAAAGTATTAAATTAGTATACTTTCTAGTACACTAAAAGTACATGGTCTGTTGTATACTTTCTATACTTACACTTATACTGAAGTATGCTTCATAACAAGAAAATTGCAATAAACCAAACCGTAAATAAGTGTGAGTGTGATTTATATCATTTATAGCATTTCAAAAAGGCAATGACGCGGTAGTTTAGCGACCGGAAATCTACCTCAGTCACTGTCAACATAGCGAAAGTGGAGCAACGGCAAGATTTCAATGCAGCTGTAGCTGCTGTTTTGGAAGATGGATAAACATGTTAGCCAACGAAGTCTACAAAGAAAATCTCCTTGGCATTGTTGTCGACGAGGTTCATCTGACTTATAAATGGTAAGTGTTGCCAAGTCAACCCAGTTTACAGTATGTAAATAGCAGAACAACACAGTAATATCTTGCAAAGTTGTGGAGCTATTTCATTGACAAAATAGCTGCACGTTACATTGTCAGCGATAGCATATGGAATTTCGAGCTTTTGTGCAGTTACGTTTTTGTTTACTCATATGCACGTTACTATTCTCTGTCTTATACATGGACACTAATGTGATTGGTCGAAGCTTCGTCCAGTAGCAAACACAGGCATTTCACACACGTGGGTTAAGCCCACCCTCTGAGAAATGGGTTTACACTGCCTTAACACTGACATGGCTATTCAAAGCTTAATAATGTATGTGGCATGACTGTTTCCCCCCAGAGGATGCTTGTGAAAGTGAAGTACAGAGAAAAGCAGAAATATGTCAAGATTACAGAGTGTGATGGGACCTATAATTACGAGCAGTTTCATCAAGCAGCTAGACATTCTTTGAATTTGATAAATTATTGTTGCTTTTGTAACATTTCAGAATGGAGTTCTGACTATAACAAATTGCATATTTTCTCTCTGTGCAGTCATAGAGAAATTTGGCCTGCCTCCTGAGACTGACATCATTTACAAAGACTTCTCGGGAACAGAACTGGATGTGGACATCTTCTCTGAACTGGCGGAGAAGGGGGAGCTGTTGTTACACGCACACATGAATGATGGTATATATTTTAACATGACGGAATTAATTCAGCATTTGGTGAATTGATGTTGTGCACTTTTGTGTTTTTGTTTTTTTGGTTATTGATTATACTGATTTAATGGGCTTTATTTTAAAGAGTCCGAGGACATGTCTTCTCAAGCCTCATGCTTGTCTGAAGCCTGTACGGTTATTTTGGATGACAGTTTCTCTGAGACTCCAAGCAAGGTATTGAGAAGGGAGACCCCAAGAGAAGCTGCCAAAACTGTAAGCAATTTTGTCACCTATAGAATTACTAATAAAGCACATTGCATAGTGATCCTTGTCACAGTTGGAACATAATCACTTGCAATGTTATGTTGAACTGTATTCACAGATGGTCAATCACGTGCTTCTGAAAAAAACAGGGGGAGAGAAGATTTTCCAGGAGTACCACAAAACAAAGTCATTGACCGCTACAACTCGGAGACTGCTTGTTAACATCTTGGTCGCTGACATGGTGGAGGTGCATGGGTACGTTTCAAGGGCTTTTGGTGGCAAATGCCCTTCTGATGTCCTTATACTATTATACTATAACTGATGTATTATACTCTTCTCTTTTTGCTCTCCTTTCAGCCGGATCCCTTCCCAGGCCATAAAGGTGAAGTACGCACAGGGCATTGTGGCCTTATTCCCGTACCTGGAGGATCCATTGTCCACGCATGGATATGTACGTTTTAGTGCTGACAAAATTACAGTGAAATATTACAACTAAATGTCGTTGCAATGTCAGTTTAACATCTGAATGTCTGTTTTCTATACTCATTATCTTTTTAGGAACACTTTTATGATCCAGCATCAGGCTCTGGGTACATTTCGTGGCGTCTCAAGACAGTACAGCGGAGTTTGACTGATCACTCAAGGTCTCCTGCAGCATTGGATGAAAACAGTGGTGGGCCTAAGTCTGCAAGACTCTCAGCTACTTCAATACAACAGTTGACAGGCCAGGAGTGTGAAGAGGCTATATCCATGATGAACCATTCATCTGATGAAGCAGTAATCCGCGAGAAGATGATGGCTACTTTTGAACACAGACAGAAACTTGTCCATGATCCCGGCATGTCTGTGAATGTCCTTGAAACCTTCCCAAGATTTCTTGACATTCCTGGCCTTGTGAGTAAATTTTGTAATGTTTTCTCTAATTTTGTATCTCTAAAAAACTTCAGTTTACTCCGCCTTGCCCATTTTTCTGTTATGGTGCATTAAGGTTGTACATTGCTTCAGAATCTCATTTATTTCATTTTTGCGTATTTAATGTTTAGTGATAGCGTGGCTGTGTGAGCAATTAAGTAGCTGAGTTGATCACCAACTGTTAATTTTCTTGTAATCTTTTGATTTCAGATTGAGCAGGACTTCCTCGCTCTTTTCGGCTCAGAGACGTCTGGGAAGTTCTTGGCGAAGTGGACAACATTCTTCAGGCCACACATCGTTGAAGATGCCAAAGGCCTAGCAACAACGGCACATGTTGAAGAGCTTCTTAGTTCTGCTCAAGGAGATGGTGGTGGTAAGTTCAGTTAATTTTATATTGCTGTCAGTCTTTATCATTCTTTCTGTTTCTCATGTTAAAACTCATATTCATATGTTTGTGCTGTGTAGGATGGGACATCGATATTGCTTCATTGTGCCTGCTGCTGCACCTCATTCCACCAACATCGAAGGGTCACAAGAAATCTGCAAAAATCAGCACACTCCAGGCAGAGGACTACTTGGTGCAATATTTGCAGGTAATCAGTGCAGTGAAATTTTATGTAGGCCCTACATTGCAGTTGTAAGTATGTTTTTTTTAGAGGAACTATATTGTGGGGTTACTTTATTGTTTTCGACTCAGTACGGCAGTAAGGGGATTACTTTGACACATTGAGTTCAGTAGGGAAAAGGACATTTGTGAATGGCCACTAAACATTTATACTTAAAAACTACTAAAAATCTTACACAGTCTACCTTTAAATATCTCAATGTGCAACACAGTGGATTCATACACTGGAATGAATTTGGTTTTGTCTTTGTTTTGTTTATTATTTTAGGTTGGTACAAGCATGCAGATCTTCCTGTCCAGCCTTGAACCATGTCAGCCCTTCATGCTCTGTGTTGGGGAACAGAAGAACAAGGTCCACAAGTTCTACATCATCGTTGACATGCAGGCAATACCATGCAGAGCACAAACATCAGTAGCTGCATTTGACGAATTGTTTAAGGCACACTTTGTTTTCGGAACATCATATTGCGAGGCACTTGATGGTTTTTACTGCTTCATTCAAACAGGGGTGTACAACATTGATGTCGGCAAGTCAAAAGAAAAACCAAGAGTCAGGGAACTAAGGGCCAGATATCTCAACATTAAAAAGTAAATTGCCAAATGTAGGGCCATTAATATTCATCTATGTTTACTTGCTTCATTTGCAAAACACTACATTCAAATTCATATCTTATCTGTCGTCATTTAAAATTATCATGGCCTTTATTCAGGAAAGTTTTTGCGTTTACGTTGTGCTGAAACTGGCTGTTCATCAGTATTTGGCAGTTATTCTGGATTTAAAAAACACTTAGTTAGGGTTCATGGAAATGGGGTTCCTTGTCATGTCCATGACAAGAATGGAGTTAGGGAGGAGAACGAGCCACAGCAGTGTGGATGTGATCATACTGCCCTTGAGAATTCAGAACTTGACTACTGTGAAAGTGAAGGACAGCCAATGGAGAGCTCTTCTGTTAGTGAAGTTAATTTAAATGACATGTGTGGATCTTTGGTTGCCCAGTTGCAAACTAACATAGTGGGTCAGAGTTCAGTTCAAGCAATAGTTGAGACTATTGAAGATTTGGTTGATGGCATACAAACCCAGGCAAAAGAGGCAGTTCTTCGTAATGTTCCATCAGAGCTTTCAGAGACTGTTGAGAGATGTTTCCGTTCCATTGAAAATCCTCTGAAAAAATGTAATACACTAGCCAAACGCCGGCGGTACTACGAAGACGAGTGGCAAATTGTGCAACCTGTGGAACATGTTTTAGGTGTGAGATTTGATGTAAGACGTGACAAGAAAACTGGCATGTATAGCCAGGTTCCTATTACAGATAAATGTGTTTATGTCCCAGTCCTTGAAACACTCAGAGCTATGTTCAACAACCAAGAAATATTACATGCTTTTCAACAGGCAAAAGAAAACAAAGGGTTTTACGAAGACATTTGTGATGGCGAATATGTTCAAACAGATTATTTTCCCTTGACAAAAATGCGTTACAACTTCAACTTTATTATGATGATTTTGAGACCGCCAATCCCTTAGGGTCCAAGAAAGGGATCCACAAGCTTGGGTGTATCTATTTTATTTTGAGGAATCTTCCTCCAAAATTCAACTCTGTGTTAATGAACATTCAACTTCTTTTGCTTTTCCACACTGCAGATATTAAGAAGTATGGTTTTGATGTAATTTTAAAGCCTCTTGTGGATGACTTGAAATGCTTGGAAAGGGAAGGCGTACAGACAGCAGTATGTGAAAACCCATTAAAGGGGAGTATTGTTCAAATTACAGGAGACAACCTTGCACTTCATGGTCTCTTTGGATTTGTGGAATCCTTTAGTGCCACATATTGTTGCCAGTTTTGCTTAGCTGACAGGGATGAGATGCAGAGTATTTTTTCAGAGGATCAACCTGGTATTGTTTTTCGTTCTAAAGAACTTTATTCTCAACATTGCAGCACTTTGAAGGACAATACAGATTTGTCATCAGTTTTTGGTGTGAAAAGAGCTTGCTTGTTTAACACACTTGAGTATTACCACACTTGTGATAACTTTGCTATGGACATAATGCACGACATATTGGAAGGTGTGGCCCAATATGAGCTCAAAATTCTTTATCAGCACTTGATTAATTCAAAGACTATTACATTGAATGATTTGTGTGAGCGCATTCTTGCTTTCAATTATGGATACATGGAAATAAAAAATCGGCCAACTGCTTTGAAGATGGATGATAGTAAGGACCTTGGACTAAATGCAAGTCAGGCATGGTGTTTGTTGCGCAATACACCCCTCATATTTGGCGATCTCTTTGACAATACTGATTCTGTTTGGCACTTGCTTTTACTTCTATTACAAACTGTGTATATCGTTTTCTCTCCTCGTGTAACAGAAGGTATGATTATTTTCCTTAAACATTTGATTTCAGATCACCACAGTCTGTTCAAGGCCATATTCCCATCCAAAAGACTGATACCAAAGCACCACTTTTTGGTCCATTATCCAAGCTGTATTAGAAAAATAGGCCCCATCCTTCATGTTTGGTGTATGCGTTTTGAGGATAAGCACATTTTTTTTAAGCGTTCTGTTAAGAACTTCAAAAATGTAACAAAAACGATGGTGAATGCACATCAGTCACACATGGCCTTCAACTGGGAAACGTTTAATTTTGAAAGGTTTGAGCACGGACCAGTACATATTGAGAGACTTTCCAATTTGGAGGGATGCAAAGTTATATGTCAGTTTCTCAAGCTTAGCTCACATTTTGAAGCTCATACCACTAGCTGGGTAAAATATTTTGGAACGGAGTATCGTATAGGTTTGTTTGTTTGTTGTGGCTTACAATCGGATATGCCTGTGTTCAAAAAAAATATTAATGTTATTTTGAAGGATGGGTCTGCATATCTTGTACTCTGTGAAGTGGTTTGGGTTTTGATGAACATTTCAGTGCATTTTGTGTAGAAGAATCTCCTTGTCCTTTTGACATTGTTAGCATTGCAGAATTGTTTGACTATAAACCTTATGACAAAGAGTTTTCATACAACTCCGATGGAAATGTATACATTGTACCTCACTGCCACATTTGCTGATAGCATTAAAAATGTATACCATTGCTTGAACACCAAGTCTCAATAAAATGTTTTGAGTGTATTTGGCTGTGTAAGACTCTTGAATACTATGTTAGATGGAGTGACGTTTTACACCAGTGCACTAAAAATGTTTACATTAAACACAAGTTTATAATGTATTCTACCATTCATTCTGTACCAACACTAATTGATGTAAAAAATGTTTTATGAACACTGATCAAGATTTAAAAATCAACTCCATACACTACTGTCTCAAACGCTAGCAGGTGTAAAATCAACACTTTTCTAGATTTAAAAATCAACTCTGTACACTATTGTATCAAACACTAACACTTGTAAAATCAACAATTTTCTAGATTTGAAAATTAACTCTATACACTAGTGTAATACTATTTGGTGTTAGCTGAGAGTTAAATATTAACTCTGTTTGGAGTTATCTTAACACTGCAACTATTAACACTTTTGAAAGTGTTGGATTAACACTATAAAGATTGGGACAATATAAACACTTTAATAGTGTTAAAATTAACACTCTCTGAGTTGATTTTAACACTACCAAATTTGCTGTGTAGGCTTTGGTAGGAGGGAGTTCGTCAAAAATATACCATAAATATATTTTGATTTAAGGATAATAATTGTTAAAGAAAATGTTATGAATACTTTTATGCGTTCCATTTCTGTGCTTAACATTAGACATACTTATTTTAATCACGCTATCTTTTTATGTGGTAGCCTACACCCTAAAATGTTGTATTGTTGATAGCCTATAGGGGGAGCTGTTGTTGCAAGAAAAGGATTTCTTTTTCCAGACCATGGTGACCAAAATTTGAGAGGAGCACTGAGGTCTTTGCTAGATGACTGTGATTTTTAAAAGTCGTAGCCAAAAACAGGGTCAAGTTAACAATAAAAAATGAAATAGTTTACCAAATAACAATTAATAGACAATTATGACTATTCTAAAGGTGATTCTACACAGAGCAACATTTTTGATCAGTGTTGCTTGGTAACAATACAAATAAAGGTTCTTTAGTCACTTTCCCCACTGATATCAGGCAAAGCATGTGTCAAAATAACTTTGACACATTCATCAGCAGGCAACTTTTCGTGATCCTCCAATCAGAAGATAAGACTGTCAAGTTGTTGTTCAGCAGGAGGACACACTTCCTGTGTACACACACATACACAAACATACAAACTTATACAACTATACACACACACACACACCCACACACACACACACACACACACACTGTTGGACTTAGAGAAGCTAGGTTCCATTGACTAACTTAAGGAAGACACTGTATTTAAAAAAATCTGCCAAATACCAATCAAATAACATCCTTTCTGCACCTCTGTGGAATCTGCTGTACAATAAAAGGAAAGGAGAGGAGAAAAGACAGTTTCCTGTAAAATCCTTCAGAATAGAAGAGAATCCTTATTCTGTAAATAGACATTGTCTACTGCATGAGTGTTGAGGTCGTCTGTTTCCCACACTAGATGCTATTGTTTTGAGTGAAAATAAATCCAAGGGATACTGTAAAATAATCACCAATTAAGTATATCAATTAGCAATCACGAGAGGTGGGAATCACTGCTTCAGCCTGCCAAATCACCCTGACAAAATGATTTTATAACCATTATGTGAACCAGCTGATCCTAATGAGCACACAAATCATCAGACAGGTAGATTAGCTAACTACTGAAAAGACCCGTGTTAAGTCCACAGCTAGAAAGAAAACATGGCAGGGTTTTTATTCTTTGAAGCCAGAACATTATAGATAAACTGGGGACAGCTCGAAGTCTCCTCACATTGATAGCTCTAGTCATGGTGTGGGTGCCTGTTTTTTTCACTGCTTCCACACAAGTAACCTAGGTCCCACTGGTAAATTAACTGCAGCAGAGGCGAAAGGCTTTCATAAACTTTCATAAAAGTCCAGCAATATATTTGTTCCAACCAATTCACTGAACCAGCTGATCCTCATTAGCACAACTCTTTTACCAGGTAGCTAAGCTAATTTTGAGAAATTACCTGTGTTTAGAATACAGACAGAAGGAATCCATGTCAGAACTTTTACTTTCTCTAGCCAGTTAGTCCACCTCTGCTTTCAGGACCAAAAAAAGCAAAATGCAGAAGTGGAAACACCTCTAGAAAAAACAGCAGATGATTCACATCAGTTTTTTGTACTGTCTTCTCCTGTCTCTTCCCACCTTTCTCCGGATGTGAGCTGGTTTTACAGAAGCCTCCATTAAACTTTTAACTGTTACACTGGTGTGAAGGGAATGCTGGGAGAATGAAAGTTCTAAAGAATGTTGGGCTCCACAGAATATAATGTGGAATTTTAGAATCTTACATTGTTGTAGAATGCATTCTTTTGTAGAATGTTAAAAAACACTCTCACCCTGAAAAGGCTTTGTGTGAAAGATTGCTCGGTGGTTTCACTTCATCAGGCCATAGCCATGCTATCCCACCACTGTAGCAACACACATGACGTTCTTTACCAGAGAGAGGTGAGAAAAGAAGAGGACAGGGACATACTCACTTCCTCTTTTTCATGCTCACTTCATGGTATGGGGTGTATCAGTGGCTTATGGAGAAAATGGAGAAGCTCAGGTTCTGGCTTCAGAGCAATTTACAGTGAATAAGATACAGGGATGGCTCCCCTGGAGAAAAATTGGGTTATATGCCTTGCTCAAGGGAGCAGGAAAGCGCTTGTTATTCACTCTTCCACCTACATATTTCCAGGAATCAAACTTGTGACTCCTGGAAGACCAGCTTCTTAATGATTAAAAATTGTTCAAAATGAACAAAGATAAATTTGTTAAGAAACAGAACTTTTATAGTAAAAGGTATAGAGGTTGACAATTGACCCAAATTTAAAGGTTCTATCACAAAAAATTGAGTCCAGGAATGGAAAAAGGGAGAAGTCATTGCACGCTCAATAAATGAGCTACGATGGCAACGCGACACACCTTCTATCTATGTACTATTAACATACAAAATGTAAGAGACTTATGACCAATATTATGGAAATTACAGAGCGGACACAGCCACAGACAGATGGGCGAACAAGGTGAAACCAGTACTACAACTACGTTGTGCAGGGGGCACAATAACAACAGATCGTTTAAACTGGCTCTACTTACACATTTCCAAATTATGTCAGTTGTTTTACCCTGTTCTCCCCTGCATACCTGTAGAGTGATTTGTATCCTCTATTGTAAGTTGCTTTGGATAAAGGTGTCTGTTAAGTGCAATGTTGCTGGTCAACAACATGACAGGCTCATAATGTTGTGGTTGGAGGAATACAAAACATCACCTGCTGATTATTTAATTTCTCCTGATACAAAATGTGTTGCCTAATATCAGTAGTAAAACTCCCAAACAACATCTGTTACCAACACTGCCCAGCAACATTGTTCAAAAAGTTGCCCTGTGTATTATCACTCACTTTGTGAGTCCAGTGCCATTTTAACCAACGGCTGTAGTGACACACATCACGTTTTTTTTACCGGAGAGAGGTGAAAAGAGAGGACGAGGACATACTCACTTCTTCTTTGTCGCACTCGCTTCATGGTGTGGGGTGTTTCGGTGGCTTGAGAGATCCATACAAAATGTAGAAGCTCAGGTACTGGGTTGTGTGATTGAGTCAGAAAAAGACTTGTGCTGTAATGTTGTGCTGTAAATACAGACTGTAGTCAAAAGTTGCCCTTGGCTTTGTAAATTAAGTAAAATAGTGATTCAGCAGAGTTTTTAAAGCATAGGGCTGGTTAGAGTGGAATATTACTCACAGATACACTAGGATACTTTTCATCAAGATGTAGCAATGATTGATAATATATAAATCAATAAAGACTGAATTAACACTTTACATATACAGTGTGTACGTTTCAAAAAGAGGCCCAACATAGCCGACAACCTAGTTTTACAACTTGGTTACAACCTAGTTTTACTTCTCTTCTCATGTCTTCTCTTCTTTTCTTTTTTTGTTCTTTTCTTGTAAATATGAAATTTAACTCAGTAGCTATGTGGTGTCAGGAGCAAGGGCAAGGAGCTATATGATGTCAGTGTTGGTAGGAGGTAAAAATGGGTAAGGGGCTATGTGGTGGTAGTGGTGATGTTGATATGTAGATATGGAGTTTTTTATTCATAGATTTTAACATCTTTTTATACTATTATATGTACACTACTATACTAATATGTTTGCATTTAAAGATATCTTTATATACTTTACTCCTTTCATATTTTGTTGTACCTGTCTTAAATCTTTATTTCACTGTCCTGTCTGTATATATTCTGTTTCTGTGCAGTGCATTCAGTGATAATATATAGTATTTACTTTTTTCTTTAAACCATGCCCTTGGGTTTTATGAGAGGTGTTTATAAATAACATGTCTTATTGCCATGTTAGGTCATAAGTCAAAAAGTTCAGCACAGTTATTCAAATATAAATGTGATCATATATTACAGTTTTTTCCTGAATGCTTGTCACGGTGTTCCATTGGGGTTTCTGGCAGTGCTGTGTTTTTCCTTTGTTTTTCCCTGAGCACATTATTAGTTTGAATTATTCTCCGTACTCCCTGCACTATTTAAACCCCAGAATCAAAAACTCAAAACAGGCAGGAAAACAGGAAAACAAGACCGACAGGACAAGACAGAGTCAGGAGCAGAGTGCCGTGAAAACATACCGTGAGTGGCAAACGAACCGACAAGGAGTGACTGAAAAACCAGGGTTTAAATAGTGCAACAACTAAGGAGTTAACGAGCGTAAACAAGGGAGTGCAGGTGCTGGGAATAATCAGAGGAACAAGGAGACGAGGCAGACAGGTGAACTAAATCAGGACAGATTAACAAGTAACAAGGAAACAAGGCAGTTGGGTGGGGCAAATCAAGACAGGACAAGGAGACAGGATTCACAGGTGAAGGAGATTATTGTGGCAGTGCAGGGTGTAGGGAGAATAATTCAAACTAATAATGTGCTCAGGG
The DNA here is from genome assembly GCA_030347295.1 of Setipinna tenuifilis. NCBI lineage: Eukaryota > Metazoa > Chordata > Actinopteri > Clupeiformes > Engraulidae > Setipinna > Setipinna tenuifilis. Next base: position 1,450,054 of record CM059271.1, on the reverse strand, counting down.
GAAAACAAAGGAAAAACACAGCACTGCCAGAAACCCCAATGGAACACCGTGACAATGCTTAAACACTAACAGTGATTGTTGTAGCACAATTTCTTATACTACTAACTCTTATAGCAAAACCCCTCACTGAGTTCGCAAAACTAATAGCACAAACTCTGCTTTGCACTCAGTTTGAAATTTGTAACACACACTTTGCAAAAGTGAAAACACAATCCACTGCACAGCACACTTTTTGCAAAACTGTAAACACAACTCACTGCTTTACACTCAACTTGCAAATGATCAACACACTCTTAGCAAAACTATACACAATCAATTGCTATTATGTACTATGTAACTATTTTGGCAACTTTCTGGCCACATCGTCACATGTAAAAACTCTTTTATATAAATAGTTCACTTTGCAATCAGCCTAAACACTAGCAATACAGTAAGCCACAGGGAAGCTTTCTATGTGGAGTACAATGTTGGCATAAAGATGAGTGAGAGTTAGAGGAGGTTGAGGAAGCAGGAGGAGGAGCATGAGGATGTGGAGGTGAAGAAGCAAGAGGGAGAGGATGACAAGGACAAGGAGGTGGTTAGAGGAAGAGGATGAGGAGGTGATAAAGTAAGAGGAGGACGAGGTAGGGAAGAAGAGTAAGAAATAGAATTTGTGATGACATCAGAGCTACTTTAGTGGACAATGGAATGACCCTGAGGGAAGCTGGCCAATGGGTTCAGCCTAACCTAACCCTCTACAGTGTAGCAAGCATCATGAGGTATAAGGCTATAGTATCATTGGTACTGAATCTAGATGTGCATACTATAGTGCTGTGCATGGGCCTGCTGTGCTGCATTAGTTTTGTCTTTTCTATGCAGATGCCATAGGTCATGAGTTGATTTTTGTGGATGAGGCAGGTTTCAACCTTACTTTCATGAGGAGACTTGGCAGGAACATTATTGGACACCGTGCCATAGTCAGAAGACAACATGGTGGTAACATAACTATGTGTGCAGCTATAAGAAACAAAGCTGTTGTTCATCATTCACCTTCTTTGCCTTGTGCTGGAAGGTCTATGGCCCTTCTACAGACAATGAAGCATCCCGTACAGGGATACTGTAGCGAAGGGGAGAAAAGTCACCCCACCCGGCTTTGAACCCAGGTCTCCAGGGTACCAAACATGCACTTTGACCGCAATGCCAAAGAGCCAGGCTTGTTGGTATGACAGTCAGACACACACAACCCTAGTGATGGCACTCCATCACATTGACCAGGCATCATATCAGACTTTGATACTGCACTCCAGGAGAATTTTTTTGTCAGTGCCTTTGACTAGAAGACATTGCATTCAATGTTGCCAAAATGTTGTGGCCGGAGCCAGAGTGACGACAAGATGTAGACTCTTTTTTGCAGTGAAATTGTTGTATGTTTTCTTGTGTTTTCACTTGGAAAAAAACACTTCGTGTTTGTATTGATGTGTGTAAATGAACATCTTGAATGAGTGTGTGAATGAACTTTGGATCCCTGTGTATGACCTCAAACTGACACCTTGTGCACAGAGAAACCAAAAGCCAGATGTGTTTTTTTATTGATACCATCAGTGTGTGGTTGCCGCATTGTGTGCTAATTAATATGATGGTTTGTGTTAATTGTTTGGTATAAGAACACCATTTTTACAAAGGTTTACAGAGTTCAGCAAGATGTGTTAGCTTTTGCAAGGTATCTACAATGTTTTGCTAATTTGGTGAAGGGTTTTGTTATTTGTGTGTAGAGTTTTGCAAAAACAACCAATAGCTGCAAAAAATGTGCTTAAGCAATCAGAAAAAACTGTAACATATGCATGGCATTACAGTTTTTTTCAATTGCTAACAAGCGTTTACCCATTATGATACTTTTTCTAAACTCTTAACACAGACTGACACTTACAGCACACAATTGGCCAAATGGTTAATTTTCTTTTCAAAAGCACATACTGTTAAATATATACCAAAGATTCTTTTCAAAATAGAGCAAATCTTTTTCTGTACATACTAACTTCCCCAAAACACAAGAAATCTGACTCAAAATTAAATACTTATGTCAAACAATAACATTTGTTTTCACTTCACAAGTTACATGGAGTCTATCAAAGTACACCAGGTTTCAAAATACTGGATATTGTTGACATTACAAAAAGTGCATAGACTTTTCTGTTTCAGTTTTACGTAGATGTACTGTATTTGCATGCAAAAATGCAATCCACTGTTTAACCCCAAACATCTTGTATGTTGACATGTAATAGTCACATTCAAAAGAATTTCAGTAAAAAGCAAATAGATTTTTTTCCTTTACTGTTTACAGTACCTACTTCAGTAGGTACATTTCAAATACTGTGACAGAGCAGAAAAAAAACAAACAAAAAAATAACACAAAAGATCAATACTTCCAAATAAAAATGCCCAGATACGTAAATCAGAGAAACAATCAAACAATACAGCAAGAAAATCCGTCTCTAATCTCTTCTATCATCTGGGTTTGGCCACGTTTTCATCTACATCACATCTTATGTCTTCCAAGGCAATACACCTAGGGTAAAAATGCTTTGAGTGCCAGCCTTGGCAGTCTTCCGCTGTTATGTCCCTACAGCCAGCATCCACTCCATCCAGGATGGTCATTTGATCATGTGACCGATGGTCATACACATTCCACCTCCATGCCGAGAAGAATTCCTCTATCGGATTTAGGAATGGTGAATATGGTGGAAGGAAGAGGCGTGCAAATCTTTGGTGGTCCCTGAACCATGCCGTCACTGCCTGTGAGTGGTGGAAAACAACGTTATCCCACGTGATCACGAAGGTGCTGATGTTGTCACCCTCATCATATTGTTGTGGAACCAGTTGCTGGTGAAGGTCATTCATGAATGCAATGAGGCGCTCTGTGTTGTAAGGCTCGACCTGAGACCTGTGCAGAAGTAAGCCTGTGAGTACTTGCTGCGCACATAGTGATGTTGGCACCCCTCTCCCCACCATTCGTGCAGCTCTTCTAATGCCTCTACTACGCATCCTGACCCCTCTACCATGCCCTCTCCTCTGGCCTGCTCCTCTTACTGGGCCCACACCTATTACCGGGGCTTCACCTCTCACTGCACCGGCACCTGTTCTTGCAACATCTGCCCTTCTTCCTGCAGCTACCCCTCTTCCTGCATTTCTTCCTGGGCCTGCACCTCTCCCTTGGCCCCTCACTCTTAGTCTTCCTCGTCCAGACATTCTCTTTCTGCTTACTCCATTACAAGCATTACTCAACAAAGGCCTCCTTTTGTAAGTGTCTACATTTGAGCCATACTATGATCAGCTGTGGTTGGTCCAATTCAAATATCTGCTGTCAATTATTACATATTTGTCAATCAGCTGAGATATATAGTTTTTGGACTGATATCATTGCTGAGGGAAGTGTATTTATGCTGTATCTATAGTTTGGAATATTGTTTTTTCTATTTTGGGAAGTTGTGTGTTAACAATTGTAAATAATACAAAAATAGTCTATATCTTGTCTGTTATGAAAATGTAAGCAATGAGGAAATGTGTTTACTGACTGCAAATTGTGTGAAAATGTCATGGTATGGCCACAAAAGTGTGGTGGTGTGGTGATTGTGTGAAGAGTTTTGAAAATGTGCCAAATGAGTGGACGAACGCTTGTTAGCAACTGAAAAAAACTGTAAGTTTACTGGAAAGTCAACCACCTTCCCTTTCTCAAAGTCAAAGTCAAAGTCAAAGTCAAAATTATTTGTATAGCGCATTTCATACATAAATGCACTTCAATGCGCTTTACACAAATTTTAAAATAAAATACAATTAAAGATTTAAAAAGTAAAATACAATTTAAAATAAAGCAAAACCATTAAACCCCTCTACAGTAGGGGCATTCTTTACACACTCTGGAAGCTGGTTCCAGAGCTTTGCTGTATAATAGCTAAATGCTGCCTCACCACACTTTGTTTTTACAGTAGGTATGGTCAATAGATTTCTATCCATGGATCTCAGAGACCTAGATGGGATATATGGCTGAAACATATCAAGTATGTAACTGGGACCCTTCCCATTAAGTGACTTGAACAGTAGTAGTAAGGCCTTAAAGTCAATCCTGTATCTCACTGGGAGCCAGTGCAGAGACCTTAAAATTGGGGTGATGTGATCAATTTTTTTTGTTCTTGTAAGAACTCTTGCAGCTGCATTTTGTTAATTGGATCTGTTTGATATTTTTTTTGGGAAGGCCAGTGAAGAGGCTATTGAAGTAATCGACTCTACTTGAGATGAAGGCATGTACCAGCTTTTCAAGATCTTGCTTAGACATTAGACCCCTAAGCTTGGAGATGTTTTTGAGATGGTAGAATGGACTTTGTGATGGCTTTCATATGACTGTTAAATGTGAGATCACAATCAATAAGGACACCAAGATTTTTGACTGTGTCCTTTGCTTTGAGTCCTTTAGTTTTAAGTATTGTGTCAATCTTATGCCTTTGCTGATTATTCCCAAATATAATTATCTCCGTTTTATCTGTGTTGAGCTGTAGAAAGTTTTGAGACATCCAGCTGTTAATTTGGTCAATGCAGTTGTAGAGGGATTTAGGAGGGTCAAAATCGTTAGGTGACAAGGCTAGATATAACTGTGTGTCATCAGCATAACTATGGTACTTAATTGAGTTATTCCTAATAATCTGTGCAAGTGGCAGCATATAAATGTTAAAGAGTAGTGGCCCTAAAATGGAACCTTGGGGGACTAGCTGATGAGGTGTAACATCCAATGGAAACATAAAAACTTCTTTGTTTTAGGTATGATTCAAATCATTTGATAGCTATACCAGTAAGACCAACCCAATGCTCAAGTCTATGCAGTAAGATGTCATGGTCAACAGTGTCAAATGCCGCACTAAGGTCAAGGAGCACCAAAACTGAGGATTTACCAGCATCAGAGTTCAGTCGTATGTCATTCATTACTTTGGTAAGAGCTGTTTCTGTGCTGTGATTGGAACGAAAGCCTGATTGAAAATCATCAAGGCAACCATTTGATGTCAGAAATGTATTCAATTGATTAAAAACTATTCTCTCCATTATTTTACTAATGAATGGTAAATTAGATATAGGCCTATAGTTGTTTAACACCAGAGGGTCAAGGTTATTTTTCTTTAACAGGGGTTTAACCACTGCTTTCTTTAGAGAAGAGGGAAAAAGTCCAGTCAACAGAGAAGTGTTAATAATCTGAATCACATCATGTGATATCAGGTGTAGAGTGGATTTAAAAAAGGCTGTAGGCAGAACGTCTAGGTCAGATGTAGAGGAGCTAAGACTTAGTACAGTTTTCTTGAGAATTTCGACATCAATTAGACTAAATGATTCCATTTGGTTGACGTTTGTCTTAACTGAGGGAAAACCATCCAAGTTGTGGTTTGATTTTGCCTGTGTGACTATGTTTGTACGTATGTTATCAACCTTTCCTTTGAAAAAATGAGCAAAGTCGTTGCATTTACTTATTGAAAGAAACTCAGGAGGCAGTTTTTGCTGGGGATCAGTCAGCTTCTCCACAGTACTAAATAGTACACGAGCATTATTGATGTTTCTATTGATTAGGTCAGAAAAGAATGATTGTCTAGCTTTAGATGTTTCCTGGTTATGTTTACGGAGCATGTCTTTGTAGATTAGGTGGTGAATTTGAAGTTTAGTTTTACGCCACTGCCTCTCGGCCTTTCTACAATTTCGCTTTGACTGTTTGACTGAAGGACTTAATTTCCAAGGTGCTTTTTGATGGTTAAGTGTTTTGGTTTTTAAGGGAGCAATAGCATCCATAATATGGGACATCCTAGAATTAAAACTATCCAATAGATCATCAGCACACTGAGAAGTTTCAGTATGGGTTTCCAGGAGTGCTTGTTCAAAGAGAGATGCTGTACTATTGTTTATGATTCTTTTTCTTACAGTAACTAGCTTATTTTGCACATGGGGTGATAAACTAACATTGGCAAACACACAGGAATGATCTGAAAAACCAAAATCCTTGACAGTAATTATAGCTTCAACACCCTTTGTAATGACAAGGTCTAAGATGTGCCCTTTCTCATGGGTGGCCTGTTGTACATGCTGAGTAAGGTTGAACATATCAATAAGCGACAGGAATTCTTTAGCATATGTATTCTCTAAGTTATCAACATGAAAGTTAAAATCTCCAGTTATTATGATGTGTTCATACCCCAAGCAGATGATTGAAAGAAATTCCCCAAACTCCTCAAGGAAGAGGGGTGCAGAGATTTTAGGTGGCCTATAAACAGTCAGCAGTAATAAATCAGTAGAACATTTAAGAATTGTACTTAAGCATTCAAATGTTGAAAAGTTACCCAGTACTGTCTGCTGACACTTAAATAGTGCCTTGAAAATAATATACCTCCACGCTTATTAGGCCTGGCAACACTCATAAAATCATACTGCGGAGGCGTTGCTTCAATCAGAGTAACAGTGCTACTAGGCTGATCAAGCCAGGTTTCAGTGAGTAGCAACATATCTAGGTTATGACCGCAAATAAAATCATTGATGGAAAAAGACTTGTTCGCAAGGGATCTGATATTCTGGAGGGCAATTTTCACATTAAAAGTGTTATGTTTCTGTACCGGCTGATCTTGTAAGGGAACAGCTACACGATTACACGTATTCACTCCTCTGACAGGATGTAAACAAAATCGTCTATTAGGCCTAGTACTCATCTGCACAGGAATAGATGTCGTCGTGGAGGCGGAGCCGATGTTCGCCGTAGGTGCTGCAGGATCATGGATGGCATTTGCTCTGGCGGCAGTGCAGCCCCGGCGCTCGCAGTCTCGGCGACACTCGCGGCACTCCGCTGACGATCATGCAGGCCAGGAGAGGCAGCACAGCAACAGGTAACAGCTCCCTCAGCAGTCACGGCCCCGGTCCTCGTAGCCTCCGTGACCCTGGTCTCCGGCAGGGACTCCGCAAGAGGTGTCAGGCATGGGTTTCTCTCGGGCACTTTCTGCGCTTTCTGTTTCTGTTTAGAGCGTGTCCCACGGTGCACATAGCGCTTCCTTTTCAGTATTCCAGCATCACGGCAAAGTTGTAGTATATCCGTGTCGATTGGGACTATGGTCAATGAGAGCTGCCGAAGTTGGCCGTTCGAGTACTTAATTCCTCCCATAAATCTGATAATCAACTGCATGCAGACATTATCGCAACGCAGCGCAGAGGTTCCCAGGCAGGTAGTGCACGACAAAATGAAACAAAATGAAAGCAATACCAACAAAAACAAAAATAGAAAAATAAACACGAAATGTATACACTAGTTATAAACTGTAGAGATTGTAAATATATAAACAATAAACTATAAAAATATTTAAAAAACTCAAATAAAAACACGGAGACGGAGAGGCGGCGTGCGCACTGCGTCCCCGTAACCTAGCAACCAGGTTCTCAGTTGTATAGTCAAGTAGCCTACAAGAAACATTTTGTTGAGTTTGACCGGAATGGACTACTTCTAATCCAAAGGATTTCCAGCCAAAGTGCTGAGGAACTATAGTTTCTATAAATGTCTACGCGCAACAAACGACAGTAGGAATCTCTTCCTCTTCATCAGATCACCGAGGAACAGAGACGATGGAACAGAGACGATGCAACCTCAACTGGATTTGTATTGAAATGGCAAGCATTCCCCAACCAGCAAGAGAAGAATTTAAGGAACTCCACCATAGAACACAGAAAGCAAACTTTGCGTAAGCACTTGCATGCACTGCACTGAGATACCTAGTCAAAAGGAACGCTAGCTAATGAACTAGCAGAACTAGTCTATTGTTTCAAAGTGAGTTAATCACATTCCCTTCCCCCGCTCTCGCATTTTCTGGCACAAGGCCTCCCTGTCCGCACCGTGTAAAGAGTGGTTGCACCAACATTTTATTTTGGTGTCCAGCGTGAGGATTGGTTTTACATTTATTTTGGTACTCCGTGTGAGAATAACCAATTGCACCTACAGCAGTCATATAGGTTTAGTCTCAGTTTTTTCCCTCACTGATTTTGTGTTGATGATTCACAGAACACTGAAAGACCAGGGACCATGAAATCGGTCAGGGATGTAGCCCCAACATGATGATACGGAATAAGGATGAGGTTTTGAATTGCCAGTATCTTGGCCAGAGAAAGTCATCATCGCATCAAACTTGCTATGTATGATCAGTACTCCAGCCTCTTGAAGCACATTATGTTTCATAAACTTTGTTCCATAGGGGGTGTTGTAATTCCAAAAAATGTAGTTTTGGCTAAAAACTACAAATCAATGACTGCGTTCACATGGTGGGATTGGTTTGGTTTGGGATTGGTTTGGGTGTTGCTTCCCAACGGGTGGTCTGTCCCCAAATCCTTGTTCACATGCAGTTCGTCTAAGCGGATTCGGTCAGAGACCTGGCCCTTTCCGCTACGCTAGGTGAGGGGCGCTGTAGTCAACTTCTATCTTTCTATTATTATCTTTTAATGCAAGGAATGTCTGTTCCACGCATAACTCTTGAACCACTCATCCGCTTGATCTCAAATTTGGAGGGCGTCATCATAATGTTACCAGTGTGTGCAGTGCCAAGTTTCATGTTGTTTGGGCAAAAAATGCCAAAGATATCGGTCAAACCGTGCCGACCCAGCCATGACGACCCAGGCTGATGAGATTTACAACGCTAGCTGCTACAATGTTGGACATAACGCGACTAACGACACATAACTACAATAATGGATAACACGAGTAAACATTTACCCACAACAAAGCTGCTACGTAGGTAAGATACGCAACAGCAAACTACAGCACTGCACACATATGCCTACAGTGCATACAGACGACACGTAGAGGAGACTGAACTTTTCACCTCTCATTCCGGTTATTCCACATCGCAAAACAGTGGCTAAAGAAAATCTTACAAGTCAGTCAGTGCAAATTACATAGCCTCCTCCTTTCACCTGATATTATTACCCACTTAAACAATAAGGTGGTCTAAACAAAAACGTAATACTCTGGCACATCTTCTATGGGCTCTGCACTGTTCCTACTAAATAAAGACAATAAACAAACTTTCTGGCGGCATACAAAGATGGTGTTCCAGGAGTTTGACGCATTCCCGTACGTGTTGTGCATTCTGCTGTGTTAGGAAGTCCGTATGAAGGAACAAACTGCGTTTTTTATTTCGTTGATACATGCGCAATACCCGAAACCAATCCGATCCCGTACACATGGCAGCACCAAGTGGTTTCGGAAAACCAATATCAAACCAATCGTATCCCCGTTCACATGAAGCCGGTACGATCCCAAACCAGTTCCAATCGGATTCGACTCATCCATGTGAACGCACTGAATAAGGCATAGACACACAATTCCTGTTTTCCCACATTCCCTGAGATGACATACATCAAACACATTAGGCCACACCCCTTTCTATTGCTCACATTTTACACAATTTTGTGAAGAACTAAAAGCGAAAGTAAACCATCTCCTCTGAGGGCGTTTATCTGATTGTCAAGAAATTTGGTTTACGTCTGTTGTGTGGTGTCAGCAGACATTTAAGGTTAAAGCGTTATGAAGTTACACACCAATCAATATTTTGACATAGTTTATAATTACACTACATTAAATATCTTGCTTTTTAATTGTCCAAATGTCATTAAACCTGCCATACTTAATGGGCACAATGTTCTTTTATACAGGTCCCATGTGTAGAATTTCTTCCATGTAGCTGACTCTCTGGTGCCACGCCATTCAGAGTATATATTACAGCTAGGGGTCAGGTGCCTTCAAGCTTCAAAAAGCTAATGTCATTCACTACTTCAGATAATGCTGTAATGCAGGCCTATTACAGTTTTTTATGTTTGCTTACACGCTAAAATCTAAAGTTTTCCACAATTAATGAAACCCAATACTCAAATACCAAAACATCGGCTCAGGTAGGCACCACTCTAAGCACATTTTCAGCTTCACACTTTTTGCAAAACACTACACACAGCAATTTGCAAAACATTACACACATTTACATGCATTACACACGATGCTTTTGTAATGTCACCTTTTTTCCATTTCAAAACACTAGCTACCAAATATGCACCAACAAAGAGCCAGACTCAGTGGTATGGTACTCAGAGCACACCCAAAACCCTAGTGATGGTCACTCCATCACAACAGTAATTGTGTGCACAGTGAACACGAATGAACACATGCGTTACATTGTTGTGTGGGACAATGTGTCCTTTCATAGATCTCCTTTGGTATGAAATTGGTTTCTACAGCATCCACAGTTTACAGTCCTTTTTCTTCCACCATACTCTCCTTTTCTAAATCCAATAGAAGAGTATTTCTCAGAATGGCGGTGGAAGGTTTACGATCTCGATGAAATTCTGTGGCCAGATGCAGCAAGGAGAAGGGATGCCTATTTTTTTCTTCAACATGGTTAAAGATATTGTTGTGTATTGTTTTGTTCAGTATATACTTTGTTGTCAAACTGCAACTATTGGCTGGGTTGAGTCTAGTTACAGGATAAAAAAAGAAACATTTTCATTGGTCTGCAGAATTGCTGTCATGTAGTGTTGAATTTGTGAATTGGTGTCATTAGGTGAATTTACTATATTTTACTTTGTCTGTGTAATTTACAAGAAAGAGCAAAAGTTACAAGTATTTTGCATTAATTACCACTGTGTCTAACTTATTCCAATACAAACATATGATGTGAGTCATGTGTGTGCAATTCGGTGCCACAATTGCATTTTTATAAATATGTGTACACTTTTGACAAAAGAATAGCATTTTGCAATAGAGCTGGGGTGTTCTGTTAATTTACACATTTACACGCTGTTGGTCTAAATCTAAGGCACTTTTGTTTTTATGGATGTGTTGATATATTGCCATACAAGAGTGAAAATATGGTAGTATGCAAGTGGAAATCAACATAAACAATTTTGGAACAAAAATATTTACTGTAATTTTCTAAATAAATAGATACACAGTACATAGTGAGACGAGACAACATTTCACCTGCAGCAATTGGTGGTATACAAAACTGTTACCGTATGTAAAACACAGCATGGACAAAACAGATACAGAATAATGCATACACACACTATCCACACACACAGTGCAGCCAAAAAAAATGTGTTCGGCATAAGGTGCACTGTGCTAGGTTGGCATTGATGGGGGACAGCTAGTTGCGTGTGTGTTTAGCATGCTATATTTTCTCTTGCCAAACACTGAGGGAAGAATCTTCTTGGGTGACATATCCAAGCTTGGATACAGGCAGCACCAATGTCACCACATGCTTTTTCTATTGCCTGGTGAAGTGGAAGTTAGACATACGGACGATTCCAGTGCCATGTTGAGAAGAATTCATTGGTTGGGTTAAGAAATGTTTAGTATGGAGACAGATTGACAATAGAAAAATGAGTGTTCAGTAAAGCAGTTATTGTTTGCACATACTAGTTTAAAGCACTGATAAATAAGTGTGGCATTTTGAGTGGTTGTGTTTGAAGTAGGAAATAAAGTTACTTCCTGTTAGATTTCTGTGTGTTAGGTAGAGACTTGTGTGTATTGATTTGAAACAAGTGAATAGGTAAATTGAAAACTGTGTCAAGGCTAAGAATTTGTGTATGGTTTTGATGATTTGATGTGAAGTTGTGATGTTTGAGTGAGAGGCATTAGAAATTGTGTGCTATATAAAACATTTGTGTGTAAATGGTTGAAAAAAACTGTAAGACAGTACTTAAAGCATCACCAGTATTACACCTACATGTTTGACTGGTCAGTATGACATTTTCCGTTTTAGTGTTTACATAGTCATTGCACTTTGCCTGTAGGGCAGACAATCGTGCAATGAAATAAACATTTTGAATTCAGACTGATATATATGTTCTATTACCGATCCAAAAGGAAGCAAGCAAATTCAATGTCTCTGTACTGACTAATCCTGTATAGTCAAGTACTTGTTGCTGACGGTGGATTGTTCTGACGTGCGCCTAGGGCGTTTAAATAAACAGCAAACCGCAGAGCTCTTTGGGATCCAACGATAGCGCAAATTTATTACTTACTCAGTATACATAACAAAAGGTTTCAATCACCACAAACCACTTGCTTAGTCCCATAAACACAACACACAGGAAAGGCTAAGCACTGGTACAAACTAACTAGGCACAGTTGAAAACTGTTTGCTTCCCCATCAGCAACCACCGCATTCACATTTCCCTTGGTGTTATAAGTCGTTGCTGTGGTTGGCAGATTGACCATTCATAGGAAGCCCCCTAGTAGCATGGAGTAAACATAACAAAAAAATACAAAATAAATATGGCTCCTACACACCCACCCCTAATTGCGTCTGTAAGAGCAATTACAACAAAAATTCAAAAGAGCCATAGACCAGTGTAAAATCAAAAAAATGAAGAGAAAGGGAAAGAGAGGTAACCAATTATTCTGTAGCTTCATTTATCTTTCTACCTCCTCTGCCTGCATTTTGAGTTTGTCAAGGTCCTCCAAAGCCTGGCTTTGGCAATGGCCTTTGCATGAGCCTCTGCTAGCCGTTTTGTTTTTCTAACTCAGCCTGCATTTCGGCCATTTTTTTTCCTCTCTTCCTCTTTAAGTTTCTCAGCAGCTTTGTCCTCCTCCTCTAGGCGGTGCTGGGTGTTCGTGATGAACTTGATGTACCGACTAGTGAGCGTCATGAGCTCACTGTAGCGAGTTCTAAGAGTAACATACTCTTCAATGATGTTGTCAGATGCAGAATCCATTTTGGTCTTCTTGTGGGCTGAAGTGTTTTCCTTTTTTTCCATTTTCTTTCTCTGCTGTTCCTGCTCATCTTTGAGAGCCTTTGGCTTTCGGACCTCTTCTTCAAACTGACTCTTTAGCTTCTTCTTCTCATCTTCAATGAGTTTCTCTTTTTTAAGCATCTGCACTCCGTCTGCTGAAGGAGTGTCTTTTCTTGCTTAATCTGTTCCTGTTGTGCATTCGCCATCTCTTTGGACTTAATTTGTAAGTCTGCTGCTTCCTTTTTCAGTTTAGCCTTCTCTTTCTCAAGTTCAGCGATGGCTGTGCATAGGTCATTGGCCTCTTTGTTACTGCTTAGCCTCTGTACTTCAAGTTTTCTTTGGTTGCAAGCTCTGTCTCATGTAGATGGGCACTGATCTCATCTGCTTGTTTCTTGAACTTTTTGGCCTCTGCTTCAGCTTTAGCCTGAGCATCACTAAGGTGACACACCTGCAGTTTGAGTTTCTCTGCCTCAGCTGTTATCTGCAACTGCCTCTTGCGCTCAGCTTCCAAGGATTTCTGAAAGCCTTCCATCTCCTCATCCAGACGTTGCTGCATCTGCTGCTTGTCCTGTAGCAGCTTCTGAGCCTGTTCTTGAGCTAACTCTTTCTCTTTCAGTTTCTGAAGCATTTCTGCCTCAGCTTTAAGTTTAGATGCCTCTTGGATAGCTTGCATTTTTTCTTTAAGGACCTTTTCTGTGAGAGACCGCTGTTGAGCAAGATCATCCTCTGCAATCTGTCTCATGCGAGCAGCCTCCTGAGCCTCAACACTAAGCCTTGCAGCTTCCTCAGCCAGCTTCTTCATGTTCTCAGCCTCTTCAGCAAGGAACTTCTGTGTGTTGTCTTTGTCTTTTTCCTTGTCTACTTGTCTACTTCCTTGCAATGGGCCATTTACTACCCCAGTAGGGTTCTGATCACATACGGCCCATCTTCGCCTTCACGGCTGTTGATCACCTCCCATGGCTCCATCAGCTTAGAGGCATTTGTGCCAATCAACAGTTTAACGCCAGCATTTATGTGAGGAATTTTTACATTCTCCAAATATGGCCATTTCCTCAGCTCTCTCTAACTGATGATATTAGCTGTGGAAACAGGCATCTCTTCCTGAGTACATACTTCGGGAAGTGGATAGAAGCAGTCCTGAGAGAATCCTGAAATTTCCAGATTGTCGATCACAGAGCTTTCTACGACAATCTACGACAAGGTGCGGATATGAAGTTTGAATTTGCGGCCTTCCACATCAACTTCAGGTTCTCAATGAGCTTTCTGGTACAGAAGGTTCCTGTACTTCCTGGATCTAGGAAGGCATGAGTTTCAATGATCCGATTTCCTTTAGAGCACTTCATTTTGACAGGCAATATGAGAAGAATTCCGTTGCAGTGGCCTGCCCCTGTAAGACCACAAGCAGATCATGTTGAACAGCTATCAAATGGGTTTGCTTGTTCAGTATTCTTTCGCTGGCCATATTTCTCATCCTTGCGATTAACTCCATCCTTATTGCCGATGTGCAATACACCGGCCATTATTTTTTAAATTTTGTTCCATAGGGGGGTGCTATCATTTCCAAAAATTATATTTTGGCTAATAACTACAAAATAATATGGTATTTCCTGAGATGACCTGCATAAAACCCATTAAGCCACGGCCCTTTCAGTTGGCTACATTTTACACAATTTCGTAAAGAACTGAAAGTGAAAGTAAACTAACTTCTCCAAGGGCGTTCATTTGATTATCAGCAAATTTGGTTTGCCATCTGCCGACGTCTTCAAAATATCTAAACTTTTCCAAAAGTTAAAAGCGTTGCGAAGTTACACACCATTTAATATTTCAAACATAGCTTGTAATTACATTACACTCAATATCTTGCTTTGTAATTGTCCAAATTTCATGAAACCTCCCATACTCAATGGGCAAGACCATTTCATGAAACCTCCCATACTCAATGGGCGTCATTCTCTTTTATGAAACTGTGAAGCTAAAATCATTTTTGCGGAATAACTCGGCAAGCGTTACAACCAAAAAGACCAACATTTTTTTAGACTTTGGGCTCAACAAGGTATATGTACTCACCCCATCTTTTTTTGATATTTATTAAATTAAAAATTAAGGTTTTGAATTGGCAGTATCTTGGCTGAAGAAAGTCGTTATCACATCAAATTTGCCATGTAGGATCATTACTGCAATCTTTTGAAGCGCATTATGTCTTGTAAACGTTGTCCTATAGGGGGCGCTATATTCCTCATAAATTAAATTTTGGACTACAAAATGATAAGGCATGAAAACACAATTCCTATTTCTCCACATTCCCTGAGGTGACCAGCATCAAACACATTAGGTCATGCCCCTTTCTGTTGGCTACAATGTATGCAGTTTCAAAAAGAACTAAAAGTAAAGGTAAACTAACTTCTCCAAGGGCGTTTACAGATTGTCAGGAAATTAGGTGTAGGTTATCTGCCGACAACGTCTTAAAAAAATCTTTTTCAAATGTTAAAGCATTATGAAGTTACATACCAACCAATATTTGAATTAAGGTTTATAATTACACTTCACATTTCGTGTGCAGGGCGTGCCATTCTCTTACAAAATGTAAAGCTAAAATCAGTTTTTGTGGAATAACTCGCCAACCATTGCAACCAAAAAGACGACATTATCTTCCCCAGAGAAAGTCATTATCACATCAAGTTCAGTAAGGTATAGAAACACAATTTCCCCCACAGTCCCTGAGAAGACCTCCATCAAACACATTAGGCCACATCCATTTCGTTGGCCACATTTACGCAATTTTTAAAAATACTGAAAGCTAAAAAATTGTCAGAAACTTTGGTGTACATCATCTACCAAAAGCTAAAAAATTGTCAGAAACTTTGGTGTACATCATCTACCATATTAAAAAAATCTTCAATAATACTTTTCTACAATGTAAAGTAGGCATTATATAATAGTGCAAATTTGCTGTTCACTCAAAATAACTCAACACACAACCATTAATGTCTAAACCACTGTTAACAAAAGTGAGTACACCCCTGTGTGAAAATGTCCAAATTGTGCCCAATTAGCCATTTTTCCTCCCTGGTGTCATGTGATCCATTAGTGTTACAAGGTCTCAGGTGCAAATCGATAGAAGTTGTGTTAAATTTGGTGTTATCACTGTCACACTCTCTCATACTGGTCATTGGAAGTTCAACATGGCACCTCATGGAAAAGAACTCTCTGAGGATTTAAAAAAGAAAATTGTTGCTTTACATGAAGATGGCCTAGGTTATAAGAAGATTGCCAACACCCTGAAACTGAGCTGAAAAAAGAGGACAGGCTCTACTAAGAACAAGCCTCGCCATGGTCGACCAAAGAAGTTGATTGCATGTGCTCAGCATTATATCCGGAGGCTGTGTCCGGAGGCGTTCAAAATAAGCGTAGGAGTGCTGCCAGCATTGCTGCAGAGGTTGAAGGGGTAGGGGGACTGCCTGTCAGTGCACAGACCATATGCTGCACACTGCATCAAACTGGTCTGCATGGCTCCGCCCAGAAGGAAGCCTTTTCTGAAGATGATGCACAAGACAGCCCGCAAACAGTTTGCTGAAGACAAACAGACTAAGGGCATGGATTACTGGAACCATGTCCTGTGGTCTGATGAGACCAAAATAAACGTATTTGGTTCAGGTGGTGTCAGGTGTGTGTGGCGGCAACCAGGTGAGGATTACAAAGACAACTGTGTCCTGCTAACAGTCAAGCATGGTGGAGGAAGTGTCATGGTTTGGGGCTGTATGAGTGCTGCCAGCACTGGGGACCTACACTATTTTGAGGCAACAGCAAATTTGCACTGTTATATAAGCTGTACACTACCTACTTTACGTTGTAGAAAAGTATTATATCTTAAGACTTCTCCCATGGAAAGATATAATAAAAAAAGTACAAAAATATTAGGGGTGTACTCACTTTTGTGACATACTGTATATATCAGGCAGAGTTAGTGTGTGTGTGTGTGTGTGTGTGTGTGTGTGTGTGTGTGTGTGTGTGTGTGTTAATTAGTTTCTCCCTCTGGCTGATGTGTTTCAGTTGAGAGTCAAGGAAAAGGTCACTCACTCAAAAGAAACAAAGTTTATTTTCTCAAATCTTCGCATTTTCACTCAGTGCACTAGCTACAGACTCTGGCAAAAAGGTCCTCAGTCCCACACATAACAGAACATCACAAAACAGGTAATTGTAATACATTGCAATTTAATGAGCACATATGTAAACTAAGCTTAAAAATCAGCACATTCCAATGTTCTTATTATTATTGTATTCATGTATTGTTGAGTAGTTCAGCATATAATTATTGAAAATTCCTGGAAAATAAACAGCTGAGGAGAATAAATAACCATCAATTATTATATTATTAAAAATCAATATATTTATTTATCGTTTTATTTATTTTTACACTTAAAATGTTAAATCTGTAGATGATTCACAGCAAAATGGGAGTAAAAACAAGTCACATTTGTGAGATGAATTAGCAAACTGAGCATAAATCACACTACATTGCAAACCTGACCGAGACAGTGATTGTAAATCAGTGTTTGGTTTTAGGAGAGACATTACTTCCGAAATCAAAACAAAAAGGAAAGATTTATTAATTTTATCCAAAAATATCTCTGTTATTTAATTAGGAAAAATATGTGAAAGCTTTTATTGAAATATACATTTTAAATTATATTATTTTAAAAATAAAATTTCATTATTAAAAAAAGTCAGAATACATCATTACGGGGGGGGGGGGATACTGCAGAAAGCAGGTTTAGTCACTTACCATGTGTTAACTCAAAGCAAGCCTCCTAATAGTGGGGTCTTTTGGCTTTAAAACAGAGCCATGGGGCTCTTGTATTAGGAGCTTTACCACTTACATTGAGTTAACTCCCCAGGCACACTGTAAAAAGTGCTGCTTTGAACCAACTTAAAAAAAATAAAGGCAAGCAGCTGCAAATTGGATCACACATTGATTAACTGAACAATGGCATATATTTATAACGTATATTGCTATAAATGTATACTTGTTAAAGTAAACCAACCTAAAAAATAACTATGCAGCATGTTTACTTTTTTAGTTGGCTTTATGCTTCACTTTTTACAGTGTTAGTTGTTTTTCTCTTCTTATCTCTCTCTCTCTCTCTCTCTCTGGCTCGGATCCTTACACATGTTCTGAGGCATCATTCACAGCTTATTTTTGAATCCCTGTAGGTCTTGTCAGCATAGAGTCCCTGTCCTCAGATGGAGGACGCTAAGGACGCTCTCTGTTTGATACCTGCTCTTGCTGCTGCTGCTGCTCTTCAACTCGCTCCCTTTTTTATCTCCATGTCATCACAAACACTTCCCTCCTCCTTCCACTTCCCTCGTCCTCTTCATGTCTATTTTTATCAACAGGTTCCATCTCATCTATGTTATTGGTTTCTATCTCATCTCCATCATGATGTTCCATATCTTCTGATTGGTGCTCTGCTAGTGTCTCAGCTCGATGCTTTGAGAGCACCCTCATTGGAGACACCTCCTCATGTGTCTCCTCCAGAGGAACCTCACCTCCATGGACCTCATCCTCCTGTGGGGTCATGAAGAAAGAAAGCAGAACACTATTCTTAGCTATTTTTCAACTTAAAAGACCAATAAGTGATGTCAGTATCGGAGATCATGTATCCAACAAACATGATCATACCCTTTGGGGTTGGGGTTGGCCAAGGTTTGTTCAAAGCAGCACCTCTCTTTTCATTATATATGCTGCCACTGTCCAACATCCTCAAGGAATATAATATAGACTTCTATAGCTATGTTGACGACATCCAACTCTATATTTCAGTTGAGCCAAACCAGACCACTACCCTACACGCTCTAACCTGCTGCTTATCAGCTATGACTCAGTGGATGAGTAATAATTTTTAAAAACTAAATGAAGACAAAACTGAGATTTTATTTATTGGCCCGGAAGATAAACAAGAGGCTCTCTACTGCTAAAACAACATGGTAGAGAAAAGGTAACAAGCCCATGTCTGATCCTTGACTCTGACTTAAGCTCTGAAACTCACATCAAGAAAATAACAAAAACTGCATACTTCCATCTTAGAAACACTGCAAAAGTTTGCCCCTTCCTGGCGCAGCGGGACGCTTAAAAACATGTCCACGCATTTATCTCAAGTAGATTAGACTACTGTAATGTCCTATTTGCAGGCCTCCCAAAAAGTACATTGAAAAACTAGAGCTTATTCAAAATTTGGTCGCAAGACTACTAGCAAAAACTAGAAGGGCACACATCACTCCTGTACTAGTTAAATTACACTGCCTAACTGTATCCTACAGAATTGATTTTAAAATACTCTTGCTAGTATTCAAAGCTGTTAATGGTCTTGCCCCATGCTATATTACTGACATATTGTCCTTTTACATTCGTGCCCTGAGATCTGCTGATGCTGGCCTCCGGAGGGCACCACTTAAAAAGATCAGGGAAGCAGCCTTCTCATACTATGCCCCAAAGAAATGGAATGCCCTACAGATGCAACACAGAGAAGCTCAGCACATTGATGACTTTAAACGGCAACTGAAGACCTATTCCAACCTACCTATTCAACCTCACCCATTCTTAGCAGTTCTATTCAAAGACCCCCCCCCCACCCCACCGAACAATCAGAGACCTCCCACACTTAGCTATTCTAGTTGCAGACCCCCTGACAATCAGAGACCTTCTTTCTACCATCCCGGCAGATTATGGAGCTATTTTTGTTCCAATATCATTCAAACAAATAAAAAATATCCAAACAAAAAACACAGCTTTGAAAACAAAAAATGAAGTTTTAAATTTTTAGTCCTAAAAAAATTGATTGTGCTCCAATTTTCTTTTTGTTATTATAGAATTTATGTTTGCAAGTCTAAAAGTTTTGCACCTCTAAATCTGTTGCGGATCAAAATGTTTTGCTTTCAAGTTCAGGTGCGTTTACTTCTTGGTCAAATTTGTTTGCGAGTCGAAAAGTTTTGAACTTCAAAATCTTTTGCGAACCAAAAACTTTTGATTGCAAGTACAAATGAACGTGATGGGCGGGGTCTCAACGAGAGAAAGGGTGGATTTCTACTGGTAGCTTTCCTCTGACTGACTGGGCTGGTGTCTGCCTGGCCCAATGACTATGTGGCCTGCCCTCCCGGAAGGTAAGTCGCACTTATTAAATAGTTTCAAATACTAAACAGCAAGACCATACGTTGTATTGTAAAGATTTGTAATATAAATGTTTTCATTGTCAGTGATACCAGAGACTTTCTTACATAGATTGTGTTTTCCTGCCAAAGATCTTGCATGAATTGTACTATACAAATACAGTTTATTATTATTATTTATTATTATTATTATTATTACCTCCGCCAAGGAGGTTATGTTTTCGCCGGCGTTGGTTTATCTGTCCGTTTGTCTGTCTGTCCGTTTGTGAACAGCATAACTCGAAAAGTTATGGATAGATTTTGATGAATCTGGATCCAGGATTTTTTTATTCAGTCAAGTTACCAGTGTAGCATGGAATCTACTGAGACTTTTATTTTGAAAGGAGGGAATATAGGTTGGTACGGAAATGAGGCTCCTGTTGCTGGTCAAGGAGTTGTTGAGTTTTTGGTTAGAGGGTTCAGTGAAAGACAGAGGAGAGTTATAGCGGTAGTGGTGAGCAGCCCAGTAGTTCATGTTGGCAGTGGAAATTAGATAAAGTACTTTCCTGCACCGAAGAGCCAACCAAGTTCGTGTGAGCATGAGTGAACGAACCGTCTTAAGGTGAGAATGACAATAAGGTGGAGACGTAAGCTGCCTTGGCGGAGGTCTGCGCTCTCTGAGTGCTTTTCTAGTTATTATTATTATTATTATTAGTTTAGAAAAATAATTCATTTTGCTGATGGAGGTAATTACTCATTAATGAACTCATACTTATGAATGGAAAAAATATTTTTTCTTAACAACCAACAAAAAGTTACACAATGTGGTTATAATTAACATGAAAAAAACTGAAATCACCCTCGGAGGCACCTCCTCCCTGACCTCCTCCTCCAGGGGAACCTCGTCAGCAGGCTGCTCCGCCTTCATCATCTGGGCCTCCTGCTGCTCCCCCTCTTCTATCTCCTCTAGACTGCACTGGCTGAGGTGGCACAGGCTGTCCTCTTCCTCATCCTCCTCCTGACAGGAGCTGCTGCCCCGGATGCTCTCACCGTCTGACTGGGACAGACGCAGCACCTTCGCCACCACAGACTGGCTCTTCCTGGATTAAGTACACATGTAGAATAAGGTGTTTTGGAATATGTGTAGTTATGAGGGCTTCACATATTCATGACAAAACAGGCAAATATGACAGCAAGTCATACATGACGGAAGTCATGTATTTTCTATGAGGATATGCAGCCCACATGCAAAGGGATCCGATCGAGTGCGGTGCGAAAAAAACAACAGGAGATAGCACTGCTATGGTGTCAGTAAACAATCTGGCTGGTTGTAGTGCTTTACTACTAAATCAGTGATAATGGGCACATATTATACATATAGTGGTAGACGTTGTCAATGAGGTTACAAATTAATAACAAAAAAATACTTATATAATATAAAACGTTACTTTTGTACTTTTCCCTCCAAAAACTTGCCGTTGATAGTCTACGTGACGGTTCTATCGAAGTAGTACGATGTCCACTGGGGGGCGTGTTGCGAAATACAGAGCTAAAACTATGCAAATATGTGAAGGGGGCATTAGAGTGTAGCTTTTGAATCCAGGTAGCCCATCACTGCACATACACGCTAACACACACAAACATACACACAGGCACACACACACAAACATGAATACACACACACACACCTGGAAAGGTCAAAGGGCTCATCCTGGTTGAAGCTGGCCAGCAGTCCACCCAGTCGGGTGGAGAGGCAAAGATGGTTCCGCCGCCGGAATACTGCAGAAAGAAAAACAAACAGTCAGTGGGTACACTAGAAAAGTGGCTAAGTGATAAAATTGGTTTATTAGTTAACTCAGAGATATTTGTAAACCTTATAGTTAAGGAGCCCACGCCTTTATTTTCTTAACCAAACACATGCTATTCTTCTATTAGGTACTATTCAACTACCTCTGGGTTGAATAAACCAGCTTTGTCACTTAACCACTTATGTAGTGTTATATTTTTGGTGGATTTTGACTTTACACCCGAAGTCCCTAATCACCTTTAGGTTGCGTTGTGTTTTTTGTTGGTTAAGATAGAAGTCTGGACTCGTTGTTGCTTTGGATCAGGATCGATGATTTATTACAAATAGATGGAATATAGAGAAAATGAAATAAACTGATTGTAACAAAACAAAGTTTAGAAGACTAAGAGTCTATCTATCCTCTGGTTCTTACAACACTCTTCCACCTTCACCACAAAGTTCAGGCAGGCTAAGCTTTCTGTAAGATGTTGTCTCTATGCTGGTTCGATCCATCTTCTCTCGGGACAAGACAACATGAGGTAGATATACTCAAAATACCAATCTGTCTAAACAGTGGAAAATAACTAGAACAGTTTCTATGTCTAGAAGGGCATGCTTTGTATGAGCATAGTTTACGGACACTCGTAGTGCTCAGTTCAGGATAGAGTCAACATTCTAATAACCCAAATAGGTGCATCTACTAGGCCCTGCACCTGCGCTCGTTCATGATATCAGTTACTGGCCCAGCACCAGCTCAGTTTAGTCTAGCAGTCTAGCACAGACCCTTACTGCACAGAGAGAAAATTGGAATACAGTTGAAAGCTATTCATTTGACAGAATACAGAAAATCATGTAAAATTCTACAGTAGTATAACCCCCAGAAACATAAAAGCGATACCAATTAAATGTATACACACATGCACACACACACACACAGATGTGCAACCTAGCTTCACAAATAACAATAGAGTACCACATATCCAGCCATTCACTTAATCAGCTGATTCTAATCAGCTCAACTTTTCAGCCAGGTAGAGCACTTACCTTTGAATCACTTACATAACATATACAAGTAGAATGAGGCCATTGGATTGTAGCTCCTGAATCCAGGTTGTCCATTACTGCACACACACACACACACACACACACACACACACACACCTAACAACTAACCTCGAGCATCTAGTCCACGGTCCATGACTCCATGCTTGACCTTCATGTGTCGCGTGAGGTTCCCCTTCAGGGTGAACTTGCTTGGGCAGTAGAGGCACTTAAAGGGCTTGCTGTCCGAGTGCAGGTGCATGTGCCCCATCAGGTTGTGCATGCGGTTGAACTCCTTCCCACACAGCTGGATGATGACAATGTTGGAATTATAAATGAAAGTTCTAAAGAATGTTGATCTTTATAGAATATCATGTGGAATTTTAGAATCTTACATTGTTGTAGAAGACATTCTTTTCCAGAATGTTCACAACCTCACACTCTAAGGTCCTCCACACACCAGCTTCAACACTATTGTAGGGTACATTCCAATGCGACAGTCTTGTTTTTGCCTGCACACCAGCTGCGTCATAGTATTAATCTGCAGCCATTATGACAAATAATGAATTTCAACCTGCAAAAATAGATCAATGCTGTTGGCACTTGTGTGCATGGTTGTATGGAAAATAAACTAATGTTGGATACACAGTGTGCCGCACTTTATTGGCAAAGCCCTTGAAGCTTACATATGTGAAGAGAATCAGTACGTGCACATGGTAGGTTTGGATTGGATTGGGTTTGGTTTGGGTGTTGCTACCCAACGGGTGGTCTGTCCCAAAATCCAAGTGCACATAGAGTTTGTGTAATCGGATAATGGTCAGAGACCTGGCCCTTTTCGCTACGTTAATTGGGTGGCGCTGTAGTCAACCACTTCTGTTATAACTACTTCTATCAATCTATTATCTTTTAATGCAAGGAACGTCTGTTCCATGCATAACTCTCGAACCACTCATCCGCTTGATCTCAAATTTGGAGGGCGTCATCATAATGTTACCAGTGTGTGCAGTGTCAAGTTTCGTGTTGTTCGGACAAAAAATGCCAAAGATATCGGTCAAACAAGCTTGACAGCCTTTTGTCTTGTGTTGCTCTGGCCGTAGCCATGACAACCCAGGCTGATAGGATTTACAACGCTAGCTGCTACAATCTTGACATAATGACATAACACAACTAACGACATAACTACAATAATGCACATAACAAAAGTAATTTGCCCACAACAAAGCTGCTACACAGGTAAGATACGCAACAGCAAACTACAGCACTGCACACATATGCCTACAGTGCATACAGACAACGCATAGGGGAGACTGAACTTTTCACTTCTCATTCTGGTTATCCCACATCGCAAAAAAGCAGCTAAAGAAAATCGTACAAGTCACTCAGTGCAAATGTATTTATATAGCCTCCTCCTTTCACCTGATATTATTATTACACTTAAAGGGGTCCTTTCATCGTTATTTTTATTCATATTTCTGTGTCGCCACTATGGTTGAATATATTGTGCGTCATTTCTGTGAAAAATTATGTCCTAGTTCTCTTGCTTGACGCTGTTTTCTGTAAGCTATAACAGGTCTAGTGGTTGAACTACTGGCTTTTCCGGTGTCCCTTGTGAATATCCATGACGTGTCAATAAGGCACCTCTGATTGGGCAAGTTCGCTGTCTTTCGCTCACCTAGCTTCTGTCCACCAATCCTTTGGGATGTGGGCTTGCCATACATGGCTCTGGGCGGGGCTTACGACCTAGTGACGTAGATAGGTTTAGCATGCTCTGATCCGCTCGTTTTGGTTAGCTCGACTCTTCAATGACCAGTAAAACCATGAGGGTCGAATTTCACGTCTTGAAATGCTGCGTGCATATACTGCTTGTTGTGACCCACCACATTGTAAATAGAGCTACTCAAAGTGTTTTTTAGCGGAAGGACCCCTTTAAACAAAAACACAATACTCTGGCACATCTTCTATGGGCTCTGCACTAGTCCTATTAAATAAAGATAATAAACAAACTATCTGCAGCAAAGAACAGCAGCAAAGAAACTTATTGTACAGAGGTGGCTACCCCAGCACAAACTTCCTATTGCAAAATATTTCCAAGATGTTATGATGATGGAATTATTTACTGCACGGATGCATGGTGCAATAGTTTCAACAATACAAATGTGGAAAAGGAGTGCAGGGGTGGTTGCAGACTTGTTTCAGAGTCATGTGCAATGAAATATCTCACATGCTTTGCCTTTCTTTTTTTGTTGTAGTTTGTACTTGGTGTGATGGCTAAATAACATGGTTTGACTATTGTAGGTTTTAATTGCTTTTATGTATTTGGTTTCATTTATGTCTTAAGTCATTGGGTCATGCAAAGGGGCTGGAAATTTCCAGAAACTTTCCATGGAAACTTTAATAAGGGAATTTTTATATTTTAAAATATAATATATAACAAATTGGTAACGTTACATACATGTCATATACCAACAGATACCATTATAAAAGGGACTCAAATGTATTTTAAAATAAAACTTTATGAATGGTTGATTCTTTCAAACAATCAAACAATCAATTCTTTCACTGAAAAACAAAAACATGAACAATGACTAGTATCTGTGTTGTGGGCTCAGAAAAGTAGCTTTAGTAGTTCAGAATTCTAGAAATCATTGTTATGGTCCTAACCTTCAACTTTGATAATTCCCAGTTTATTCCCGTTCATTCCCATACAAACATTTTGCAACCCTATGTGGCTGGTATCTGAGGTTGGGGTGGGGTAGGGTTGAGGTAGTCACTGATATGTTATTTTCTGTCATGTGATCTTGGTTTTTATAAATACAAAACAGTGAATTCAAAAAACAAAAAAAGTAGACAGACAGACAGAGACAGATAGACAGATACATACATACAGTATGTCACAAAGGTGAGTACACCCCTCACATTTTTGTATATAACAGCGCAAATTTGCTGTTCCCTCAAAATAACTCAACACACAACCATTAATGTCTAAACCAGGGGTGCTCAATACGTCGATCGCGATCTACCAGTCGATCGCGAGGCCAATAGTGGTAGATCGCATACAACTTTGAAAAAAAAAAAAAAAGTTCCCTGTTTATCCTGCACATGCTAGTTAGCTGATGGCCCCTCACGCATCCACCGGCAGACAGCGATCACCCAGCCATAGCGGGCTATCTCCAAACATTTGGACCCATCAACCTTTGCGCTGGAGCCAGTTGATGGGCCAGGTCTCACTGCAGTTGGACGAATCTACGGACGTGAGTGACACAGCACAGGTGTGCATTTACATTCCTATGGTGTTCAGTGATATGACTGCAAAGGACGAGCTATTGACAGTGATTCCCTTGAAAGAACATGCGCGAGGAGAGGACATTTTTCAGTCGTTTAAAAACTTTAGCGACAAAAACTCTAGCGACAAAACTGTACAAGTTAGTGTCCATCACCACGGATGTAGCGCCCGCAATGGTTGGTCGCGTGAATGGGTTCATTGCCAGGTGCAGACAGGACGATGCTTTTCCAGACTTCGTGAATTACCACTGCATTATCCACCAACAAGCATTATGCGCGAAGATGCTGAACATGAAAGAGATCATGGACGTGGCAACGAAGATCGCCTGCTCAATTAAAGCTGGAGCACTTCAAAGACGGGCACATATTCCGCGCACATATGGAGAAGGCTGACAGCGACCAGCGAGTTGTTGCTACACACTGACGTGAGGTGGCTTAGTCGCGGGAAATTCTGTTTTTTTCCGTGAAAGTGGACATGCAGAATACAAACAGCTGAATGACGAGCAGTGGCTGCTGGATTTGGCTTTTTAACCGATCTGACAAACATGCTAAATGACCTTAATCAAGAGCTGCAAGGAAAAGACAAAACGGTGATCGACATGATCAGCTCAGTCAATGCCTTCAAACGAAAAATGAAACATCTGTCCTCAAAGCTTCAGCGCCATGACTTGGCAAATTTCCCGAACCTGCAGTCAGAGTTGGAGACGCAAGGGAAGGCCTGTGCGCAACTACTGTCCTTAAAAACTACTACTACTACTACTACTACTACTCATTATTCTACTCGAATTAAACTCTGAACTAATTATTAATACTATTATTATACATTGTCACTGTATTATTATTATTATTATTATTATTATTATTATATGGCAATTACAAAAACATGTTCAGAGCTTATTTTGTTGAAATATTGGCTTGGAATTTTCAATAAATTTTAAAATAACATACGCTTTTATGGGTCGGTAGATCTTTGTGACTTGGTCATTTTAAAAGTAGCTCGCACACTGAAAAAGTGTGAGCACCCCTGGTCTAAACCACTGAAAACAAAAGTGAGTACACCCCTAAGTAAAAATGTCCAAATTGTGCCCAATTAGCCATTTTCCCTCCCTGGTGTCATGTGATCTGTTAGTGTTACAAGGTCTCAGGTGTAAATGGGTAGCAGTTGTGTTAAATTTGGTGTTATCACTCTCACACTCTCTCATACTGGTCATAGGAAGTTCAACATGGCACCTCACGGAAACGAACTCTGGGGATTTAAAAAAGAAAATTGTTGCTTTAGATGAAGATGGCTTAGGTTATAAGAAGATTGCCAACACACTGAAACGGAGCTGCAGCACAGTGGCCAAGACCATACAGCGCTTCAAGAGGACAGGCTCTACTAAGAACAAGCCTCCCCATGGTCGACCAAAGAAATTGAGTGCATGTGCTCAGCATCATATCCGGAGGCTGTGTCTTCAAAATAAGCGTAGGAGTGCTGCCAGCATTGCTGCAGAGGTTGAAAGGGGTAGGGGGACCGCCTGTCAGTGCGCAGACCATACGCTGCACACTGCATCAAACTGGTCTGCATGGCTGTCGTCCCAGAAGGAAGCCTGTTCTGAAGATGATGCACAAGACAGCCTGCTAAAAGTTTGCTAAAGACAAGCAGACTAAGGGCATGGATTACTGAAACCATGCCCTGTGGTCTGATGAGACCAAAATAAACTTATTTGGTTCAGATGGTGTCAGGTGTGTGTGACGGCAACCAGGTGAGGATTACAAACTGTGCCCTGCTAACAGTCAAGCATGGTGGAGGAAGTGTAATGGTTTGGGGCTGTATGAGTGCTGCCGGCACTGGGGACCTACACTTCATTGAGGGAACCATGAATGTCAATATGTACTGTGACATACTGAAGCAGAGCATGATGCTCTCCATTTGGAAACTGGGCCGCAGGGCGGTATTTCAACATGGTAATGACCCCAAGCACACCTCCAAGATGACCACGTCTTGGGTGAGGATGAAGGTGATGTACTGGCCTAGCATGTCCCCAGACCTGAACCCAATTCAGCATCTGCATCCTCAAACGGAAGGTGGAGGAGCTCAAAGTCTCTAACATCCACCAGCTCCGTGATGTCATCATGGAGGAGTGGAAGAGGATTCCAGTAACAACCTGTGAAGCTCTAGTGAACTCCATGCCCAAGAGAGTTAAGGCAGTGCTGCAAAATAATGGTGGCCACACAAAATATTGACACTTTGGGCACAATTTGGACATTTTCACTTAGGGGTGTATTCACTTTTGTTGCCAGTGGTTTAGACATTAATGGTTGTGTGTTGAGTTATTTTGAGGGAACAGCAAATTTGCACTGTTATATAAGCTGTACACCGCCTACCTTGCGTTGTAGAAAAGTGTTATGTGTTATATCTTTAGACTTCTCCCATGTAAAGATATAATTAAAAAAGTACAAAAATGTTAGGGGTGTACTCACTTTTGTGACATACTTTACATACATACATACATACATACATACTTTACATATTCCTAAACAAATTACAAGGTTAAAAGAGACAGTACGACAAGCAATGCCCAAACTTCAACTGATCTTTCACATGTATTTTGACTTGACTAAACAAAGACAGGGCACACCTCCAAGTTGCTGTGTAAAAAGTGATGGGTGTGTTCTTGACAGAGGAAGAGCAGGAGATAGAGAGAGAGAGAGAGAGAGAGAGAAAGAGAAAGACCAGAAAACAATTCTGATGGAGAGTAAGTGTGGGGGTGGGCAGGTCTGGACAGGCAGGAGAGAAGGAGAGAGAGAGAAAATGTTTTATATTCTTTGCTTATCTATGTTATTGTTTTATCACTGTAACTTTCATTATGCTTATTAAGGCTTTGACAATAAAGCATATTTGAATTTCAATTGAGAGAAAGAGAGGAAAAAAATCAGAGGATAGAGAGAGACACAGGGACAGAGACAGAAAAGGAAATAAATATTGGGAAAGAGGGGGTCAGAGAGAAAATAATAGAAAGGCAAGGGTTAAAGAGGAAGGGACGGCGACAGGAAAAGTAGAGAAGAAAAGAGTGACAGAAAAAAAATGTAACAGAGAGGGAGAGCTTGAGAAGGGAGGAAAGAGAGAAAGGAAGCGGGGCGCAGACAGGCCAAAGGAAAAAGGCAAAGAAAAAGAGAGGGAAAAAGAGAGTGTATGAGAGAGAAGAATAGATGGAGAGATTGAGAAGGAAGGAGAGTGAGGGAGGAAGCTATGTGTGGACAGGCTAAAGAAAAGAAAGAATAAAGATAAAAGAGAGAGCGAGAGAGATGGAGAGAGAGATGGGGGTAGTGTGCCGAAAGACCGGAGGAGGAAAAAAGAATGTAACAGCAGGAGAGAGGGGAGAGGGAGGAAGAGATGGAGAGATTGAGGAGAGAGGATAAGAAGGAGGGAGAAAGAAAGGAAACAGTGTGCAGACAGGCCAGGGCAGAGGAGAGTTAGGGAAGGGCAACTCCTGCTCTGTCTTTCCTCTGCATTCTTTTTTATTAGGGTGGTGCTTTCCTTCAGGAGAGGGAGGAGACGAGAGAGAGGGGGACTGTACACTGTCCAAGAGGACCGTGAGAAAACAGGAAGTTACTTCGGCACACCACAGAAAGAAAGCGAGATGAAATCTATTTGCGGGGCGCCTCGCTCCCTAGAGACCCCGGCAACCATTGTTAGCAGGGCAGTTTGTGCAGGAATATCCTTCCTATGGACCGGGAGATGATACTCACTGCCAAAAAACCTGAGCTATCTGGTCATCGCTCACGGGTTGTCTTTTTCTTTCCCTCTCTCTGTCTGTCTGTAAGACTTGCACAGTCTCTCTCCTCTGCTGTTTTTTAAGGTCACAGTTCAACTTCACAACATCCCTGTCTCAGAGTCTAAAGCTCTGCCAAATATGTTCATTTGTTCACCATACAGTGCACTATATAGTGTGTCAAATGCATTGGTTAATTTATTACATCTCATAGGCACTGCAAAGTGTACAGTGTGCACAATCTCTCTTTTACTGTTTCAAGGTCATAGCTCTGAGTTGTCTATTTTATTCACTTTCTGTCTCTCAGACATACACAGTCTCTCCTCAGCTGTTTCAAGGTCACAAAGACCCCACAACCCTAAACTCACCAACCACCTAGCCGACATTTTCAAATATTCTCAACTTGAGTGTCCATGCACTTACCTTTTAATCTCTTGTTTTATCTTAGCTTTATTGTTTTTCCTCATCATAAGTTACTTTGGATAAAAGCATCTGGTAAATGCAATGTAGTGTGCACCGAGTCTAGGTCTTTCTAACATTTCCATGGACATATAAGGCAACCTCTTCACAGACAATTATGCATAAAATGTATACAATGTTAAACCGTTGGACTCCAATTCAATTACGGTTCAATTCCCCACACCAACAGGTGGGTGGGGGAAGTGAATGACCAGCGCTCTCCTCTATCCTCCCCTGTGACTGAGGTACCCTGAGCATGGTACCGTCCCCACACATTGCTCCCAGGGGTAACCTGTTGGGCTACCCCCCTGCTCACATGTGTAATGGGTTAAATGCAGAGACTGAATTTTGTTGTGTGTGCTGTGGTGTGCTGTTCTAGACTATGGCTTGTCTTTGGCTCACCTTACAGATATTGTTAGGCACTTTCCAACTGCATCAAGCAACCAGCAGAACTTTTGCTAAAACTCAGTTTCTGGAACTTTACCCCAGTTTCTCAAAACTGTAAACAGAAACTCCAATTATCCACATGCATTTCCCAAAACTCCTGACTCTTGTTGCAAAAACGCACAACTGCCTCAAAACAGTTTTACGTGTAAAATAAAGTGGTAATATTAGATTACTTGCTAAAATACTTCAAACAAAAATACATTTTGGGAATGCAGTACAAATGAAAACTACAAGTGCTGTATACAGTGCTGCAAACAAGAGATCACTGGCCTTTGGGTTGGGTCAGGCCACAGCACCTCATCCACATTCCAAGCAATGATGTCCCTTGCCAGGTAACAGGGAAAAAATGCCCTGATGTGTCATATCTATCCTTGACACTGTTTCTGGCCTATGTCACAGGCCAATTCCATGGTGTCTAAGAGATTTCGTAGATGGTTGTCATCCCATGGACGAGAACGTGATCTATTATGGTGACTCTAGTTTGGTTAGTAGAAAAAAATCACTCTTCCCCTTACTCTTCCTCTACCTCCTCTTCCTTGCTATGTCGCTCACTCTCTGTCCTCTTTGTCTCTGATTGGCAGCCATTTTCAAGCTGCAACCTTCTGGTGGCTCTCTCAATTGGCTTACATTGGTGGTGCCAGGTAATTTGCAAAAAAATCACTCTTCTTCTACCTCCTCTTCCTCGCTTTGTCCCTCACTCTCTGTCCTCTTTGACTCTGATTGGCAGCCATTTTCAAGCTGCAAGTGGGTCATTTGAAATGAAGTAAGCTCAGTTTTGACCCATTGTGCTTATTGTATGGCATTAGTGAGTCAGTGAGACAATGCAAATGTGTTTAGAGTTTTGCAAAGAGGAGTCAGTGAGTTTTGCAAATTGTGTTTTACTATGTAAAATTGTTTAAGGTATTGACAAAAGAGTGAGCAGTTGTGAGAAATAGCTTAAGCAATTGGGGAAGTTGTTCAGCCAATTGGTTTTGTGCTTTAGCAATTCAGAAAAACTGTGTATGCATGTGAACATTGTGCTTTCCATTTTTTGGTGTAGTGTTTACTAACTGCTTCATTGTGATTTCATTTTGACGGTGTTGTTTCTGTTTTGAGAAAAGAGTTTGGTTTTCAGAAGACGTAAAACTGTTTTGAGGCAGTAGTGAGCTTTTGCAACAAGAGTCAGGAGTTTTGGGAAATGCATGTGGACAATTGGAGTTTGTGTTTACAGTTTTGAGAAAATGGGGTAGGGTTTCAGAAATTGAATTTTAGCGATTGTGAAAAATTGTTATCACTACAGTTTTTCACAATTGCCAAAATCCAATTTTGCATACCCCCACCCCCTACCCCCATCTTCTTCAATGCGCACTCATCTTATATTAGTTCTCACATCATTAGACACAAGTGTCATCATGATTCTCCTCCTACTCAAGTGAGTATGACACTTTTTTTGCTTGCTCTTGCTTGACCTTCTCTTTTTTCACTGTTCTCACTGTTTTTATTTGATTTCCCCTCACAACTTTCACAAATTTAATCAGTATAACAAAGGACAGAAAGTTTCAGTTATTAGTGTAAGTTCAAAGTTTAAGTTTAAGTTTAAAAGTCAGACAATACAGCTGGCACAGCAGTTTGCCTTGACTCGCCTTGACTGGGATTATAAAAAATGCAGAGACACAGGAACTTCTGTGGAAAATGCTTTGAGCTTGAACGGAGTATTTCCATCCTAGAATCAAAAACTGATGCAGGTTCATCAAAGATGGATGAAATAATCAGGACATCTAATGGAGTCCGCCAACTGATTCTACTTTTGGGAATGCAGAAAATGCACCACAGCCGGCTGATACCATCGACTTCACAGAGCAAAATGTGAGTACAGACAGCTAGCATAAAGAAGGTGCTAGACCCAAAAAGAAAAGGCTATTTACCTCAACACCAGGGTGTTCTGCTGTCACTACACCCATACACTCTGTGCATTTGTCCAGACACAGAGCTAGGGCTGAAAACTACAATACCTCTGGGCCTATGCAAATCCAACAGCCCATAACACATCAAAACAGATGTGAGTGCCTCAGACATCTGGAACCAGAAGTTCCTAAAGAGACAACTCACAATAGACAGAAACTGAACTGTGAGAAAAGAGCAGTGGGAAAAAAAGAACAGCCATCAACACCTGTTTGTCCTACAACCCTTGGTCTAGGTGACTCCATGGTAAGAAATTTAAAAGGAGACCGTATGCTGCCTTCCTAATGCATCCATTTCTGACACTAAGAACAGTATTTCAAAAATAGTATCAAATCATAAAGCTATTGAACGCATCATTGTGCATGTTGGAGCAAATTGCATTTTTAAAGAACAGCTCAGTGTCAAATAACACTTCAAAAAACTTTTCTCTGCCCTAAATGAGCTTGGAATACAAACGTTTATCAGTGGCCCACTTCCAGCACAGGGAAGCTTTGCATTCTCTCGACTATTCAGTCTAAACACTTGGCTAACAAAGACATGCTTTTCACTTGGGATGAATTTTATAGACAATTTCAACCTGTTTTGGAATCACAGAGCATACTTCAGACCAAATAGCACAGAACTTAGTTGGACTGGGGCCAAAGTTGTGGCTGACCGCTATTGCCTCTCTCTCTCTACCATGCAATCTTTTCTTCATCAACCTTGGGTCAACCTGCTGATAAGCGCTCTCTAGCAGTGCAAACAGAACCAATCATGGTTGATAAAGACTCTGTTGGGGTACAAATTGAAACAGTTATGTACATCAACAATCATTATGGTGAGCCAAGACAATGGCCCTCACAAGCGGAAAAAGAGAAAGGTCCAATCATCTCCTCTGCTGAGACCCTGGATATGCTTCTGGCAGTCGCAACTGTATCTGATACAGTTCCGGGAAATCATCCGACGTTTGACGCATCACCATCCAGCTCCTTGCCACTGCGGCAGCATGATGACAAGGACACTACTGGACCAACTCATGACGAACTATCTGCGCCAGGCTGCCCCAGACCTCGGCTATCAAATGGAGACTATGAGCACGCAGCACCAGATAACACAGGAACATCCTCACCACCCAGCATGACTGGCAAAACGCTAACCACAACTGCTTCACCCGAAGCAGTACCATCTCCATCACACTGATTGATACATTCAACCTAACACAGCATGTACAGGGACCAACACGCTCTCATGGCCATACCCTTGACCTTGTCATCACAAAGGGACTTAGGGTTCTATTTTCACGATCATATGCGCATTGTCTAAAGTCTGTCGCGCAAGTTGCTTTGGGGGTGTTCCCGACACAATTTGGTATTTTGACTGCGGGAAAAGTGAACATTGCGCTAGGCACATTGTTCAAAAGGGTTGGTCTTAAATTACTTCATTAGTCATGGGAGTGTTTTGGGCATAAGATACATTTAACCAATGAGAATTTATACTCTCATTCCCTTTAAGAGCCAGCAGGCGCATTGTCCATGGCCTGTTGCGATCACGATGGCGGATTTACCTGGACGGGAGGAGCTTTTCGGTGGAGGAGACCGATCTGCTCGTGCGTGAAGTAAAAGTGCGTGAGCAGTTAATACTCCGCTGGTCAAAGAAGTATGGGAGGAAATATCTTCAGTAATTGTGTCCGCCTTTGGCAAGAAGAGAACTTTCGAACAGTGCCGAAAGCGGTACAACAACAAAAGCTTTAATCTCAAAGGAAACATCAAAAATAAACGGAAGGTGGAGGTCCATCAAACCATTAGTCCACTAGTTTTCTTTTTGATGATTTGTCCATGTCATTTCTTACAACTTGCCACGCTGTTTATTTAAAACGACAAAATAAATTGTAAATAAACTGCAGACCATTGCAATCACTGTTTATTTAAAATGACTAAAGAAATCATAAATAAACTGCAGTGTCACAAGGCAGGAACCAGGGAAACAAGACAGAACTGACAGAACTGGAGAGAGGACCCAATTGCGTAGCGTAGCCCCAAAGGCCTTTATTCACAGAGACAGGGTAACAGACAACAGACATAGACAGGAGACCCAGAACTGGGCACACAGGGGCAGAGTCTGGGTAACAGAACAGGGACAGAAGCAGCCGCCGTCGGCCGCAGGGTCAGGGTCAGAAGCAGCCCCTGTCGGCCGCAGGGTCAGGAACAGAAGCAGCCGCCGTCGGCCACAGGGCCAGGGAACAGAAGCAGCCGCCGTCGGCCGCAGGGCCAGGAACAGGGCAGACAGGGACACGGAACAGAGACAGGGGACAAAAACTGGGCAGGCAGGACTCGGTGGTGCTCGCTTGAGCACGTAGGCATGGATGATGTGGAACTCGAACCCACGACTCTGGGGGTCAGAGCCACATGCTTGGTGGAGCTGGGAAACCCGGGGACGAACCCACGACTCTGGGGATCAGAGTCAGCCACTCGGTGGAGCTGGGTTGTGTGGGGATCGAACCCACGACACCGAGTGTTGCAGTGCGGCGCTCACGCCGGCGAGCCGGATCGAGCCCGATCGAGATTGGAGCGTAGTCAGGGACATGGTCCGAGTCGTAGCCGTGGGCAGCAGACTGCCAGAAAAACCCCAATGTAACACTGTGACATGCAGAACATTGCTATAAACTGCAAAACATTGCTATATCCTCATTATTTGTGCCTGTTTGCTTACTAAAACATAAAAATACATGGCTATACAGGTTATACATGTTGCAACTTTTCTGCCAGTTCAGCTCGCCTCTCTGGCACAGCTGCAGGTGCATCAGGGTTCAAACAACGTCGGCTGGTCAAACAACGATATGGTTTTTGCGTCCTCATAATAGCATCTGGTGCGCTTTGTGCCAGAACACACCTCTTCTTTTCGCTGACACACCTGTAAGGGCGCAGTGTCATTTGCTATCTAGACAACGTGATTTTTGCCTGAAAAAATGAACGACGCACTGGCACAGAATAGCAATGACAGCATGCACATGTTGCGAATGCACAATGCGCCGCGGCATGATAGGGCCCTTAATGTCTCTCCAACTGTTATAGACTTGGCCTTATCTGGGCATCGTTTCCCGATAACGATGGTTCTTGGGCTTAAGTGCAACATAAACGATTGATCCTACGAACGTTCTTAGATTTTCTACGCCTGTTTCCCAAACACCGTCGTACATGAACGCGCGTGCACAGCTTCTAAGATAGCTCTTAAAGGGAGCTGTCCATGGTCCATGATGACGACGATGACTATGGCGGTGGTGGCGGAAACAGACAGGGCCAGGGCCGCGACCGTTTGGCGGGTGTTGAGGCCCGTCACCGTGTCATTACAATTTTCTTTTGAGTTTGTTTTGAAAGACTTGCACTTTTATGTTCAGTAACCTCCCACTCCCATTTGAAATTTACCACTTCTGCGTCTGTGTTTTTGTGTATTTAACACTTTTTCTTAATTAGGTCTATGTTGATATAGGCCCTAATGTCCGACATAATATGGTTATAAAACAATTTTTATGTAATTTAAGCCTCCTGTCGTGTTCGGGTCAAATCTTACCGTTTTACAACTTATAATAGCCTACTCATAAATATTATGTTTTACATCTGATTACCTCCAGACCTTATGATATCCTCCACACATGTGTACTTGAACATATAAAAGTGATGATTAGCCTACCTATTTCATTCAATTTTGGATGTTTTAATCAACCGGGTTACACCTGTGGTGTTCCCGGTCAAAAGTGACCGCCATAGGAAACGAATGGGTATCCAGAGTAGCCTACATTCATTTAACATACAGAAAATACAGAATACAGAACTACATTTTTGTAGTTCATTTTCAGTGCGCAATTGTATTTTCACTGATGTTATTTCATGTTTACTTCTATAAACTGTTGTTAGACACTACTTTGAAACATTGTTCTCAACTAAAGAATGTTTAATAAAAAAAATGGTGGTGGAAAAAAATTGTGCTAATTTAAGAGCAGTTAAAACAGACACTAAAGTAGGGGGCTGGAGGTGAACACGACCGGAGGGTTAATGAGCATATTTACAAACAGCGGGGCAGCACCAACGTGCTTCACATACATAGGCTAATGAAAAGAAAATGGAAATATGAGGGACAGCTGTTATGTCACTGGTTTTGCTGTGCCATGATGGTTATGCAGCGACCATAGACTATATTCTTGCGCACATGGAGTAGTTTCGCTACAAGTCCTCCGGGTGTCTCTACTGTGCCCCGCCGCTAAGATCAATCTTAGCGCGGTAAGACTACTCCAGACCACACTTAGAGTTACGTGTGATTCTACGATAGGTCTTAGCTAAGATGGTTTCGGGAAACGGCCCGTGGACTCTACGATGGTGTTACGTGTGAACTTACGTACTACTTAGGCTTAAGTAGTACTTAAGTGCTTTTGGGAAACACAGCCCTGATCATTTCTGTGTTCTTTGATGTTTGTATGTCTCCTCACATTCAGAACAAGTCTATGACTGTAAGAAGGAGAATCATAAACAATGACACGTCTTCTTTTTGAGCAGGCACTCCCACAGCCCCATAGTCAACCATTAGACTGTGCAGATGAATTAATGATTCATTTTACTTCGAAAATGACACATATTATGGATAGTATTGCTCCTTTAAAACTCAAAAGAGTCACTGACAAGCAAAAAACCCTGGAAACTGAATCCAATGGTTAAACTGCTAAAGAGAGAGTGTAGAAAGATTGAAAGAAAATGGCGTAAATCTAATCTACAGATCCATTATCAAATCCATAAAGAGATGCCCCGTAAATACAATTCAGAAATTTCTAAAGCAAGACAGTCTTACTTCTCTAAAATCATAAATGACAATGTCAACAATGCCTGTGTGCTATTTTCTACTGCCGAGACGTTAACTAACCCGTCATCACAATTGCCTCC
The DNA here is from genome assembly GCA_030347295.1 of Setipinna tenuifilis. Lineage (NCBI taxonomy): Eukaryota > Metazoa > Chordata > Actinopteri > Clupeiformes > Engraulidae > Setipinna > Setipinna tenuifilis. The sequence continues at coordinate 1,412,531 of CM059271.1, read as the reverse complement.
TGAGTTTCTCTCATTTAATAAATGTAACGAATTTGCATCTTTTTCCAAAGGCAAAATTGATAAAATACGACTGAATATAGCTTCTCAATTGCAAATAGCTCAAAATCTGGAACCATTGGCTCCAGTGAGAGTGGACCTCAGCTCAATGCCAACATTTAGCTTAATTAATTATAATACTCTTGAAAAAACTGTACAAAATCTCAGTTCATCCATATCTGAACTAGACATTTTGCAGACAACTTTTTTCAAATCGGGAAAATAATTGAAAAAATAGTATTTAATCAATTAACTGCCTTTCTGACATCAAATAATTGCTTTGATAAGTTTCAGTCAGGTTTCTGTGCCAATCACAGCACTGGAACAGCTCTGATTAAAGTTATAAATGATATACTTCTTAACTCTGATGCTGGCAAAACATCAGTCTTGGTGTTACTGGATCTTAGCGCTGCTTTTGACACTGTTGATCACTCCATACTACTACATCGACTTGAACATTGGGTAGGATTCACTGGTATAGTTATCAATTAGTTAAAATCATACTTGCAACAAAGGAGTTTCTTTTTTGGTATTAGAAAATATACATCGACACCTGTGTCCTTGACCTGTGGTGTCACTCAGGGGTCAATCCTTGGTCCATTACTATTCAATATCTATATGCTCCCGCTTGGACAAATCATCAAGAACAACTTAATTAATTATCATAGCTATGCTGATGATACTCACGTCTACTTAGATTTATCACCTGACTATGCCCCACTTGAGTCTCTCTATACGTGTATTGACCAAATAAACAACTGGATGTCCAAGAAATTTCTTCAGCTGAACGCAGACCAAAATGAAGTAACTATATTTGGGAAAAAGGAAGAAAGACTTCCTTCGCCACTGCTCTTGAGACTAAAGGGCTTAAAGCAAAATATATTGTTAAAAACTTTATTGACAGTGAACTAACTTTAAAACAATAATTAAATCTGCATTTTATCACCTAAAAACATTACTAAACTTAGAGGCTTGTCAAAACAAGATCTAGAAAAACTTTATTTCCAGCAGGGTAAATTACTGCAATGGCCTTTTCACAGGCCTTCCTAAAAAGACTATCAAACAGCTTCAACTGGTCCAAAACGCACTAGCAAGGGTTCTTACAAAAGCAAGAGGAACTGCACACTGGCTCCCAGTAAATTATAGAATTGACTTTATGGTATTGCTTCTTATTTAAAACACTAAATGGGTTGGGACCAAAATACTTATTGGATATATTCTTGCTATATGTACCAACTAGGTCTTTAAGATCACAGCAGAAACATCTGTTGGTAAAAGCAAGAAGAACTGAACACATTACTCCAATTTTAAGGTCCCTGCACTGGCTCCCAGTAAGTTATTGACTTTAAGGCATGGCTGTTTGTGTTTAAAATTGTCACAACAAAATGTGTTGAAGCAGCTTTCAGCTGCTATGCAGTTCAACTTTGGAACCAGCTTCCATAAGACATCAAAAATGCTCCTACTGTTGGAAGTTTCAAATCTAGACTTAAGACCAAACTGTTCTCAGATGCTTTCTGCTAGTGATTTACCTTTAATTAATTTACTCTTTTACATCTTTTATCTTTTATCTTTGTCTTTTATTTATCTTATACATATTTTACATATTTACTTATTTTATTTTTATCTTTTATGCTTTTATATTGTCCTTGCTTTTATTTTTGTTAAGCACGTTGAACTGCCTTTGTGTATGAAATGCACTATACAAATAAACTTGACTTGACTTGACTTATCATTTGTAAGTCATAGTGTTTCGTAGGTGACATATGTACTTTAAATGTGTTCACCTTCTGCCTTGTTGATTAACAATAAAATAAATAAGTGCATCACAATGCAAAATGTACTTTAATGTTATGAGAATGTGTTAGGAGTCTTGCAAAAAAGGCGTCGGGGTGCTGTTCGCCCCTGTCGGGAAATATTTTCCTATAGTCGCCCGTGGACAATACATTATCCCTTACGTGTTCATGTCTTAGAGAATTTGATTTAGAGAACAGGGTTTAGTGTTTTAGCAATTGTGAAAAACTGTAAACCATTTCCATGTAGAATATGGCAATCTTGTTAATGGGCTATTAAGTACTGCACAACCATTAACCTGTGCTGTTTTGTACAGGTCTTCTGGTTAACCAAAGTGTCTCACCTTGCACTTGTACGGCTTGATGTTGGAGTGGACAATCATGTGGGCCTTAAGGGTCTGCTTCTGCACAAAGCTCTTGTAGCACAGGTGGCACTGGTAGGCCCGCACGTTGGTGTGGATCAGCATGTGGCGTTTCATGTTGGCCAGCAGGGTGAACTCACGGCTGCAGATACGACACTTGTGCTCCTTAACCCCCTGTGAACGACCAGAAAGACACAGACAAGCCGAGCCAATTTATTTATAAAGCACATTTTATACTCACTGTGCTTAAACAATTCAGCAAACAAATGACAGAGAAATTAGCTATTCCATGAAGCAGGTTCAGTCAGTTGCCTGGGTATGTTTTTCAATTGCTTGAACATCTTTTACAGAACTGTTGCCTCTTTTGTCAATATCTTACAGTTTTTCTCAATTGTTAAAGCACTAAAACATATTGCCTAAACAACATTCTCAATTGTTTGAATTCTTTCTCAAAACTGTTCACTCTCTTGTCAATACCTTTTGTCTAAGCACAATGAGTGAGAACCGAGTTTACTTAATTTCAAATGAGCTGACACCACCAACATAAGGCAGTTGAGAGAGTCACCAGGCTGCCAATCAGACAAAGAGGACAGGGAATCCTCTCTAAAGTTTTCCACAATTATAGTTTTTTTCTCATCGCTTAAGCACATTTTTGTACCTTACTCTACACACAAAACCTTTCACCAAATTAGCAAAACATTGTAGATACCTTGCAAAAGCTAACACATCTTGTTTAACTCTACAAACCTTTGCAAAAATGGTGTTTTTGTACCAAACAGTTAACACAAACCGTCATATTAATTGGTACACAATGCAGCAACTATACACTGATGGTATCAATGAAAAACACATCCGGCTTTTGGTTTCTCTGTGCACAAGGTGTCAGTTTGAGGTCATACACAGGGATCCAACTCAACACACAGGGATTCAAAGTTCAAGTATGTATGTACAGTGTACACACATCACTACAAAGTGGAAACACAAGAAAACATACAGTAATTTCACTGCGAAAAAAAACAGTCTACATTTCGTCATCACTCTGGGTCCGACCACAAAATCTTGGCAACGTCGAATGCAAGGTCTGCTAGTCAAAGGCACGGACAAAAAATATCTCCTGAAGTGCAGTATCAAGGACTGACATGATGCCTGGTCAATGTCTGTGATGGAGTGCCATCACTAGGGTTGTGTATGTGCTCTGACTGCTCTGACAACAGGCCTTGTCTTTTCTGTCTGCTCTCCTCCAATTGTACCTTGCAGTGATAGCATTTACCTCTTCCTCTTGTTACATGTCATCTCACTCTAACCTTTACTGTCCCTCTTTTCTTCCTCTTGCTACAACACTGCCTTACATTCATATTCAAGTTAAAGTAACATCCCAGTTTTTTATTTTACAGTGTTTAAGTATGATTACTGTGTTTTGCATTTTATCCCTTAGTGTTTTGGCACATGACAATTGTGTTTAACCAGTTGGTTGCAAGAGTGTGGTCAATTGGTAGCTAGTGTTTTGAAATGGAAAAAAGGTGACAATACAATAGCATCATGTGTGTAATGCATGTAAGTGTGTGTAATGTTTTGAAAATCACTGTGTGTAGTGTTTTGCAAAAAGTGTGAAGCTGAAAATTGCTTAGAGTGGTGGCTACCTGAGCTGATGTTTTGGTATTTGAGTATTGGGTTTCATTAACTGTGGAAAACTTTATATTTTAGAGTGTAAGCAAACATAAAAAACTGTAATGGCATACGTTAAGCACAATGAGTCAAAACTAAGTTTACTTCATTTCAAACTAGATGTACCGCATAGCGGTACATGGTATGACCGCCGCAGTGTATTGAAATGTGGGAACTGCAGGTATGATGAGTTTGTGGTAGGTCAGTGTTGTGAGGTGAGAGTTTGTGTGGAAATGATTTGCTAGAAGTGGGCATTGATGTGGGTTTTGAATGAATTACATTCTCTGTGTTTGTGTATATTTTGTGTAGTTCCCACTTTCTTGGTCCAAGATATTGGCAAAGAAAAATCACAATTTTTAACTATATCACTAGGTGGTGCTATGCTTCAAGTGAGTGTTTATGGGATAGGTTGATACGCCTCTTTAACACCGGCATACTAACACAAAATCATTGTGTTGTTCAAAATTTTTGATGAGTTATTTAACAAAAACTTTTGTACACCTAGCTTTGATGGGAAACATTGCACCCCGTGACGAAATGTCACAAAATTTGGTGCACATGAAAAGAAATGAGCAATTAGAAGCCGAGATATGGACTTTTGAAGAATTTTAAGTTATGTTTTGAATTTTGATTGACATGTAAGTTTGAAACAGTCCATCTCAAGATAAATCCTTTGATAACCTTTTGTCAGCATTGTCTGCAGATGACATGTACCAAATTTGGTAAGATTCACATGAACGGCCTATGACGAGTTCATTTATTTTCACTTTCACAATTTTAAAATTTCCCAGAAATTATTTTCATTGGAAGTGGCCATTAACCAGTGTTGTCAATGTGGGAGGGTCAACAGATTTCACGACAAAGAAAAATTGGTTGTAAACCTTACCGTTCTCTAGATAACAGGCAAAATGACATTTTGTACAATTACAGCGCCCCCTATTGGCCAAATTGTATGGCATGTGCTGTGCTTTTAGAGGTCTTTGTGCTGATTGTGCATGGCATATTTTGTGCAATTCCCACCTTCCCAGTCCAAGACATTGGCAATACAAAATCCCAATTTTTGCATTTACCCCTATCACTAGGTGGTGCTATGCTTCAAGTGACAGTTTATGGGCTGGGTCAATGCGTCTTTGGAACCCTGACATACTACCACAAAATCACTCACTGCGTTCACATGGTGAGATTGGTTTGGTTTGGGATTGGTTCACAACGGGTGGTCTGTCCCCCAAGTCCCTGTTCACATGCAGTTCGTCTAAGCGGATTCGGCGAGAGTTCCGGCCCTTTCCGCTACGCTAGGCGGGGGCGCTGTAGTCAACTTCTATCTTTCTATTATTATCTTTTAATACAAGGAACGTCTCTTCCACGCATAACTCTTGAACCACTCATCCGCTTGATCTCAAATTTGGACGGCGTCATCATAATATTACCAGTGTGTGCAGTACCGAGTTTCGTGTTGTTTGGGCAAAAAATGCCAAAGATATCGGTCAAAACGTGCCGACCCAGCCATGACGACCCAGGCTGATAAGATTTACAATGCTAGCTGCTACAATGTTGGACATAACGCGACTAACGACACATAACTAAAATAATGGACATAACACGAGTAAACATTTGCCCACAACAAAGCTGCTACGTAGGTAAGATGTATCTTATCGTATACGCAACAGCAGACTACAGCACTGCACACATATGCCTACAGCAGACGACGCTTAGAGGAGACTGAACTTTTCACCTCTCATTCCGGTTATTACTCATAGCAAAACAGTGGCTAAAGAAAATCTTACAAGTCAGTCAGTGCAAATGTATTTACATAGCCTTCTCCTTTCACCTGATATTATTACCCACTTAAACAATAAGGTGGTCTAAACAAAAACGTAATACTCTGGCACATCTTCTATGGGCTCTGCACTGTTCCTACTAAATAAAGACAATAAACAAACTTTCTGGCGGCATACGAACATGGTGTTCCAGGAGTTTGACGCATTCGCGTATGTGTTGTGCATTCTGCTGTGTTAGAAAGTCTGTATGAAGGAACAAACTGCGTTTTTTATTTCGTTGATACATGCGCAATACATGAAAACCAATCCGATCCCGTTCACATGGCAGTCGAAGTGGTTTCGAAACAGCCCCGGCCTGGAGTCGCAGGGGGATCAGGAAAACCAATTCCAATCCAAACCAATCTCCGTTCACATGAAGCTGGTACAATCCCAAACCACTTCCAAGTGGTTTCGACTTGTCCATGTGAACGCACTCACTGTCTTGGGAAATAATGTTGATGAGTTTAAAAAAAAAAACCTGTTTTTGGACACCGAGCTTTGACAAAAAAACATTGTCCCCTTTGACGAAATATCACAAAATTTGATGCACATGAACAGAAAGCTGTTTACAGGTGGCATGTCAATTTTCACGACATTGGAGCAATTAGAAGCCAAGATATGGACTTTTAAAGAATTTTAAGCTATGTTTAAATTTTCATCGACATGTAACTTTTAAACGGTTTATCTCAAGATAAATCCTTTGATAACTTTTTGTCAGCATTGTCTGTACATGACATGTACCAAATTTGGTGAGATTCACATGAACGGCCTATGACGAGTTTGTTTGGTTTCACTTTCACAATGTTAAAATTTCACGGAAATTCTTTTTGTTGGAAGTGGGCGTCGACCAGTGTTTTCAATGCGGGAGTGTCAGTAGATTTCATGACAAAAAAGAACTGCTTGTACACCTTACCGTTCTCTAGATAATAGGCAAAACAACATTTTGTACAATTACAGCGCCCCCTATGGGCCATATTTTATGGCATGTGCTGTGCTTTTAGAGGTCTTTGTGCTGATCGTGCATGACATATTTTGTGCAGTTCCCCCCTTCTCGGTCCAAGATATTGCCAATATAAAATCCCATTTTTTGCATTTACCCATATCACTAGGTGGCGCTATACTTTAAGTGAGTGTTCATGGGCAGGTTTGATACGCCCCTGTAACACCGACATATCACAAAAAAATCATGTTGTTCGGTGAAACGTTCATTGAGTTATTCAGCAAAAACTTTTCGGCGTCTCCCCCTCTTTGATGGACACTGGCACAGCGGGGGGGTGGCTCTTGGCAACCAAAAGCTCCTATTCGCTCAAAAACCTGCAAAGATTTATGTCCCCCAGAGTTCCAGTGTCCTGGCAATCGTTGACGGTGAAAAAAAATAAAATAAAATAAATAAATAAATAAATTTAAAAAAGGGAAAAAGTCTCTGCAACACTATAATGATCGCTTTCGATAGCTTCGCTAGCGGCGGTCATAATTACCTGACACCACCAATGTAAGCCAATTGGGAGAGTCACCAGAAGATTGCAGCTTGAAAATGGCTGCCAATCAGAGACAAAGAGGACAGAGAGTGAGGGACATAGCAAGGAAGAGGGGGTAGAGGAAGAACAAGAGGAAAAGTGATTTTTTCTACAGTTTTTCACAATTGCTAAAACTCAATTTCTGAAACCTCACCCTTGTTTGCAGCACTGTATACAGCACTTGCAGTTTTCATTTGTACTGCATTCCCAATTTTTTTTTTGTTCGAAGTATTTTAGCAAGTAATCTAATATTACCACTTTATTTTAGTCTATGTACAGTACATATACATCCTGAACTGTGCTATTTTTCAGTTGAAAATGCATTTTCAGGGCTGTAAAAACAACTTATGCTTGTTATATTGTACACATCTGAACGTTGTGCTTTTCATTTTTTGGTGTAGTGTTTACTAACTGCTTCATTGAAATATCATTTTGACAATAGTGTTTCTGTTTTGAGAACAGAGTTTGATTTTGAGTACAGGTAAAACTGTTTTGAGGTAGTAGTGTGCTTTTGTAACAAGAGTCAGGAGTTTTGGGAAATGCATGTGAGCAATTGTAGTTTGTGTTTACAGTTTTGAGCAAATGGGGTAAAGTAAAAAAATAGCAATTGTGAAAAACTGTAAGCAAATCAGCAAACAAACCAGACCATCAAATAAAAATGAGACAATGTGCTTATTGCAGGCATAACAATAAAATTGCAAGGATAAAATAAATATTATAAAAAGTGCAAAAAAACAGAGTATAGTATAGCAAGAACTAGGTAGTGAGAGAGAAAGGGGGGAGGAACAAGATAAAGAAAGACAGAGGGAAAGAAAGAGTGTGTGTGTGTGTGTGAGAGAGAGAGAGAGAGAGATTTTGAATTCCAAAACACCTTTATTACAGTTCTTTTTAAATGGATACAAAAGCACGGTTGTGCTATTTGTTACAACAAAACTGCAAATAAATTACTAAATAAATAAAATCACATCTTAGGCAGGTGATGAAAAATGTGCAAAAAGCAGTTAATAATCTTTCACTGAACACAAAGCGCCATTATGACACCACATTTGTTCAAATGTGTCCAGATTTTTCATCAACTTATAGAAACAGAGAAAATAAAAAAAACAATATCTTCACTTGTGCCTTTTTCAATTTTGTTTCTTTTGCGGACATATATTGCCATTTTTGCTTGCCCCAACAGAAAATTTAGTAGTTGACACTTGGTGCGTCGTCTCTGCACATATTTTGTACAAATAAAAGACACAAAGGAAAATTGCTCATTAAGCAGAATGAAAAGCAGCCTTAAAACGGTAACTAAGGGTCTTAGCCTCACATACTGCATAAAAGCATGAAAAAAAGTTTCCCTTAAGGAACAAAAAGGGCACTCTTGGCCTACCTCAGGGTTTACAATGGAAACAAAAGCATTAACTGCAACGACACCATGAAGAATTTTCCATTGTAAATCCCCACATCTTTTGGTTAAAGGTGACTTGTGCAGCACTTCATTCGGGTTTAGCATTTTCTTTTAAATGTAAAACACTGCGCCAAGGTGTATCTAGTCTCTTGTCCAGAGATTTTCGGTTAAAAGACATATTTTATATAAAGCTTTACCATTGGAGGGGGCGGGGGGGGGGGGGGGGGGGTCCCAAAAAGACACTGTGTCACATTCTAGGAGGATCCCAGAACAACCCATCAAGTTGGGAGCCAGAGACAAATTGGGAAAGGGATCATTACAGGGCTACATGAACCTTCACTAAAATCTTCCAGCATTTCCAACTCTGCTTGCGTTAATTTGTCCCTCCACCTCACAAGAAGCTGGGAGACAATGCAGGAGGATCGAGTACCTAGGTGGTCAGCCAGTTCCCTACAATTCTTAAAATCAGGATCAGCAATTCTTACCAGGTCTCCAATAGTTCTGACTCAGGAATAAAGAAGGTTCAATGTAAAGCAGGGAAGGGGCTTTTCTAGGTCCAAGTCAAAAAGAGAGCCAAATAATAAAAGTTCTTTTAAAAACCTAAACAAAGAATTTGTACTCTGTCCTCTCTATACAGTAAAAAGATACCACACTTTAAACAGATTACCATAAAAGACAGGAAGTCTGCTAAAATTAAATCTGTTAGGGTTATTAAAAAACAAGGTCCATTCCCATGTGCTTAACAGTCTGCAGAATGGAACAGGCAACAGACTTCCAGCCTGAGTCCACTGGCCCTGAAAGGAGACGCTGCACAAACTGCAGGCGGAAAGCAGCAGTCCTACTTTGAAGATGAATGAGGCTGTGTCCACCCTTCTCCTTGGGCAAGTACAAGATACTTTGTGGCACCCAGTGTAGATTGGCCCAGAAAAAGTTCACCAGGATGGATTGGATTTTGGACAGTAACTGGGCAGGGGGATCTACGCACGGCATTCACTCCCTATTCCGACATGTCTTGTCGGAATAGGGAGTCTTATATTGCTGCTGTGGAAACTCTCAGATTGTCTTGTGATTTCAACAAAGAAATGACACGACGTGAATTTCTGTTGTGAATGCACTCATATATGTATCATGACTTTCTGTGCATGGCGATGTATTTTCGCTGCGTTTGAAGCACAGGCTTGGGATATATTGACTCTTTTGTGGCCAAATGTGTAAAACTGGACCATTGCATGATTGTGGAAAAACTGGAGGACTGATTGGACTTTGACTACAGTCGGTTTTGCCTCCAGGGTAGGCCTTGGTTTTCAGCGTCACAATAAAACTATTCATGTCGGAAAAGCGGAATGTTTCAAAAATAGCAACATGCCCCTACTCCGACAATGGAAAAAAAATTGTCGGAATAATGATATGTTTTTAAAAAAATGATAATGTCGCTACTCCGACAATTGGACGCTAATGTCTGACTAATGACATGTCTGAATAGCGACATGTAACCCTACGCACGCCATCCAATGCCATAGAGAGGATGCAGCCAGATTGTTGATAATAAGGACACGCCCCTTGTAAGACAACTTGTTAAATAAAAACTTCCATTTGTCAAGACACCATTTTACTTTTTCAACTGCACCTTCAAAGTTTTTTGTAACCAGGTTTCATCCACATGAAAACTCCGAGATGTGAAAAACCCTTACGGGTCCAAGCTAACCCATCAGGCAGGCTTGGCTCTCCTCCTGACCACTTTTCAAACAATACAGCCACACTCTTTGACCAGTTTACTTTTGATGAAGAAAGCACCCTGCAATCACTGAATAATGTTAGCATTGTCTGAATATCTCCTTGATCTCTTACAAGCACATGCAAAGCACTGCAATGTCATCCGCATATGCTGAAACTTGAAAATCGGGTGGAATTTTTAAACCCTTGAGCTCGTCTTAGCTTACAGTTTTTTATGTTTGCTTACACGCTAAAATCTAAAGGTTTCCACAATTAATGAAACCCAATACTCAAAGTTCCATCGCTAAACTGTGTCGTTCGAACGATTAGGATGGACCTGTCGTTAAACCATTGTTTATGTCGGTTTCTGTACACGTGACGTCTTGCTCGTCACCTTTGGCCTCCTTGGGTCGGATTAGGCACCATTCAATGCTTTACCGCCAGCGACTAAGATTGTAATGATATGATCGTGTGTTTCATTTATACTACCCTACATACGGTACATCTACATGTAAATATGACTAAGGCAGCTCGTGTGGTGCAACGGTTGAGTGGTTAGCTCGTCAGCCCACTATGCAGACTTTCTCCCTTTTTCGGAGAGATACGGGTTTGAATCCTGCTAAACGGTAATCAATTTGAAACACGTGGAATGTCCTTGATTGTGGATCCGTGAACCGTGGTCATACTCTACATCACAGTATTAAAAACGATCTGTAAAATCAGCAAATAAGTTTAATAATCCAACAACATTTTGCAACAACTTTTGGTGTGTTGTGGGGTGAATTTTCTATCTTCTTTTTACATGACCTGGCAAGTGCCAGGACGAAAATGACGTGAATTAAAGTAAAATCATTCATGCAGTGGGTGGCGGTAAAGCATTGAATGGTGCCTAATCTGACCCAAGAAGGCCAAAGGTGACGAGCAAGACGTCACGTGTACAGAAACTGACATAAACAATGGTCTAACGACAGGTCCATGCTAATCGTTCGAACGACACAGTTTAACGATGGAACTTCCGATGGATCGTCCAGACTTTGCTGTTGGTAAACACCTGCGTCATCGAACGATCCATCGGACTAATGTTGTTGTAAACATCCGTTAGTTGTGTCGTTCGAACGATGCTGTTGGGAAACAGCAGTGTCGTAAGTCCATCGTTCAAACCTACGAAGTTGCTAAGGAAGTTAGCAACGACGGTTTTGGGAAACGCACCACAGTTGAGTCAAAGAGCGTAGATTCCTAGGGTTAGGCCGAGGCGAAACTCTGTTGTGTTATGGGAAACAGTCTATAGATGGCGCTGCGGAGCCCCGTTCGCCATTTTGGACTGAAAAGTCACGCCAGCCTAGCCCGCGCTCGAATAACTTCAAGAACGACAGAGGAGAGACAAGATGCAGAGAAAGTGGTCCATGAGAAAGCGGTGTTCTGCAATTATTTGCAACAACTACCAATCTACGTGTGATTTTGCTTTTCATCGGTTCCCAAAGGACCCACAAAGGCAATAACTTTAATATAATTAGACCTCATTAATTTCCATATAATATGCATGCAGATAATGCTGGTGCTTTGCAGAACTAGGCTGCATGAATGTTAGGCTTGTGCATCTCTGTAGAAACTAATAATTGAAGGAATATTAACATAATTGATAAGTGTCGAGCTAAGATATAAGTCAATTTATTTTTTAAAGTTGAGAATGTGTGTTTACATCAAGCAGTAATGTGCACATTGTCGTTCAGAAGAATAGCATGCTAAGCGGAGATTTAGCTAACTGCATTGGACTTTACTGCGGAAAGGAATGTTAACATGATTGATACGTGTCGAACTAAGATATAAGTCAATTTATTTTTTAAAGTTGAGAATGTGTGTTTACATCAAGCAGTAATATGCACATTGTCGTTCAGAAGAATAGCATGCTAAGCGGAGATTTAGCTACCTGCATTGGACTTTATTGTGCAAAATAATAAGTGTGTGTGCACGCGTTTGTGTGTGGCCTGTAATTTGCAGGTGTGCCAAGTGGGTCCAGAATCTGAGGAATGCGTCCCTTCATCCAGTACCCTCAGATCAGCTGCATCGGACTTACAGGGTGTGCAGTGCCCACTTTCACAGCATATTACAGATGAAGGACTTCACCACCTTTTCAAAACATTTCACGACTGTTGATGTCAGAGCAACTGGGCAGTAGTCATTAAGGCATGATGGACTTTTTCCTTTTGGCACAGGTACAAAGATGGATTGTTTGAAGCATGAAGGAACAACTCCCATGGCTAAAGAGGCATTGAATATTTGTGTAAACACAGGGGCTAGTTGATGGGCACATGATTTTAAAAGTCTTCCAGAGATGCCATCAGGACCTGCAGCTTTCCTACACTTAGCGTTCTTGAAAAGGTTTATAACATCTTCTTCAGAAACAAAGAAAAGATTACCTCCAATTTAATAAGATCATTCAATTGAATATGATGATAAAGAGTCTTTGGTTTCAAAACGTGCATAGAAAGCATTCAGCTCATCTGCCAGGGTGACACTCACGCATGCAACTGAATGGGGGTTAATTAATGCTTTGGTCTCAGGGTGCATCTTAGGCATGTTGTCAAAGGGCAAGTTGGAGTTGATGTGAAGGTCTGGTATGCTGGGGTTCTTTTTATACACACCCACTAATTGATTGATCAATAACTGATCACAGGTGCCTGCTGTAATCTAGGATTGGGTGCATCATATGACAAGGCGACAAGACTTTTGTCTTGCCAAAATCTGACTTTTCTGTGTTCATGAAATGATCAATCTTTCTTCAGTGAAGCAAATTTATTTTAGTATATTGAGCATAATTTGGGAGGCTTTTAGCTTTTAGCTTATAGCGTATGAGACATTTCTACAACCAATGTATTAATTAAATGTCAGGTTATAAGCTTTTGTTCCTACAAAATGGATAAACGACAAGACTTTTGTCAGGGACTGTAGTGTTTTTTGTAAAGATAAAATGTCATTTTTAAATATTGTGAATAAATATAACCTATTTTTGCTGAGTCTGTATTAATTAAATGTCAGGTTATAAGCTTTTGTTCCTACAAAATGGATAAGCGACAAGACTTTTGTCAGGGACTGTAGTGTTTTTTGTAAAGATAAAATGTCATTTTTAAATATTGTGAATAAAAATAACCTATTTTTGCTGAGTCTGTCTGTGTCTTCCTAATATATATGGTCATTTTGTGGTAATTTCCCAAACTTCACTCATTCATTGTAAGTTACTCATGTAACAAAGAAAATGCATAATAGAACATAAGGAAGTTATGGCTAATTAGAATTAGGCCTACTGTTATTTTAAGTTGTTTTGGCACAACTGACCTCTGTGTGGACATTCAGTGATGGGGATGTTGCAAAAACAAGTTACTTTTGTGAACTGGCTTTGTGAATAAATATAATGGAACAGGTCCAGAATCTTAAAAGGTAGGCTACGTGTAATAACAATCATAAATTATTTAATACCTATAGTCTTTCTATAGCATAAAGTCTATATTATAATTTCTGTAATGTTTACAATATTTCGACAATATTATTAGGCTATAGCAAAGAGCTTGGATTCTGTTCTCTATGCTCTTTGGCTATAGGCTGCCTAGGGTGTAGCTTTTCCTCACAATTCTGGTAATTTCACCAACGTAACCTATTAATTGTATAAAAAAAAATGTATGATATAAGATAAATATCAGTACATGAAGGGATTCCTGTCATTTTCTAATTTTATTTTTGCAAAACGTATGTAGTAATGAAGTATAGCTTACTATTGCATTTCGCCGTCTTTTGGTGGTTTTCAGTCCAAAATGGCGGCCGCGTCGGAACGTCATGGGGACAACTGTTGCTATGGGACGTTCTACTGAGTTTCGCCACTTGTTAAGTGTGCTTGCAGAGTCTCAGGATCACAGTACACTGCTCTACTCTAGCAGCTAGAGTGAGCTCTGCCCTCACTCAAGATTTTTGCAGACGTTACTACTCCTCAGGCTTTCGAGATAGAGACACCATTCCAACTCTAAAACGACCGGCCCGGTTTGGACAAGACCGCCTACATTTCGGTATACCGTACCTCTTGTCGTTCGCTATTGTCGTTTTTCTGCAACTTTTGTCGCCATTGAAATGAATGGCGGAATGTTCAGGCACTTAACCTATAAACTTCATTTAAACTTTGTAAGAGAGGTCTGGGATCTGACTGTGACCTGTGTATTTCATTTCATTTCATGTGGCAACTACTTAAACTGTTTGAGGCAGGACAGTTTAAAAATGGTGTCAGACAGTCTATGGGATTTTGCCATACATTTCATCATCTTACTGTAAACAGGTCAGGGTACATGTCTAAAGTTTTAAATGATCAAAACTCAACTGTTTAACCTAGAAACTTGATTTAAACTTTGTAAGAGAGGTCTGGGATCTGACTGTGAGCTGTGGAATTTTGATGCGGCAACTACTTAAACTGTTTGAAACAGGACAGTTTAAAAATGGTGAAAGAGAGGCAGACAATACTGTGGCAGTTGCACCTGGACCAACTGCCATTTTTAAGTGTGCTTGCAAAAAGCACACTTATTGTTATCTCCCCGTTTATTAAGTGTGCTTGGAGAGCACACTTATTGTTCTCTCCCCGTTTATTATTATTCTCCTGATTTTTCAACACAAAATTTTTCACCCAGATTTTGCATACCTCACTACTCCTCAGGCTTTCGAGATAGAGACATCGTTCCAACTCTAAAACGACCGGCCCGGTTTGGACATGACCGCCTACAATTCTGTATACCGTACCTCTTCCCGTTCGTCCGTTATTGTCGTTTTTCTGCAACTTTTTGGCCCATTGAAAATGAATGGCGGAATGTTCAGGCTGATGATGTCACAGTACACTGCTCCACTCTAGCAGCCAGAGTGAATTCTGTCTTCACTCTAACCTCCACTTCGTTTTGTAATGATTAAAACTCAACCGCTTAACCTATAAACTTGATTTAAAGTTTGCAAGAGAGGTCTGGGATCTGACTGTGACCTGTGTAAAATTCTGCCATGGGAGTGTATTGCAGCCTATAGTAGTTATGTCTAGTAGTTATCTATGTAGTCAGTGCAACTCTGCTAACTTAGCAAACGTTTGTTAGCCATTATGCTAACAATGCTAGTAATGCTAACTATGCTAAAATGGAAAATAATTAAGTGGGTCAAAAATGTTACTTGGTTGACTCAGCTAGTATTCGTTAGCAGTTACGCTAACAATGCTAGCTATGCTAACAATGCTAATTATGCTAACTATGCTAAAATGTGAAGTAATTAACTGTGCTAACAGTGTTGTGTACCTATATTAGCTGAGGCTATGTAGCCGTATGCTAACAATGCTAGCAATGCTAACTATGTTAAAATGTCAAGTAGTCAACTGAGTTAACAGTGTTACTTAGTTAACTCAGCTAGTATTTGTTACCAGTTATGCTAACAATGGTAACTATGCTAAAAATGTGAAGTAATTAACTGTGCTTACAGTATTGTGTAGCTATATTAGCTGAAGCTATTTAGCAGGTTATGCTAACATTGTTAGCAATGCTAACTATGCTAAAATGCAAGCACACTTTTTGCATTTTTTGCGGGAATGCAGTCTAGTTTAAATGTGGAATGTTCAGGAATAGAACTCTTGAGTGATGTCATAATCCCCATGCCATGGCCTGCATAATGTTCTGCCATGGGAGTGTATTGCAGCCTATAGTAGTTATCTCTAGTAGTTATCTATGTAGTCAGTGCTGCTCTGTTAACCTAGCAAACGTTTGTTAGCCGTTATGTTAACAACGCTAAAATGCAAAATAATTAACTGGGTTAAAAGTGTTACTCGGTTGACTCAGCGTGTACTTGTTGGCAGTTATGCTAATAATGCTAACAATGCTAATTATGTTAACTATGCTAAAATGTGAAGTAAGTAACTGTGATAACATTGTTGTGTAGCTATATTAGCTGAGGCTATTTAGCCATTATGATAACAATGCTAACTATGCTAAAATGCAAAGTAATTAACTGGGTTAACAGTGTTACTTGGTTAACTCAGCTAGTATTCGTTAACAGTTGTGCTAATAACGCTAATTATGCTAACAATGTTAATTATGCTAACTATGCTAAAATGTGAAGTAATTAACTGTGCTTACAGTGTTGTGTAGCTATATTAGTTGAAGCTATTTAGCAGCTATGCTAACATTGCTAACAATGCTAAAATGCAAGCACACTTTTTGCATTTTCTGCGGGAATGCAGTCTAGTTATTATTATTCTCCTAGACCAGATTTTTCAGACGTTACTACTCCTCAGGCTTTTCGGATAGAGACACCGTTCCAACTCTAAAACGACCGGCCCGGTTTGGACATGACCGCCTACATTTCGGTATACCGTACCTCTTGTCGTTCGTCCGTTATTGTCGTTTTTCCAACTCTAAAACGACCGGCCCGGTTTGGACATGACCGCCTACATTTCGGTATACCGTACCTCTTGTCGTTCGTCCGTTATTGTAACTTTGCAACTTTTTGGCCCATTGAAAATGAATGGCGGAATGTTGGCACGCATATTTGCAAGCACACTTTTTGCATTTTCTGCGGGAATGCAGTCTAGTTATCTATGCTCTTTGGTTGAGTGTCTGCGGCAAGGATACAAGAGGTAGGCTATTTACCAGCTTTATTCAGTTAAAAAAATGTTCCACAGCGGCACTTGGTTTTAGCACATGTGTGTAATAGTGAAGTTAGCGAGCTGTTTAAAGTAGCCTGCTAATTATTAGGATATATTAGTTTAACTCTAATAGCCAGCTAGTAACAGCAACAGGTAGGGATTTAGCTGCACGTTTCAGTTTTAGTCTTGTAAAGGTTCGTTTAATATTGTAGTCTTTTGCAATGGAACGTTCAGAACGATCAGAAATCTCACCATCGTTTACAGTTTGACCAAAACGAAGTTCTAAAGTGTTTAAGTTTGAGCTGCTTAGGATTAGCAATGCATATGATTCGGTTTTGACAAGTCGGCCACATAGTGATATAGTTAAATGCAAAATTGGGATTTTGCATTGCCAATATCTTGGACGAAGAACGTGGGAACTACACAAAATATACACAAAGACACAGAATGTCATTCACTCAAAACCCACATCCATGCCCACTTCCAGCAAATCATTTCCACACAAACTCTCACCTCACAACACTGACCTACCACAAACTCACCATACCTACGGTTCCCACACTTCAAAACACTGCGGCGGTCATACCATGTACCACTATGCGGTACATATAGTTCTCTAAATTATTGGCCCCAGAATTCTCCTGTTGTTCTTGGCAAGCACAAATGAGATGCCCTGCTCTACCAGATTTAAAACAAGTTATAATTCCTGTCGTCGCATAAACAACATAGTTAAAGACTTAAAGTTGTCAATTTTAACGTTTAATGACAGATTCAACTCGTCAGCATTGTCCTTTAGAATCATGTAAGCGTAACGTCTAAAAGACACTACAGTATGTCACAAAAGTGAGTACACCCCTCACATTTTTGTAATTTTTTTATTATATCTTTCCATGTGAGAAGTTTGAAAATATAACACTTTCCAACAACGTAAAGTAGGCCGTGTACAGCTTATATAACAGTGCAAATTTGCTTATCCCTCAAAATAACTCAACACACAACCATTAATGTCTAAACCACTGGCAACAAAAGTGAGTACACCTCTAAGTGAAAATGTCCAAATTGTGCCCAAAGTGTCAATATTTCGTGTGGCCACCATTATTTTCCAGCACTGCCTTAACTCTCTTGGGCATGGAGTTCACTAGAGCGTCACAGGTTGTCACTGGAATCCCAAGCTGTACACTGTGCACTTTACATTGTAGAAAAGTATTATATTATTAGACTTCTGCCATGGAAAGATATAATAAAAAAGTACAAAAACGTTAGGGGTGTACTCACTTTTGTGACATACTGTATGTGCTTGAGGAGGGGATTTTTGGACGAAATTGTAATTTTTTTCATAATGGACACGATTTTACCATACCAACCAAGTGTCGTAAAGTGACCAAGTGTCGTCTTTGATGCAAGGTGGTACGTTTGACAGGATTACTTTCTTTGAGGGGGTATAAAGGGGCAAGACAGGCGTAAACATAACGTTAATATCTAATCCACTTTTGACCAGATTGTAAGCCAAAGCAACGGAACTCAAAAAAATAACAACAGCGTTGTTTATGCATGCAGCTGAAACCATATTCTCATGGCCAACCTTATCTTCAACAGCTAGACTACAAACTTCTACACTGGCGTCCGATGCCAGCTTAACAGCATGGCACCAAGTCAGATGTTCAAAACTCTCCATAGGGACGGCCAAACTTCCAGCACGAAGCTGTAAGTACAGTAGATGTCCACACAAATTTCCTCCTTGCAAACGGCTTAACTTCCACAGCAAACACTCTATACACCACAAAAATATAATAGTATAAGAAAGAAAGATAGAAAAGTTGTATATTAATCTGCAGATTCCTGAAAAAAAAACAGATAATAGTATTTATGCAAAACACAATAACCAGGTAGAGAGAGAAAGAGAGAGGGAAAGGGGAGGGCAGGGAAAGAGAGGGGAGAGGAGGGGGAGAAAAACATGGGTGTGTTGGCTTGTGGATCTTGGGCGGCTTATAAAACAGAGCGAGAGGAAAGGAGGGGTGTAGCACTCTCTCAGGATGTTGTCCTGGCCTTTATTGTCACCTACTGTAAATAAAGTGGTATACAAACTGCAGGTTTTGGATGTTATTTATTACACTAATATGCTATACCACTATAGAATGTTTGCATTGAATTCTTTATTTCTTTTTGTGCATCCATTTACAAATATTTAGATGCGCAAACATGCAGTATGTCTGACCATAAATTTCAGTCCTCTTAAGTAGTAGCAGTTTTCTCTGGTCCAGCATTTCTCAAAGGATTCTCACAGTTCTCTTTTTAGCATTTCTTCAGATTTCTTAAGATTTTAGCTTCTATTTATTTATGTTTTTACAAATCACATGCAATTTTAGTTTTAATCTATTTATTTTTCGTTTTACATGGTATGGGCCCTTGTGTGTGTCTGAGAGATAAAATTAAATTGAATTTAATGACTGAATAAGATTTCTTAAGGTCTGATAGAACTCATGTGAGTTAGCACAGGTCTATCTATCTGTCTGTGTATCTGTCCGTCCGTCCGTCCCAGACCTACCTTGTGAGTGAGCACGTGCTGCTTGAGGTGATGCGACTGGACAAACTCCATACCACACTCGGAGCAGATGTGTGGCCGCACGTCGCTGT
Organism: Setipinna tenuifilis; assembly: GCA_030347295.1. NCBI lineage: Eukaryota > Metazoa > Chordata > Actinopteri > Clupeiformes > Engraulidae > Setipinna > Setipinna tenuifilis. The sequence continues at coordinate 1,392,958 of CM059271.1, read as the reverse complement.
GCTTCATCATGTGGTTCTGCAGCTGGCTGGGGTACTGGAAGCTCTTGTGGCACTCGGAACAGCTGTATGTTACCGGCCCCCTGTGCCCCGTCAGGTGTCTCTTAAGCTGGGCCAGAGTGGCAAAGTCCAGGCCGCATTCCACACACACATTCTCCCGTCCTCCGTTGCGCTCATGCTTGGCCAGGTGGGCCCGTAGCTCACTAGGGTAGGCGAAGCCTCGACCGCATACTCCACAGCTGTGGGGCTTGATATCACTGTGCTGCAGCATGTGGCGCTTCAGATGGCTGGTCTGTGTGAAGGCCCGTTGGCACACCTAAATACATTACAGTTTTACTCAGTCTCTTTGGTACAATTTTTAGATCAGAATTGAAATTCTTAAAACTACTTGTTCAATCTTCACATTGTGTCATCTTGAAATTCAGGGCTAGGTTATCGCTCCAGCATGCCAGGTCCTCCACCTCCTCCCTATAGACTGTCTCATTGTTTGAAATCAGACCTATCACACTGGTGTTATCTGCAAACTTCACAGTTGTGTTGGTACTGTGCTTGGGAACACAGTCATGTGTGAAGAGGGAGTAGAGGAGGAGACTGAGCACAAATCTCTGTGAAGCACCCGTGTTCAGGGTGATGGATCCATCTGCAAAGTTGAGAGCTAAGACCCAGGTCATTTAGCTTAGTAGCCAGCTTGCATGGGGAGGGTGGTGTTAAAAGCGGAGCTATAGTCTATCTACAGCATCCACATATAATTTTGGTTCCTCCAGGTGTTAGAGAGCAGTGTGTAGGGCCAGTGAGCCCTGTATGTAAATTGGTGGGGGTCTAGGGAGGGGGGCGTGTTGGCTTTGAAGTGCACCAGCACCAATCACTTCAAGCACTTCATCGTAATGGGCATGAGTGCCACTGGACGATAGTCATTCAGGAACTTGATGGCTGATTGCTTGGGGACAGGAACAATGGTGCTGGTTTTCATTTGCATGCATGTACCACAGCATTTGTAACTTCTTTAAAGAAATGCGAAACTGTTTTTGATATTCACAAGTGTCAGAATGATATGAAGATTGAACAAGTAGTTTTGATATTTTAAATTCTGATCTGAGAAATGTACCAACGTGACTGAGAAAAAGTACAATTCACCATCAATTAACCATACCTGGCACTTGTGTGGCCGTGCACCCTGGTGGGTAAGCAGATGCGTGTGCAAGTGGCTCAGCTGCTTGAAAAGCTTGCCGCACAGTGGGCAGCCGTGGGGCTTGATGCCCCTGTGGCCCAGCACGTGGGTCACCAGGTTGTATTTGGATGTGTAGGACTTGTCACATACGCGGCACTGCCACCTCCTCTGGCCATCCCCAACATCCACCAGGTAGCTCTCGTCTATGTGGACTGTGGGCCGCTCCATGGCAGCACTGGGCACCACCACAAAACCCCTACGCCCACCTCTGCCCCCATCAACATCCTCCCCACTGCACTCATACCTAAAAGTGGGCAGGTAAACAAAATCTTTAAAAATAAAAAAATGCCAAACAAATGCTGCAGGTACTGACTATAGAAGAGGCCTTTTAAATAAACCACCTGTACACCTACAAAGTTAAACAGTAAATGCCAAAACAAATGCTTCAGGTAAAAAGAGATTAATTAAAGCTTTAAGACAATACAAAGTATACCGGTTCAGTAATAATTTAACACTAGCCATTTTAATTTTGCAAAACATGCTATTATTTTGTCATTGGTCTTCTATTGAAATGTACAAAAAGCTGTGACCAAGGGCATAAAAATAACATTTCCAATGATAACATGCTCATTCTTTTAAGACGCTGATGTATAAAACGTGCTATGATAAAAACTGGGCGTACATGTATTTATATGCAATGTGTGGTATTTGTCAGTTTGAATGTGACTGCAGGCTGCGATAAAATCGCACATCAGGTCTGAGTTTGTATACGCAGTTTTGGAGACTGGGGTTTGCAGCAGAGCGCAGGATTCCTTTTGAAGAATTGTAAAGTAATATAGCCTAATTCATTATTGCCATATTTACTCATGTAGCCCAGATTGTGTTGACTGATTAATATCGATTGTATTTATTTACAAGTTCAACATTGCAAGCTGTCTATATTTTCATGGGCATTTGCAAAGGATGCTGTGTGATTTTGGATGACACCATTCAACATAGTAGGACTGCATCAGGAAACGTTTTGGTTTGTCGTGGAAGTGAAGTCTAATATAAAGTCTAATTTTTAAATTCTCCTCTTTCCTTGGTATCCTTGGGGCAGCATACCAATACAAATCAGCTGTCATGGTGGCTATTTTGAGGCTACAAATCACTGTTGTTATTCTATAGGCAAGGCCTCTAATTGGACAGTGTGTCTTAATTAAGGGTCTACACACTTTGGAGTGCACTACATAGCTCTAGCCTACTGTGGCCATTAACTGTTCATTCAGTTGACAGTTAACACGACTGACACTCTGCCACGAGTGTAATACAGAGTCACTAACAACAAAAAATAACAAACAAAGCTACACTGTTAAGAATATACACAGGAAATGTAATTTTTTTTTCTTTTACTTTCACCCCAATATTTTCAAAACCTCACTTCTGTGTCCATATTAAGCTAAATAAATCCTGGGAGAAATGAGGACGTGAAGAATCCACCACCAGTAGCCTCCCCTGAAATCCAAATGAAGTGCAGGTTTGTCAGGTGGATTTGGAGGCGCCTTTCAAATGGGACAGTGCTTGATGGGCTAAATGATGTATATAGCTGATGAATCAGCGCTTAGAAGTGTACAGACCCTTAATTCAGACACTGTGAGAATATATTTCAGTGTTATATTTAAATTAGGCTTGTTCTCAGGCGTTGCATTTATCAACAGGCATTCATCCTTACACTGGGATTGAAGAGATATACGTTTTGTAAATTTCACTTGGGCTATACTGTAAATTGATTTCTCTCCTCAACTTTGATATTTGTGCTCAACGTTCGTTTGATACATGACAGCCGATGACTTGATTACATTTAGGCCATAATAAGGTGGGTAGTAGACAACAGCACAATGTCATAACAGCACAGTTGTAGGACACTGAACTTCTATTAGGACTTTGAAGACGTTTCACTTCTCATCCAACAGCCTTCTTTAATTCTGAGAACTGATGATGGAGACACCAGTAGTGTGACACCAAAGCCGGAGCTCAGAGCTGTTGACTACACCTATCACCATGTGACAAATGGTCTCATGAATCTGAGAAAGCCTTTTGGATGAAACATCTTCAAGCTCGAAACAGAAGTCCAGTTGCCCACAACTTAGCTCTTATGACTACTATGACCTGGATGAATGACAACCTCCACAGTCACAACACCACAATTTTTCAACTAAAGATGCTTGCTTTCCAAGGATATTTGAAACAACGCCACGTACATACCTACTGAAGGGCTGACCTGGGGTGAGAGAGCCTGGTGAGAGGTGGACCAGGGGGCCTGGGAGGTAGAAGGGGAAGGGGAGCATGGTGGGGGGGAAAGGGGGCAGGGGGTATGGGGAAGGGACGGAGAGAGGGAGGGAAGGGGGTAGAGGGAGGGAAGGGGGTCTGGGCAGGAGAAGAGAAGGAGAAGGAGGAGGAGAGGAAGAGGATAGCGGCCACAGAGGCATGGGCTTGAGCATCTCCCGCTTTACCCGCACAGGAGGTGATGCGTCATATCTGAAAAAAAAAAACAAAAGAAAAAGACAAAGAAGTGTACTCAACACCATCCACTAATAACATTGGCTGCTCAAACTTTTCTTTGACATGAGAATGGTAGTGTTAATTATGCCTGTGGATTGGGCAGAGGCATCACAATTGATTCTGACTGGCCTCTGACTGGCCTAATAACAACTCATTGTAACCACTCACATGTGTAAGCCACCTGTGCTTACACATGTGCTTACACAACTTAGTTTCACAATGGCTGATGAAGATCTAATGATCAAAATGTTGCCTATTTTTTAATTAAAAGTTGTTGAAGTCATTTTGTATCAGTGTGCTGATTTAATTCTTGCACATATGTACATTTCTAGATATAAATCAAAAGAGTAAGTGAATAAAGAGACAGAGAGAGAGAAAGGGGGGGGCAGTCCAGCTCCACTAGGTGTGTGGTTACCTGGCCAGGGCATGCTGGTGCTGTAGGTGAAGCCTGCTCAGGTCCACCATCTGCAGGGGAAGGGGCGAGCGGGAGGAGGGACCGAGTGGTGGAAGAGCGAGGGCTCGAGACAGGTGTGACAAGTCAATGGTTCTTGGGGGGCTGCTGCTGTCACAGGTATCCTCAGCAGCAGAAGTAGAGGGAGAGGTGGAGGACTCCTGATTGTCCATTTTGAGAGGTGACAGTTGCTTTGCACTAGTGGAGGAGAAATGATTTTGGAAGTTTGCAGCTGGAGCTGTACAACAATGTTCAGTTTGTCACTCTCAAGGCAGGTCTGTAATCTATCGTCCATCCCCCGGGTGTACATACAACAGAATTATACACACAATGTATGCGCTTATTGCATGATGTTCAGATATGTACATTATTACAGCAAAGGAAAAATGTTTGTTTAAAAATGTCCAACGATATTGTGACGTGCTGCTTAGACCTAACTTTAAAGAAGTAAGGCAGTTTCCTGCATGGATCATTTTACACTGGTTTTACTTAACAATCTCATAGACTATGTTCATAATGTAGGCCTACAGAAGAACACAGCCAGACAGGGTTTTTTTTTTATTTTCTAAAGCTAATTGCCACATGTGCAGTTACCGCAGTCACTTAGCTCTTTAGGATAGTGACAGAGATTTCAGTGTTTGTGATCACATTACATTTACAGGACAAATATTAACATTCATATGGTCGCTCCCTTATGAAAAGCAACAGACAACAAATATAAGAGCTGCCGCACAGGCAAAGAGGGGCGCGCTCGTGCACACACACACCCTTTCCCAACCTTCACTCTCCGCTGCTCTTTCCTCTCGGTTTTCCCCTTCGGCCAAATGTAGGTATCGAATCCTCTCCTGCAACAGGAAGTCCGCCCAAACAGACTCACCTTTCACACCCTCGAACTTTTCGCTTCTCGGTACGTTTTGCGGTTGACGTCGACTAAAAGGATTCGCACTTCTCTTTTTTTATTTTCCCTTTCAAACGCCTACTGCGGCTATTCTTTTAACCTTGACCAACTGGCGTGAGCGGTGTGTGTAGTGTATGCATATCTGAGAAAAATGAGGAAGGACCAAAACACGGGAACTGATACACTTCTGTAAAAAAAAAAAAAAAACATGTTTGGAAGATGCAAATCCGCTGCTTCTTGCACATCGTAAGATAAGACAATTGTATCATTCCCCTCAAATAGGCATGCGGCTTCGTGCCTCCGGCGAATCACACCCGTGAGGGTATTCCACAACAACCTCATTCCCACCCGTGTTATATTGCTTAAATATAATATGGAATATTAGAATCTTTTATCTCCCTTAACAATGGGATTCTCTTTTCTAATTGACTGATGAGGTGGCTACCTTCGAAGTAACTCTCGAGAATTTGAATCATCGTAGCCTACCATATCAATGGGCTTATGAATGGTAACCATAACAACTGTAGTAGCCAAACGCCCCCCCCCCTCCTCCTCCGTTCTCCTCTCCCCCCTCTTCTTCCCTCCTCCCCTCCCCTCTCCTCCTTGTCCATTTCACGCTCTCCGTTTTCCTAACGGATGCTACAACGTAGAAAATCAACAGGTTATTTCAGTAGTTTATGCACATTTTATCTTAAATATGAAGGGACTCGTGGATTAAAAAACGTTTTAGATGCAAACCGGAGATAAGTGGGATAAAGGCCTTTGAGGGAAACCTACATTATTTCCACGGAACTGGTCACCTCGTCGGACGTTATCCCTCACATATTGCTGCAGAATGCAATCTTTTCTAGAATGTTCAAAAACATACACTACTAAATAAACATCACATAGATAGGGGAATCTCATTGATCGCTGTAGAGGTGAAATGTGGGCAAAAAGAGAGTGTGCTACTAAATTTCGCCTCCTTCAGAATGACAGAAACATTTGACTCATTGAAGGGCGTGAGATAGATGTCTGCATTTGCATGACAGCTATTTGGTAATCTGTAATACTTGCGTTGACTCTACGTAAAAAGGGCAGTTTGAATGGAAGTTGCAGTCCTGACCATTAGAAACGTGGCGCGTGTGTACTTGCAGCACATTTTAAATTACCTATTTCAACACTCATGCTAGCCTATCAACCCCTAAACACTGCTGAGTTCTTACAAGACGACTTCACAGTCAATACATCACCAAACGTCTGACAACAGGAGCGAACGCGAACCGAACACCGACCGTGTTTTGTTGTGTAAAAAAGTGAAGCATAAACCACTTTAACGTAAATTAAACACTGAGTGAATATGCTACATGACTCTTTTATGTTGATTTAATTTACAAATGCACTCTCATTGTTAGATTACACCTGTTTAAAGATTTATGCAGCACGTTGTCACCATGTTTTTGAGCTGTTGCTATGCAGCACTTTCCACAGTGGTACATCACCATACCTCTATCTCAATGACAACAAGAGCGCACTGGCATCAACTTTGTCAATTTTTATAAGAGATGTGCATGCCATCTTATCCCCATAAGCTCCAACCCAGACACTGATGTTATTATGCTGCTAGTGCCTGCTAGAGCAGGGGTGTCCTACAGTGCACACACACACCCCTCTGCCTGTGAACCAGTCAGCGTGTGTGTGTGTGCGCGCACGCAGTGCCTGTAGATTTTTGTAGGTGCCAACCTTCTCCTCTTGTTCCCATCCCTGTGTGTGTGTGTGTGTGTGTGTGTGTGTGTGTGTGTGTGTGTGTGTGTGTGTCTGTGTGTATGAAAGTTGTGTGTGTGTGTGTGGTGCCCTAATCAATTTTTGCAAATGCCCTTACCTTCTCCTCCTCCTCTGGTCCCCTCTCTGTCCCGATGGACAATGAGCCCTTTCTCCTCCCGCAGCATGTGAAGAGACTTTAAGAAAGAGAGAACAGGAACAATCACTTTGTTCTCATTTTTCAGATGAGTACCTTCGGAGAGAGAGCGAGCAGGAAGGAAGGGAGTGGAGGGGAAGTCAACAAGCCCAGGCCTTCCTGCCAAAAAATAAGGAAACACTCGATAGACATCTCCACTTCTCTCTCTCTCTTTCCCTCACTGAAGCTGCATGCATTTTCTCACTATGTTTCGCTGCAGCAGGACAGAGAGCACTGCACTGGTGGCTGTTATTTCGTATGGAATGCTGGAGGATACAAAGTCCCGTAGAATATTGGGCTCCATAGAATATAATGTGCAACTTTTGAATCTGACATTATTGTTGTAGAACACATTCTACAATGTTGACTTCTTTCTTTTCCAGAGTGACTTACAGTGAATTAGGTACAGGGACAGTACAATGTGTAGGGCTAGAGGGCTTAAGGACACTTAAGCCACGGATGAGTTGGGGTGCAGAACTACACTGGTTATTTACTCCCCACCCACTTTATTACTGGTAGAGCAGATAATTCTGTACCTTCTCAATTCCAACTCCTTAGCTATTAGGCCACAGCTGACACCCTCTTGGGCTGAAAGATTAAAAGGTTTAAAACCCCAGACTTAAGCTCCAAGTCCCACTTCTTCCCTTTTTTAAAGCAGGAAAAGTAACTGTGACATTTGTACTCTGAAATTAAAAGTGCCTCATATCCAGGATCTGACCTGATCTTCTCATTGATGTCAAACAACACTGGAACATCTCATTAAGCACCCCCTGTTGTTATGGAGGCTCATGGTTGGCATACACTTTCAGCTACATACACAAAATTTGTTAGGGGAATGTATCTTACTAAGACAAACATAAAAGGTCAATACAAAGACATAACCACGCCGAACAGGAAATTAGATATTTGGACTTCTGTGTGATTTGACATTAAATGGAATTTAACATACTCCGCCTAAATCACACATCAGATATGTGGCAGTTTTGGTATACATGATCTCAAGATGTTGCAAATGTTAAGTGGCGAAGGGATTTTTGTGATATGCTGTATAATAACGCAATGGCGTTTTGATGAATTTAAGTGTCTAACTAAAAGTTGCTACATAAACAGGCATTATGCACTGTTTGACATGAGTGAAACTTCACAGGTTATTAAGTGTGCTTGCTTGCAGAGCACACTTATTGTTCTCTCCCTGTTTATTAAGTGTGCTTGCAGAGCACACTTATTGTTATCACACCGTTTATTAAGTGTGCTTGCAGAGCACACTTATTGTTATCTCCCCGTTTATTATTAAGTGTGCTTGGAGGCGTTACTAGTCCTCAGGCTTTCGAGATAGAGACACCGTTCCAACTCTAAAACGACCGGCCCGGTTTGGACATGACCGCCTACATTTCGGTATACCGTACCTCTTCTCGTTCGTCCGTTATTGTCGTTTTTCTGCAACTTTTTGGCCCATTGAAAATGAATGGCGGAATGTTCAGGCTGATGATGTCATAGTTAACTGGTCCACTGTAGCAGCCAGAGTGAGCTCTGCCCTCACTCTAACCTCCACTTCGTTTTTTAATGATTAAAACTTAACCACTTAACCTATAAACTTCATTTAAAAACTGTGTCAAATTCATGTGGCAACTACTTAAACTGTTTGAGGCAGGACAGTTTAAAAATGGTGTCAGACAGTCTATGGGATTTTGCCATACATTTCATCATCTTACTGTAAACAGGTCAGGGTGCATGTCTGAAGTTTTAAATGATCAAAACTCAACCGTTTAACCTATAAACTTGATTTAAACTTTGTAAGAGAGGTCTGGGATCTGACTGTGACATGTGAAATTTTGATGCGGCAACTACTTAAACTGTTTGAAACAGGACAGTTTAAAAATGGTGAAAGAGAGGCAGACAATACTGTGGCAGTTGCACCTGGACCAACTGCCATTTTTTAAATGTGGAACGTTCAGGAATAGAACTCTTGAGTGATGTCATAATCCCCATGCCATGGCCTGCACAATGTTCTGCCATGGCAGTGTATTGCAGCCTATAGTGCCAATTGGTAAAAACTTTAAATAATTGGCACGCATATTTGCTTTGTTTTTGTGCTGATCGTGCATGACATATTTTGTGCAGTTCCCACCTTCTCGGTCCAAGATATTGGCAATACAAAAACCCAATTTTTGCATTTACCCCTATCACTAGGTGGTCTCTAGGATAACTAGGTCACCACAAGCAATTGTCTGGGTTGCCATTTGAAAGACTAAGTAGCAAAAAAGGACTAGATGGTTCGAACCATTAAAATAATAATAATAAATAAATAAAATAAACAACTAGATGTACCGCATAGCAGTACATGGTATGACGGCCACAGTGTATTGAAATGTGGTGACCGTAGATATGATGAGTTTGTGGTAGGTCAGTGGGGGGGGGCCTTGGGGGAGAAGAACTCAAAAACTTCAATGTATCTATTGAAACATCTAATTCAAACATCTAGTCATTACATTACATTACATTACATTGCATTTGGCAGACGCTTTTATCCAAAGCGACTTACAACAAGGAGGACATAAGCAATAGAGGAGGACACAGAGTAGAGACACAACAGACATATGTACTTCTGCATAGGGATAGAGAGAGAAAGAGAGTTTAGATTAGTGTTTGTTAGTTATATTAGTTTTGTTAGGAAGGGAAGCAATCTCGGAAGAGAAGGGTTTTTATAAGCTTTTTAAAGATAGGGAGGGATGTTGCTGTTCTTGTCGCAACTGGTAGGTCATTCCACCATTTGGGGACAATCACGGAGAAGAGTTTAGAGTGACCTCTCTTTGTGAGAAGCGAGGGTACCGATAGACGATTCGTGTGAGCGGAGCGCAGCGCCCTGGACGGGACGTGAGCCTGTAATAAGACATTGCGGGGGCGGAACCTGAAATTACTTTGTAGGCTAGTGTCAAAGCCTTGTGTTTAATTCTGGCAGCTACTGGCAGCCAGTGAAGATCTCTGAAGAGTGGGGTAACATGTGTCCTTTTGGGTTGGTTGAAGACCAGATCTAGTCAAATTCTTTGCATACGTAAGTGTACTTGATTCTGATTCTGAGAAATCTCACCATGCTAGTGATCAGAGCATGGTGATAGCTTGAAGACATTGCTTTTTCTAAACATTAAAAAAGCTCAAAGTGGCTCCACATGTCCTTGTAGTATAACAAGGGCCCTAACCGTTGTGTGAATTACCCCACCATAATTGAGGGGTACTGCTCCATCACTTATTCTATGACCATCATGATCCAATCAGTCGCGTGATCAGTGTTATAGTGCAAGATGTGTTGTGCAACATGCATTCAAGGTCTAAACTTGTGACAAACTGATAATCAGTACAATGATTACAGTATACCTCATTAACATTATATCTCATTATCATTAATCAAAAAGAGATCTGTTTAGATCAACTCGCAAAAGTTAGAACTTAAGTGGACTGAAATCCAGTTCTAATTACTAACAAAAGTAAAAATGATCCAAAACAATTAAAAACAAATTCAAATACTAAGATGTATTACTCAGCCCTGGTTACTACTTGACTCCTTTAATGTTACCCCCAGAGGTTTCACTGATTGTAATTTTACATAGGCTTAGGCTACCACTACATGATACTGTAAAAAGTTGACCTTACGGCCCACTGTCCACTACAGGATCTAGGCGTCAAGGCACACTGAGGTTGTCGGCAGTGGTGCAAGAAACACAGCAACCAGGTGGAGTTCAGTAAAACAAACGTGCAGATTTATTTACAGTGCGCCAAGGTGATAAACAAAAAATTTTAAAAGGACAAACCAAATTAACTGCGCAAATAGTTTTCCAAAACAATCAATGCAAACAAAATACTTAGCCTCAGCCCAAGCTACACATTAGAGATGTTCACCTTTCACCTGTCCTCTCGTCTGACAGGTAAAAAGCTACCCTTTAAATAGGGCCACCAATTCCCTTCCTAATTGGTGAGTAGCCTACACCAATATACACAGGGGTGCACACAATTCCAGTTATAGTTATAACAACATCCAAGTGCCCATAATACTGCATGGCAGATATAAGTCCATTCGGAATGGCAGTATAATATTATAATTATACTCTAATAAAGTACTAAGGCAAGGCAAATTTATTTATATAGCGCATTTCATACACAGGGCAACTCAGCGTGCTTTACAAGGCAAAGATAAAAACGAAGACAAAGCAATAGTCGGTAGCCTCTACCATTTAAAATAAGTAAGTAAATAAGTAAATAAATAAATAGATAAAACAGACAAAGTAAAAATAATCAAAGCAAGAAAGGAGATAAGAAATAAATAGGTGAATAAATAGCTAAGAAACAAAGACAGTATTAGAATAAGAATAGATTAAAAAAAATTAGTAGCTAAAAACAAATAGATACATTAAAAAATTTAAAAATACAGAGTAATAAAATCAGTAGCTAAAATGGGCAGGAAGCAGTAGAAAATATAAATAGAATATAGATACATAAAAAATAAATAAAGAGTAATAAAAAATCAGTACCTAAAATGAACACCGGAGGCAGTAAAATATAAATAGAGGATGAGTAAAGTGGTAAATATAAATGGAGGATAAGTAAGAACATAAATAGCAAGGACAGGATAGGTGAAACTATGAGTAAAAAATAAATACTAAGTACATTAGACATGTTTTCTTACTCATTTAAAAACGTGAAAAAGTATACGAGTCCCACAACGTGGGTTTCTCGGAGGACAGAGGGACAAGGAACGAGAAAGTGCATGTTGTCAGCGTTTGTGTGTGATGGCGTGGGCCATTAAGATGCAAATGGTGAAAATTAGTGGTGGAGCCGAAGCAATGGGTACCGCACTGTTCGCTAAGTTGTTGTTGTGGATAAGAAGGGTGAGTAACGGAAAGTGTATTAATGCTACGTGATGATAGAAATGTGAAAATGTTCATGATGCGCTAACTGGTGTCGCGTGCCTGTGCGTGAGCATGTGTCGGGAAAATGTATTTAAATGTAGCGGGCAGGGCTAGGGTCGTGTGCATCGATGAAAAAGGAGGCTGCCTTTTTCAGATACCTTCTTGTGCCTAGTAACAACACAGCAGAGGAGATTTCTCTAAGACTGCAAGGGAAGCTCTGCTTCCCCATAAATGTAAAAAATGGTCAAATGTTTACAAAATGCCTTAAAACACACTTCAAACACCAGTTTGTTAATAATAGGCCCATTATCACAAATCAACTGAGTTGGTGTTGTTAACTTAGCATTCCACTTTGTTCTCATGGCCTATGGCCAACGCATTTCCTCATAGACGTCCAGCGTCAATGCACTTCAATGGGCCAGCACGGACCCCTCATTTTCTATGCATGGAAACTGGATGGTCATTGGAGAAATGCCATTTTTTTCTCCCGCCCCCGGACGCTGAGCGTCTCTGGGGGTGAATGGAATGGTGGGCGGAGTTTTGTTGGTCCGGACTTCAAGCAGTCCCCGTGTTGATTGGTGAACCTGAATCCAGTTTTGATTGGCTGGCGTTTTTGATACATAGACTGTCACTTGGCTGCTGGAGCTCAGTCCCATCCATAGACAGTAAAAGAAATTGACTGAGGGATGGCGTCGTTTTCAATGGGGACTGGATAAAGTCGATTTTTCAAATTGGTCACCAGCCTACTGCGCAAACTCGAGACCCAGCCTGGTGACGTTAGCCAACGAACCTGAATACAATAAACTGACTAGTAGATGCTCGTGCACAAATCAGACGACATACGATCATTTTCTTAATAAATATATTTTTACCATCATCATAAGTACAATCACATTAACTTAAGTGGAGGGCTAATATTGTACTTCTGGACTTGTTTTTTTCTCTAGTAATTTTGGTCCCAGGCAATCTTACAAGTTAGCATGTTGAGGGACCTAGCTAGTTAACATGTACATACAAGGCTGCCGTTTAGCTTAGCTTAGCCATCTTTCGTTGGGCTTCACTTGCATCGAATGGTAAAGATCCATAACTAGATAATGACCCCTCTTACAAAAAAATACAAACTCAATGCTACCATTGTGGGAAATGTTACTGGAAATGTTTCCCCGACATGAACAGAAAACTACACAAGCATGAGTATGCCTACGGCTTGTTATTCAAACAGTACGGTAAATTTTCTCCTGTGCGACAGAAAGTTACTCGCACAAGTTCAGAAAAACTTTTCTTACAAGACAATGACATGACAGATTTCCGATTGAGGCAAATATGTTTTGCAGTGGTTTCTCCGGTGTCCAACGATGCCAACATCAAGGTATGACGTGCTTCCTATGTAAAGTTATTTCATGTCAAAGTGACGGTAAAATGAATGGAAGTCTATGAAATGCTAAAGGCTACTGGGCCCTTTCAGGGTTTTTTTCGCCCCATGGGTGTTTCAACTTCCGCGTCTGATCCTGCCCCCTTGGTCCCATCGCGGATGTTGCATGCATCGTAAGACAAGCAGTGACCAATTTGTTAGCATTTCCTCAGTGAAAATACTTGTTAATTTCTTACACTGTATATAAATCACACTCACACTTATTTCCGTTTTGGTTCATTACAATTTTCTTGTTCGTTTTTAATTTCGTTTCGTTAGAATCATACTGTTAGGTAGGTTGGCGCTAGTGTTACTTAACTAGCCTACTAGCTCTCCTGAACTAGCCCGCTAGGAGAGCACTATGGCAGACCATTTTCTAGAGAAGGAACGAAGGGTAGAATTAACATATAAGTAAATGGACAAATTTTTTGATTAAGTTGGCAGCGAGCTTCCCCTCTTTGGAATACCAGCATCCGCCACTGCAACACAGGATATGTGCCAAATGAATTTCAGAAGTTTATTGTTGATAAAATGCGAATGTCATCCTATGGAGTTAGTCTCTTGGCAATCTTTTTTTTTCTTTAACCGCACCACACTAATAAGCTTGATTTAAATAGAAACGTAGCTTATCTTGCTAACTAACGTTGATAACCAAAAGAATACTATTGCTATATCTATGTTGGCAACTAGGGGCGCCTACAGGAGGTTCCGCCGAGGAGGTTATGTTTTCGCCAGCGTTGGTTTGTTTGTCTGTTTGTTTGTGAACAACATAACTCGAAAAGTTATGGATGGATTTTGATGAAATTTTCAGGATAGGTCAGAAGTGGCTAACTAACTTAGAACTGATTTGATTTTGGTGGTGATCCGGATAACCATCTGGATCCAGGATTTTTTTATTCAGTGAAGTTACCAGTGTAGCATGGAATCTACAGAGACTTTTATTTTGACAGGAGGGAATATAGGTTGGTACGGAAATGAGCCTCCTGTTGCGGGTCAAGGAGTTGTTGAGTTTTTGGTTAGAGGGTTCAGTGAAAGACAGAGGAGAGTTAGAGCGGTAGTGGTGAGCAGCGCAGTAGTTCATGTTGGCAGTGGAAATTACATAAAGTACTTTCCTGCACCGAAGAGCCAACCAAGTTTGTGTGAGCATGAGTGAACGAACCCACCTGCACCGAAGAGCCAACCAAGTTCGTGTGAGCATGAGTGAACGAACCCAGTAGTTAACCACTGAAAAAAACGATTCTGGGGGTTGGTAATATGTATTAACTGAGCTGTTGTAAATTTTACACAGAAATGTCATAATTCTGTGAAAGCTGGTGTGTATTTAAAAAAAAGATGTAACATTTACTTGCTTTTGTTGTACAGACAAAATATTGCTATAATTGAGTAGATTCTGCTATATAATTACCAGTATATGTTAATGACACTGACGGGTTGCAAAGAAGTCCTAAAATATTAAGTAAATCTGAGTCGTCATTTTTAAAAAATCTGGAGCATGCGCACCGGGCAACAAACCCGTTGGGACTTGCGGTCAGTGAGTGGAGACACACACGGATCGAGAAGAAGACGACAGCTAGAAGAAGACAGCTTGTGGATGTAAGTAATTTATTAAAATAGCACTACCATAGTAGTGATTTGTTTGTACTCGATGTGCTATAAATGACCGGGGAGGGAATGTTGACACTGTGGATAAACATGGGTCAATGGGACCTTGACTAGCAATTCAGCTAAATGACCAACGCTAAATCTCTCCAGCTCACGAGATGAATGAAACTGTTAGTCAAATATCAGCCTTTAAATGTAATATCTCAATACCAATTGCCCATTTCAGAAGAAGTTTGTATTTATTTTATGGTACTGTGTGTATTCCAAGAAGTTGTTTATGTGATAAACATGATTAAGTTTTCAGTGTTTGTGGCGGCATAGAGCAATGTGCCCTATATTGGGATTGAGCAAGTGGTCGTGCTTTCCGCGTAGCCTTGGCCATTGCACATAGCCTACTGCTTAACATGTACGTTATGTAGACAAAAACGTTTACTGTCGATTGCGTCCACAAAAATAGGATTTCGGCTTTTATTTTCACAGAGGTGGGAGAAGGTAAGACTACAGGTGTCCATGAGAAGTTTGGTAATGATTGCTCGCCGTTTTCTGACATTAAGCTACGTTAAGCCTTTTCCTCCCCATAGACGCCTATGTAAATGAAAACGCTTAACGCAGACTACGTCCATAATATTGGGATTTCGGTTTTGATATTTGGTGAGGTCGTAGAGTGTATGGCAAGAGATAGTCAGGAGAAGTTTGTTGATGATTGATCGTTGTTTTCGAACATTACCCTACGTTAAGCTTTTTCACGTTAAGCGTTTTAGGATGTCCCATCAAGACTGCCGGTTTTTCACCACAGCAAGAAAGTTCAACGTCATTCACGTCTCGAAGTTTTTTATTCAACACCTTGAACAAAAAACCCTCATTTTGTCAGAAGATGGTGGCTCTAATTGCACGCATCCAGTGCACTATTTGTCTGATTGTACAATACAGTGGAAACTGGAAGTTTATGTGCACTGTATGTGGAAAATGTAATTATTTTTCCCCTCATTCCGTGACTTGTAATCAGACAAATCCTGCCTAAACTTGTTAAAAATGGCTAGTTTACTCATCTCTGCAATATGATTGTGTATATGATTCTTGTCCGTGTGTGTTTTTCTAGAGTTGCCTTACTCCTACTTTGGGTGCAGCAGTAGAAAGAGATGTCAGCGGTGTCACCGGCAGAACATCTGGTAGGTAAACAACATTGAGTATTCAAACTTGTCATAAGATGGTGGTTTTAATTGTTCGCATCCAGTGCGCTATATGTAGGCTACTTATTTGTCTGATTGTACAATACAGTGGAAACTGGAAGTTTAAGTACACTGTATGTGGAAAATGTAATTACCCCCCCCCCCCCCATTCCTTGACTTGTAATCAGACAAATCCTGTCCAGTTATGTGTTTTTATTGAAGAAGAGCTAGTACATACTCCCATACTTGTTAAACATGGCTAGTTTGCCCATCTCTTTAATGTGATTGTGTACATGATTCTGAATCTTGTCTATATGTGTTTTTCTAGAGTTGCCTTACTCCTGCTTTGGGTGCAGCAGCAGTAGAGAGAGATAGACCAGAGGTGTCACCGGCTGGGGTGGGCAATGATGTTCAGACCCAGTGCCTGGTTTGAGGCCTGATGCAATATTATAGGCCTATTGGTGTCTTGCACTTGACTTGTTGATATAGTAATATCAAATTACAATAGTATTATATTGTTATTTACATTTTGTACTTTACATTTTGCAATGAATTTACAAATGAATTTCCTTTTCAATAAAGAAGTATTGACAAAATCTTTTTGGTGTGGCTAATTTTAGGCTAATTTTCTAAATAATATTCAATATATTTTTTGTGTAAATATTTATTTTGTGTAAATAAGCTTAAATTAACGTTGGCAAGTAAATATTACCTTGGGGGGGAGAGAAAAAGAAATTTACACTGAAAAGTAAGTATTACCTAATTTTGGAGCATTCAAATTTACCTAATAAATCCTCATAAGTATTAGCACTGATTTTTAAGTAAATGTTATGAGTCACTTTTTCCAATATAATTAAGTAAGACTTAATTTGTGTGGAAAAGTAAAACATAATTTACCATGACAGGTAAATATTACCTAATTTTGAAGCATTTAAATTTACCTAAAAATCATAGTGCAAATACTTACTAGGATTTTATTAAGTAAATCTTAAGAGTCATTTTTTTCAGTGTATTACACCAGTAATAAAATGTTCTAACATGATTAATGTCTTTTAATGTCTTAAGGTGAGAATGACAATAAACTGCCTTGGCGGAGGTCTGCGCTCTCTGAGTGCTTTTCTAGTTTATGGTATAAAATCACTGCCAGAACTAATTTGTGCCTGTAAAAAATGTTTGTGCTTGTAGAAATATTTCGTGCTTGAATTTGTGTACATGTAAAAATATTTTTCGCTTGTAAAAAACGTTTTTTCAATGTGTTTTTTGTGTCTGTAACAAAGTTTTGTGCCTCGTGCTTGCAAAAATAATTTTGTACATGTAAAAATACTTTGTATTTGTAAAAAATATTGTGTGTCTGTTCAAATTAATCCCTTGTGTGCAAATGCACGGGGTGGGGGTTCCTTTTTCTACAGGCACGAAACTTCTTTACAAGCACAAAATCTTTTGCATGACTTCAGATGCAATGAAATTAATATATCTTGTGACTGTCTTGGTAACAAGTGCCACGGCAGGCATATGATAAAGGAAACCTGCTGTCCTACCTTAAGTTGGTGCAGCTATGATCCATTTGTCGTCTTGCTAGCCCATACTGACATGTTAGTTTAATTTCACGATTGCAATTGCACTGTCATTACATCAACCTTAGTTTTTTTTATTGCGGGCCAACCATGTTGGTATATTCTGTATGCGAGCAGTCCTTACTATTTGAGCACCCAGGATCAGGACTCAGTTGTGCAAGTCTAGTTAGTAGTAAGTAGTTGACTGGAGGTAGCCTGCGATGGAATTCTTGACTGATATATCTTTTTTTTGTCATGAGAGTGGGGGAGGGGTAGCCACCAAAAGCATACTGTCTAAGTGTTTGTATAAACTTGGTGCTTTAAATCGCACCCAGTTCTCTTGCACAGACGTTTCTCTCTGTCTCTCTCAAAGTCAAATTAAATTTAAATGCACTTTATTTGCATGACATGTTGCATTGCCAAAGCATTCATAGAGGTAACAATAATAGTCATTTAAAAAAAAAAAACTGGTGCTTTGTCACCACATAGCCTGTGTTTTTCACTCAAGGTCAATGCTCAAGACTGAATGAACGAGTTGGTTACATGGTTGGGTCACAGTTGCTTCCAACTGTGGTTACAAACGGTACGGTCCACAATAGGGGTGTCTGAAATCGCTTTACATTAAAATGTTCCAAGGGGGCAGGAACAGACACGGACGTTGAAACACCCATGGGGCGAAAAAAAAAACAGAAAAGGGCCCAGTAGCCTTTTGCATTCCATAGACTTCCATTCATTTTAGCGTCATTTTGACATGAAATAACTTGACATAGGAAGCACGTCATACCTTGAAGTTGACATCGTTGGACACCAGAGAACTGTCTACTGTCTATGAAATGTTCCTACAGTAAGAATTGGAGTTGCAATAATTTTTGGGATTGGTTTGGGTGTTGCTACACAAAGGGTGGCCTGTCCCAAAATCCAAGTGCACATGGAGTTCGTCTAATCGGATAATGGTCAGAGACCTGGCCCTTTCCGCTACGCTAGGTGGGTGGCACTGTAGTCAAATTCTATCTATTATTATCTTTTAATGCAAGGAACGTCTGTTTCACACATAACTCTCGAACCACTCATCACTTGATCTCAAATTTGAAGGGCGTCATCATAATGTTACCAGTGTGTGCAGTGCCAAGTTTCGTGTTGTTCGGGCAAAAAATGCCAAAGATATCGGTCAAACAAGCTTGACAGCGTTTTGTCTTGTGTCTCTCTGACAACCCAGGCTAATAGGATTTACAATGCTAGCTGCTAGAATGTTGAACATAACACAACTAACGACATACAATAATGGACATAACACAAGTAAACATTTGCCCACAACAAAGCTGCTACGCAGGTAAGATACGCAACAGCAAACTACAGCACTGCACACATATGCCTACAGTGCATACAGACGACACATAGAGGAGACTGAACTTTTCACCTCTCATTCCGGTTATTCCACATCGCAAAACAGCGGCTAAAGAAAATCTTACGAGTGAGTCAGTGCAAATGTATTTACATAGCCTCCTCCTTTCACCTGATATTATTACCCACGTAAACAATAAGGTGGTCTAAACAAAAACATAATACTCTGGCACATCTTCTATGGGCTCTGCACTATTCCTACTAAATAAAGACAATAAACAATCTTTCTGGCAGCATACAAAGATGGTGTTCGAGGAGTTTGAGGCATTCGCGTACATGTTGTGTATTCTGCTGTGTTTGGATGTCCGTATGAAGGAACAAACTGTGTTTTTAGTATCGTTGATACATGCACAGTACGTGAATCTGATCCGATCCCGTGCACAAGTCAGCACCAAGTGGTTTAACATTGGCTTAAGCCTGGCGTTCCAAGTGGTTTCGTGAAATCAATCCCTATCCCATCTTTATCCCGTACACATGAAGTCGATACGATCCCAAACCAGTTCCAATCGGTTCCAACTCGTCCATGTGCACGCAGTGACAGTGACATCTGCTCATCTATGTTGTGACGAAATCTGAATAATAATAGTGATGTTGTATACAGCATGTTTAATCTTGTCACGTTTTTTATTACTATTTTGTATTCCTAAGTTATTTTGTATTTTTAGAACTCTTATAACCAGGGCCGTTGCTAGCCATTTGGGTGCCCTAATGCTTTGTGGTGCCCCACCACGCCATCCCACCCAGCCCTACCCTGCCCGAAATAAACAATAATTTAGAATTTATCAATGCGATTAACTTTATTTTTGAAACAAATACACCAAACATTAAAGTTAAAATAATGCATTATTTAAAAAGGTTAATAAATAAATAAATACCACCACCATTGCACCAAACACCAGATACACCAGATTTGTGCAATGACTGCAGACTGAACTACAGTCAGAATTAAAAGACAAAATATTCAGGAATTCTACTGAAATACAGTTTTAAACCATAGTACAAAAACTGCATATATAAATAAGGTTTATGTAGGCCTACGTGTAAATCAATGGTACATTTCAAAATAATTCAAAACTCTATTTTACATTTATAAAGGTTTCATATGGAACAACATAAACATTGTGTACATAGTTTGAAATAAAAACGAAGGTAAGATTGTAAGACTGATTCTTTTCATATCACAGTTTCACCAACAGATGTTGCCCTTGGCCAATGAACCTGAAAACCGACGAGAATTATGTACCTACTTGTGAGAAGGCAACCGCCTGAATGAAATGCGTCTTTTTCGATATTCGGAAATGCAGTATCATGTGACATAAACTTAGACTTGACTGAAGCTTTGACTGTAGTAGTGTTAATTTCGTCAGACAAGGCATGACAAAATGTTCGTCAACGACCTTTTTTTTCTATGACTAAGGCGAGACCCCCCAGGAGGAGAATGGACATTTTTCTGGAGCAAATTGGCCTGTGTTGCTTTTATATTGCTTAGAAATATTCACATGCTTTACACATTTTTAATATATTGTTACTAGTACGTACCTAGCCTATTGTGATGATTTTTTCAAGAGCCAGATTTTTTGATGGTGTCCCCACAAGTACTTGGTGCCCTACGCACTGTGCGTAATGTGCGTGTGCGGAGCTACGGCACTATCTGCATATTGTGAGCTTGATTGTTTGTCACATTCATTTGGCCATTTCAGGAACTGTCACATTTCTCGAATTAACATACAGACGTTAATTGGAACCTATTGTCAATAAGCCAATGCTTAATGCCACTGTAGCCAAGCTATAACGAAGCCTTCTGTCACATACAGTTTTCTAATGCATATTCATTTAGGGTGGGTCTAAGGAATACGCCCCTGTTCGGGGGAGGTAGAGATAAAGAGACAGAGAGAGTGGCGATTGTGCAATTCACACTGAAACTCAGTGTCTCAATACTGTTTACAATTCTGTTCCACTACATTACTATTTTTACCCTAATGTTGCTGACACTGAGTACAATTACAAACTCAACTTCAAACTGTGAATGGCAAAAGTCCTGAGAGAAAGATCATTTTTAATTTTCTTTCTTTTCCCTGAATCATGGTAGTGCTGTATTTAATTGCATTTAGCCACTGGGTGGCAGTGGTGTCATTATCAGACCTTGACAGTGGCTGGAATGTCATACAAGAGGACAGTCAAACAAATCCAAAACTGAAGTCCGTGCACTTTTTAAAATGTTTATTATTGTAAAAAAAAACACACACACAACTGATTTGTGACTGTTAAATCTGTTCTAGTTTGATAATAGTGTTTTCACTGAACATGGTTACCCTGCCAAACCTAACCTCTAGACAATTAGAACATCTCTTTTGTAAGATCAAATTTAAGCGAATAAAGGCAAATTTAGGTGAAGAATACATTATATATCTGTCATAAATGAGCCAAAAAAGACATCAAAACTAAAAATAACTTATTCTTTTTATTGGTGATGCAGTGAATGAGTGAAACCCTCACATTGGATGTCCCATCTGACTGGACCCAGTGGCTGGGATTCCCGGCCAGAAAAGTAAGCTGAACTCCCTCCTGTATTCAGTGATATGGGTTACCTGCAACGTAATAAAAAATGTATTAGAAATCTATGGGGATTGGGTCGAAAGTAATGGCACAGCTATGGGTCTAGAGTTATGGCTGCAGCCTCTAGTGCAGGGATGGCCAATTTCAGAAGCTACAATCCAGTTCCACATATTTTCACTCATATGCTACCTGTACAGTAAAGACGGGTGGCTTTGCTTTGTTTTAATAGAAAAACAATCTCTGTATTAGAAGGTTTAACATACCCAGGTTAGTGACTAAACCTGTTTTCTGGAATATCTCCCTGCCCTTTTGTTTGGGAGTTTGTAGGTTAAGTGTCTTCGTAGGAGGTATTGGGAAACAGTGTTTTGCAAATTCAAACTTTAAAGTTCAGTTCATACAGAAATTATGAACATTTACCTTCCTAGTTCACCATTTCAATTAAGAACTAGCTCATATTCGGTTCATTTAATTTTTTTAATGAAGCAAAACTGTGAGTGAAGATTTCTGTGCTTGTTTTTTACATAAACCCTCAGAATCAGCTGCCCATCAATACTATCTCTAACCTGTTTGATTTATCACAACACAGTAAGGAGTTTACCTGGACTTAAAACAGTCATTCAGAAAGTTCCCTATAGCTCTGAAAGTGTTGGGTTCCGTTCACAGCTTATGAAAAATAAACTTGTGAATAAGTTGTTTTAAGGCCAATATTATATAGGCTTTCTTAGTTCTGCACCGGGGAAAAACACTTTATTGATTTAAAAACCTATTCAAGTCCAAACAAGAAGCATGTCCACATGATCAAAACAATCTAGAATGCAAAACTTTGCTATCGAGTCCGTGTACATGACAATGCCATCACCATTTGAAAATGTGTGTGACAAGCTCTGCAAAACTAGTCATATTCTGTTGAGTGACGCTTGTCACCTGGATTATAAATTGGCCTTAAATTGTAGTCCTAGTTCTGGTTCTGGTTCTTTTGAACTTTAGGTCATGCAGCAGCATATTGCTGTTGGGAAGGCTGTTGTCCTCACTTTCTGCGAAACAGATTCTTGATGCCCTCCTCCACAGGTTCTGCCTGCATGCTCATTGGTTGGTTCTTTAGTGCTGCCTCGCGCATCTGATGGTAGACGAACTCATTCTGTTTGAACATGCGCAGCTCCATCTCTGTCTGCTGCCGCATTGCCTTCACAATCAAACAAAATGGACAAGTGTTGGTAAACAAAAATATTTTTTTAAAACAAAATTCATGTTGAATGTTTTTACAAAACTGTACAGAAAGAGCACTTTTTATTTTGTGGCAAGCATCAGTGTGTAAATACGTCAGTGCGTCCTGGTGTTTTAGGTAACTAATGGCACTTTTCCACTGCAGAACCGGTACGGCACGGCACGGCATGGCATGACACGCTTTAGCTCGGCACTACTCTACACACTACACTACACAACCGGTCCTGTTCCTTTTCCACTGCCAGCAGTTGCTAGTTGGGACTAGTTGAAGTGGGTGGAGTTGCCTCAACACTGCACTGTGGCTTGTTGTCACTGAAAACGCCAAAAAACATAGACAGTAGAAGGAAAAAAACAGAGCAAGAAACTTATAGAAGAGGCGAGGCAAAAGACACTTGAGAAGAAAAGAAAACTTTTGCAAACCATACAGGACTATGAAGCAGAAGACGAGCGGCTGCAAAGAGACAACGTGTGAGGGTAAGCTAATGATTGAGTTGGTAGCTTTTCAGTATGTCAGGCATATTCATTTGTTACACAGTTGTAGATCGATCCGAAGTACTAAAATACAGACCGAACCTCCGAATGGTGGGATGTAATTGTTTCACGAACGCGCAGTGGATTGAAAACTTCAGGATGTCCGAAAAAACATTCAACCACAACATTTCCTTTGACCAATCAGTGGACAGCACAGTTCACATGACATTTTAGTACCGGCTCAGCACGGGTACCACCTCTAAAACGGGTTTGAAAAATAGTAACAGGTCCCAGGTCCAACCCCCAGTGGAAAAGGGCCAAAAGTGAATACAGTCGAGCTGTACCATACCGAGCCGTTACGAAAACGTGCAGTGGAAAAGGGGCATTAAAGGTGCTATGTGTGTTATTGTGGCCAACACCTGCAGTCAAATTGACAATTTTATAAACTGCTGTTCCTCCTCTTGAAGCAAGAAGCAAAGCACAAACCAGAATTTGTGGGCTGTAAATTAGGTTTAATAAATATTCCAGCTGTTCCAATGCTGTTAGTGAAATCAGTATGCCAAATTAACATGTTTTGTTAATCTTTAGTGACATATCAGAACCATTTCACATGCCGAAAATTTCTTACATATAGCACCTTCAATCTTACAGAAGTAAGTATACATATCAGGGCCATTTTGTGATTACTTGCTGTATTTTTTTAATTATACTGTATATACATTTCTACAGTTCTACATGGTCAAAAGTTTACATACACTTGTAAAGAACATAATGGCATGGTCCTCTTGAGTTTCCAGTTATTTCTACAACTCTTACTTTTCTCTGATAGAGTGATTGGAACAGATACTTTCTTGTCACAAAAAAACATTTCTGAAGTTTGGTTCTTTTATGACTTTTTTATGGGTTAACAGAAAAAGTGACCAAATCTGATGGGTCAAAAATATACATACAGCAACATGAATTAACAATTTTGGTGACTTAGAGTTATGTCAATGAAATGAGATCTATATCATGGCCTCTTAACTTCTTGTGAGTGATTATGAGTGACTACAGCTGGTGACTTCTCTGAGGCCATTTAAATACGGCTCATTGGATACAAACACCCACAAACACTACAATGGGAAAGTCAAAGGAGCTCAGCACGGATCTGAAAAAGAGAGTCATTGACTTGAACGAATCAGGAAAGTCACTTGGAGCCATTTCAAAGCAGCTGCAGGTGCCAAGAGCAATAGTGCAAACAATTGTTTGCAAGTATAAAATGCATGCCACTGTTTTGTCACTGCCACGATCAGAAAGGAAATGCAAGCTATCACCTGCTGCTGAGAGAAATTGGTCAGGAGGGTGAAGAGTCAACCAGAAACCACCAAAAAGCAGATCTGCAAAAAATTACAAGCTGCTGGGACACAGGTGTCAGTGTCCACAGTCAAGCGTGTTTTGCATCCCCATGGTCTGAGAGCCTGCCGTGCAAGAAGGAAGCCCAAAAGCGGCTAAAGGCCCGACTGAAGTTTGCTGCTGATCACATGGACAAAGATAAGACCTTCTGGAGGAAAGTTCTGTGGTCAGACGAAACTAAAATGGAGCTGTTTGGCCACAATGCCCAGCAATATGTTTGGAGGAGAAAAGGTGAGGCCTTTAACCCCAAGAACACCATGCCTACCGTCAAGCACAGTGGTGGTAGTACCATGCTGTGGGGCTGTTTTGCTGCCAATGGAACTGGTGCTTTGCACAGAGTAAATGGGATAATGAAGAAGGAGGATTACCTTCAAATTCTTCAAGATAACCTAAAATCATCAGCTGGAAGGTTGGGTCTTGGGCGCAGTTGGGTGTTCCAACAGGACAATGACCCCAAACACATATTAAAAGTGGTAATGAAATGGCTAAATCGGGTTACAATTAAGGTTTTAGAATGGCCTTCCCAAAGTCCTGACTTAAAACCTATTGAGAACATGTGGACAATGCTAAAGAAACAAGTCCATGTCAGAAACCCAACAAATTTAACTAAACTGCACCAATTCTGTGAAGAGGAATGGTCAAAAAATCAACCAGAAGCTTGTGGATGGCTACCAAAAGCATCTACTTGAAGTAGAAATGTCCAAGGGACATGTGACCAAATATTAGCATTGCTGTATGTATATTTTTGACCCAGCAGATTTGGTCACTTTTCCTGTTAACCCATAATAAAGTCATAAAAGAAACAAACTTCAGGAATGTTTTTTGTGACAAGGAAGTATCTGTTCCAATCACTCTATCATAGAAAAATCAGAGTTGTAGAAATAACTGGAAACTCAAGAGGGCCATGACATTATGTTCTTTACAAGTGTATGTAAACTTTTGACCACAACTGTATATATTCACATACACCTTTAACGGTACCTCCATTTATGATTACCAGCTGTATATTTCTTACATATAGCACCTTTCACAGAAGCAGGCATCACTGTGTAAATACCTATGCCCTACTTGGAGGTACTGCTTGCTATATTGTTTTTACATACAACACCCTTAACTGTACCTCCATGTTCTACTTTGAGGGACTACATGCTAAATATAGCACCTTAACTTTTATGTTTTTCAGGTCCTACCTAGAGCTGTGACATGCTGTAAGTTTGGAACACATATAACATATAAGCATACCTCCAGGTCTTTGGTGATGGGGTGGGTGGGGCCATGGGTGATCATGATGATGGAGTAGGCCTTGCAGATCATGCCGTGGCCCACCTCAATAAAACCTGCCTGCCAGTGAGTCACGCCCGCCCTCATGGTGGCCATGCCCAGGGCCCCGTTGTTTGGATGGTACAGCTTTCTGTGAGAAAAATAAAAATAATTAAAAATATCAATCAATAAATTAATGTAAATGAATTAGTGTCAGGTAGTTGCCATGCTGTTTATATCTCATCAAGTATGAGGAGTCCTTAGCTTAAGAGACATAATTTCACTTTTGTTTTACTTTTCTCTATGCTTTTGTACCATTTTACAAATCTGGGGGCTCGTAATATTATTACTTAACCCTGGTGACTGTACACAAGCAGTCTTGTCATGCAATTGTCTTTCTAGTGGCTCTACTGATGTTTGGGTTTGGTTTGTCAATCCCACTGAACTATTCATCCACTATTTTGTAACTGTAGAGGTAATGAGAGTCGTGTGTGTGTGTGTGTGTGTGTGTGTGTGTGTGTGTGTGTGTGTGTGTGTGTGTAACTTACAGGTATCCGTCCACCATTTTGCGAGCGTAGGTGGCAGCCTCGCTGAAGTACTGCAGATAGGAGAGCACCTCGCTTGCCGTGCTCCACATCCTCAGCTGGTAGATGTGTGTGTCGGCCAGCACTGGTTCCTGCCTTTCAAGGCACTCACGGCAGATCTTCACCACCTAACACAAACAAGGCAAACAGAGACGTGATTAAGAGAGTTTTTAACATTGTATAAAAGAATGTGTTCTACAACAGTGTTAAATCCCAAATTTCTTTTAAGATTGTTACTGTGAGGTTTCCATACAGTGTAGTCTAAGCTCTTCCAAAGATTATGTGCTTCCAGGCTTGTTTCTGTGAGGTTGCCATTAAGTGTAATTGCGTTTAGACTAATAAAGTGTACATGTTTCTCAGCTTATTACTGTAAGGTTTCCATAACGTGTAAATTGTGTACCTCATGGTATTTGCTGTCCACACGAGCTTGTTCCATCTTTTTCAGCATGTCCAGGCTGTACTCTGTCACCTCCTTCACCTGCTCGTCAGGCACCTGCAACGAAGCACCAAACACAGCACAGCTTATAACATCAGCTCACACAAGCATCAGCCTACATCATACCAAAAAAACTCCTTACAAGTCCAAAGTATTCTGGGAATTGTAGTCAAAACAAAATGATCAAATACATTTTCAATAATTACATAATTTCGTATTATCCCGTCACACCATCATCAGTGCTACTTTCCGCATCTTCTGTTTTAGGCATTCACAGAAGACCCTGGCGTGCCTAAAAATAACACCAGCAACAAAACCAAGTGCCTGGCGCTGGTCAGAATGCAAAGTCCAGTGACTTCATGATAAATGCCTCACTGAAGCCGGTCCATAACTCTATTTATCCTCTTTATTCTCTCTTTATATTCCAGTCCTTTTCCCCAGGATGCTGAGAGAGCACTTAGCCATGCTTGTTTGTTATGTTTGTATTGTATTATGATTCTTGCATACATTTATGTAATCTGTACATTTTTGTTAAGGTGAAGACTGCAAAGAAGCCCATCCAGCTTTTGCCTCTCACTGCACTGTAATTGTGTCTCTTTTCCTTTCTTATGTTTTCATGTCAACCTGTGCAAAAAAAAACTTAAACCACATTTTGTTTTATTATTATTTATTTTATTAATATTTACATATTGACAGGGTATTCGAAGTGGTCTAGTAATTAAATTGTAACCAACCCAAATATGTTAACTGATAAGTGAATGATAGAAGAGCCCTGTGACTTTGTTTTATGAGAATTAAAATATAATCTCCTCTGTTAGGAGAGTTACCTCTTGCTCTGAGTAAACATAGCCAGGTAAGAAACTAAACCTGATCTATGGAATACTCTCCTGATGAGCAGTAGTTGTGTCTTTAGATTTTTATGTCATCTCTGCCCACTGTCTGTATCAAGGGGTATGTTTTTCAAGTGTCAAGTGTTATGTTCACACTGTTCTCTAAGCAGTGCCGTAGCTCCGCACACGCACATTACGCACAATGCGTAGGAAGTACTTGTGGGGGCACCACCAAAAAATCTGGCTCTTGAAAAAATCATCACAATAGGCTAGGTACGTACTAGTAACAATATATTAAAAATGTGTAAAGCATGTTAATATTTCTAAGCAATATAAAAGCAACACATGCCAATTTGCTCCAGAAAAAGGTAAATCTCCTTCGCGCCTTCTCCATTCTCCTCCTGGTGCCCCCCACCTCCCAGTGGTCTGTTGGATAATTGCTCAGTCTTAGTTGAAGTTTGGCAGACAAATGTTTGGACATGGCCTCAAAAAGGCATCTCAAGTCGGGAGTGGAAAAAAAGATGAAAGCGAGATGAAGCTCACGTGTCGCTTGCAGATAAGGCAGTGTTTTAAATAAATAATAATAATAAAAAGTTCATTTTGTAGCCTTTGGTCCTTACCGTCAACAAACTTTGAAACGTTAGCTCCCAGGCTACTAGCCATGTTCTGTGTTAACAAGTGTTGCAAATGATTACAGTTGTAAATGATTGATGCTAGCTAGCTTGTTTAGGTTGTGGATATAAATATGGATATGAATTATTGAAAGCAATTCATCATGGTCACTTGACTGTTTTCAGTTAACGTTCGCATAAGACTAGCGTTTTCTTCCTCAGGTTGCTAGCTAGCTATGCTATTTCTGATTACTGTTTTACTCTCGTCACGTCTCGTCTTAGTCATAGAAAAAAAAGGTCGTTGACAAACATTTTGTCATGTCTTGTCTGACGAAATTAACACTACTACAGTCAAAGCTGCAGTCAAGTCTAAGTTTATGTCGCATGATACTATCGAAAAACATGCATTTCATTCAGGCGGTTGCCTTCTCACAAGTACATAATTCTCGTCGGTTTTCAGGTTCATTGGCCAAGGGCAACATCTGTTGGTGAAACTGTGATATGAAAAGAATCAGTCTTACAATCTTACCTTCGTATTTATTTCAAACTATGTACACAATGTTTATGTTGTTCCATATGAAATCTTTATAAATGTAAAATAGAGTTTTGAATTATTTTGAAATGTCAGTGATTTACACGTAGGCCTACATAAACCTAATTTATATATGCAGTTTTTGTACTATGGTTTAAAACTGTATTTCAGTAGAATTCCTGAATATTTTGTCTTTTAATTCTGAATGTAGTTCAGTCTGCAGTCATTGCACAAATCTGGTGTTTGGTGCAATGGTGGTGGTATTTATTTATTTATTAACCTTTTTAAACAATGCATTATTTTAACTTTAATGTTTGGTGTATTTGTTTCAAAAATAAAGTTAATCGCATTGATAAATTCTAAATTATTGTTTATTTCGGGCGGAGTAGGGCTGGGTGGGATGGCGTGGTGGGGCACCACAAAGCATTTGTGCTTAGGGCACCCAGATGGCTAGCAACGGCCCTGTACATACGCATTAAAGCTTGGCCATCAAAACTAAAGGTGCTTGTTTTAGTATGTTCCATTTGTTCTTATTCATACACACTGAAAATGCTAGGGTTTCTTCATCATCAACAAAGACTCAGCTGTTTCATGAAGCATGTGTTGCCCTATGCTAAAATTAGCCCTAGTGCAAAGACCTCCATGCTGACCTCCAGAGTTGCAGATAAGATAAGTGTGTGTGTGTGTGTTCTTCTCATATGCCACATAGTCTCTATGGTGGAGCACATGTTAGCCACCATATCAGCTTAGTCTAAATCTGTGTGTGTGTGTGTGTGTGTGTGTGTGTGTGTGTGTGTGTGTGTGTGTGTATTTCACATATAAAAATTCTTATCAACTGCATGATCTCTGTTAGCACTTATCAGCTGAGTCTAAACTGTGTGTGTGTGTAGGTGCGTGTGTGTGTGTGCGTTGTGTGTCTTTGTCCTAGCCTCACCTTGACCCCGTCCACCACCTTGCCGGCCATCTTGAGGTCATCCTTGGTGCCATTGGTGCAGTGTTCGCATGTGCAGTCAAAGAAGTACTGGTCTTTCAGCAGCCGTTTGCGTTCGTGTGACAGATTCAGGTAGTCCACGTACGACACTGTGATCTCCTCACCCTCTTTAATGTTGCCCAGAGACCTCAGCTCCACTCTAACAGACCCAGAACAGAAGTCATGAGCATTAACATTTAACTTGACTACAAAGACTAATGTACATTTTAGGTGTTTAAACGTGAGGAATTTTTAGTCAAATGATTAGAATGTGCATTAACAAGATGGGTGGAATCCCAGTTAGTGTTTGGTAACCCAGCTTTAGAAGTTACAGTCCTATACCCACTATTTGTTTCAGCCATTTGTTAAATCAGTTATTTAGGTAAATCTCCTTTGTTTTAAGTGCACAGGTGCTACAAGCAGAAGCAGGCAGTTTAACTAATGAATTGCAAATGGTTGGAATAAATACTTGGAACAGGGTTGTAACTTAACTAGCTGGGTTACCCAACACTGATAGAGGAATGGCTAACCTCACTTAGGCCTGTTCGATCTCAGTTTAAACTGTAAAAAGTGAAGTACAACCAACTTAATTAAAGCAATTTCATGCATTAATGTTTTTGTTGGTTTAAGTTGCACTGTCTTTTGATGATGTTAAGCAATTTCATGATTTTAAAATAGTGCAAGTTACTCCCCTTTTACAGTTATTTTTATGCTTCACTTTTTCAGTAAATTTGATCAATGATGGAGAATAATATGGCGATTCATAATTTCTTAAATCCCTTATAAGATAGAAATACATGACGATTTACAAATAAATGAATTGCACAGCAATTCATTACTTTAAACTGAAACAAAAACAAATCAAACCTTGTGATTATATGGATATTGCTCATTCCACTTTCAGCAACCACAAGTGCACGCAGGAATGGTTCTGATTAGTGTATTTCTAGTGTTTACTGTGGTTCTACTTATGTGCTCTGGGATGTTAATATTAGATGTGAGAATCTGGTAAAAAAAATAACTTAAAAGAGGTACAAAAATGATTGTATTCATCATTAGGATGTATCCTAATTTTGATAAGATTGCCAGGTCAGATAAAGCACTACACTATATTAAGCTAAACCATTACACAGCTTGCATGAAGTAGAGTAGCTTTACATTTACCATGATTAATGCTTACATTTGCAATGATTGTAAATGCATGACATTTACAATGATTGAGTTTTAGGATGACAGAACTGGATGTTAAACAGTACTGAGAGAGAGAGAGAGAGATTCAAGGAAATTACACTGTGAGAGAGCTTTGAAATTGCACTGGATTGGTTTTATAGAACTTAGTAATTTTCAGCAGTACAAAAACAATAACCTGTCAACACCTAACATCATAAAAAAGGCAAGTAAACACAGTTTTGTGTTTTTTTTTTTACTACATCACTGGTTTTGCCCACATTTTGGTCTGGAATGCCACACATATCATGAAGTGGAGCAGAGAGTGTCAGCAAGAAAGACAGGGAGCAAAGGAAGAAAGGAACGGTTGATAATCTACAGACCACTTTTCTTTAAACAGTACTACAGCTACAGAGGCAGGCATGCAGCATCCTACCACGTGCCACATACTCTCTGAGATGTGACAGTATACAAACTGGATTAGGCAACAAATACACGTGATGACGGGATTAGCATGGGCGGGTATGTATGACAGTTACATTACCAACTACCCAAAAGCATTAACCAAGTGACAAATGTTGTGTCACAATAAACCACTTTATTCACTTTAGAACCTATTACCTTGTTTATATCTCCCAACCACCCAGTAGGATACCAGAGGTGATAATCATGGCTTCAGAAAGTAAAAACCCTTAATGTATTCCTTCTGCCTGTGCACTTAAAGCAACACTACGTAGTTTTTTCAACCTTAAAATAATGTCAAAATCGTTTCAGTGGTTCATCAACTTCTGAATTCGTTTTGCTGCCCTCCTTAGGCTAAAATCGCACTAAGTAAGTCTGGAAGAGCAGACCGTCTCCCCCTATAGTTTGAACGAGAGCCATAAGGCCTCAAACCTATTGTAACGGTTCCCGTAAAGCAAATCAGTTGTAGTTTCTTACGCCTCATTTACA
Organism: Setipinna tenuifilis; assembly: GCA_030347295.1. NCBI lineage: Eukaryota > Metazoa > Chordata > Actinopteri > Clupeiformes > Engraulidae > Setipinna > Setipinna tenuifilis. The sequence continues at coordinate 1,360,946 of CM059271.1, read as the reverse complement.
CCAACTTGACTGTAAGCGGGGCGTAGCTGTGAGCGGGCTATGACCGCAGCTGCCAGTGCTCCGGTCACAGTCTCCGGCTTCGGTCAGTGCGCATACTGTTTTAAAAACACAGAGCATGTGTTTCCCTGGTTTCCAACATTAAACGATGAATAGAAAGTACAACTGCACAAAGTAGGATTGATTACTTTGAATTTTTGACAGTATTCAAACCATGTTAATGTTGTCAAATTAGCCTTGACATTTTTGCTTCGTGACGTTGAGAGAAGAAGAACGATGGCAGAGGAATTTTCTTTTGTGAGATTCCTCCGACGACTACATAGCCTCAGAATATGCGTTGATTCTCTAGTTTCAGCGCATATTCTGAGTGTAAATCACAGACAGTAAACGTCCGGGAACCGCGTGCGGTCTGAATACTCTCATCTGTTAACATGCATTCGAAATCAATATGGACAGAAAGCTACGTGTCGAGGTTTTGGTGTAAATAAGCCCATAGTTCCATGCAGCGCGATTAATAACCTAGCAACTACACAAAAATGTTTTGTCTGCGTAAAGGGAAACAGAAACTTAAGGGGAGCTCGATTGGGTGCCTTATCTGTTTATGCAACTTTTTTCCCTCAGTAAAATGCTTAAGATTTTTACTTGAGACAATGCAAATTATTTTTCATCCTTCTGTAAACCTATCTTGCTATTGCTAGAAATAGCAAACAATGGCACATAGGGCTATTTTGTTTTCATTCTTATGTCGCTATACAACATACTTTCCTAAAATCAAACATAGCATATTCCACCTTGTCGAATGGCATCGTTTTTCCCCAAACCGGTGCTGGATAAACGATACCGAACAAACTGGATAAGCGTGCATGCAACGGTATGGCTACAGTAGGTTAAAATATTCACAACATCGATAATGGACAATTGCGCTTCCAACCTGTAGGGCGACCAAAGAGGGAAAAACTACTTGGTGTTGCTTTAACACAGATGATTTCACTAATTAGCTAATCTGCCTATTCTGATGAATTATGTGCTCAGCAGGTTCAGTAAAATGTCGTAGGCCTATAAAATATGTCAGGTTGTTTTATGCTTTGAAGATGTGATCTCTACCGCTGTACGATACTGAAATCTGTGATTGGTTGTGTGAGAGCTGTTACACACACAAAAAAAACAAGTGTCTTGTGAAATCACCTGGGGAAAACAATGTAACAGATTGGTTCTGGAAACTTTTAGGAGTTTAATCCATAATAAAACGGTCTCTCCTTTTCAGGCAGGGAGTAGCAGGCATATTTGTTTCAACAATTTCCTAAATCAGCTGATTGTAATTAGCACAACTCTTCAGCCAGGTAGAATACTTCATGAGTGAAATCATCTGTATTAAGTGCCCAGGTAGACCCAACTGATTTACAATACGTGATTACTGGATACTGGATTCTGAATCTAGGTTGGCCATTACTGGTAGTAGGTTAACGGTGCTGGGGTAGTTGATTGTGAATAAGGGATGAAGTGTTGGAACACAAGTGATGGAGATGAGGGGAGACAGAATGAGTCTACAGGGGAATGGAGGAAAAGGGCTACTTTGTTCTCGACTGACCCACCTCCTGTAGGAGTGATACATTTTGTTCACGGCCGACTGACTGAAAAACACAAAACAACAGTTTTTTTACAGCATGAAAGACACCAGTTTGTCTCCCTCAGCGTCTGCTTTCCTCAGCACTCACTTCACTCCACCTCAGACTGAAGCTATGTCCACAACTGGTCTATATTTATAATTCTAATCTAGTAGGAATTATAATTTCTAATAAACATGTAACAAAGTTGTCACATTTCTGCCTGTCATTTACACAAGTTGTTTTGGTTCTGACACAGTTACAATGGACTAATGTCGATGTAGCCTGACAGACCCCTCACTTCAATCCACCTTACACCCTCTCCTTTCAACTGAGGCTACGTCCCCATTAGTTCATTTTTGTCATTTCAGAACCAAATTGATTTCTGTACAGACAAGTTTTTACTTCCTAAGGTTGCCATTTTTAATTGGCTCAGTCACCGACTCATTCGTAATCTGTCACCATTCCAAAAATGATAGACTAGGGTGGAGGACAGGTACAATGGACTAACGTGAACACAGCCTGACAGACACTGGCTATTCTGTGTATATCCACACTCCTGCACAGGCAGGGTACACAGCAGGCTTTAATGCGACAGTGAGGAAAGACACTTCTCAGTAGAGGGTCAGTTATTGCAGATGGTAAAAACTTGGCCATGTTTTCCTTCTTCCTGTGCACTGAACACAGGTGATTTCATTAGTTAATCTACAGTACCTGTCTGATGATTTCTGTGCTCATCACACAAGGATCAGCTGGTTCAGAAAATGGTTAGATCAAAAGTGTTGCAAGGTGTTTTCCTCAACTAGTGAATTTTCTATTCCCACTACCAGTTTTCATAACTCATCATCACCTAAGTCAAATACCCTCAGTGACATGTAGTCCTATACTCACTTGCCATTGTTGAGGATGACGGTGCAGTTGGGCCAGCAGTCATGGTTAACCAGGCAAAGGTTGGGAAAGAGGCCCACCCCCACTGCCTGCAGCCCTCTCTGATCGCTCACTGTGAAACCATTGCAGTTTATCTGGAAGCAGAAAAAGAGAAGGATAAACGCCAGTTTAACACAGTTATTTCTGAGATGTGTTAAATGTCAAAAAGAGGGATATCTCACACACGTTGCTCAATGATTTTTTTGTATTTATTTCTTAAGTTACAAGTAAAAAGTTGCTTTATTACAGTTGTTTTATGTTTGCTTACACGCTAAAATCTAAAGTTTTCCACAATTAATGAAACCCAATACTCAAATACCAAAACATCGGCTCAGGTAGGCACCACTCTAAGCACATTTTCAGCTTAGCTTTCACACTTTTTGCAAAACACTACACACAGCGATTTGCAAAACATTACACACATTTACATGCATTACACACATGATGCTTTTGTAATGTCACCTTTTTTCCATTTCAAAACACTCGCTACCAAATAACCACACACTTGCAACCAACTGGTTAAACACAATTGTCATGTGCCAAAACAATAAGGGATAAAATGCAAAACACAGTAATCATACTTAAACACTGTAAAATAGAAAACAGGGGCGTGACTTTGACTTGAATATGAATGTAAGGCAGTGTTGTAGCAAGAGGAAAAGAAAGAGGGACAGTAAAGATTAGAGTGAGATGACATGTAACAAGAGGAAGAGGTACATACTATTACTGCAAGGTACAATGTGAGGAGAGCAGACAGAAAAGACAAGGACTAAATTGATCACATTGGAATGACATTGGTTGACTACCTTGAAAACGCTATGTTGAGACTTGCCACCAAATTAGCCAGACATGATACTTAGAGTAACTTTTTTCCTCCAACAACACTGTGTTTTACTATGTTTGCTGTGAATATGGTTCTTTGAAAAAATGGTTTTCAATATGCAACCATGCAACAAGCAAACACTTCAGCATATTGACTGATTTTGGATTACATAAAAGTAAAAAAATCTATTGAAATATATTTAGTGAACAGCATTTGGGGGGGTAACATTACCCTTTGCGCTGCTATAACAGTACATGGAGTCCTCCACCGCCATGCTAACTTTGGGTCCATACAACACTGAACTTATCCTTGCATTTTTGGACAGAGTACACAACATTGTGCAGTGAACACGAATGAACGCATGCGTTACATTGTTGTGTGGGACAATGTGTCCTTTCATAGATCTCCTTTGGTATGAAATTGGTTTCTACAGCATCCATAGTTTACAGTCCTTTTTCTTCCACCATACTCTCCTTTTCTAAATCCAATAGAAGAGTATTTCTCGGCATGGTGGTGGAAGGTTTACAATCTCGATGAAATTCTGTGGCCAGATGCAGCAAGGAGAAGGGATGCCTATTTTTTTCTTCAACATGGTTAAAGATACTCTTTGTGTATTGTTTTGTTCAGTATATACTTTGTTGTCAAACTGCAACTATTGGCTGAGTTGAGTCTAGTTACAGACTAAAAAAATAAACATTTTCATTGGTCTGCAGAATTGCTGTCATGTAGTGTTGAATTTGTGAATTGGTGTCATTAGTGGTGAATTTACTATATTTTACTTTGTCTGTGTAGTTTACAAGAAACAGTCACATTCTTGTCCATGGGTTGATGGCGATCTATGAAATTTCTTAGAGGCCATGGAATTGGCCTGTGCCATAGGCCAGGAACAGTGTCCAGGATAGATATGACATGTCAGGGCATTCTTTCCCTGTTACCTGACAAGGGACATCATTGCTTGTAATGTGGATGAGGTGCTGTGGCCTGACCAAACCCAAAGGCATGATACTGTAAAGCCCAGTGATCTCTTGTTTGCAGCACTGTATACAGCATTTGTAGTTTTCATTTGTACTGCATTCCCAAAATATATTTTTGTTCGAAGTATTTTAGCAAGTAATCTAATATTACCACTTAATTTTAGTCTATGTACAATACATATACATCCGACTTGTGCTATTTTTCAGTTGAAAATGCATTTTCAGGCCTATAAAAAACTATTTATGCTATTATACACATCTGAACGTTGTGCTTTTCATTTTTTGGTGTAGTGTTTACTAACTGCTTCATTGTAATTTCATTTTGAAAATTGTGTTAATGTTTTGAGGATAGAGTTTGGTTTTGAGCACACGTAAAACTGTTTTGAGGGGTGTAGTAGCTTTTGCAACAAGAGTCAGGAGTTTTGGGACATGCATGTGAGAAATTGGAATTTGTGTTTACAGTTTTGAGAAAACGGGGCAAGGTTTCAAAAATTGAGTTTTAGCAATTGTGAAAAACTGTAACTGTGTGTAGTGTTTTGTCAACATGGGCCCAGTTTTTAAAATTGAGTTTAAGCAACTGTAAAAAACTGTAAAGAAAACATTGTTGCAACCCTCTCTGGTCACTCACTGTGCAGCCACTGCAGTTTATCTGGAAGCAGATAAGGGCATTGAGGGTTACATAGTACAAAAACAGGTGCACTCTACTCCAAACTTAAAATACTTCTTTGGAATGGCAGGTTGGTGCCAGACAATGGGGCTGTTAAGATCACAGGGTGAAAATCTAATTCTAGAGACCTAACATGCTCTATAAAGGTTTGCCATATAGACTTTTGCACCAGAAAAGTGGATTTTTTTTTACATTTTCTCCAGCCTCATGAAATAAGGACATCCTTTAGCCAGTGAGAATGTAAGGGAAGAGTGGGGGTTTTCCCCAGTGTAATAGGATGACACGTTGTGCAAGTAGTGTGAGGAAGGCAACATTTGAGTAAAGTGGGATAGTGAGATACCAGTGGGTAAGACACCAAACAAGGCAGAACAAAGTTTGATGTTGGCAGATGTAATGGCTAAGAGTGAGTGAAAAACACTTAAAGGAACATGCCACCCCCAGGGGAAATTGAGTCTCTCCCCACAGTCCCTAGAGTTGGATAAGTGAGCAGAAGCGTTTTTTAGCAGACCCAGCCATTGTCTGAATCTGGCAGCACTGACCTTATCTAGTGTTAGCAACTAGCAAATTGTGGCAAAAGTGAATCAATTTACTTGAATTATTTGGAGAGAACACTTCTCGTGACTTGTGCATTCAGATCCAGTACAAATGACAATGCAAATTAACACGAAGGGATTGACCAAGCGGCATTTAGATGGGGGACTATATTCCACGGAAGCTCAGGCAAAGCACAGACAAAACACCGCTGAAAGGCGTAAAGACACCATGCAAAGACACCAGGGTCTTGGATCTTGGTAATCAAAGTCATCATCTTCGTCTGTCATACAATCTTCAATGTTCGTCGCCATTTTTACTCAGTATATTAGAAGTGAAGTCAAAAGTTAGGCAGAGGTAGTCCGCAGAACCCTTTAGGGGTTCTGTAAAATGTCTTTTCTAATTTTGACATACTGTCTTTAATTATGACATCCTAGATAGTAGGGAAGAACATTTCTGATTAAAGAAATTATAGTAGTCCCAGTTACACAAACTAAGTTCCTATGTATTTAAAATGTTCATAAGATTTCTTGGTACATTGGAAAGGGGGTGTGTTTTGGCTGTTAAATGGCATGAGTTCACTCTTAGGAAATTTGTATTTATTGCCTGAGATTTGCCCAAAATCTTTTAACACTCTCAGCACTACAGGGGCAGACCTGTCAGGGTCAGAGGCAGAAAGTAAAAGGTCATCAACATACAATGATAGTTTGTGTTCAGAGCCACCCCTTAAGACACCAGCCTGAGGGCTACTGGTAGGCATTCAATGGCAATAGCAAACAACAATGGCCAAATGTATACTTTCAGTGCACACCACAAATGCTTTTTGTGGTAACATTCAGATTCCTTGCAACTGATTCACTAATTACTGTAAAAAGTCTGATGTATCAGAAGCAGACAGCCATAGATTTCCGCTCTTATCATGAAGCAGGCTTGGGATTCAGACCATGACAACATGTTATGCTCGAAGGAGAGGTGTCAGCCTCCAGCTTTTGTCTTATCTTTGAGTGTGGTGAGTGGTAGCTGTGCGTTCTGTTGCTTCTCTTCTGTCAGAGAACGTTGAATGAGACAGGCTCTACTCCTTACTTGCAGCACTTTCTACAATCCGTTCAAGGTACAGATGCTGGGCACAACACTATTGCACTATTGTATAAAAAAAAGTTTAAAAGGTAAACAAATGATGCGGGAGTGGGAGCAAATTGCGAGCATGCGTCTACTCTGCACGCCTCATTCTGGAAGTCCCTGCACAATCATTTTTAAGTTTCTTTTTTTAAATTAAGATTACATTTAGCTAACACTACAGTAAATTACAGTGAACAGGAACAGCCCCCTTGACCAATGTGGGGTTAGATGCCTTGCTAAAGAGCACCTTAGCAATATGTAGGAGAGCACTGGTTATTTACTCAGCCATCCACCTTGTCCCTACAGGTACAGGCAACGAACCTGTGACCTACCAATCCAACAACTACAATCCAAGACCAACTTTTGTATGTTATTCATTTACATTATAAAACAGACAGACAAAAACAGACAGAATGTTTTACCACTCCCAGGACAAACAGAAACAGAAACACACACACACACTAAACACCACTTCGAAGACATGGGAGATCATGCTGTACACATTGCGTTGCTTCCTGGTCTATAACACACACACACACACACACACACACACACACGCGCGAAAGCCTTACCACTCCCAGGATGTGGGAGATGCTGTCCACATTGTGTGGTTTGCTTGTGCGTGGCCAGTAGTCGAGAAAGTTGTGGATGTCAATCTTGAGCTGCTGGAGGTCTTCCTCGGGCATGTCCGACACATGGTCCTCCAGGGCATCTATCGTGGTCAGCTGAAGGTCCGACACGATGGCTCCCTCCTTATCCAGTCTCCAAAAGACACGCGCAGCAAGCCTACACACAGCAAAGAACAATATCAATACATTTTTTTGTCATTTTCTGCATTTCAATTGCAAAAAAACACTGTGGCCAAACATAATGGAGATGTTGTTTAAGCTATAGCATAGCACACAGTGCTGCTCGGGCACTGTCATCATGGCAGACCCCTGTTCACATGATGGGAATCACTTTCACACCCATCTTCTGCATCTGTCTTAGTCTGTTTCAGCTGCAGAAATATCCTGGACTTTTGCTAGTCAAATGTTCATGGGTTTGAGCCAGTCAGTAGGTCCCTGTTCTTACCGTATGTTCTCGTTGGGCACTTTGTCGTAGGCCTTGATTGCGGCGCACTCCAGCTTGTGTTCATCCCAGCCGGCTCTTTGGCAGGTGCGGTCACAGTACTGAGCAAACTTACATGAGCCACACCGCTGCAGCTTTTGTTGCCGACGGAAGCAGCTGTGACACACATTTCCTGTCATACTGGGTAACAGCAACAGATTATTATTTTATTATTATTATTATTATTATGTATACTACTACTAATAATAATAATAATGACAAAAACAGCTGCTGTTGTCGAGGAAAGCAGCCATGACACATTGCATGTAACAAAATGCAATTAGTGGTCAGGGGCAAAGAATCCATGATAACCTTATATTAGGAGGTTTACCACACATTTTTAGTTAACTGGGTTAGTCTAAACTACCTTCTTGGAATACCCCCCAGATCAGTGAATTCTAGCATGTCATCAAGGTCTGATTCTTCCATTGCTTACAAAGGTAGATATGTATTAGACTATGTTACATAAGATGTATCATGTGATGTTGTATTTATGGAACTGTAATGCCCACACAAAGCAAGATTAAGTTGTGTCTTTTGTGTGTTAGCTGCACGCCATTTGGTTTAGCGTAATTTGTATTATCTAAATATAAATACCATTTGTAAACAGGGTAAGCCTGGTAATAACAGAGAAAATGAGCAAACTTGTTACCATAATCAGACATGAGAAATGAGCAGTGTGGTGGAAAAAACTAAACTAATTGTTTAAAAGCTGTGGTAAGTCTGAACTAGGCTATGTACAATTTCAAAGTCAGTGGAATTCAATTTAGGTGCCACATGATTTTCAGATAGGCGTAACTTGTGACACCAATGTCACACTGATCCGATGCGTCACATGCCACACTACTCCAGATCAGCTATCTCTCACCATTAACAAGAAAAGGCTAAATAAAGATGTTTTTAATCCATCATAGTTCCAGGGCCTGAAAATGACAAATTAGTATCTGGGTGACAGGCAAAAAAACCTTTTACCGTTTCCTCCCTTTGTTCAGAGTTTTTGCACCAGTGTAAATAAAAGCAATTAAACTCAGGTGCAGACCAAACAAGTGAACCGGGACCCAGCTGAAGAGGTAGTCTTGGTAGGGATTTCATTTCACCCCAATTTTACAGATGCACAAATTTTTTTAAGGACCCTGGTGTGGTTCATTCGAAGTGTCAAACCAAAAAAACAAATTTTGTAGCTAACAAGATCCCGTTGTCACACATTCTTGGGCAAATAATATTACAAATATTGTTCTTGTAGGCCTAGCATGTAATTCAAACTAGGCTACTTGATGCATCTCCTGCTCAGCAAAACAAACTTACTTTACCTCTTACAGCTGTGTCATGCAAGTAATTGTTACAATATCTAGAGAAAAGCATTTTAAAAACTACAGTTGTAGCCTATTACATATGTGTACATTAAAGTTAGCTAGAAATTAATTTAGCTGTCAAATCAGACGGTGTATTGGTTAACTAATGCCATGTTGAGACAAAAGCTAGATCTTGCTTATTTTTTATTGTTTTTTCCTAAAAATATCTTAAAAGAAAAAAAAGAAAATCATACCTTTTTGTGAAAGATGAGGCCAAGAGAATTCAAACCAGCACTATTTTTTCTACTATAACTATAACTATAAAATGCAAATACTTTTACGCTGATCTGTATATAGTTTTTCCTTTTGTAATCTCATACAGTTCATGCCAGCATGCTCTATTTCTTTTAACGCCTTCACCAAGGTAGAAAAGGATAAAAAAACAATTTTATACATACAAATCTTAATTGATTCCGAAACATAAAAAGTTAAGACAATTCTAAGAAGTAGTATTTTCCTTTGAGATGAAAAGCTGATGCAAGCCCATTAAGATTAGCTTTTCAAAAACGAAATAGTGTATAAGTCCAGTCTGTGTTCAATTAAAAGATAAGAAAGTTTTTAAATCTGCTCTTTAATGCTTTTGTAACCTCACATACAGGTCATGCCAGCCATGCTATACGTGTGTCCCAGGGGGAGCCTGGTCTTTGTAATACCTGTCAAAGACGACAGCAGCATAGCTGGGCTCTACAAAGAGCACGTCTCCAGCCCATAATTCCCTGATAGCCCTGAGGCCTCGGCCCTTTCCTGGGGAGTCGAATACCTCCACATTATCCATGATGTGATCTCTCTCCAGTGGTATAAACTCAAATGCAGATAGAAAATCCTGAGCAAAAACAGATGAATGAGTCAATGAATAAATGAGGCAATTTTGTGTTCAACTCAAAGATCTGACCTCAGATGCTCAAAACCCCTGACCAAAAAATGAATGACTAATCAAATGAATGAATCAAGCACTACTTCTGTGTCTCAAACACAACCCTAACACCACCACCAACAACAAAAGAATCAACGAATGAATGAATTAATAAATAAATAAAGCACTTCTTCTGTGTCTCAAACCCTGACAAAAAAGAAATGACTAACCTAATAAATGAACGGAGCACTTGCCAATCCTGCTCTTCACTTTAAGTCCTTGATAAGCAAAAGAGCAACTGTGCATACTTACACCACCACCACACTCTAAAATAGACCACTATCTTGAGCCGTACCAATTGGGGCAATCAGAGGGAGGTCTGGGGTGACACATAATTACAAGACAACAGACTGAGATTACTGGTGGGACACACTATTAGAAAATAGCAGAAATATCTCAGCTTCTCTACTATTTTACACAACATTATTATCACTATTTCAGGAACTTTTTGGGTCGTTTCAGAATTGGAATGAGCCACTTTGGAGCCCCTAAAGTTATTTCTGTCTATCAGCTGGACCTGCCAATCATATAGTGGGGGGGCGGGGCCATTTGACAGCTGTAACCACCTGGCAATGTGTTGGGATGGTTCCCCCATCTTCTGGCACTTTCTCACTGTCCCTCTAAACTTCTCTTCCCTGCTCTGACTTTTCTTCCTTTAGTACCTACCTCTTTCTGAGCCTTTTTGTTGTTTATTAAACTAAACGTGATAGGAATTGGATAAAAGGAGCTCTCAGTAAAACACTTTTAAATAAAGCACACAGGCAAGAAATTACTATTCTATTACTGATTGGCCAATTGACCGTTTGACCATTAAAGCAACACAACAGCACTTTTCCTCCTCGGTCACCTTAGAGATTGGAAGTGGAATTGTCTTTCTTATGTGTCATTTGAACTACAGATTGGCGACCTGCTTTTGCAAACGTGCATAGGGTGGTTTTAACCCATGGAGGGCTGCAAAGCAAATTCAGGACCACTGAAATGATTTTGGAAATATTATTTTAAGGTTGAAAAAAACTACTTAGTGTTGCTTTACCAAACAATACAGAAATATTAAATTAAAAACTTGACTCAGAGACCAGTATTACAGTTTTTTCTGACTGCTTAAACACTAACAGTGATTGCTGTAGCACAATTTCTAAAACTACTAATTCTTATAGCAAAACCCCTCACTGAGTTCGCAAAACGAATAGCACAAACTCTGCTTTGCACTCAGTTTGTAATTTTGTAACTGCACAGCACTCTTTTCTGCAAAACTGTAAACACAACTCACTGCTTTACACACAACTTGCAAATAATCAACTACACACAACTACACACAACCATGGCTATTATTTAAACTATTTTGCCAACATTTTGGCCACACTGTCACATGTGAAAACTCCTTTATATAAATAATTCACTTTGCAATCAGCCTGAGCACTAGCAATACAGTAAGCCACAGGTAAGTTTTTGAGGTGGAGTACAATGTTGGAATAAAGAAGAGTGAGAGTTAGAGAGGAGCATGAGGATGTGGAGGTGAAAAAGCAAGAGGGAGAGGACAAGGAGGTGGTTAGAGGAAGAGAATGAGGAGGTGACAAAGTAAGAGGAGGACGAGGTAGGGAAGGGGAAGAAGAGTAAGAAGAGTAAGGAATAGAATTTTTTATGACCTCAGAGCTAATTTAGTGGACAGTGAAATGACCCTGAGGGAAGCTGGCCAAAGGGTTCAGCCTAACCTGAGCAGCTACAGTGTAGCAAGCATCATAAGGTATAAGGCTACAGTATCATTGGTACTGAATCTGGAAGTGCATACTCTAGGGTTGTGCATGGGCCTGCTGTGCTGCATTTGTTTTGTCTTTTCCAGAGAGTGATGGAGCTAAAGGCAGATGCCATAGGTCATGAGCTGATTCTTGTGGATGAGGCAGATTTCAGCCTCCCTATAATGAGGAACATTGTTGGACACCGTGCTAATCAATGTCGGACAACATGGTAACATAACTATGTGTGCAGCTAGAAGTCAAAATGGTGTTGTTCTCATTCTCTGCCTTGCGCTAGAAGGTCTATGACTATCATCCACATCAATGCATGGCCGAATTTTGTGGCTGGACCCAGAGAGACAACAAGATGTAGACTTCTTGTTTTTTTTTTTTTTTTCCTCTCAGTAAAATTACTTTGTGTTTTCTTGTGTTTTCCCTCGGAAAAAAAATGTTTGTATTACAGTTTTTCTGAATTGCTAAAGAACAAAAACCAATTGGCTGGCCCAATTGCCCAATTGCTTTAGCTACTTCTCACAACTGCTCACTCTTTTGTCAATACCTTAAACCATTTTAGGTAGTAAAACACAATTTGCAAAACTCACTGACTCCTCTTTGCAAAACTCTAAACACATTCTCATTGTCAAAACACACTTTGCAAAACTCATGCCTCCTCTTTGCAAAACTCTAAACACATTCTCATTGTCAAAACACACTTTGCAGTGTAGGACACATGTGATTCAAAATGTTGAACATTCTTCTCCCCATTTGATCATCAATAAAGCACACATGGCAGTAGCTAAGCACAATGAGTCAAAACTTTATTATTTCATTTCAAATGACCTGACACCACCAATGTAAGCCAATTGAGAGCCACAAGAAGGTTGCAGCTTGAAAATGGCTGACAATCAGAGACAAGAGAGTGAGGGACATAGCGAGGAAGATGAGGTAGAGGAAGAACAAGAGGAAGAGTGATTTTTTTCTCCTAACCAAAATTAGAGTCACCATTATAGATCACGTTCTCGTCCATGGGTTGACGGCGATCTATGAAATTTCTTAGAGGCCATGGCATTGGCCTGTGCCATAGGCCAGGAACAGTGTCCAGGATAGATATGACACGTCAGGGCATTCTTTCCCTGTTACCTGGCAAGGGACATCATTGCTTGTAATGTGGATGAGGTGCTGTGGCCTGACCAAACCCAAAGGCATGATATAGTAAAGCCCAGTGATCTCTTGTTTGCAGCACTGTATACAGCACTTGTAGTTTTCATTTGTACTGCATTCCCAAAATATATTTTTGTTTGAAGTATTTTGTGTTTACAGTTTTGAGAAAATGGGGCAAGGTTTTAAAAATTGAGTTTTAGCAATTGTGAAAAACTGTAATTTGTGTAAATGAACATCCATACTTGAAATTTGAATCCTTGTGTGTTGAGTTGGATCCCTGTGTGTGATTTCAAACTGAAAATATCTTGTGCACAGAGAAACCAAAAGCCAGATGTGTTTTTCATTGATACCATTAGTGTATAGTTGCTGCAGTGTGCTAATTACAGTTTTTCACAATTGCTAAAACTCAATTTCTGAAACATTACCTAATTTTCTCAAAACTGTAAGCACAAACTCCAATTGCCCACATGCATTTCCCTAAACTCCTGACTCTTGTTGCAAAAGCAAACAACTGCCTCACCAAATGTCCAACCACAAATGGGAGAAACCTCAAAAGACTCCAATTTTCATGGGCATTTCCACCAATGCTTTTCTTCAGTGTGAAGGTCCTTGGGATAGCATGGGGACGGCTACTCTTGTCTGTGCACTTGTAGGGAAATTTCAGAATCAACTCATTGAGCTTGTCAAGACTGAAATATTTCTTTGAAATTAACAGGCTGAGACAGTGTGCTAACTCAACTGGTACTATGCCTTCGAAGACATCATGAGCAAGATCTGGAGGGTACCCAGTACAGACATCAAAATGAGAAAGATGTGCAGAGAAAACACAGCCCCTTTTACAGTTTTTCACAATTGCTAAAACTCAATTTTTGAAACCTTGCCCCATTTTCTCAAAACTGTAAACACAAATTCCAATTGCTCACATGCATGTCCCAAAACTCCTGACTCTTGTTGCAAAAGCTACTACACCCCTCAAAACAGTTTTATGTGTGCTCAAAACCGAACTCTATCCTCAAAACATTAACACAATTGTGAAAATGAAATTACAATGAAGCAGTTAGTAAACACTACACCAAAAAATGAAAAGCACAACGTTCAGATGTGTATAATAGCATAAGTTGTTTTTTATAGGCCTGAAAATGCATTTTAAACTGAAAAATAGCACAATTCGGATGCATATGTATTGTACATAGACTAAAATTAAGTGGTAATATTAGATTACTTGCTAAAATATTTCGAACAAAAATATATTTTGGGAATGCCGTACAAATGAAAACTACAAGTGCTGTATACAGTGCTGCAAACAAGAGATCACTGGGCTTTACTATATCATGCCTTTGGGTTTGGTCAGGCCACAGCACCTCATCCACATTACAAGAAATGATGTCCCTTGCCAGGTAACAGGGAAAGAATGCCCTGACATCATGTCATGTCTATCCTGGACACTGTTCCTGGCCTATGGCACAGGCCAATTCCATGGCCTCTAAGAAATTTCATAGATCCATAGAGCCATCAACCCATGGACAAGAATGTGATCTATAATGGTGACTCTAATTTGGTTAGCAGAAAAAAATCACTCTTCCTATTGTTCTTCCTCTACCTCCTCTTCCTCGCTATCTCCCTCCCTCTCTTGTCTCTGATTGGTAGCCATTTTCAAGCTGCAACCTTCTTGTGGCTCTCAATTGGCTTACATTGGTGGTGTCAGGTCATTTGAAATGAAATAATAAAGTTTTGACTCATTGTGCTTAGCTACTGCCATGTGTGCTTTATTGATGATCAAATTGGGAGAAGAATGTTCAACATTTTGAATCACATGTGTCCTACACTGCAAAGTGTGTTTTGACAATGAGAATGTGTTTAGAGTTTTGCAAAGAGGAGGCATGAGTTTTGCAAAGTGTTTTTTGACAATGAGAATGTGTTTAGAGTTTTGCAAAGAGGAGTCAGTGAGTTTTGCAAATTGTGTTTTACTACATAAAATGGTTTAAGGTATTGACAAAAGAGTGAGCAGTTGTGAGAAGTAGCTAAAGCAATTGGGCAATTGGGCCAGCCAATTGGTTTTTGTGCTTTAGCAATTCAGAAAAACTGTAACACCGTAACATGGATTTCCACTGTCCTGTGCGGACTTCACATGCGTCTCGTGTGTTACTTTGCTTCGAAGAGTAAATGCACCTGAACTCACTTCTTTCTCCTGAATTTCTGACTTGTGTGCCACACAAAACCGGCAAATGTATTCACCTGAAAAACTCTCAATAAATCCAGCAATACCGTGTGCTCCCAAATTGTCCGCTATGATGCACTGAATTGTACCCTTAATAAACTCTCCAAGACAGTGGCGGTTCTATAGTGTTTTACGCCCCGGGCGAGACCACCTCTCAGCCCCCCCGAGGCAGAGAGACGCGCTGCTTCTGTGTATGGCACCTTCTCAGCAAGAAGGGCGCCTGCAGTTCAGTAGTTCACCAGGGGGGTGCCAATGTGCCAATTCACAGCTGGGTTTTTCAGATCCATGGAGGTTTAAATTTCCAGACAAAAATTCATTCTTATTCTAGAATAGACTTCTTTCTCTTAGATAATAGATTACTTTCTAATATCTGCTCATGTGATTACCATAGTATTATTATTTCAGATCATGCTCCCACTTCTTTAGATATACACTTTCCTACTTTCAGACGCCCTTTAAAACCATGGAGATTTAGCTCTAATATACTAACTTTGACCTCTTTGTGGAGTCTATAACAGCCACCTCTCAAGTATTTTTTACAATTAATGACACTCCAGATGTGTCAAGGGGTACTTTATGGGAAACCTACAAGGCCTACCTGAGAGGTCATGTAATTTCATACACAGCTTACCTTAAAAAACTGAAGGTGCAAAGACAGTCAAGAGTTGGCACAAATGATCCTGGAAGTTGATAATAATTATTCTACAACATTCTTTGAATCAGGGGACAAAGCTGGCAAACTCCTTGCCCAGCAATCCAGAGCTGCTGCTGCCTCTAGGTTAATTTCAAGCATAAAATCACCATCAGGTGTCACCCTTACTGACCCTAAAAGTATAAATGAAACATTTGCAAAATTTTATTCTGATCTATATGCATCTGATTATTCTCAGTTTAATACCTCCAATATACTCAATAATATAGTATTTCCCACGATAGAAGAGGAGTGGGTACAAAGTCTAGCTAGTCCAACATCTCCAACTGAGGTTGCAAGTGCTATTAAAGCTTTACAAAGTGGTAAGTCACCGGGTCCTGACAGTAGAATTTTATAAAGCATTTTCCCCAATTCTTTCCAAGATCTTAAGTGATGTATATAATGAAGCATTGTCTGCTGGACGACTACCCCCAACTTTGAATAATGCTACCATTTCTCTTTTATTAAATATGGATAAGGATCCATTACTTTGTAGTAGTTACAGACCCATATCTCTATTAAATCTTGATTACAAGATTCTTGCTAAACTTTTATCCCTTTGTCTCCAACAGATTTTACCAAATATTATCTCAACCGATCAAGCAGGCTTTATGTTAGGTAGACACTCATTTCACAATACCAGAAGGCTCTTCAATATACTCAACACTCCCAGCTCCAGCATCCCAGAGGTCGTGGTGTCACTGGACGCTGAAAAAGCTTTTGATAGGGTAGAATGGGACTTCCTGTTTGCGGTAATGGATAGATTTGGGTTAGGCTCTGGCTTCATTTCATGGGTCAAATTGTTATACTCATCCCCAGTGGCATCTGTACAAACAAATACATTCTCACCTCCTTTTCATCTTCATTGTGGCACAAGACAGGGATGTCCACTATCTCCTTTATTGTTTGCCATGGCTATTGAACCGTTAGCAATCTGGTTGAGATCTGAACCAGGATTTCAAGGTATCCTTCGCCACAACACTGAACACAAACTATCTTTATATGCCGACGACTTACTTCTTTATGTGTCATACCCATCCACATCACTCCCAGTTACTTTAGACATCTTAAAACAGTTTGGTCAACTTTCTGGCTACAAACTTAATTTTGGAAAAAGTGAACTATTCGCATGAAACAAGTTGGTTGAGGTTCTCCCAGGTAGTGTAGCTCCTTTTAGAAGGGCAGACAACAGAGGAGGACCAGTGGGCCAATATTCTAAGAATAGTACACAACTCCTCTATCTGTGCATGGCATGGTCTAATCCAGTGCAAATTGATACATAGGATTTACTATACAAATCATAGATTGTCAAAATTTTACCCTAATGTTGCAGACGCCTGTAATAGATGCAACCAGTCTCCTGCCAACCTCATGCATATGTTTTGGTTATGCCCTAAGTTGAAGAATTTTTGGTCTGAAATATTTAAAACTCTCCATAGAGCCTATGATGTTGGGGATGATCCCCATCCTCTTCCAGCTCTCTTTGTCATTCTTCAAACTAAATCTTTTTCCAGTAAAGCTCAACACTGTACGGCTTTTTGTACTTTACTGGCAAGGCGTTTAATTTTGCTTAACTGGAAACAGGCTGTACCCCCTTCATACAGCCGATGGGTCAAGAAAGTTTAGTTCAATTTGAAGTTGGAGAGGCTGAGATTTTCCCTTGGAGGTTCACTGAGTAAATTTGAAATGACTTGGGAGCCCCTGCTGTCTATCGTGGACACCTTGGACACTGAACCGGAAGAGTTCCCTTCCTTTTTGCTTTACGCTCGATTTCTTTTTCTCACTTTTATCTCTCTTGTATTTTCCTTTCTTTTCCTGTCCTCTTGTATTTGTTTTTGAATTATTGTCAGTCATACACTGCATTTAAGAACATGGGGGTGTTGGGGATATGTGTGTGGGAGGGGCGGGTGTGTGTATAACAATTGTAAAACAAGTGAGCTTTTTTGTGTGTGTGTTGGGTTCACCCCATCCTTTTTGAGTATTTGTGTTGTTATTGCTCAATAAATAAAATTATATATATATATATATATATATATATATATATATAGAATATCTACAAACGCACAGCTTTAAGACTGCACCAAGTTTGGGTTTCATACGTCTTCAAACATTTGCTCCTCGTTTCGAAGAGGTCAGTGGTAAGCTAATGTTTATCAAAACACTGTTGGCTTACTACTCAGAAAGCAGTATTTCACTGTCTAACTTTGATGTGTATAACACGAGGGTGAAAATATGTCGTAGAGTTTACCCCTAAAGATTTCATTTTGAACCTAACTTGAACTAAAGGATAACAGATTGAAAGTAGTTACACCAACTAATGTAGGATTATTATAATGAAGGTAGCCTGCTTAGCATTTTTGCTAGTTCACATATGTCCCAGATAGCAAGCATACGTTGGCCCTACGTTGGCGTTACGTAGTGCATTTCGTTGGCCCGACGGTGTGAACCAACCAACGCTGGGCCAACGACATTTTGACCGCTGGGGACACGTTGGCCCACCGTTGGCAAAGCGACGTACGAGCGTCATTTCGGCCGTAGGGCCACCGTTCTGCCAACGTGGATTTTTTCCCCCGATTGGCACCTTTGTTGGCTTATAGCCGATTGCCAACTGAAGGTAGCAATTTAAGTGTTATTTCAATTTAAATTTAAACGATATCCTTTACAAACTTTCCCAAATTTGTTTAATTTTCTAGACTAATGAGCTGACTTGAAAGAAATGTATAAACATCATGTGACATTGCACTGTAACTATTTATTAAATAATTTAAATGATTAAAATAAAAAAGAAAAATATATTAAGAAAATAGTCTTCCGTCATCCCAGTCTGCTGCTGATGCTGCTTAGAACTTCCGTCCTCGTCGCTGCTGGTGGTGTCCACATCTGGTGGCTGCGCAACGGTCGGTTAGAAGTGATATATAGAAGATCATCGTTAAGCTTACAAATTGGTGAACACAGGTAATGTTTGGCTTTCATGGTTTCCATATCAAACTTTGTGCCTATCGTCATCATATAAATGTTTTGATTTCTGAAATTGGCTACAATCGTAACTCGACTAGTGGCTAGCTAGCTCTAGTTGTTAGCGATATATTAAGCCGCCTTCTACCTGACATTCCATATATGGATGAAAAGGTAGTGCCAGGCCGCCTGAAGACCCGCCCCTACAGGCTAGGCCAGCTCCCGCAAATTACGTAGCGGAGAACTTCTTTCACAGAGAAAGCGGGGCGAAAGCGGTAAATTTCGCTTGCATGTATTTTGGGCGATACACTTGACCGATGTTGACCAGACTGAACTCATCTATTTTGCTGGTAAGTACCGAAATCCATTATTATTTTCAGTACATGAGTAAATTTAATAATCATGCAGATCGTTTGCTACTATTCAGTGTAATGTAGTGAAAGAGCAGTTTTTAGTCATCAGTTATAGTTGCTAAATTATTGTAGGCTATTAGCGTAAGTTAGCAATGCATAGCAACCATGTCGTTTATGACTGCTCTGACTACCAAAGATTTCAAAACCTCCCTCAATACTCTGTCACTACTGCTTCAAACTGATACTATGGTTTTCTTATGATTTTGGTCGTTAACGTTGCCCATTTGCACACGATTTAATAAGAGAGGTCTTAACTATAGTGCATGCTTTGTGGCATTCGGTAACGTGCTCATGATATCTTGACATGGAATTTGTTCTGTTGTCGTGTGATTGAAACCTTTCGACTAACCAGCCCGTTTCATCCGTCTTTTTCATGTATAAATCTGTAGTGGTTATTTTCAGCTGTTGATGTAGTCCTGCTAATTTATTCGGTGTACATTGTGGACTTTATAAATGAAGGTGTGCATGTCGGTGCTCTCACATTTTCTTATCAAGACCTGTCGTAGCTTGAATGCATATAATGTTCAAATGTACATAAAATGGTTTCTGAGGCCATTTCAAAGCGACTGAAGACAATCCAACATAGTGGAAGACAACTACATATTACTTATGTAGTACATAGTTTCATATAGCAAATGTTCAAATGTGACATAATAATAAAACCTTAAGAAAATATACAAATATCGCCGTACCTCACGTTTTAAAAACTTGAACAGCTAATAGTTATGACCATCTAATTCGTTGAATGTATGTTAATATTGTCTTTTCTCATTTTTGCTTTTACAGCTCCAACTTCATAAATTCTGGGGCACAGCTAGGTTGGAAGAGGGGAAGAGGCTGCAAGGAGGTCCCTGGCCACCAACTTGGGACTTCATGCCCAGATGAGGTGATTTGGCCTGGGTGGACTAAAATGGTGTGACATCCTCTTGTTTTTCTCCCAGGCCCTACAAGAAGAAACCGTCCTATATGTCCTGCTCATCCACTGCAGCGGGAATGACCTTGGACAAGTGATCATCTTGTTGCTTGAAGCAGGGCTTGTGTGATCTGTAATGGCTAGCTTTGTCTTGGGGATATCAGTACTAATGATTTTGAATTCTTTATGCTAAAATCCCACTTTGAATGTACAGGAACTTGTAATATTTTGCCTGGTGAATGAATGTCAAACTCGTGATAACTTTAAATATAAGGACAGCACATGTCTGAAACTGCTTCAACAAACAACATTTTCTACCACAAATCTGTTATTGATTTTGATTTGCACTGAAGTCACACTTGAAATGTATATGGAATTTGTAATATATTTATTAAACCAAGAATGAATCAAATCAAAATGTCTTATTTCAACAATTACTATTAATATATGACATATGACTTAATGTCATTGTAAACAAAAGCAGTGCATTAAACATACACTGCAGTCAATGAGCAAAGTGAAAAAAAAAAAACAGTATATGGCATGTAAAGCAGGATGAATAAGTATCGAACGTGTCAACCTTTTTTTCAGTAGCATATTTTTCCTTTTTTTTTGGAATATTGACAAGACATTTTGACTAGACAATACATTGATATTTACCCATACATGTAAAGAAATCAGAACATTTAAGTGAATAAATAAAGTTATGTGTAATACAGTAAAGTGGCAGGTTGCAAATGCAGCAAGAAAAGCAGTAAGCAAAAGTGATGCACAAAAACATCAAGATAGGAGCAAAGGGCATCTGTGGCCTAATGGAGTCGAGAATAAATGGGCATTGTGTCCTCTACTGTAAGTTGTGTTGAATAAAAGCATGTGCTAATTGTAATGTAATTGTATGTCACTACCATAGTTTCCAAAACACTGTATAAAATAAATGTTTAAAGCATATTTAAAGTTTCCCAGACATTTGGAGGAGAAATAATAAGATATAGATATTAAATATTTGCAACAAAAAGGTTGGTACTGTCCCTGGCATCCGTGGTGATGTCTCGAAGTGCTGACAGCAAAGATGAGAGCTCTGGTGTGGAGTCCAGCTCTGTCTCAAGTTAACCATCCATCCCTTTGTCCAGCCTGTCTGAGTCACCTAAAGGAAAACTGATGAGATGTTTGAAATGTTAATTTACAATACTATTCAAAATGTAATGTGTAAGGCCAGGTTGCCCATTCTTACGTGAATGTAGGCTTGCACTTTTTTTTTTAAATCTTTTTCTTACGTAATTCTAAGCGGAGTCAAGTTTTAGCTACTCAATAAACTTTACAAGCAAGGGTGCTTTAAAGTGTCTCTCTCTCGTATTAACACAGTCTATGTTTTTAACACACGTACTTCCTCTTAAGTTTAGCACAGATGAAGAACTGAGTCAGTGGACATAATTTGACGGTATTGTCACATATGTCAACTTCATTACTAGCTGACGAACCTTAGCAGGCTGTAACGTAGCTTGCGTTAGCTGTGCGAGCTAAGACTGTATTGAACTTCAAAGACGGCCGAGACAAAACTCAAATCAAACTCTCCTTCAATGCTATTCTACTGACTTTGTACTATAGTCATTCTACTGACCGATTATAGCTGTCAAATAAGCTTGATAATGGCAGATTGAGTAATATTATGTTGCAGTAGAGTCATTCGGGAGCAAGTTTGACACCAGGGTTAACATGCTAACATTTCTGAGGTGATTTCAGGCTACGGGGCTAACAGCGATGCTACATATTAGTAATGATGGCAGATAAACAGTAGTGTAATGTCACTTACCATAAAAATGTAAAGAAACATTCTTTGGTGGTCCTTTAGAACAATTAACAGCAACGTCAGACATCCTGGATGTAACATATTATTGAATATGCTGGAAATGATATAGTCGTGAAATATCCGATGACAGCCGAAGAGTCGACAGAGTTCTCAGGCTGAGAATCTCAGCCTCACGTCAGCAGCGGTGGCCGGCTGCTGTCAATCAAACGGACCACGCCCCTAATTATTCATAAAATTAAAACTTAACTGTGCTTAAAGCAAATGGATTCTAAAAAAATTCACCCCCCTCAGAGTTGTCATGGACCCCCAAACTATCGAAAGACACTAAAACCATTTTTTGAACCAGGCTGTAGATATGTTTATTTTAGCTGTGAAAATGGACCTTTTAACATGGGAGTCTATGGGAAATTGCTCTGTTTTGGAGCCAGCCCCCAAAGGACAAAATAGGTACTGCAGCCTTACAACGTTTACTTCCGGCTTCATTTTTCAGCCTGGAACGTTGCCGCTTGGTATTATCGCGCGTGCTAGTAGTAGATGTTATTTGTATTTTCTCGCGTGCTAATCTCAGCACTGTAGGTAGGTAGCTAAATAACAGATCAACTATCTTAGTCTGATAGTGAAATGATAATGTGCAGATCTATACAGTTATACAGATGGTGTGCAGATAGCAGTGGCATAAGGTGCAAAAAGGTTACAGTGAATATTTATAATATTAGCTCTGTTTTGGTGCATCTATGGTATATCCTCATTTCCTTAAAATGCTTGTGATTTATCTCTCCCTCTGCCCCTCCTCCCCAGACCCTTTCACCCCTCCACCCATACCCTTTTTTTACCCATACCCAGACTTACCTGATCCTTGGTCCAAATCTGAAGTTGGATTTCATGTGAAGAGCAGTACCGGAAGGCAATTATAAATGGTGCTGTATTGGAGTCCATGACGACGAATCGTTACCGTGTCAGAGGCACGCATAGTAAGTTTTTGCAAGCAGAACTGTTTATCTTTTAGATTTTAGCATTTTTGGTAATTGCTTGTGATTTATCTCTCCCTCTGCCCCTCTACCCACACCTTTTTTGTTACCCATACCATCCTTTTATTCTATGTTGTGTACGGTGTCTGTGTTACTCAGACAGGATCTTAAACGAATTGGGATACTATGCCTACATTCCAGCACAAGAGGACTGTCACCCTCTCTGTGATGATCACTGCTGTCTTACAAAACCTTTGTCTGTTCTGACTGCAGCGTCTGTGTGTGTGCGTGAGTGCACGTCTGACTGTTGATGAGCATGCATTAACATTAATCTATCTTCTTATTCCATGTTGTGTACTGTGTTACTCAGGTGGGGTCTTCATAACATGGTGATGAAGACATGGATTTCCCCCCGTCTCATCTGGCTCAGCTGTTCGCATCACATTGTATATCGTTTCTTTCTACTTTTTCTGTTGAGTTTCTGTACATAGTTTCCAATCTTCTTTTTCTCTTCAGTCAGTGTTACAATGCTAGAAAGTTTGTAAAGCCAAAGCGGAGAAAAGTAGATTATTCTGTCTCACCCATGTCTAGATGAATTCCAAAATACCACCCCAAGTCACATCTGGTTCATCTCATGCCAGGATATTATTTGCAATGCATAAACTCAGACACATTTGCAAACTGCAGTAAATGTACACTATATTGCCAAAAGTATTTGCTCACCTGCCATGACTCACATGAACTTTAGTGCCATCACATTCCTAACTCGTAGGGTTCAATATGATGCCGGACACCTTTTGCAGCTATTACAACTTCAACTCTTCTGTGAAGGCTGTCCACAAGGTTGGGGAGTGTCATTATAGGAATTTTGACTATTTTTCCAATGACCTCACCATTGCGCATTTGGAAAAATGGTCACATTTCTTATAAAGACACTCCCCAACCTTGTGGATAGCCTTATCTGGAAAAGATGGACCGGCATCATATTGAACCCTGTGGGCTAGGTGAGTCAAGGCAGGTGAGCAAATATAGTGTATGTGTGTACACACACAGTAATTGTACTTGACTTAATCTGCCAACCAGACCAGCAGTGTTCTTTTTACCTGATTCTCATCTCATGTTATTATGTGTGCTCTGTTACACCATGTCCCCACCACATCACCAGCATGGAAGTGGAATGAGTCTCCATCTTCAAATTGTGGCAGACCAACATCTCTGAACCTGTCAGGCTCAACCAACTCCTCCAACATCCTGACCTCCACAGCAGCACCTGTTCACTGCACTCAATTTCAGGTTTGTAGCCATCTGCTTTACTCATAGCTGTACAACTTTTGTTTAATCATAATCTCTACAATAACATCACTGCAATAGCATCAACAGCTATTGTCCTCATATAATTCAGCAGTCTGTGTAATAATATTAGCCCTTCTGTATAGTAATATAAGATAATAATATAATATATAGTAATATAAGGCCGAAGACTCATTTCAACTCACAGCCTATTTTCCAAACGTCCCAACAAAACAGTGCGGTATCAAAGCATGCAAAGGAAACAAATAGTAAATCTAAAAGAATTGTGGTCTTCATTCAGGTTGTAGCATTATGTCAACAGAACAATATCATAGTTTGCTAACTAAAATGCCATTCAGTCGATAAGCCACCTTTCTATTCTGCATTTTGTCTGACATTGTCATTCATTTTATTCTTTGTTGTATCTTGTGTCTATTTCACAGGTGCCCCCTGCTTCAAATAAAGAGTGCGACCTCCTGGACCTGAGAGAAGACCTTGATTTACCTCACCTTGTGTTCTTGAATGATATCTGCTTGTCCGAATAGGTCAAATGTATAGTCTAAGAATAAAGTACATCAGATGATGTTTTTGTTCTTGCTTCATGAGTGCTTAGCATCAGATATAGCATGAAATTACACAGTAATGACAAAGGGGGAATGTTCGATTTCAGTGTTTTGTTAAAATGTAAAGAAATTGAACAGCTTGCAACTTTGCTTTGAACCCATTAACTTCAGCTACACTCTTGCTGGGGTGATTTCTGTTCTACTGTAGCAGGAATGAATTGTGTATCAAATGGTGTTTGGGTCCCTGCATCCAGTGAGCTCAGCATACAGATATATTATGAAATCATACATTAAAGAATAACTTTAAGTAAATTTAATGACAAAGGGGCAATGTTCTATTCAACAGCATAATTCAGATAATGTGTCTTCCCATCTTTCCCATGGCGGGGAACATTTATGACAAAAAAAAAAAAAACCTCAGCAACAACTGAAATGAACTGATGTAGGCCTACCTATTAGATTTCTATAGGCCTATTTAAGATTATCAAGCTGTGTTTACATGCACCATTGCGTGCATTACAATATGGTAGGCTTCTGCTCTATATTCAACTTATCCTAGCCAGGTTTTGTGTTTCT
Source organism: Setipinna tenuifilis (assembly GCA_030347295.1). Classification (NCBI taxonomy): domain Eukaryota; kingdom Metazoa; phylum Chordata; class Actinopteri; order Clupeiformes; family Engraulidae; genus Setipinna; species Setipinna tenuifilis. The sequence goes on along the minus strand of CM059271.1, from coordinate 1,335,641 downwards.
GCCTCACAGCAAAAAAAAAAAAACTGTTCATAGTGGGCATGTGTACTGTGAATGCTTAATTTCTATACATTTTAACTAAGCACTGTGAAATGGCTTTTTTTCATGGACTTCCAACGCCAAACCACTGGGGGGCCATCGTTGCCCCGACATTAAGCTTTGATGTTGGGCCAACGTTGGCCGGACAGTGGCTTGACGTTGGAAGTCCATGGATGCAAAAACATTAAAATTTACTTAATAGTAAAGGGAAAATGTTAAATCTCACAGTATTTCGTTAAAATGTATAGAAATTGAACAACCAGCGACTTTCTTTTGAACTCTTTAACTGGTTGTTTTTTGAGATCGGCTTTCCAACCATACGCCAACGCTCGCTGCTGCAGCACTGAAGTTGGCATGAGCGCGGCCCAGCGTTGAAATTCCAACGCCAACCTTTCCAACCAATCGCCAACCGATGCCGCAGTTGGGCCAATGTATGCTTGCTATCTGGGGTGATTGTACAATCGATAATGCAGTATTAAAAAGGTCTGCGAATAAAAGAAAATAGGCCATTCCCCACCTTCGCAAGTGGGATATTTTTAAGCCCCACCTGTTCCTAGTGTCCCAGCAAAATAACATTCGCCACGGTTTTACAGACCGATTTCATGTAATATTTTCTGTTTCCTGCCCAGGATCTGATTCGATTGTCTTACTTTTGATGTAGGTCTATTGATAAATTTGCTTGCTCATGGCTGTTTGGTCTTGTATGCACTCTCTATGTCAATGAAAAAGAGCTTTACTTATGTCTCTTTTCATTCTTTTGTATATAAGTTATACTCGCTAAATTTTGTCCATTCATTCGTAGTTAATATCTCTTTCCAGGTGTCCCAGAACTTCCAAATTAGCGTCTGACACATGGTTGTGATCAAGAGAGGTCAGAAGGGCAAGATCCTCAGGCTGAAAGCATGCATTAACCACAGGTCAGTAGCCAGTAGTCTGACTCTAAGCTGTTTCTGACTCATCTCACAACATCTGTACTCACAAAGCACATTCGAAGGAAGCACTGTCTTACACAGCCCTGTTTTTGTAAAATGCAAATCAGTTGAACAGAAGTACGAGATAATAAGACAATACTTTAACAGACTTTAACAGTTTGCACAAAAATAGTCTTGCACCACCCTTCTGATGGTCAGACTACTACTAAAATGGTTTAGCCTGGTGAACTACATGAGGCGCATTTGACTTGATGTAAACGTGTGCATGCGTTTTCCGGCGTTTGCGTTTGGAGTCAGTGATGCATTGTGGGATGAAAATGTTGCATGATGGTTAGAAATTGTCAGACTTGCCAGAAAGGTGTGAGGATGTCACAAAAATGCGACAAGGTCATATGACCTAAAAACTCGCGGGAGTAAGACCCATGTAGACAAATCAGCAGTGTCGTTAGTCCATCGTTCAAACCAACAAAGTTGCTAAGGAAGTTAGCAACAACGGTTTTGGGAAACGCACCCCAGGTCTGGCTGTAATTGTACACCGACAGTCCTAAATCCAAAAAAAGACAGCAATCCACAGCAAGCCAAAGTAACAAATGAACGTGCACACCAAACCATCACCACAACACATGATAAAAATCCACCACCACAAAAGCTTACCCAAAAAGAGCACTGCAAAGCAAAATGATGACACCCACAGCAAACCGGACTCAAATAAAAAATAAATCAACTGCTTGGTCACAATCACTGCAGCCATACAACAGGACATGATGTTTGACATATACATTAGCGTTGCTTTCTCCATATAAAGCATATAACCTTATATAATTATAGCAATAGTCTAGTAATGATAATATACCTACAAAATATAATAATAATAATAAAAATAATAATAATAATGTGGGCCTAACAATAATAGCTTAACCTAGGGCTATCTATCTATCTGTCTGTCTGGTTGAGAACCACTTATATCTATCTATGCAAGGTTACCTTGTTCAATTTAGCGTACACCAAGGGGCTCAGCATTTAACGATACCAACCCAAGACTTATCAAAGGACCGTCTGGAGGCGATCTTTAAGGTAAGTCTTTGAATGAATTTAGTAACATGATGATTTTTTAATTTGTGAATGGAAATGCTGGCAAGTAGTGCTACATAACCCCTGTACAAGGGTTCTCCAGGGTGCTAACTAAAGCTCTTGATATTTTTATTTATTTAGCTGGTGGTTTTATCCAAGGCGACTTACATGTTTTATTTGCTTCATGTCAATGGAACCTCAACCAGACCCTCTGTATAAAATGAAAGGAAATTTCTATAGAGTGGTAATAAGTCTTGATGAGGGCTGCCACACCAACGCGATGCCTTACCCTGTGGACAGCACTTAAATGGGAAATAGAAAATGACTGAAACTGGCCTCACATGTTGTCAAAAGGGTATGGCCTTTATAGGCTAGATAGATGTCTAATGCTATCTGTCAAACACATTGGTGGCCACATGAGTGTTTGGGTGACCATCTGTTTTAAAGTCAAAGTTAAAGTCAACTTTATTGTCAGTTTCTTCATATGCACAAGTCATATAAGGAAATTGAAATTTCGTTTCTCTTTATCCCATGCAAAGACATGGACACATAGACTTATAGACATAGACATAGACAAGTAAGAGTAATAATAATAATAAGTGATGAAGTTATAAATAACAATTTTAGCTATATTTGATATAAGTAATGAAACTTAATAATGCATGTTTTATATTTTAGACCTATAGTTTTGGAAAACAGCTAGCAGGTAACTATGCCATAAAGACCCAGGACCTAGCCAAAGCCAAGACCACAAGATTGGGGACACCAACAGGGAGACACCAACAAGGAGAGGTATTGTATTTAGTTGATATTTCGTTCTGATGTGACATTTCATGGTATTACTCAACTCTTATCCTTGTTTTGCAAGTTTTTGCTTAAAGATTGTAAAAGAAAGTTCAAAACTAAATTGTGTTCTGACTGATAAAGGTAAGCTATAAAGGTACTTGGGTTTATTTTTGGATTAATTTGTGTTCCCTGTGAGGTTAGGTTCAGCGGTTGGGCTACTGTTCAGATTATCTTGTATGAAATGTATCCCATTTAATGTTGATTACTTTAAGAAATCTCAAGTTACAGGGCAATAGATTGATGTCAGTTTGTTAATTGTCTAAAATGTTAATAATCATATTCAATTTTTGCATCTTGGAATTTGTCTTGCTTATACACTCAAACCAACACACACACTCACACACACATCATTGGCACATACTTTGCCCATACTGTTCTGGTCTTCGGCATCCATTAATCATTTCCACATAGTGATTGATTGAATTTGTACTCATATTGCTTTTAATAACAATGATCATGTCATAACTTTCAGGATAGACCAAGAAAATGTGTTGAATGGCTTTCTAGAAGTTGGACTGGAAATAAAAAAACCCTGACTAATAATTTTCTGAACATCTTCAGAAAAAGTCTAATGAGCAGTCCATCAAGCTTTGATGCTTGCCTACACCTTACATACCTAGACTGATGTTATAAATCTGTGTGTGTGTGAGCTGTGATGCGGTACACACATTATAAAGACATGCCCAATAAACAGTGCCCTCTGTGTGTGTTTTTTTTCTCTTTTCTTCTTTATCTTAAAGCACCATAAATGTATAGTTTATTGATTATTGTTCTATTAGTGTTTAATGTCAAACATATCATAAATGTGCCTCATGGCATGCCCACAAATGTAATGCTACCTTTTTTGTTTGAAAAGACATTTACAATATACGCTTCAGGTATGTTCATTCACGTTTCTTTGGGAGCGGGGCAGGTTATGGGAAAATAGTAATTTATTTAAATATAGAAAAATTCAGTAAATGGAAGAAAAGCAAGAATGTGATGCAAAATGTGTCTAGGGGTATAAGCAAACAAAAAGGCAAAACGTGTGGCAGCAGAGTTCTGGCAGATGGTAGGGATGGCCTTCTGCAACAGACCAATATCCCCAGAGTGCTAAGCAGGAGACCCAAGAGCCAGAAGAGAGCCAGCTTTCTTATGCAGGTGCCAGTACGAAGCCACACCTGTACCCCAGGATCCACACTGGCACGCTGCACCCTGCTGGACAAACATATGTAGTACAAAATGCCAAATTCTTCAACAACCTCAGTAGGGTCACAACAACACAATCTAACTTTTCATATCTATCTAAAGACCTTGTGCTTAAACTCTGTCTTGGGATACTGTGTTGTATACAGTATCTCACAAAAGTGAGCACAGCCCTTACATTTCACCAAAGGCATGCATGACATCTTTTGAAGGGAAATTACTACAGAAATAAAACTTGGATATGTTTTAGAGTAGTCGGTGTACAGCTTGTGTGGCATTAAAGATTTACTCTGAAAAGTATATACACACATTTATATGCTTGCCTTGTATATTGTAAGCTATTGTAAATAATCAGTGTTGTGCCAAGAACGAACATTTGAATCTCAATCTAATGTAATCGACAGTTAAATGTTAATTACTACTCAAACATTATTTACTTATTCATATACCAAAATTGTGGAAGATGAAAGACACTCAAATCGATGTGCTCACAAAAGAAAAACTTAGTAACTGAGTGTTTGCTGAAAAACTGCCCTAGACGACATCCCTAAAGCCTTGCATCACCATAGGCCTACGTTTTTCTCAATCGCTTTACCCAGCACCAGCTCAAACTGTACTGTCCTTATTAATGTCTCTTCATGTGGCTGGCACTAAAATTCATGTCGTGTTTATCGTCAACTCATCTGGATCTTGGTAAAATGCAAAGACAACGTGGCACAGATGGCTAGACACTGATTAGTTAGATATTGCTTGCTAACTATATGCCCCACAAACGGTTTAATATCTAACATATTATGACAATCTTTGCGTGGTGATATCGGAAAGGCTTAAGTAGATGATACATTTTGAGGTGAACTAAGTTAATGGTTAGCTAACGTTAGCTACCTTATATGAACAGTTTACTTACCGGTAAAACTGCATAGGATCTTCCCACTGAAGGTCTTCTGGTAGTACAACCAACAGCACAACAGCATATGATTGTTCATATGGGTATGTTCATAACAGTATATTATAAAACAACTAAGAAAATAAGTTGGACAAGCTGCCTGAAGAACTCCACTGCAGCTGTCAAGGTCAGGCTAATGACAGCTAACGTGATAGGTAGGGTGGCGGTGCAGCCTCTCTCTAGCAGCTGTCAATCCTAGGTGTTGATCAAACCCATCCACTTTGGCCATTGGACATTGGAAACATTGGAATAACATTCTAAAAATAATATTCTAGGTGAAAAAAATCCTTGTTTTTTGTGAAGGACTCTAAAAACTATGTTTTGAATATCATGGGTTATAGGGAGAAAAGTGACACAGAAAATGTGCAATTTTCCCATAGAGATATATGGGAATGGGCGGGGTTAAGAGTTGTACTGAAACCGGCCACCAGGGGGCGAGTACACTTCCGATTGCTTCATTTTTGACAGTTAGTGAATTCTCCATTCATATATACAGTCAATGTCATATAACAGTCACGATCTAGAATGTGACCATAGACAGTAGAAGAAATGGACTGGAGTGATGGCGTCATTTAGTAGATGCTCATTCACAAATCAGACGACATACGATAATTTTCTTAATAAATATATTTTTACCATCATCATCAGTACAATCACGTTAACTTAAGTGCAGGGCTAATATTGTACTTCAGGACTTGATTCTTTCTCTACTAACTTTGTTTCCAGGCAATCTAACAAGTTAGCATGTTGAGGTAGCTAGCTAGTTAGCATATACATACAAGGCTGGTGTTTAGCTTAGCTTAGCCATCTTTCGTTGGGCTTCACTTGCATCGAATGGTAAAGATCCATAACGAGATAACGACCCCTCTTACAAAACAATACAAACTCAATGCTACCTTTGTGGGAAATGTTACTGGAAATGTTTCCCCGACATGAACAGAAAACTACACAGGCATGAGTATGGCTATGGCTTGTTATTCAAACAGTACGGTAAATTTTCTCCTGTGTGACAGAAAGTTACTAACTGTCGCTTAGTTTGTGATGTAATTTTTAGCACGATTTCAGAAAAACTTTTCTTACGAGACAATGACATGACAGATTTCTGATCGAGGCAAATATGTTTTGCAGTGGTTTCTCCAGTGTCCAACAATGCCAACATCAAGGTATGACGGACCTATGTAAAGTTATTTCATGTCAAAGTGACGCTAAAATGAATGGAAGTCTATGGAATGCTAAAGGCTACTGGGCCCTTTCCGGGTTTTTTCGCCCCATGGGTGTTTCAACTTCCGCGTCTGATCCTGCCCCCTTGAATGAGACTAGCCTGGAATTCGGCTACTGCATTCTAGTTGCAATACCAGTAGTGGCCATATTTTTTACACTGAAATGGATAAAGCAATGTTTCTCTTGTATGATGTGGGTTAGATTTGTTTTCTAATTGAATGTTTTTTATAGCTGCATATTTCTATGCATTTAGGTACTACACTATTTTACCACAATGTAAGAATTTATATACATATTTAAATTAGTTATAACTAAGTATCCCCCGCATTACATTTATACACACATATTAAAGCGGGATACTTAGTTACTAAGTATCCCCCTTTAAAGGTCAACTTCTATCGTTATTTTGATTCATATTGCTGTGTCGCCACTATGGTCATTGCATTGTGCGTCATTTCTGTGAAAAATGATGTCCTAGTTCTCTTGCTTGACGCTGTTTTCTGTAAGCTAGAACAAGCCTAGCTTTTCCGGTGTCCCTCGTGAATATCCATGACGTGTCAATAAGGCACCTCTGATTGGATTAAACAAGGAGGGGGAAAATGGGAAAGGAGTGTCTAGTGTGTCTGAGTGTCCAGCAGCGATATGTTGATAGAAAGTCCGTAAAGTTTGTGGATTCAATAAAATGTCTTCGGAGATACAACCATACGTCTATGACCCTGAATCAGACGAGGATGAAGATGAAGGCGAACAACCAATTCCGATTCGTTTGTCGAAGAGCATATCCGAATGGTAGGCTAAAGCATCATAGCACAGAAGCTACCTATATGTATAATTACTCACCATGAAAACTTTAGATTGAAGAATTCTTATTTCACTTACCGCTTGTGGAGTGGTGGTTGATCTTATCGACGGAAAGGATCCAGGCTTTATGAACAACTTCATCGCAATACCACTGACCACCGCTCACCTAGCTTCTGTCCACTGTTTTTCCTCTGGGATGTGGGTGTACCATACATGGCTCTGGGCGAGGCTTGCGACCTAGTGACGTAGATAGGTTTGGCCTGCTCTGGTCCGCTCGTTCTGGTCCGCTCGACCCTTCAATGACCAGTAAACCCTTGAGGGTCGAATTTCACGTCTTGGAGTGCTGCGTGCATATACTGCTTGTTGTGACCCACCACATTGTAAATAGAGCTACTCAAAGTGGTTTTTAGCGGAAGGAGCCCTTTAACATTTATGTTTAATAATACACTTTTCCTTTTTGGAATTTATTTTCTTTACTTTATTAACACATCCCATTCTAGTAGTAACGAGATGTACCGCATAGCAGTACATGGTATGACCGCCACAGTGTATTGAAGTGTGGGAACCGTAGGTATGGTGAGTTTGTAGTAGGTCAGTGTTGTGAGGTGAGAGTTTGGCAAGGTGAGAATTGGTGTAAGACATTGGCAATGCAAAATCCCAATGTTTGCATTTAAGTATATCACTAGCATACTAACACAAAATCATTGTCTTGTGCAAAATTTTTGATGAGTTATTTACCAAAAACTGTTTTTGTACACCTAGCTTTGACGGGCCAGATTTTATGCCATGTGCTGTGCTTTTAGAGGCCTTTCTGCTGATCATGCATGACATATTTTGTGTAGTTCCCATCTTCTCAGTCCAAGATATTGGCAATACAAAAATTCCAATTTTTGCATTTACCCATATCACTAGGGGGTACTATGCGTGAAGTTAATGTTTATGGGCTGGGTTGATACGCCTGTGTAACACCAGCATACTAACATAAAATCGTTGTCTTGGGAAAAATTGTCGACGAGTTATTTTAAAAAAAAAACCTGTTTTTGGACACCTAGCTTCAACAAAAAACATCATCCTCTTTGACAAAATGTCACAAAATTTGATGCACATGAAAAGAAAGCTGTTTAGAGTTGGCATGTCAATTTTCACCACATTGGACCAATTAGAAGCCAAGATATGGACTTTTGAAGAATTTTAAGCTATGTGTAAAATTTTCATTGACATGTAACTTTTAAACGGTTTATCTCAAGATAAATCCTTTGATAACTTTTTGTCACCATTGTCTGTAGATGACATGTACCAAATTTGGTGAGATTCACATGAACGGCCTATGACGAGTTTGTTTGGTTTTGCTTTCGCGACGTTAAAATTTCACGGAAATTCTTTTTGTTGGAAGTGGGCGTCGACCAGTGTTTTCAATGCGGGAAGGTCAATAGATTTCACGACAAAAAAGAACTGCTTGTAAACATTACTGTTCTCTAGATAATAGACAAAACGACATTTTGTACAATTACAGCGCCCCCTATGGACCAAATTTTATGGCATGTGCTGTGCTTTTAGAGGTCTTTGCGCTGATTGTGCATGACATATTTTGTGCAGTTCCCACCTTCTCGGTCCAAGATATTGCAAGATATGTAAAATCCCATTTTTTGCATTTACCCATATCACTAGGTGGCGCTATACTTTAAGTGAGTGTTTATGGCGTGGGTCGATACGTCTCTGTAACACGACATATCACAAAAATTTCATGTTGTTCGGTGAAACGTTCATTGAGTTATTCAGCAAAAACTTTTCGGTGTCTCCCCCTCTTTGATGGACACTGTTACAGCGGGGGGGGGGGGGGGGGGGCCTTGGGGCCCAAAAGCTTCTATTCGCTCAAAAACTTCTAGGGCTACATGCCTACAAAGATTCATGTTCCCCAGAGTTCCAGTGTCCTGGCAATCGTTGACAGAAAATTGGTGAAAAAATAAACAAATTTAAAAAAAGGGGAAAAAGTCTTGGCAACACTATAATGATAATATATAATATAATATAATGATCATAATAAAACCTGCTTCATCCACTTGAGAGTCGCTTCGCCTTAATCTAATTCACAGAATGCAGAGACATCAAGACCAATAACAAGTGCGATAGGAGGTTAGAGCAAGAGAAAGACAGTGTGTGTTTGGGTGCGTTTGGGTATAAGAAGTTGTGTGTGCGCGCTTGTGAGTGTGACCCGGGAGGAAAAAGGGTCGAGAGGATGCGACGCAGCCTCGTGCCCCGGAAACTGTCTGAGGCTCGACATCATCGAGGATGTCTCATTTGTCTACTAGGAGGTGAGAGGAGCGAGGACGGAGGAACAAGGAGAGAGGTCCGATAAGCGAGGAAGCATCTTTTGTATCTTTTGCTCAAGTTCTTTTTCGTGAAGTAGTTGTTCCCCAGTGACAAGTAAGCTGATGTTTCTTGGACACCTAAAAAATACCACAACATTTGTTTGCATTCTATAGAAACAAATCTATAGATAACGTCCAACGTAGCTCACTCATTAGGGGTTGGCATTTTGCATTTATATAGGTTTTGTAGATCCACCCCCGTCAGACATTTTCACATGCCACCTGAGTGATCAAGGAGGTTCTCATTTATCTGTGATTGTTCTTGATTTTTCCATCCACCAGGGAAGGAGGGGAGAGGACAGAGGAAAGGATGGAACTAAAGAATCGAGGATGGAGCAATTTCTGTATTGAGATGCACCCCTATACTCACTCAGCATCAGAGGTCATCACGTAAATCTTTTCATTTCATTACAATGTTTTAAAATAAAGTGTTTGTTTTGCAATGATGTTTAGCGTGTTTGTTTAAAACATCTTGTGTCACAGTGTATCCACCTCACCGTGATCACTATATTCATTGTATACCCACCTCTGAGTTTCTCTGAGTTTACCACTTCACCCCTGCTTAGAATAACTGACACTATTGTGTCCGAAAACGAATACACAATACTTAATATGTGGTTACAAAGTGTGTGTCATTTGCAAACCCAAACTTTACGAGTTCCCCCACCTGCCAAATCCCACTTTAACCACTGCACACACACACACACACACACACACACACACACACACACACATACAGGGAGATGGAAAGACGGAGATATACACGCATGCACAAGCACATACAAACGCACACACGCGCAAGCACGCACACACACACATACAGTAAATACATAACCAAACAGAGAGTTGAAAGCACATAGACAGCTGTGCTACAGCTGTGAAACAAGAACATGTCTACTTGGGTCACATGACCAAAACCACGCCCTGCATCTGATGGAAAGGTGTTTCCATGGTAACATCACCATGTTGCTGTCACATAAATTTGTGAATGAGCAGGCCTATATGTCAGCACTGCAGAGTTCTGGAAACATGTAGGCTACAGAACCTGTATCCTGTAATCCTGTCGAATGATATTTGCTAACATGTAAAACATAATGTTTCCCAAAATGTATCTGTCTGTCTCAACCTGCCTGACGTCGACGCCTACTCTTTACTGTCAGCATCATAAACGAGACGAGTGGCTCAAATTTTACTCCAACTCTATGACACAATTCTTCGGCGCATGGTCCTTGCATGGGGGAGATCTTGGGGGCGTTTCTAACGTGACAGAGGGGCGTGGCGGAGGTGGGTGTGTCTGAACCAGCTGATACACACATCCGCTGATGATGCTGCCTGGCTGCTGCCATCATCCCGCTGGCGAGCGCCTTGAAGGGGCGAAAAGCGCTGGACATCCACACTACAACCACCACCAGGTATAAGCTACTGTAACACGGAGTGTAGCCAGCGTGGAATAAAAAACGTATGAAATAAGGACGTATTTGCGCATCGAAAGCAGCTGTGAACAGTGAGTATCGATGTGATAATGATGAAGGAGAATGGCACTACTAGCTCAGGCAGAGCCGCTGCAACCTAACATTACGTTCTAGATTGTCCTTAGTCGTTTCAGCACACCCCTCCTTGCGTAGTGGTAGTAGTGTGTGCGTTGTAGGAGTAAAACGCCACGAAGACAATGAAACGCGAATAGAGTGGAGGCTGTGTCAGCGTTGTAGTGGTTTGGGGAAAGACAGAGAAGCGGGGAGGAAGGAAAGGAGATGCTCTCCCTTGCTGTTATGCAGCCGACTGGAAGTAAGGCTGTGGGGAAGCATCAAAGACGGCTCTGGGGAGCTGGCGGTTGTAAAGGATGTCTCGAACAGTGTCTCGGTTGGAGGCAGTGGAACACGGCGAAATACGGTGGTATGCCTTGTCATATTATGTAACGCGAAGGAAGACAAAGAAAACGAACACATCTTTTTATTTAGGCTCGTGTAGTCATTGTTGCCATTGGCGTCTCGCTATATAGAACTGCCATCATTTGCATGTGTGTGCGCGCACGCGCGCGCGTGTGTATTTGTCTGTGATAGAAATTCGTGGTAGTTGTTACATCATTGAGTGCAATGGTTTCCTAGTGTGTACTCTCTGTTCCTTGTATTATTACGAGCTGGCACTGTATTAGGTGTTTATGTTCAGATATTTTCAGTCAGGTATTAGAAAATCAGCAAAGTGGAACAACAAGTTGATGGCTTTTCCTGAGAAGAAGCAACCCTGTGACTCAAATGATCTGATAAGCCTATCTTCCTTTTGGAGAACGTTGAGGTTGTTAACCTTCTGTACACATAACTGTCCACAGGGTCACGGCTAGGAGGGGAAAAGTTAGGAAGATTTTAGATGCCCTGCATTCATTGACAGGGGGCCCTTTGAGGACATTAATAACATTATTGTTAATAGTTTTGGGGCCCAAAATTGTATTCTTTCACTGGGCTCAACATTTCTGTCTGCATCCCTGCCTATTCAAAGAGCTAGATAGTTATGGGAGGGTATAACTGTTCCATTGATTTAAATCTACCCTTTGCAACATTCTTGATTGAATAAAACTTATAAATTAAGATGGTGTAAGGACCTGTTTTGCTGAAAATGGTGGTGCTCCCCATGCACCCTTGGGTCACCTGGTGAAAGACCAACTTTGCGACTTCAAGGACACCAGCCCAGTGTCCTCAGAATCAGGACGTATTGTTAGTAGCACGAGAAACACACACTACATCGCACAGTATTGTAAAATGTGTTTACAAGGCTCTAGGGGGAACTCTGCTGAAAGAAAATGCCACCTCTAAACAACGAGAGGACAGCAAAATTACAAAAGCTGCATAGGGATGCTCTAAAGGGTGTGCTGAGAGAAACCGGGGCACACTCTAAGAATTAATTTAAGCTTTACAATTCATAGAAAGTATCTGCCCACCAGGAAGCAAACTTATTTATGGAGTGTTGCCTACTTTTTACATGAAGCGCAACTAAGTGAAAAAGTCTGATCCACCAGACTATTGCCTGTCCAACTAAGGTAATATGAGGGTTTAACTGTTTTGCTGATTTAAGGGGTGTGGTGCTACATGAGAGTAACTGGGACACACTATGAGAGAGAGCACCAAAATAGTGGACTTGCTGTCCAGTTCTCATAGCCTTGGCTGGAGTTCATATCCACAGTCTAGTGTAACAATGCGATCATCTATGGATAGTTTGTGCAGAAAACTAATGTGCTTTATTTTATTTCCTGTAAAAACTCTCTCTCTTTTTCACTCTCACTCTCTCGCTCTCTCTCTCTCTATACTCTCTCTCTCTCTCCAGTCTCTAAATAAGTTTAAGCCAGATTATGAAGGCTGTTTGTTACATTTTTATAGGGATTGGCTAAATGGCCATTTGGAAAGTATGGAAGCACCTGGTTCTGGGAGTGGGGTCACATGATCTTATTGAGGTTTTAATAGCTGGATTCAAGATTGAGTATGCTCCTCACACATTTTACACGACATTGTGGGGTTTTCAGTCATCTGGAGGTTGTGGTGTTGCTGTGTGAGGTCACTGAGGAAGGGGACATGGTACTAAATGTGTGAAGGAGAGTCTTTCCATTCATGTGTTGAGTGGATGTAGGCTGCCTTACAAAGCTGGGTGTTAAAATGTAATGACAAGAGAAGTGCTCAATCTCTCTCTCTTTCTATACACACACACACACACACACACACACACACACTCTGCACAGGTTATAACACTTACATTCCATATGCATTGACAGGCTACAGTGGTAACCTCTGTACAGGGCATATCTCAATCAAATGTGTGTGAGTGCATCACTAATTGCAGTGTGCTGTGTTCACTTGGATGGATAAATACGGAGGACATGTGTAGTCAGGGGGCTTTCTCTACGGACGAAATTAACAAAAAAAAGACAAATTGACTCTCACTTAAAATTATACTCCTTTTTTCTCTTCCTGTCTGTGTGTTTACAGGCCATAGTGGTAGCCTCTGCACAGGTTTTAGCACTTACTTTCTTTCTCTCTTTTTCCCCACCACCACCCTCTGTCTTTTTGTAGTGTGTATGTTGATAGGCTACAGTGGTAACCCTGGCATAGATTGTGGCTGGAACACCCTGGAGGTCACCCTGATTTGGATTACGAAGTGATCATCACCGCCTGCCAGAGACCAAGCCCCCCCTCAACAAATACAATCTCTAGCATGCCAAAATCACACAACATCAATATATATGCATATCAACTATATGTACTATTTTCCAAGTAGACTTTGTTTCCTAGCATTGTAACTGTTTCCACAGAGTTTCTGTTTTAACGTTCCCAACAATGTAAATCACAGCGGAAGTAGTTTGGGAATGAAATAGAACGTTCAGGCATTGCTTTTGTGTTTACTACTGAAAAGATCTACATATTATGTACACAACTATATATAACTATACATATACTATGTGAGCCACAGACACATTTGTGCAGAGACACAATGAAATAGAATCATTAGTAATTTAAAAAGAAACAATACAGCCAAGGCCAGAGGGCCGTCACACCTTTTCACCACTGTGTGAGTGACCACCACCATGGGCAGTGTTGGCAGTGGCGTGGCAGGCGAACAGGAGTTTGCCATGAAGAGTGTGGGCACTAGGACCACTTTGCCCCGCATGGCCTCGCACCACCTGGCGCGGAGGAGTCACAGTGCCGAACGTGTGCCCCCCCAGCTCCTTCTCCTGCCCCCACTCGTTGTCCACCCGGCCTCCTCAGAGATGGGCACGGAGGCGGAGGGCACCACAGAAGAGGGGGGCGAGGGCTCGAGTGATGGACGAAGCAGCAGTGCCACCTCAGACCGGCCGCCGCCCACCACCAGCCTGGAGTCGTCCAGCGTGCTCACGTCGCCCCCCACGGAACGTGCTGCTGTTGTCGTAGAGAGGGGGTTCCGCGAGGTGCACAGGGGGGTGCTGGCGCTCGACCTGTGCGGGAACGTGGAGAAGACAGCACACCGTGTTCGCATGGCAGCGGTGACAGGACACCCACAGCAGGTAGTTGTAAATTCTGATAATTCTTCTAATAGTTAACTTTTTGTTCATATATTCCTAATTATATTTACAGACATTTAAATTGATAAAACAAAACTATACTTGACTTAATAGGGATGAGATGGTGGTAATGTTGATGCTTTCGCTATTAAAAAAAGAATTTCAAAAACTGTTTAAACTGTACCACTTGACAGGGACGAGAGGTCAGTGCCTCAGCTGCTGCTGCTGCCATGGCTGCTGCTGCTGCCAGCAACCACAAACCCAAACTTAAGCCCAAACCCAAACCAGAGAAGATGCCCCCCAAACTTATGCCTGTCACTGGGAAACTGGAGCAGCACGTGCGAGAAAAGGTGTGTGTGTTTTGAGGGGTGGTGGGGGGATGTGTTGAGTGTGAGTTTTGTTGTTGCTGTGTATTTGGTGTCTGTGGGGATGGGCACAGTGGCACAGTTGGGTCTGGCCCCAAGTAATTTCCTGATCCCACCCTATCTCTCTATCCCAATCATTTTTCGTCTCTCTACTGTCCTATTGGATGAAGAGCAAAAAAGCTTAAAACACTTAGTTAAGTGTGACAGGGGAATAGAGTGACTTTAGATTGGGGACATTAAGTACAATGACTGCAGTACAGTGGCATAATGCCCATACAGTATCCTTTAGTTCCGAGGTAAAGGTGTTGGTGTGCGGGAAAATGTCATTGTTGTAGAGGGTGGGGGGCACGGTGCAAAAGTCTAATCAGGGCGCCCATGCTATGGGTTCGGCTAGAGGTCATTTCCAGATCCTACTCTGGACCCATCTTATTATGTTACCCTGTTCATCCCTCCTTTCTCCTGCAGCCTGGTGCACATGCACAGTTTAAAGTTTCATGTGATCTAGGATGTTTCATTTCCCTAATTGCACCAACAAGGCGACAAGAACGAGGCCTGAGGTCTGATGGGCACAGAAGCACTGGTACCTTCTTTGGAAGCTATTTTTCCCATGAGGTAGATGTTCTGTGATGATGGGTCTACTGCAGACCTTTTAAAACACAAGTCACACACTTTGAATGTTTTAACCTGGTGTTTCAGGTTTTCCACAATCAAGTATTGTCTTTCTCACTACTGTTCTATCTGATTAAAGCCCCAAAAAATAAAAAAGGTCAGTGTGACATAGGAGTGGAGTGACTTTTCATCGGGGACATTTAGTACAAAGCCTGCAGCAAGTGGCACGATGCCAACACAGTAACTGTTTATATTGAGGTGAACGTGTTCTCGGTTAAAAGTGTTACAGCATTGCGACAAAGTTGGACACAGCTCCTATGCAGAGCTGGCACCACTGAGGAGTTAAAGCTGTAATATATGTATTTCTTCTGCCTGTGCTCTTAACACCGGTGATTTCAGAAATTAGCTTCACTACCTGGCTGAAGAGTTGCCTAGTTCAGTAGAACAATTATGTAGTTGAACTTTCATTTTCTGAGGCCTGGATATCCACATCTGCTCATGTGGCTTTAAATCACTTTTATTACAGTGCAATAATTAAACAGGTTTGTCTTAATTTTAACTTTTTAATTGGTGTAGGTTTTTCCTGCACAACCAAGTCTTGCTGTGGACCCATGTTACATCAGCCGGTTTTCCAAGAAGTGTCAAGGCACGGCACACCAAAACACAAGTCTTACCATTAACCTGGTTTTCATTCAACTTGTTAATGCACATTTTAGGTATTCAAATAAGAAATCCTGACTTGGAAACACTTGAAATCCACATTAGTCTTTGCATTTTAAAAGGATCGCTGAAGGGCAACTCATTAGGCTGAATTACTTTGCATAACTGATGCAAATAAATTGAATGGTAACCCAACTATTGACAGCTATTGATTTTTTTACAAGCCAACGCTATAGAGGCTTGACTAATTTCATTACCTACACATGCATTACTATTTCCTGCTATTTAGCTGTTTTGACATGGATCTCTTGGACTAAATCTGAAATTTTAAAGCAACACTGTAGTTTTTGGTGTAAAACTAGTGGAAGAACTATCTAAAAGGCACAAAACCACAGCCTCATTGGCACTACTAGAGGATGCTCACTGGTGTTTGATGGCAATACAGTCAGCAATATCATGCTGTAAAGTTTTTACTTTATGTTGCCACCCTCAATATCACTCAGCACTGCACAGTGCATATCCTTGATGGTTGGTGGTTATATGCAATATATATATATATATATATATATATTATATTACATAACTTCAAAGGCAGAATATGTAACTTTTTTTAGTTGTTCATTATCAAAACCTGTTTTGCCAGTTTACAAACGTGTCCCTTTTAATTAATACCTTAACACCATAATCAATTCAAATTGTTATATTGTCTTAAAATTTTACATTTGTACATGCATGAACCGGGCTCGGCTCTCTATATAATCATGCACCATTTTGAAATATGTTAGCAGGTAAGCAGGATAATGCTCTGACTTAAGTGTTTTTGCTGTCACATGATAAACTCACAGATCTTGCTAATGGGTATCGTTCAAACCCAAAATCCAAATGAGGGGAAATGAGTCTTAGGAAAACAAACGGATCTTGAAAAAATTAAGAGAAAAAAAGACTGAACATTGGAGCTGTCTTCCAAAAGGGACAGCATGTAGCATTAACGTTTTCAGTTTCACTTTCAGTAACGAGAGGCGCTTCACTACCAGTCTGTCACTACTGTAGTTGCAATATGCGTTTAAAAAAAGTGAGGCATAAGAGGCTGTTACTCTTTTAAATGCTATATATGATTTTAACATTAGACAGAAGAAATCCATACACATAGTGTCTCTAATTTTGTTACAGTGCGCTATGTAGGGAACAAAACAGTGTAACTCACATCTGATATAGTCCGCAATATTGAAAATGAGTAAACACTTTGGACACAGCCTTATTTTTTTCATTCCTTTTCCTTTTCCCAACTGTCTCTGACTTGTATATGTTTCCCTTTTAGAATAACACATGTACACCATATGCAGGGAAATCCATGGGAAAGTGAATCTGTAAAAGTTCAAGGAAATTCTCAGTCAAAAGTGTTTTAGGGTTTCCAAAGTTAATGAATTATGGTGTTAAGTGATCATGATTTCAGTACTAATCAAAATAATGGTTATTATTATTTTTGTTTCCATAATACAGCAGCTCTAGCCTTGTGTATGTGTTTCTCTGACAATCAATACATCCTTATCATCACATGAATAATACAACCATACTTCAAAAACTGTCAACAAATTCAGTTAAAGAAAAATAAAATACACAGACTAACTTTTCTGACTTGCATGTGCTTTCTCTCAGAATAACTCTGGCCTCGTGCGCCCCTCCGCATTCAAACCGGTGGTGCCCAAGAGCTTCCACTCCATGCAGAACCTGGTTGGCCAGGCTGGTGGAGGAGGAGGAGGAGGAGGAGGGAGGGCTGGAGGAGGAGGGCCAGACAACTCCAACATCCCACAGCCTCTCCGAGAGTTGGACAGGTAATAGAGGTGGCAGAAATCCACATGGGTGTACATATGGGGCCAGTCGTAGCCTAATGTCTGAAGGGGACATAGAATAGTTGAATGGCATAAAAAACAGAGCTCAAAAGCTCTAATTTTACAAGCCCAAAATTAGAATAAGTGCATACAGTTCTGCCTTAATAACTTATTCAGGCATGCCTTAATGCTTTACTACGAACAAGTGCCTTCTTAAACCCTCCTCACACTGGCTTTGACAAAATGCAGCACACTGTGCTTCTTACATTTTATTATTTAAATTCCACTGTTTTCAATACAACCCTACAGCACTTTGTTCAAGTTAGTGTGTGGAGGCCTGTAGAAAGCAGCATTTTGTCCATTTCAGACATTGATATTTGGCTATTTGGCTATTTTTCATTTCTCCCCCCTTTTAAAAACGCTCTCCATAGCCCTCCAGGAAATGGTGGTGGTAGTGGCGGTGCAGGAGGTGGAGGAGTCCAAAGCGGTATGTCGGACTCAGGCAGCAACTCCCTAAGCAGCCTCCCCACCTACACCAGCTCCGGACCCCCTGCCCTGGGCCCCCTCAGTGCCTCCACCAGC
Source organism: Setipinna tenuifilis (assembly GCA_030347295.1). Lineage (NCBI taxonomy): Eukaryota > Metazoa > Chordata > Actinopteri > Clupeiformes > Engraulidae > Setipinna > Setipinna tenuifilis. The sequence continues at coordinate 1,317,169 of CM059271.1, read as the reverse complement.
CACCTTCACAGCCTGGGCACCACTACCAACACCAACCCCACTGGCCCCATCGTCAGCACCAGCGTGGGCACCAACACAGCAGGAGGTGCCACAGGTGGTGGTGGGCCAGGGGATCACAGACTGGAGAAGCAGCAACAGGGCTACCACCAGAACGGTCTGGGCCCCCTCAGTGCATCAGATAGTGGACGCTCATCGTCGGGCAAGAGCTCCTCTTCCTATCAGAGACTCTGCCACCAGGTGGATGTCCCTGCCCCGGTCCGCCCGTCCCCTTCATCCGATGACATCATACAGGACCTGGAGGACCGACTGTGGGAGAAGGAACAAGAGGTGGGTGCATGCTAGGATTGTATGTTCTGGACTTCATTCTGATTTGCTAACTGCTGACTTGAACTTGAACCCAGACTTGTTCATTTACTGTGTTCAGACGCAAGGAAGGTGGCTGAATAGAACAGAAAAGAATAAAGTTTATTTGCCGGTACATTTAAGCACCAGCACTTTGGAACTCTTGTGTGTATGTATGAGTCACAATGAAATCCTAAATAAAGTAAATAAATAAATAGCATCCCATGACCATAGGAAACAGTAATAGTAACAGTAATAGTAACAGTAATAAGACATAGTATACATTGAATGTGTATATGTATTATTGTTATTATTATTGATCATTACACTGGCATACAGTGCATTCCATTTGTTTTGGGAGCTGAGATATAGTGGGTGGGATGACATCAAAACTGAGTTGAACGTGAAGCCATTTGATACAGTAGAGAAAAAAACTTATATCAGTTCAGTTGGGGTTATTTGTTTTTAACAGCATCGACAGCTCTCTTTCAATTCAATTCAATAGTACTTTATGGGCATGACAAAACATATGCTCCATTGCCAAAGCTCATACACATACAGATAACTATATATACATATACATACAGTGTGAGAAACATGGCCATTATACACAGTAAACATATGAAGTATAAAATATATTAATAATAAGTATTTGACATGTTCATTGTAAATTGTGTGTGTGTGTGTGTGTGTGCATGCATGCATGCATGCATATAGTATGTATATATACATTTGTAAATGGAGTTTATGTGCCTTTACAGGTGCGTCACTGGGTGGTCACTTGTCACAGTTGTAAATGTAATGTGCAGCTAGTATTTCATAATCTTAACAAATATCATATTTTATGTTATGGGGATCTTCAAGTATTGCCTGAAATTTTGGGTAAAGGTTGGAGCAAATTTCTGTGTAATGGGGACAGCTGGTGGGGAAGTGCAGTTTTGATTCTGTTTCTTTATCCTTGCAGTACACACACAGCCTGTTCTGTTTAGGTATCCAGGTTTGCCTGTTTCTATTGCCAAGTGGTGATTCCTGAGCCTGTATCTTGTCATTGTTTTCTTTAACTTGTGCCTGTTATCATTGTCAGGGAACTTGCTAGTTTGTATTTTCTGTTCAGAGTCAGGTTAGTTTGTAATCTGTTGTATTGTTTCGTTCCAATATGCAAGGTATTTTTCTTTTTGTACTTTGTTTATTTGGTTGGCATCAATTCTGTCATGTAGGGTGTTGGTAGTTTCCTGCTGTAGTCTTAGGACCAACTAGATGAGGTGACTCTTTGATATTTAGTTCATGCATCCTAAAGTGGTAGGCACTGGGATCACTCGTTCATAGATGATGCCAGAATTTGGTCAGTCTTTCTTCAGTTCTTACTAGGAGAGGATATCGCCCAGCCCAACATGCATTGTGTGGTGTTCGCCTCTGAAGTCGGAGGATGTTTTTGCAGAATTCTGCACGTCATTTTTCATAATTTTGGTTCATCAAAGGACCCTACACTTCATTGGTGTATAAAGCAGTGGGCTTGATTACTAATTGGATTATTTTCAGCCAACCGTTAATAGGCATTTTAAATTTAGTAGGTTTTAATTTGTTAACGGCCAAATTGAAATTTCCAGATGTACTTTCAAGGTAAGTATAGTTTGTTACTTGGTCAGTTTGTGTTTTGCCAAAGGTGATATTGTGTTTGTTTCCCTGACACCTGCTTCTTTTCTTAATATTTTTGTTGTTTTTTTGTGTTAATAGCCAGGGTCCAGGTCTGGCAGAATTTATGGAGTACATTGACATTCTGTTGTAGTCCTCTTCCTGTTGGAGACAACAGGACCAAATCGTCCGCAAATAAAAGGAATTTAATTTTTGAATCATAAAGAGTGAGACCAGGTGCTGTTGATTGCTCTAATAAATTTACCTAATAATTTGCCAAATTATTAATGTATATGTTGAAGAGTGTTGTTGAGAGTGCCTTGCCTCACACCGCGGCCCTGAGTAAAGTAGCTTGTGTGCTTGTTTCCAAGTTCGATTGCACATTTTTTATTCTAATACATTGTTTTTATCAAGTTGTATGTTTTACCTCCAATTTCACTTTCAATTAATTTTGAGAATAAACCCCTAATTCCAGACTAATTCGAATGCTTTTTGAAAGTCTACAAAGCATGCAAATATTTTTGGTTTTTTTATATGTATTATTGGCGTATTTAAGCATGTAATATAATATTCCATCTGGTCCGCTTGCTTCTTTTGATTTTAGGACCTGAAGGGCCCGATCATGCCGCGGCGCATTGTGCATTCGCGACATGCGCATGCTGTCATTGCTATTCTGTGCCAGCGCATCGTTAATTTTTTCAGGCAAAAAATCACATTGTTTAGATAGCAAATGACACTGCGCCCTCACGGGTGTGTCATCAAAAAGAAGAGGTGTGGTCTGGCGCAAAGCGTCCCAGATGCTATTATGAGGACGCAAAGAGGCGAGCTGAACTGGCAGAAAAGTTGCAACATGTATAGCCTGTATAGCCATGTATTTTTATGTTTTAGTAAGCAAACGTACACAAATAATGAGAGTATAGCAATGTTTTGCAGTTTACAGCAATGTTTTGCAGTTTTTTTACGATTTCTTTTTAAATAAACAGCGTGGCAAGTTGTAAGAAATGAAATAGACAAATCATCAAAAAGAAAACTAGTGGACTAATGGTTTGATGGACCTCCACCTTCTGTTTATTTTTGATGTTTCCTTTGAGTTGAAAGCTTTTGTTTCCCCGTCTTCTAACGTTGTGGTACCGCTTTCGGCACTGTTCGAAAGTTCTCTTCTTGCCAAAGGAGGACACAATTACTGAAGATATTTCCTCCCATACTTCTTTGACCCGCAGAGGTTTGGGGGGATTCTTTCCATTCCCGAATATTAACTGCTCATGCACAAGCAGATCGGTCTCCTCCACCGAAAAACTCCTCCCGTCCAAGTAAATCCGCCATCGTAATAGCAACAGGCCATGGAAAATGCGCCCGCTGGCCTTTAAAGGGAATGACAGTATAAATTCTGATTGGTTAATTGTATGTTACACCCAAAACACACCCATGACTAATGAAGTAATTTAAGACCAACCCTTCACTTTTCCCGCCATCAAAATACCAAATTGTGTCGGGAACGCCCCCAAAGCAACTTGCGCGGCACACTTTTGACAATGCGCATATGATCGTGAAAATGGAGCCTGAAGTCTGTTTGACAGCTCCTAGTCTAGTTGATTTTGGTTTTCTGATGTTTTCCATATTGGTCATTTTTCCAAATATTTCAATTTGTTTATTAGTCATATTTGTTTTGCTATGCAAACTTTCAAAATAATCTTTTCATGTGTGACTGTTTAGTATGGCTGGTACTTAAAAAAAATGTATAGCAAGTTCCAGTTTTCCCAGAAAGAATTTGTGTCTAGCGGCTCTTCAGTTCTCTCTCTCTCTCTCTTTCTCTCTCTGTCTCCCATAAAAAGGTACTCCACATGCGGCGGAACCTGGACCAGAGCGAGGCGGCCATTGTGCAGGTGTTTGAGGAAAAGCAGAGGGTGTGGGAGCGTGAGATGGAGGAGCTACGCCAGAACTATGCCAGCCGCCTGCAGCAGGTGAAAGAGATAAAAACATGATTGAGAGCGAGAGAGAGAAAGAGACAAGAGATCAACAGAGACTGCTACTTCCTCAGTTGTGCTCTCCTCTCCTCCCATCTTCTGTCTTCTTTTCATCTTCTCCCCTCCACTTTCTCCCCTCTTTCCCTCTCCTCTCTTTCCATCTTCTTCTCCTTCCATTTGGACCCTTTCCTCTCTTACTCTCTCTTTTTGTCTTTTCTTCTCTCCTCTATGCAGGTGACGCGCCGTGCCCAGCGCTCCCAGCAGGCCTTGCAGAGTCATGTGACACGGCTACAGCAGGACAAGGCCCGCCTGCAGGACGAAATGACCTCCCTCCTCGCCCAACGGGAAGAACTAGAGAGAAAGTGCCTGGACTATAGGAAGGAGCAGGCCGACATCCTGCCACGCCTGGAGGAGACTAAATGGGAGGTGAGATCCAATTAGAAGTTCCTCCCAAAATGTGTAAATGGGTGCAAATCTGTCAAATCTGCCAGTTCAGTGATATAGAAACAGTGTTATTTTACAAGCGTGCAGTTGTACAATACATCACTGCAAAATTTACCCGCCCACAAAATTTAGACAATAATCTAAATGTCTTCCAGTTCAACTTCTGTAGTGTAAAATGTGCTATAAAAATAAACTGATCATGACCTTTCCATCCTCTCTGCCCTACCGTGTGTGTGTGTGTGTGTGCTGAGCAGGTGTGTCAGCACATCTCTGCCTCTGTCTCATCTACATCCTCCCTGCCCTCATGATTTTTATGCTTAAAACCCTTCAAGATGCTTCCAATTTATTGATAATATTTCAGTGCGCAGACATAGTGTGAAGAGGTTTTGCTCAGTTCCTCTGTGCGTTCCTATCTATCCTCCAGGTTTGCCAAAAGGTCGGTGAGATCTCTCTGCTGAAGCAGCAGCTCCGTGAAAGCCAGGGTGAGGTGACCCAGCGGGCTGGGGAGATGCTGTCCCTCCGTGGCCAGCTCAAGGAGCTCACGGCCCAGCTCAAGCACCAGGAGGAGGCTATCCTCGGCCTTAAGGAGTCCTACAACAGCAAGAGCCTGGAGCTCAAGCGCTGCGAGGCAGAACTGCAGAGGACTCTCGCTGAGGTGGGAAAAAAGAAAACGCAGTCACATACACACACAAAATATACACACCCACGTGTGCCAGGATTCCTACACAGTATGGGAAAGTATGGAATTTGATTTTAGTAATTATCGGGACTGGAAAAGTATGGAAAAAAAGAAATTGGCGAATGGAAAGGTATTTGTTTGTGAAAACGATTAGAGGAGATAAATACAATAGCTCATATAAGTGAGTACACCCCTTGCATTTGAACAAAAAATGTGTTAGATCTTTTGAGGGGGAAAATACTTCAGCAATGAAACTTGGATATGTTTTAGAGTAGTCAGTGTACAGCTTGTGTAGCAGTATAGATTTACTGTCCAAAGTATACTGTTTAAAGTATAAATAGCAGGCCCCAAAAGTGAGTACACCCCACAGTGAACATGTCCAAATTTTGTCAAAATGGTCAATATTTTGTGTGTGCAACATCTTTATCTAACATTGCCTTAATCATCCTAGTTATCTAGCATTCCCTTAATCATCCTAGCCATAAAATTCACCAGTGCCCTCATCACTAGCATTGTGAGCCTTTTTGACAAAAAGGCTACAAATAGTAAAGTTCGAAAGGCAACAGGCTACCACAGTTTTACTCCACTGCAAACATACCAACAAGTTATCATGTTTTTACATACCCAAAGTTCATTTTACACCTAAGTATGCCCCACAAAGTTCAGGTCTAAAGACATACGTGGGCACTTCCATTACCTCCACTTTCAACTTTTTAAGAAAGGGAGCAAAAGGTGGTAGCACAGCTTATGGACTGGATCCATAAAACAGACCCGTCCACCTGCATGCTGTGACCAATCCGCAATGAAGGTGGATCACTATATCCAAACTGCATCTGCGCTTAAAACCTGACCTCCGTAGGGACCCACAGCGGACTCAAAAGTCAAAACGGCTCATTCAGCCCACTCATTCGATCCACTGTACAAAAGTAATCACTCCTCTTACAATGCCAGTCTAAAATGAGGCTACATTTACATTTATGGAACATTATAGGCTATGACTTTGTTTTTGTTTAGTAATCTAGTCTATATATTCATTTTGGAATTATGTCAAATCTTTCATGCCGACCACTGAGATGTCGATAGCACTGAAAGTAGGAATATTGGTTTATATTAAGCATAAGCCTGGACCCTAAGCTTCAATATTGAAATAGTTCACTATAGGCCTAGGTCATGGCAGACATAATAGCTTGCCTAAGCTATTAATAGGCAAGTCTGAGACATCTCCTTAGTCTACCTTAGGCCTATTTCTTCCACTTGCATTATATATTCTGTCCATAAGCTATGCACAGTTTACATAACAGAAGATACATAACCTGATTAATGACAAAAAGTGCAATAAAAAAAGATTTATTCATCTTGTGGGCATGGAGTTGGGGCACGTCTCCTTGTGGCTGCCGCTAGGTTGAACCGCCCGATAGCATGCTTCCTTATCCCGACATCTTTGGCTGCCTTGGTGATAACATTATTTCTCACACCACCTGCAATCAAACAGACAGATTGTATATTTATGTTTTCGGTATGTAGCATTTAAAGGGCTCCTTCCGCTAAAAACCACTTTGAGTAGCTCTAATTACAGTGTGGTGGGTCACAATAAGCAGTATATGCACGCAGTACTCCAAGACGTGAAATTCGACCCTCATGGTTTTACTGGTCATTGAAGGGTCAAGCTAACCAGAACGAGTGAACCAGAGCAGGCTAAGCCTATCTATGTCATTAGGTCGTAAGCCCCGCCCAGAGCCATGTATGGCACGCCCACATCCCAGAGGAAGAACAGTGGACAGAAGCTAGATGAGCGAAAGACAGCGAATATGCCCAATCAGAGGTGCCTTATTGACACTTCATGGATATTCATGAGGGACACCAGAAAAGCCAGTCGTTCAACCACTAGACCTGTTCTACCTTACAGAAAACAGCGTCAAGCAAGAGAACTAGGACATAATTTTTCACAGAAATGACGCACAATGCATTCAATCATAGTGGCGACACAGCAATATGAATAAAAATAACGATAGAAGTTGACCTTTAAATCCAAATATGCTTACACAATGCAATATAGGCCTAGTTATTATAAAGAGATGAGTCGTGATCTTCGAATAGTTGAACTGTGTGTGAAATTAGGTCATAAAATAGCTTTTTCAAATATTATATAGTTTATATTTTTGCGCAATTCCAATTTATTCCACATAAGTTACACCGCACCTATTGTCACAGACTGCAAAGCAGGGTGACCTATGCCTAAATATTAGACTATTAAGAGTTGCATAGATTGAAATAATTAATAAATTGTTAAAAAAGTAGACCATTGTCGGCAACGAGGCAGGTTCGCATACAATCATTATGACATGTAGCCAACAGGATTTATTAATTTATTATGACTGCCGCTAGAGAAGCTAACGAAAGCAGTCATATCAGTGTTGCCGCCAATTTTTTTCCCTTCTTTTTTTTTACTGATTTTTCGTCAATGATTGCCGGGACACTGGAACTCTAGGGGACATGAATCTTTGTTGACATGTAGCCCTAGAACTTTTTGAGCCACTAGAAGCTTTTGGCCCCCAAGCCCATAGAGGGCGCTGTAATTGTACAAAATGTCATTTTGCCTATTATCTAGAGAACGCTTATGTTTACAACCAATATTTTTTGTCTTGAAATCTATCGACCCTCACGCATTGAGAACACCGGTGGACGCCCACTTCCTTTTGTTAAAGGGGAAAATGTTTTTCGTCGAAACTAAGTGTCCAAAAACTGTTTTTGTTAAATAACTTATCAACATTTTTTTCCCAATGATCCCAACAACAACGATTTTATGTTCGTATGCTGGCGTTACAGAGGCATATCGACCCAGCCCATAAACATTCACTTGAAGCACAGCACCACCTAGTGATAGTGGTAAATGCAAAAATTGGGATTTTGCATTGCCAATATCTTGGACCAAGAAGGTGGGAACTGCACAAAATATACACAAACACAGAGAATGTCATTCATTCAAAACCCACTTCCAGCAAATCATTTCCACATAAACTCTCACCTCACAGCACTGACCTACCACAAACTCATCATACCTACGGTTCCCACATTTCAATACACTGTGGTGGTCATACCATGTACTGCTATGCAGCACATCTAGTTTCTTTTACTCTCCTTTAAATCCAAGCTGGTCAGAGTTGGGTTCAGCATGAATACTTTCTCCAGTCCAATGCCTCCAGCTGGGAATCAGCTCGCCTTTACTGCCAAGTGTGCTACAAACAGCTGACCCCAGTCAGTCATGAAAATGTCCACCTACGGTTGGAGAGCCTTGGAGAAAACAACACAGCTGGGCTACGAAGGGTGCTGAACGACACTATTACGTCACTATCTAACTTAACTAATGACACATTTACAACGTCTCAGTCATCCAATTATACCATTCTGAGATTGTTCAATGGTACACTTTCAAGGTCTAGGTCATCCAATAACACTTCCAGGTTTGCTTAGTTTGTAGCAAAACTTACATGGTCACACTGGTCCAATGGTTATCCTGTGACTTTTCAGAACTGGTATCCTGGGCGACCAATTCCTAAACCTAAGCCACCACCACGTCCCATTTGTCCCTCAACTGTTGGAACCTCAACAGTGCAAGACACCACCCTAATCTCTGAATCTACAACAAACACAGATTCCACTTCAGACATAACTTTTACAAGAGCTGGATATTACACAGCACTTGGAGATACATTAGCTTTTAGTAGTTCAACACCAGGTGAAAATTTTACAACAGCAATGACAAACCACACCACCGCCAGTGATGGCACAGGGCAGAAGAATGACATGTACATGTGCCCTCGACTAGAAAAACTCCTTCAGTGTGTGGAAGATCCAGGCATACAGGAATCTATATGTAGATATGTCATAACCCCAGACAATTCAACAACTTCCTCTGCCAATGACGAGGTCAACTCTGAGGATACTGACTGTGTCTGTATTGATGACCTGGGTACAGATAGTGATACTCCTCCTAAGACCTACTAAGAGCAGTAGTCTCTGTGCTGATTCTTCTGACTCAACTATAGGTCTCACTGGTACTGATACTCCTGCCTTTAGTTCTATTTCTGAAAGTGCCATTACTCCAACGGGAACCCCCTCTAGTTCTTCTACTCCAAGAACTGTCTGTACTAGTACTGCTAACCCTACTGCAGATGTAAGCAGTGCTGATCATTCTGACTCAACCATGGTTCTTTCAACCCCTAACACACACCTAAGTGTCATTGGTGCTAATACCCCTGCGACTAGTTTTATATTTAAGAAGGAAGGTCTTAACATAGAGGCATAGGTAGGTGGCTACCTGGGTGTCACCCCACCTACGGCTGTATTAAGGAGGCCCCCAACCAATCTAAAAAAAATATTTAAAAAAAACAAAACATAAAAAGTCCTGATCATGAATGCTTCAAAAGCATGGTCAATTTTATTCATATCACAGCTTAACATAGATTGCATCAGGGGCGTCGCTAGGTATGTAGAACATTCGGGGCTATAACCCAGAAGAGTAATTGTTTTGTGGAGGTTCGGGGGTTTCTCCCCTGAGAAATTTTGAAAATTGGGATGATAAACATACAATTTTAACATAGTTTAACAATAAAAGGAAAGGCGAACTCCATGACTCACGGGCCATGCACAAGTAGTTCGATGTTTGCATTAAAGATAGGATAGCCTGTGAACGTCTCTTCTGCCAAAGTGCACCACATACAGTACATCAGCAGCCAAAATGTGACATTAAAAATAGCCTATAGCTTATTAAAGACTGTCATACTACACATAGACAAGAAAAAATACCGACGCTACACACATGGCTAACAACAAAGTAAATTCATGGACACCTACAGAATGAAGTTGTAAATTAACTGCAATCAAAAAGACTACAACCCCCCTGCCATATTCAACAGATTATTACTAGCTAAATAGGTTTACGCGTGCGGTCAAAAGTTTGTTAAGGTGGTGCTAGCTGTCAGACAGTGACTAGCCTGTCATGCTATGAATTTGAGGCTATAGAAGTCACCGACGCGCCGACGCGAGTGGCAGCAAGTCTGAGTAGCTCCGTGTTTTTGTCTGTTATGCTCGTCTCTGTGTTGTCTTAGTTAGTTTCGTTTTCGCTAGTTTAGTTAGTTTCTTTTTACTTTCTTAGCTTTCTGAAAACTTCTAATTGCAATAGAAGTATTTCGTCTATCCTATGGATATGGATATGGAGAGATCCCTGCAACAACCTGGCAGCAGCAGACTTGTGTACACAAGGAATCAGCTGTTTGCCTTACGCAAGTTCGCCGGTGCGGTTCACGCGACCATCCCCAAGGAAGTGTTTCGCTTTCGGGGCTGCAGATCAGGAGTCGCTGTGAGAGCGAAGCGACAGGAGAAGAAGAGGAGATACAAGCCCTCAGTTCCAGCTATTGTGATGGGAAATGTGAACTCGCTGGCGAACAAGACAGACGAACTGACTGCCCTGGTAAGGAACCAAAAGTTGTACAGGGAAGCGAGCCTGATCTGCCTGACGGAGACGTGGCTGACTAGCAACATTCCCAGTGCTAATGTTGACCTACCGGGCTTCAGTGTAGTCAGACACGACAGAGACACTAAACTCTCCGGGAAAAAGAAGGGAGGAGGACTGGCGATATACAGTAACAACAGGTGGTGTCATCCCGGACATGTAACTGTGAAGGAGACAATCTGCAGTAAAGATGTGGAGTTACTTGCGGTGAGTCTGCGACCTTATTACATGCCGAGAGAGTTCTCGCACGCCATTGTTCTCTGTGTTTACATCCCGCCACGAGCCCTTTCGGATATTGCCTGTGAGGTCATCCACACAACTGTGGCAAAGCTGCAAACACAACACACGGATGCTTTTTTTGCCATAACTGGTGATTTCAATCATGTGACACTGGATTCCACCCTCACTAACTTCAATCAATGTGTGGACTGTGCAACGAGGAAAAATAGGACAATTGATCTCCTGTATGCTAACGTGAGGGATGCATACACAGCAACCCCCCTCCCTCCCCTGGGCAACTCAGATCACAACCTCGTCCATCTCCAGCCAGTGTACAAGCCCAGAGTACAACAACTTCCAGTCACCACACGCACTTTCAGAGAGTGGACACCAGAAGCAGAGGAGGCACTGAGGGATTGCTTCGCGTCTACTGAATGGAGTGTACTACTCCGGGAACTACAGGACAATAATAATTTGGAGGAGGTCACTGCATGCACTACTGACTACCTTAACTTCTGCATGGACATTGTAGTACCCACTAAGACAGTCCGCTGCTACCCCAACAACAAGCCCTGGGTGACTAGCGATGTCAAAAAACTCCTTAATAAGAAGAAAAAAGCTTTTATGGAGGGCAACATGACAGAGCTGAAGAGTGTGCAGGGTGAGCTGAAGAGAAGCCTGAGGGAAGCCAAGGAGGCTTATGGGAGGAAGGTGGAGCGGAAAATGCAGGACAACAACATGAAGGAGGTATGGAGGGGTGTAAGGAACATCACTGGGCTTGGCGGAAAGGCTAGCAAGGCTGAGGGTGACATGTCCAGGGCCAATGAGCTGAACCACTTTTACAACCGGTTCAACAACTCTGGCCACGGGGCAGCCCTTCACACCTCCATTGCCACCTCCAGCGCACCTCCCCCACCTGCCTCTGTTGACAACGACGTTGACAACGACCCTGACAGGGACGGCTCCACCTCCAGCGCACCTCCCCCACCTGCCTTTGTTGACAACGACGTTGACAACGACCCTGACATGGACGGCTCAACCTGCGACATCACACCTCCCCACCCCCCACTTCTGCTCATGGACCCACAGCCATCACCCCCCACACCCACCCCCTCACCCCAGGTTACGGACCCCCAACACTCACCACCCACAGTCACTGCTGACCAGGTGAGAGGAGTACTGCGAAGGCTAAAGCCCAAGGCTGCAGGCCCTGATGGCGTCTGTGCTAGATTGCTCAGGACCTGCGCAGAGGAATTAGCTGAGCCTCTCCAACACCTCTTCAACAGGAGTCTGCAGACAGGCAAGGTCCCCACACTGTGGAAAACTTCTTGCCTGATACCTGTACCAAAGAAAGCACACCCGAAAGAACTCAATGACTACAGACCGGTCGCCCTAACCTCACACTTAATGAAGGCCCTTGAGCGGCTGCTGCTGCTCAACCATCTGAAACCCCAGGTTCGCCATGCACTGGACCCCCTGCAGTTTGCCTATCAGGAGAGTGTGGGAGTAGAGGACGCTATCCTGTACCTGCTGCACAGGGTACACTCTCACCTGGACAAAGGAGGCAGTGCTGTGAGAATCATGTTCTTTGATTTCTCCAGCGCTTTCAACACCATTCAGCCACTTTTGTTAAAGGACAAACTGCTGCGGATGGGAGTGGAGCCTAGTCTGGTAACCTGGATCACAGATTACCTCACTGAACGGCCCCAGGTTGTCAGACTGGGGAACTGCTCATCTGAGACTGTGATCAGCAGCACAGGGGCGCCACAGGGAACGGTGCTCTCCCCAGTGCTGTTTACTCTGTACACCACTGATTTCAGCTACAACTCAGAGACTTGTCATATGCAGAAGTTCTCTGATGACACTGCAATTGTGGGGTGTATCAGGGATGGACAGGAGGGGGAGTACAGGGACCTCGTGGAGGAATTTGTTGGGTGGTGTCGGACTAATCAACTGCAGCTGAACACCACCAAAACCAAGGAAATGGTGGTGGACTTTAGGAGAACCACCCCACCACTGGAACCTGTCTCAATTGATGGGGTAAATGTTGAGGCAGTCTGCACATACAAGTACTTGGGGGTACTCCTAGACAATAAACTGGACTGGTCTGCTAATTCAGATGCCCTATACAGGAAGGGGCAAAGCAGGCTGTACTTCCTGAGGCGACTGAGGTCCTTCAATGTCTGCAACAGACTGCTGCTGATGTTCTACCAGTCTGTTATGGCCAGTGTGCTCTTCTATGCTGTGGCATGTTGGGGTGGTAGCACTAAGAAGCGGGATACTGGTCGTCTGGACAGACTGGTGAGGAAGGCAGGGTCTGTGGTGGGCACGGAGCTGGATGCTCTCTCTACCATAGCTGAAAGGAGGACCCTGAGCAGGCTGCACTCCATATTGGACAATGACTGTCACCCCCTGCACACCATCTTCATTAATCAGAGGAGTTTGATCAGCGACAGACTCCGGTCCCTCCCCTGCAGGACTGACAGGCTTCGGAGGTCCTTTGTTCACAGGGCCATACAGCTTCACAACACCACACAGAGGGAGCTGGGCATAATTGACTGGACTGCTTGAGCTGCACCCCACATACACACACGCACACACACACACACACACACACACACACTCACACACCACGCTGTGCTGGTGACCCCTACACCTTCCTGGACATACATTGCACTGCACTACCCGGATTACATCCTCCACTACATGACTATTCCATGGTCAACCTACACTATCCTACCTACCCTGGACAACATGTACTGCACTGTTTGCATTGCCACTTTGTTTTTACTTGCACTAAGGACTATTCCCCAACTCAAACTTAACCTTATACAGACACGTCTTAGTACCCCCCCCCCCCCCTCCTAATTTTGTAATTATGTTGAAGTGTGCTATATGGTGATTCGTCTTGATTCGTTTTGTAATGTGTATTTATTATGGGTAATGTGTATTATGTGTATGCTACAAGACACCTTAATTTCCTTCGGGATTAATAAAGTTACTCTACTCTACTCTACTCTACTCTACAATAAGTAGACGCTAAATCCTACGTCAAATGATTTCAGATGCAATGAAAATAATATTACTTGTGACTGCCTTGGTAACTAGTGCCACGGCAGGCATGTGATAAAGGAAACCCCCTATGATCCACTTCTGTTCTTGCTAACCCATGCATGCTGATATCTTACTTAGTTTAATTTCACGATTGCAAGTGCACTTGTTTTTACATCAACAGTTCTTTTATTGTAGGCCAAGCAACTTGGTATATTCTGTATGCGAGCAACCCTCACTGTTTGAGGAACCAGAACTCGGGATTCACCCAGTTGTGCATGTCTAATTAGTAGTAAGAAGCTGACTGGAGGTAGCCTGCGATGTAATTCTTGACTGATGTATCATTTTTTCGTGAGAGTGGGGGAGGAGTAGCCAAGTGTGTATAAACTCTGTGCATTAAATCGGGTTCAGTTCTCTTACACAGACGTCTCCCTCTGTCTCTCTCAAATTCAACTTATATTAAAATGTGCTTTATTCGCATGACATCATATGTTGCATTGCCAAAGCATCTATAGCGGTAACAATAATAATAATTAAAAACAAAAAAAACCTCTCTCCCCAAGACGCCTTGTGCGTAGCCTACAGCCACCACTGATCCGGGGCTATTCCCAAAAGATCCGGGGCTATAGCCCCGAATGCCCAGGTCTAACGACGCCCCTGGATTACATCCAAAATATTAGAATTTTGGTTGTGAGTGGTCTGACTACATGAGATATTTGGTGATGATTGTTAGTTGTTTTAGGACATTAAGCTACATTAAGTCATTTCCTGATAGACTCCAATGGATAAATGGCTTAATGTTGACATCACTCTAACTATAAGGACTTTGTCTTTAACCTTTTGACAGCCAATCAGCCAAATGCAGCCTCACCTCTTTCCAGTCCTCGACTCTTACCCCCTCTCACTCACTTGCTAACTCACTCGGCCACCTTCTCTTTCTTTTTCTCTTCCTCGCTCTCTCTCTCACATACACACACACACACACACACACACACATTTACCAACCAATGACCTTTACTTTACTTTATTTCCTCATACTTTTAATTTGGATGAGGGGGGACCATACATACCTTCGCCTTGGCCCCCCAATTTGCTACATCTGTCACTGCTAACGAGCATCTGGCTTGGCTATGCAGAATCAAACTATCATGCTTATTGTTTTTTTTGTTTGATTCCACACACAAACACTCTCGTGCACACCTTACGCGAAATCATTTACATAAAGTTCAAAACCTTCAACTTTATTTAAATGAATCCATCTGTTGGCATGGCGACCGGCAGAAGCAGCGCAGACGGCACAGAGAAGTTCTCTAGTTTTAGGTTTGCATTCAACAGCCTTAAATCACCACTGTCGGAGAGGAGTATAGAGCTGTTGGTGAATATTTGGGGTTTAACAAATATGCACAGTGTAAATAAAGTCATGTTATCAATGTCTGTCCCAACACTAAAGTTTCTGACCATGTAGTGATGTGTTTGCTAAGCAGTTGGCAACTGTGGGCAGTATGGACAACAGCATCTGAAAAACATGAACACCTACATGCGTTGGGAGTGCACCTAGGCCGCAATACGCAGAAGTGGACACTGGGTGCGGACCCGTCACATGTAGGCTATCACACAGCTATGGGAGAGCAGGGCAAAACACTTTTTGGTTTCATACAAATAATGACAAATGTAATGGAATTACAAAATTATATTTGTAAACAAACAACATTCAAGCCTTTACTAGAAATGAGGAAAGTTTGTATGTATGTCGGACCTACTGTGCCTGTGTATCACTGAAAGTGCCAGGAGTGAAATGTTACCATTTACCCCATTAGTGGGGCTAGTTGCCTCCCAAATACAATACTTTATTGTGCCCTGAAAATACAGTATAAATGACGTGTGATTAGCGTGCAGAGTAATAATCAGTAACGTTTAAGGGTTCAGATTAAATAGCAGCAGCCAGCAGCATTTGGTTCCAACTCAGGGAGCATACCTTGGAGCTAGACAAAAAAAGCCCATGATAAACTAGCAGGTACATGCTGCTAACATAGTCTATATGAGCAACATCCACAGAGAACCAGCAACATCCACGCATTACGACCAATAGGGCGAATAACAATGTGTGTTTTTTTGTATTAACCCTACCATAACACTTTCTACCTTTCTATCAAATACGCTACAGCTTTACACAAACCTGAGCTAATATTAGCTTTTATACACATTATTTCTGATTTATAGTGCTAATATTACACAAAGTCATTAGAAAGTATTAGTCTAATTACTGTGACTGTCGTAATATATCAATAAATTAATACTTACTTTGTCAGGGGGTGAGACGGAACAGACAGGAACAAACCCAAGAGCGTAGCGTAACCAAGGACTTTTATTAGGATGCAGGGGAAACAGGGACTGAGTTAGGAAGCCCCGGAGGGCAGATAGGAAGTGGGGAGTGGAGTAGTGGGTGACGAGCCAGGTCAAGCAGGCAGGGCAGGGAAGTCGAGCGTAATCAGGGATGAGCCTAGTCGAACCACCGGGCCAGGAGAGCCGAGCGTTATCAGGGATGAGCCGGATCGAACCACCATAACAGGAGAGCCAAGCGTGGTCAGGGTAGAGCCGAGTCGAACCACCGGGCCAGGAGAGCCGAGCGTTGTCAGGGATGAGCCAAGCGTAGTCAGGGATGAGCCGAGTCAAACCACCGGGACAGGAGAACCAAGCGTAGTCAGGGATGAGCCAGGTCGAACCACCGGGACAGGAGAGCCAAGCGTAGTCAGGGATGACCTGGGTCCAACCACCAGGACAGGAGAGCCAAGCGTAGTCAGGGATGAGTTGGGTCCAACCACCAGGACAGGAGAGCCAAGTGTAGTCAGGGATAAGTCAGGTCAAAGCACCAGGAAACCGATCCGAGGAGTCAGGAGGGGGAACCACTGGGAAGCAGGGCTCAACAAAAACAGGTAGACGACACACAGGAACAAAACTACGAGGAATAGGTTACGGGGAACGAGACAGAGAAGGTCAAAAACAGAAGTCAGGAGTCTAAGCGCTTGCCGTGGAGAAAACACACCGTGGTTAGCAGACAAACTGACAAGGAGGGAGTGAAACGTGAGTGTTTAAATAGTGGGGCAGTGCAGGTGAGAGTGATGATGAGATAACGGGAAAACGAGAAAGTGCAGGTGCAGGGTATAATCACAAAGACAGAGGCGAGAGGGGAAACAGGTGAGGGGAATTAGCGTGGCAGCGAGAGCAGAGTGTAGAGTGAATAATTGAAACAGATAATGTGATTAGGGGAAAATAGCGGTGGCAAAGAAAAATACAGCGCTACCAGGAAAACCCGAAGGAACACTGTGACATACTCAAAACCACAGTCCAAGGTGTCCCAGCAAAAAATCTCAGCTGACTGTGTGTTGGTGTACGTTGGTGTACTTTAACAGATAGGCACATCCATGTTGGTGGTTCTGATATGGGTAAGTTCCGGATCCACTGTTTGACAGTAGAATTTATGGCTGCGCCGAGAGGTGGAGCTGATGCACTTGGGGGCACAAAAACGAATGAGACAGTCATGCAGATTTGGCAATTTGAAGCTGGATCCGCATAGGAGTCTCGTGCTGTGTGGGCAGTGGTCATCTTGGATGTGTTAGGGGTTGTTATCATTAAGAAAAACTGCTGTGTGGTCCTGTTTCTGAAAGAGAGAACATCACGTTTTGCTTCAGAATGTCACAACATATGTTGGGATTCATGATTTCGTAAACGAACAGCAACTCCCCATTGCCAACAGCACTCAAGCACCGTAAACCATGATCCTGCGACCATCGTGCTCGATTGTAGGCAAGGACAATATAATGGTACTCCTCAACAAATTTACTAGACTGCAGGAAATGGCATTTCATTTATTAAGTTTGAACTACAACCCAAATTAAAAGTTCAAGTTCGACATTTAAGCATTGCCAAACAAAATGCTGGGAAAAAGATCGGCTTGATTTGCAAGTGTAGAGTAGGCTACTTATTCAGGGGAGTAGATACAAATTGGCATTAAAGTGATTTGCCATAACATAACATAACATAACATAACATACAGTACATGTAATTATTTTAAATAAAGTCTAAAACTTTGAGTATGGAAAAAGTCTGGAAATGGAAAATGTGTAGGAACCACTGTATGCGCACATGTGCACATACACACACACAAATAAAACAATTTATATTTTTGCTTGCTTTTTGCATATTCTCCATCACACACGCACGCACACACACACACACACACACACACACACACACACACACACACGGAAGGGAATGGATACACGCACAGATACATAGTGTGTGAAGCCCGTGAAGGTTACATGTGTGAAGCGAATTTTGGAGGATGAAAGTTCTAAAAAAACGTTTGGCTTTATAGAATATAATGTGGACTTTAGAATCTTGCATTGTTGTAGAACACATTCTTTATTACACTGTTCAGAAACTCACACCCTTTAAGATTAAATAACCATCTGACTTTCCTTCTGTGCTCAGGTGTCAATGTTGAGGGACAAACTGCTGGTGTTTGAAGCAGAGGTGCTGGGGCTCCGTCGTGCTCTGGGGGAAATGAGCCACTCTGATCAGGCAGGAGGAGGGGGGGGGCACCACCACTGGGCCAGTCTCCCCTGCCGGAGCCCCTCCGACACCACCCTGACCCCTCTCTCCGCCCTGCCCCTCTCACTCCCTCCCTCTGAGGCACTGCTGAGCCTGCAGAGTGATGAGGCCAAGGCTCAGCGACGAGAGGCCGGAGACCTGCGAAGGCAGCTGGAGCGACTGCAGGAGGAACTGCGCACCGAGAGGCAGCAGCGTGAGCGTCAGGCACTCACCTTTGCCCAGGTGACCCCTTATATATACCCCCTTATGATTACACGGTGCTTAGCAGACTTTTTTCTTCTAAGCAGCATACCTCATCAGAGGGCCATCTAGCACTGTACTGGGGTAATGAATGTCAGCAGTGTCTAAGTGACCCCATATGATACTATATCAGCTCTCTAATTATGATCACCCCTAGCTAGGGATATGAAACTTTGTGGACATGTAGCCCAAGTAGGCTTTTATTAAACCTTGCATTGTGCAGGTGTCCATGAAAGAAGGGGAGACCTTCAAACATTTTTTTGCTGCATAACTCAATAACTGTTTGTCAGGGGCAGATAAGGACCCAAGTGTGTCACGTTTAAAACAACAGAGTTTATTGAAGTGTTGGGGGGGGAAGAGATTGTGTGTGTTTGTGCGTGTTCTGCTGATGTGTCTCCGTTTGGCAGTGGGAGAAAAGTGTTCCGGTAGACTCCACATGTCAGGAACCCAGGGCACTGAGGAGACACACCACAGGCAGGTAGCGGAACTGGGCAGGTGGCAGACAGGCAGAGGTACAAATCGGGGCAGACAGGAATAAGAGTCAATAGGCAGAAGGCAAGTCGGGTTTACCGGGGCAGAGGAGCAGACAGTCTCAGGCAGATCCAGGGTCACGACAGGAGTCATAAGATCAAGGCACAGGCAGGAATCAGAGTCAACAGGCAGGTCAGGATTATTGGGGCAGAGGAGTAGACCGTATCAGACAGATCCAGGGTCAGAACGGGAACCAGAAAGTTTAGCCAGCAAACAGGAGAGCAGAATGAAGACTTCGTACTTTGCAGGATTGCA
The DNA here is from genome assembly GCA_030347295.1 of Setipinna tenuifilis. Lineage (NCBI taxonomy): Eukaryota > Metazoa > Chordata > Actinopteri > Clupeiformes > Engraulidae > Setipinna > Setipinna tenuifilis. The sequence continues at coordinate 1,297,689 of CM059271.1, read as the reverse complement.
GACGATCTGACAAAGACGAGCTGAAAGACAAGGCTATAAATATACAGAGAGGTAAAACAGGTAATGCAGAGGAGCTGGTAGTCCATGCGGGAGCAGAGTGGGTGCAGCTGGGGCTAATCAAAGGAGCGGGGAAGAGGGAGGCAGGTGATTGAAGGGAATTGATAGCTCATTAACAAGCCGAGTGAGTGAACTCGTTAACGAGCAGAGCAAGGGCTCATGACACTGTTTCGCCTAATCTTGGAGGTGGGAAACTAAATTGCACTAAATTTGCACTAAATTTGTAATATACAATCAGCAGGACAAGCTCTGAAAACGTACCCTGAAATTTGGCCCATAGGGGGCACTGTATTTTACAAAATGACAATTAGCTTGGACCAAGGGGTTAGGAATAGACGCAGAAGTTGAATCCGACAGGGCCCACCCGGAAAGGGCCCAGTAGCCTTTAGATTTCTATAGACTTAGATTCATTTTAGCGTCACTTTGACATGAAATAACTTCACATAGGAGGCACGCCACGCCTTGATGTTGGTATTGTTGGACACCGGAGAAACCACTGCAAAACATATTTGCCTCGATCGGAAATCTGTTGTGTCATTGTCTTATAAGAAACGTTAATCTGAAATTGTGCTAAAAATGACGTCACACATCATACGACAGCTAGTGAGTTTCTGTCGCACCATACTGTTTGAATAACAAGCCATACCCATAATCATGTTCGTTTACTTTTCTGTTCATGTCAGGAAAACATTTCCAGCTGTATTTTCAGCAAGTGATGCAAGTGAAACCCAAAAAAGATAAGCTAAGCTACAAGCTAACTAGCTGGCACCCTTGGCATGGTAGCTTGCAAGACTACCTGGAACGAAAGTTAGTAGAATAGTAGCCTTCCACTCCAGTGTCTGATTTGTGTTTGAGCATCTACTCATCAATTTATCGTATTCGGGTTCATTGGCCGACGTCACTCAACGTCAGGAGGAGTTTGCGGAGTAGACTGAAGTGGACACGTAATCAAGCCAAAAATTGAAAAAAGGGCTTCATCATCTCCCAGTGAAAACAATGCTATCCCTCAGTCAATTTCTCCTATTGTCTGTGCATTTACCTGATTTGACAATTGACAGTTGCGTATTAACATGTCATACGACATGACATGTCGTAAAAAATAGGCAACCCACTAAAACCGTTCCTCCATTTGCTCGAGATGCAGATTTTTTTCTTTTCTTGAGAGAAGTGCTATTCATTAGAATTGATTTCATTGTGACAGACCTCCCCTGTGATCTACTTTAATGGATAATGCAGGCGTGTTCACTGGACTAAGTTGCATGAAGTTCAGCAGAGCTCAACTTCTTGAAGCTGCAGCCAAGGGGGCAGGAACAGACGTGAAGATTAAAACACCCATGAGGCAAAAAGAACCCGGAAAGAGCGCAGTATCCTTAAGCATTCCATTGACTTTCATGCATTTTAGCGTCACTTTGAAACCAAATAACTAGTGCTGTCAGGCGATTAAAAAAAAGAGTTCGATTTTGAATTTAGGTCAAGTGCATCCCAGAAAACCAGTTAGTCTAGGTCTCATAATAGGCAACTTTATGTTTCCTTGAGCCAGTTGCTCAGACAAACAAGCTTGTTTACATTGTCTGAGTGTAAGGCTGGCCTCTTCTTTGGTGTGATGTTACCTGCAAGTGAAAAGAGTCTATCACATGGCACAGATGTCACGTGAGTAGCCAGGTATTTGCGAGCAAGAGAGAACCGCTGTCCATAGGCTCCTGTGTGAGCTGCCTACCGCTCCAGTGGACACTCATGTATTCCAATGCATGGCTCAGCTTTGTAGTGGGCCCTGTCTCCTCCTCATCTGAGTCGGAGTCTGAAGAACACAGTAGGAGGAGGCTCTTTGCTGCTGGCTCATTCTCTGGAGGAACAACAAGTCCTGCTTCTGATCCTCGCAGCATCTCCTCAATCCAGGTCCACACCTTAAACGAGGGACAATTAATTTGTTGCATAGTACTTTCTAATCAAAGCACTCGCAGAACACTGGCCTTCTCAGTCACAAACATATCTCAGCCCTCTCATTCTTGTGTATGCTGTTCAAGTCCTTGAATTGAGGGTTGAGGGCTGTAGCCACCTTCAGGCATCTGTTGTTAATGGTGGCCTTGCGTTGGTCTAGGTCCTTTGAAAAGGTGGCCTTGAACTTTATCATGTAGCCTGGATTGTCATCAATGGGATCCATGACACGGTTAAGACGGCAGAGTGCGGGGAGCACCACAGAGCACCACCAGAGAGACAGCTCTTACCTCCAAGCAGCTCAGTCACATATCTGCAGTGGAACAAAAATATGGAAATAATGAACTTGCATCATGTGTGTGTGTGTGCGTGCATGTCTGTGTGTGCGTGTGTGTGCAAGAGAGAGAGAGAGGGGCAGAGGAGGTAAGTGTATAAAAGGGGGAGAGCAAGAGGTGAGATGTGTGTGTGTGTGTGAGCAAGAGAGAGACCGAGTGTGCATAGGTGTGCATGCGTGCAAGAAAGAGGTTGGTCAGTGTGGCCAGGTTGTGCTTCTGGCTGGCCAAAGTGGCATTGACAGCCTCCTGGTTCCGCAGGTACCGCGAGACCCATTGAGAGCGTCGAATTCCATATTTTAATAAAATAAAACAAAAAATGCATTAGGGGGCTGTAAGTTTTGAGCAGCATGTTGTACATACAGTAGTTGCACTGAACCAAACAACCCCCCAGCCCACACACACCTTTATCAGGAGCACTGCACTGCTGGTGCAGTTCTTCTGTACTGACAGGGCTGTGCTTGAAGTGCCCTACTATTTTGCGGCATTTTGCCAGAGCGGTGTCAAAGCCGCTGTCCTCAAGGCAGACTGCAATGGTTCTTTACAGCATATGTGCAGCACATGGCATGTGCTCAAAAGGCTGCTGGTGTGCTGCTTTGACCCTGTTTCTTGCACTGTTGGCTCCGATCGTTGTCACTTTGTTTTCTATTTCCCATTCCTTTGTCACAGCATCGAACTGCTCGGCGCATACATCGGCATAATGGCGGGTCACTGTTTTGCTCACGGTTAATGTAAAAGACTTTAGTTTCCATTCACTACCGATTAGGTGTGCTGTGACTCCGAAGTAGCTATGATTGCTCACCGAAGTCCAGTGATCGCCTGTTAGGGCAACATGACAGACTCCTGCCAACAATTCTTCTTTTGCTTTCCTTTCATTACTGTACAGCTGGTGAAATGTTTTCGTCACCGTAGTTCTTGTAGGTAGTTGTAAATTTGGGTCAGATGACGCTATCTGAAATGCCTCCTTTAGGCCCTCGTCTTTCACAATTGAAATTGGCCTACAATCAGTTTGTCTGTTTTTTTTTGTGGTCGCTTTGCTCATTCGTTTCCCAAATTCTGCAAGCGTGGTTTGGAGAAGTGAGCTCACGCTAGCACTATCACCGATAACAACAGAACTTGTCCTGATGTGTTTAGCATTCAAATGATAAGTCAGGCTGGAGCAGCTTCGGTGATAGGCAAATTCTTTTCTACAAAAGCTACAAATCACCGTGTTCCTGTTTATAGTCCCGTCTTCGTTTATAAATAAACTTGCCGTTCAAAGCCCCTATCAAGGATTTGCTCGCCTCGCTCCCCTGAGTCAAGTCCATGTCAGTTGTCCACCAGGCTTTATTTGGCTGCTTAGCAACGCCAGGTGGTAAGTAACGTGCCACTGCCAAGTAGCCTACAGGTCATTCAATGGGAGTTGAATTGCTGCTCATAATTAATTGTGCAATTTTTATAACGCATTAATTTGCAGTGTAATTAATTAATCTAATTCACGCTTTAAACTCACAGCCCTACAAATAACTTTACATTAGAAGCACCGAGAACCTTGTAAACTGGAACAAGCACAGCCAAACATATTTGCCTTGATCTGAAAGTTGTCATGTTAATGCCTTGTAAGACAAGTTTATCTGAAATTATGCTTAAAATGACAAATGAAGCGACAGCTAGTGACTTTCTGAAGATTTACCATACTTTTTGGATAACAAGCCATAGCCTTACTCATGGCCGTTTAGTTTTATGTTCATGTCAAAGAAACATTTTCAGAAACATTTTCCACAAAGGTAGCATTGGTAACATTTTTGTTACAGGAATCGTCGCTATCTTTATGGATTTTTACCAATCAATGCAACTGAAGCCTAAAGAAAGATGGCTAAGTCTGTCATCGACTCACACCCTCTCCACAGGGGTTCCCCAGGGGTCAGTGCTGGGTCCCCTTCTGTTTGCCATCTACACAACCTCGTAGTCCCATGTTATCCGCTCACACGGCTTCTCTTACCACTGCTATACCAACTACACACAGCTGTACCTATCGTTCCAACCAGACAACACCACGCTCTATGCACGCATCTCCGCCTGTCTCTGGCCTGTCCACCTGGATGAGAGAACACCATCTCCAGCTTAACCTGTCAAAAAATGAACTCCTGGTCATCCCTGCCCATGAGTCAATCTGCCATGACATCAACTTGAATATTGGCTCACATCCCGTCCAGAGCGTTGCGATCCGCTACAAATCGTCTATCTGTACCCTCGCCTCTCACAAAGCGAGGTCACTCTAAACTTTTCTCTGTGGTTGTCCCCAAATGGTGGAATGACCTACCAGTTGTGACAAGAACAGCAACATCCCTCCCTACCTAAAAAAGCTTGTAAAAACCCTTCTCTTCCGACAGTACTTCCCTTCCTAACAAAACTAACAATCACTAAACCAACTCTCTCTTTTTCTGTCCACATGTGGGAGTATGTATGTCTGTAGTGTCCCTGCTCCGGGAAACTTATTCAGACACATGCACCTCCCTGTATGTATAAAGGTTGTCTGCTTACTCAGTGTCCCTTTACACCTCTGTCTGCATATGTCCTCCTTTTTGTAAGTCGCTTTGGATAAAAGCGTCTGCCAAATGCAATGCAATGTAAATGTAATGGCTAAGCTAAGCTACATGCTAGCCTGGTATGTTCATGTTAACCAGCTAGCTCCATCAACATACTACCTTGTAAGATTGCCTGGAACCAAAGTTAGTGGAAGAGGAATCAAGTCCCGAAGTACAATATTAGCCTTTCACTTAAATTAGCATGATTGTACTAATGACAATTTTGTTAATGAACATATTTTTACCATTATCATATGCTGTCTGATTATTCATTGAGCATCTACTAGTCAGTTTATCGTATTCGGATTCATTGGCCAAGGTTGCGCAGTAGCCTGGTGACCAATTTCAAAATTCGAAAATCTGTCTTTATCCAGTCACACTGATGCCATCCCTCAGTCCATTTCTTCTGCTGTCTATGGTTGCAGCTGTCTGAGCCACCACGCCGAAATCACGATAGGCTGTGAGGGTGGCAATAATGACTTGACGGACTTTTTTGGAAATTGAATGCGTGCAATGCGGAAAATCAGACGCGATAGTGGACAGCCACAGTTAATTAGTAAAGTGTTACACCCATCTATGGTTGCAAAATTCCAGGAATTTTCAAAGTTGAAAACGTTCCATGGGAATTTTCGGGAATTAACAGAAATTTTCAGGAATTAAAAAGAATAAACTGGGAATTATCAAAGTTGAAGGTTAGGGACATCAACATAGTTGGTAGAAAAAATACTGTGGCATAATCTTGGCTAAAATAATCAAATTCATGTGAATAAAGTTGTGTACAGTATGCTGTTCCTCACTCATATGGACATAGGACACTTTTTTTTGCAGAGCCATTAAGCCCACACCCCTTACATGCATTTTGCATTCCTCTATACTATATGCAGTCAAGTAAGTTTTGCGGATATCATGAGGTAGGTGATATTTGATCTATGATATTAAAGCAGAAACGTAAAAAAAAAATCTAGTGCTTACTGGGAAACCAGATATGCTAAATGTAAGCTATCTACGAACATTTAATTAAAGAAAACTAAATTTAGCGCTTGTTTACTGGTAAACTAGATATGCCAAATGTAAGCTATTTTCAACATTTCATGAAAGAAGTTTGCCTATGATGGTGCTAGCTCCTGCAAAATGTAGTGCTGTTTCTCCAGCTTCTTGCTAGATGGCTTTATGTAACAGTTGTTAATGTTGTGAATGTAAAGACATTTCCATTAGTTCAGCTCACTATCTATATATTTGCATGTTTTATCTTACTTCACAGAAAAATGGCGACCGTGCCATCCAGTGTGTGGAAGCATTTCACAAATAAATCAGTCATGTGTTTTAAGTGTCTCCCTTTTGCAATAATGCCTGCTAATGACAGAATAAAATGTTTATAGGCTATTTATGTTGTTATATGACTCACAATAATTGCCGTAAATTCCCAAAATTCCCATAATTCCTGTGCAAAGTTACCAATTTGAAAATTCCCAAAATTCCTGGGGATTATGTCAAGTCGAGTATAATATAGTAAAAAGTAAATCAGTCCCATGTAAAAGGCCCATATGTCACAGACTTGGACAAGGAAGAACACAGGGTATCTGGGAGAGGCATACAAGATTTAAGTTTTTAAAGATATTTCCATTTCCATTTTAGATTCATCTTGAACTGATTTCACATGTAAAGTTAAAAATGTGTACTATGATTTGAATTACATTAATGTAAAAGTTAGCTGTAGTTTTTTTGAATAATTATGCATGACATGTTATGTAACATATTTATTTGTCAACACAGTCAATCACATATGTAATGGACTTAATCAGATGTTTGTTGATTTTATGTTAGATCCTGCATAAATGGGTTGAGACTTTTATTTTATATTTTTAGAGTACAGTTGTGCATTGTGGGATTCCTGCAGCAGAAAGAGCTCTCCCTGCTGCAGGTAGGTTGGACTATTGTGGGTCTCTGATAAAATGTCATGAAAGGTGTTTTACACTGTATTCTTGCTTTTATTTTTATTTTATATTTTCGTTTGACTTTGACACCTGTTTGTATTAGAAAATCCAACCTTTAATATGATATGTGTTTTGCTTAGGTGGATCCATGTATGTCAACACACAATGCTTTGTTTGCTCAATTCATATGCAGGTAAATCAGATCAATAGTTAAAATTGTTTATCTTGTGTACATTCTGAGTTTAACTCGTGTCTTGCTAACATTTGCAATCTAGAATGTGACTATAGCCTGGAATTCGACTACTGCATTCTAGCTGCAGTACCAGTAGTGGCCAAATGAGGAGTTGTTACGTTTGCATGAATGCTGTTTCTGCCGTTTTTACACTAAAAATGGATGAAGCAATGTTTCTCTTGTATAATGCAATTCAGATTTGTTTTCTAATTGAATATTTTTTGCAGTTGTATATTTTAATGCATTTAAGTGGTACACTATATTATCACAATGTAAAAATGTATATATATTTTAGATAAGAATTACAACTAGACTACATTCCTGCAGAAAATGCTAAAAGTTGGTTCTATGGGCTGCAACAGACTCCTATGGCAGAACATTATGCAGGCCATGGCATGGGTGTTATGACACTTGGGAGTTCTATTTCTTAACATTCGAAATAAAATAATATGGCAGTTAGTCCAGGTTAGCCTGGGCACGCCCATACTTCCTTTAACGCTGCATTTCAATTTCGCCTTGAAAGTCAGTCTGGCCAAGCTGCCTGTCTACACCGTTTCTACATTAACAGAGAAACTGGGACCAATGAAAATCTAGCATTTCAAAATGGTAATGCGAGGTAGTTCAGCGACCGGAAATCTACCTCAGTCACTGTCAACATGGCGAACGTGGAGCAAGGGCAAGATTTAGTGCAGCTGTAGCTGCTGTTTTGGAAGAATTCAAAGGGAAGTTATCTCTGGAAATAGAGCAAAGGTTAGCCCTTGAATCATTTATTGCAGGAAAGGACGTTTTCGCAATGCTACCGACCGGCTTCGGTAAGTTTGATTTATCAGTTAGCCCTGCTGGTAGCCAAGTCAATTGGGCTTTGCAAGAACCCTGTTGTTGTGGTCATTTTGCATACGTCAGAGGACAGAGGAGTGTGATTGGTTGAATCTTCGTCCAGTAGCAAACAGAGGCATTTGAAAGAGGCGGGTTAAGCCCGCCCTCTGAGAAATGGGTTTCCAACACAGCTTGGCCAGACCAATGTTCGCAGAGCATTGATAAGTCGCGTTAGCCAGGCTAAGTCCAGGTGAAACTTCCACAGAATTTGCTGCCACAGTATGCCTCGCTTTCTCTCTCTCTCCCACTATTTCTCTCTCTCTGGTTCTCATTTCTTTCCTCTCTTACTGAAGTACCCCCACCCCCCACACAATCATGATTAAAAAGAAGGCATTTAGGCGTAGTATAGGCCTATCATATAAGACTTACTTCTCTCTCGTTGTAATGTGTTTAACATGAAATACAAACACTATGACTGTCTCTGTAGCTGGAATGTCTTTAACACGATTAAGATTTTCTTCTTTTTTTACATGTCTTCAACTTAATTCAGTGAAAATGGCTTTTCTCTACACCCTCCAGGCCCTACAATCCCTCATCTTCATTTTTTACATGGTGGTCAACTTAATTCAGTATCTTCTGCCTCCCTTTCTTACACATGCACGCACACTTTTTCATTCACTCAGAGTGGAGCAGAGCATTATGACATAATCAGCCTGAGAGTTCTACCATTCATATCAATAGAGTGCGAAAGTGACTTCCGGTTGACTTCCGCTACATGGGTCCTCGGAAGTCCCAAAAAATGAATGGGTTTCAATGAGCCCGAAATAGCTATCTTCTGGTCCCAGTCGTTGTTTATCCCTGATATGAAATATGTTGTTTGCGGATAAAAATGGTGTTTTTTCATGCTAACTGTTTTACCATTTGTTGTTATGTTGTTCAGATTAAAGCTGTAAGACAAGCAAAAGCGAAAAGAACTACGTCGCGTTGTTGACGTCACACCACTCGTCTACAAGGCAGCTAATAAGGTTGTACTCACCGAAGCCTTGTATCTCCGATCCCTGCGGCTGGCGTGCACAACACCAACAATCTCCCCGTCGGCATAGGAGAAGCTCTCAACATGCCCGGACTTATAATGATTTTCGCCCCTATCAATGCTTTTTTCCTGCCCTTGGAAAAAGGCGGTAAAGTGCAGCAGGGATATCACCATGGCTACCCTAGCGTGGTGCAGTCAGTGGTGACGTAATTCATTCGCGTCGAGCTGTAGTCCTAAAATCGGCCTCCCACAAAACATACCACAATAAAATGTATTCGCGGTGAATCATGTTTTTTCTTGTATGAAAAAATATATTTAAAACTAACAAACAACATATGTTACATTCATGGACGAATTCATGCGGGACCAAAAAATAGCGACTTTGCCGTCATTGAAACCCATTCATTTTTTTTTACTTCCGAGGACCCATGGAGTCTGGTGGAAGTGACGTCACTTTCGCACTCCATGGGACAAGATATTGACTTCGCCAATGTGACGTGGTATCTGTGTTCTTGGCGCAAAGCATTGTGGGGGAATGGGGCAGAGGGGCAGCCTGAGGTAGCGGCAGCAGCGGCAGCAGCGGGAAGACTCATAGCGAATAACTACCGTTAGAGAAAACAACACATAGTTGACCCGAAAATGACGAGAAGTTGTTGCGTTATTAACTGTAACAGTCGCTCCCATGATCATCGTAGACGGCGGATCACACCACACATACATTTTTACCGTTTTCCTGCTTGGAAAAGGAATAGCACTAGCCATGTATCAGACGTTACCAAGAGGCGACGGATGGCCTGGATAGCGGCAGTCAGGAGACCCAATATCACTTTCGACCACACTCCCCCACATATGGAGGTGTGCTCCAAACATTTTCACAAAGGTAAGTTATAAATGTTTTTTAATTAAATTACGTAGTGATATATAATGTGGGTTACAACGTGCTATCACTGCTAACGTTAGCTATCGCTTCACTAACGTTTCCGTAAACAACATCCACAACAACACATATTTTAAGCCAGCGAAGGCAAGAGTAACGCTAACTTTCTGCAGATGACGCTTGTGATGTTGTTATGTTTTACTTGCCTTGTTTTCAAATAGCTGGTGCTGTCATGTTCATAGTTAATAACGTTATGTCTCAGCTATCTCAGTCACCAAACTCTGGTTAACACAGAACTGACATAGGGGAGAGCCGTGACGAATGAAACACTTTTTACTTAACGGTTATTTTCAAAGACAGTGAAGCAAATTAGATTTATTTTGCCATATGGTCATCAACATACAAGTGTATTCTATTAGTTACTGGTGTAATTTAACACATCCGATAAGAAATCACATTCATTTTTAACTTTGAATGCAAGGTGTCGTTTGTTACAATCGTCCCTCATTGTCGGCACGAATGAAACACGCAATGATTTTTCATCACAAAAAAACTACCAGTAGGTAATATTTTACTTTCCGATGTCAAAAACAGTCTCGCGGAGATAACGTTTGAACGCACTAACGTTACGGCACGAGATTTCACAGGGTTGTGAAGTCTTGCATGCTGAATGTGCTGACGACATATGATGTTTCAGATGTGTATTGTTTTTGAGAAAATAGCTGTGTTTCTTACGTCCCGTGTTTCATTCGTCACGGCTCTCCCCTACTGTTCACGTTGGTGTAAGGATTTGATGTCACTGATAGGTTAATTGGGGTAATTGCTTTGATTTTGAGACATACTAGCCTAATATCTTTTAATATGTGGCATGGTCTTTCAGTAATTAATAACTTAGTATTCAGCTTTCCTTCAGGCTAAAATGTTTTGTTTTTGTCTTTGCAGGCAAGCCTGCCTATGAGATGCTAGAATGTGATCCCGACTGGGCACCCTCTCTGAACCTTGGCCACTCGGAGGTGAAAGCTGCAGGTACTGACAGATTTGAACGGTTAGGACGAAGAGTTAGAAGATGCCAAGAAGAAGCCGTCACTGGGGAGGAAGAATCAGCACAAGAACAAGCTAACAATTCACCACCACCACCCCCTGACAACACCAGCCATGATGCAGATGATGCGACCCCTCTGTACTATTCAGGTAAATATGTTGGTTGTAATTACACCAATTGCGAGGATCAAGTCATGTTGTGTTAAACAATCTGTTTGTCTGTGTTTTTGTAAATGTAAAGTAATATATGTTGTAATGTTTTAGATATCAACCAGACATGTACTGTATGTAAAGACACCTTTCCTGCCCTTTATATCATTAGACAACACTGCACCTACGGCTGAGACAGAAGCGGGCACATGGCATGGCAGAGGACAGTTGGAGAGCGCAGGTGCACAGCAGGAGTGCAGCCAATGTTGTATCCACCTTCAAGAAATTGTACGTTTACGGGAGGAGAATCGAATGCTGAAGGAAGAACTCTCAAAGAAGAGCCTGGACGAAAACTTCCTCAGAGGCAACGACTGCAAGGTGAAGTACTACACTGGGCTTCCGTCTTTTGCTCTACTGATGGGTGTGCTTATGGAAATCCATCCTAGCCTACCAAAGACTGACAGAAAGCTCTCCCATTTCCAAATTCTCCTTCTGACTCTCATGCGCCTGAGGCTTGATCTGCCTCTTGACCATATCGCACACATTTTTGACATAAGCAGGCAAACCACATCCACACTGTTCAGCGACACAATAAATGTGCTGTATTCTCACCTTAGTCCCTTGGTGCATTGGCCAGAGAGGCGGTTCATTCAGGCCAGCATGCCACACCAATTCGTAGAGATGTTTGGAAATCGGGTAACAATAATCATTGACTGCTTTGAGCTTTTCATCGAGAAACCACAAAATCTACGGGCAAGAGCAGAAACTTACTCCAACTACAAAGGTAGGCACACTATGAAATACTTAATTGGCATTACACCACAAGGAACCATATCCTTTATTTCCAAAGGATGGGGGGGGGCGTTCCAGTGACAAACGCATTACAGAGAACAGCGGCTTCCTTCAAAAGCTCTCACCTGGAGACCTTGTGTTGGCAGATCGAGGGTTTGATGTGAAAGAGAGTGTTGCCCTGGTAGGTGCCACACTAAAAATGCCTGCCTTTACAAGGGGTCGCAGCCAACTGGATGCTAAAGATGTGGAGGAGACCAGGAAGCTGGCCCATGTGAGGATACATGTGGAGAGAGTGATTGGGTGTATGCGATCCAAGTACACCTTTTTAAATGACACCATCCGTCTGGGCCTCGTGGTCCCACTTGAAGGCGAGGACATGACTTTGCTAGATAAGATTGTGGCCGTTTCCTGTGCTCTTACCAATATGTGCCCAAGTGTTGTTATGAAGCCAACATTTTGAATGTAAATTATCTAATAGGTTACTGTACAGTGAGTTGGAAAAGAAATGTATATATGTATGTTTGTCTGTTGTTAATTTACATTTGCGTTAGCTTTTAATACAAACATTGCTTTTTCTCATATCAAATAAATCTCAGAGTTTTGCTTGATTTCTGCCTCTGTATTTGTTTGCCGAAAAGGGGAATAAAGGTGCAAAGTCACATGAACAATTGAAATATTGATACTAGCAAGTGCAGATATATAAATAAAAGTATATAAATATCAGTGTACAGAAATATATATTACATCAAATACAACTAATTAAAATTATGGTCAATTCATAACAGTATGGTTTTTTTTTTTTTTTTTAATTATTATTCAAAAGAGATGTTAAAACCCTTAACATAGGTAATGAGGCATATGGCACTACACATCATTACTCCTCTACTGTGTCTTCATGTGCCTGTTTCTGACCTGCCTGTGACACGGTGGAAGGTCTAGTATAATGACAGGCAACAAGCTCTGGTAACACAACCTTATAGAAAAAGTCCTGTGCCACTGGCAAAAGTGTTGTTTCCCATAGGGCTTCATCAGGCATGACACGCACAATGACGCAGCTTTTTGTTGTCCACACCACACAGTCACAGAATTGTGAGCCAGTCACAAACATCTGAGTCTGCACTTGCTTGTAGTACTTATGTGTCCGTTTCAGCTCAAGCGTTCCATTGTTTAGCCGCAAGCAAAAGTCCTTGTCTATACAGGCCTGTAGGATGTTGTGATCACGGTGCTTGTAAGGACATTTTATTTCTACACAGCCTTTCCCACAGCATGTGCAGCAGACTAGTGCATCAGGAGTTGCACCTAGTTCAGGGAAGGAAGGATTAATGATAAAACCACAGCACTCCACTTTCATTTCCAGGTGCCGCAGCTCATTCTGAGTGACGTAGGAGTCTCGTGCTGTGTCCTCATGGTCTCTCCCCCATTGGATGGGCTTTGGGACATTGTCTGTCTGTCTGTTCTGTTGGGGATAGCACACCTTTTTTACCGTTGATAGAGCTGGTTTGGATATAGAGGTGGACACAATGGCATGGATGTTAGAAGCCGTTATCCTTCCTGCTCGTGCTGTATACCAAAGATCAGATTTGTGTTGTTGTCTTGTTTTGCTCTCCAATGCTGCTGCTTCTGTGTGTGACACTGCAGTCAGATGTGTCAGACCCCTACAGTGTTGGCGCAGGACTGACAAATCACGGCCATCCATTTGTGGATCACGGAGGCGCAGAAGGGACTTTGGCAGGATGCATGGCTGAACAGGGTCTGCGTAAAGGTGGCAGTAGTCCTCCATCACCGAACACAGCGCAGACCTGTGAGTGTGCATCAGGTCTGTGAGGGCCTTCAAGTCACCTAGTGTGCGCTGTGCTGGTACTAACCTGCCACTAGAGCGGGTGCGAATTGTGGGTGCTCTGCTGTCTTGCTCAGCAATGGACTGGTCAAGTGCCTTTTTTCTAGCGACACTAGTGGTGTAGTCAATGCTGTAACCGGGCACTCCTTGGACCTTGTTGACATTGGAAGGCATCATCCAGTAGGCCTCTACATCTGTAGGTGTCACATTGCCACGCAATCTTACAGCAGTGTCAATTTTGTAGAGCAGGGCAGCCACATGAACGCACTTCTCAGCAACACCAGCCATGCAGGTACAGTGAGCACTCTCCACCTCCCCACTGGATTTCAAAATCACCCACGGCTGAAGAGGCTTTTGACTCAGACGCATGGAATGATTAACCTATAAACAATAAAAACAGAATGTTTTTATCAGAAATATCAGCATTTTTGTTTTAAGAATTACATAAATTAAGGGTTACACAAGAGTACCCTAGAAGCTTTTCTGATGTTGCTATGTTACAACATCAGAAAAGCTTCTAACATGAACTTCATCGACACCCATAGCCTTCTGTAAAAAGGTCTTATGCATATCAAGCTTTTATTTTGACAGGAATCAAGACCCGTAGGTTTTGTTTACATCTCCACTGTCCGCTCCTTTAGCATTCAGTATGGATTGAGCACTTCGCAAACTCAGTAGCAAATAGACACTAGAAGTTAATGAGTTTTCTATTCAGAACCCGCACCAGACTAAAAGCTTTAACGGCAGTGGTGGTGAGTAGTATATTGTATGTTTGCTATATAACAAAACTAAAAAAAATATCATCACCAGCAGTTTAGTTTTCAGAAATCCTGTACAGCTAGCTTGCTATCAATAGCATATAGCTTACCTTGGTGCGTACGACGGTTTTCTGGTCCACTTTGCAGATTTCTAGGTCCTGCACCCATCCGTTGGTAAACTGTTCTTGAGCTTGCTGGAGAGATCTAACATTACTAAATATTTCGTGAGTATAGGCACTCACACCAAGGATCATGTAGTTGTAAATATGTGCATGAATGAAGTTCGGTAGGAGGCTAAAATTAGATGTCCACTCCATATGCTCAAGCGGGTCGAGTCCTTTGAGAGGTTTAATTTTCTCTAAATACCGCGCTTTGGCTTTGCCATTGAGTTTGTCGCGATAAAGGCAATCATCTTTCTCCTTTCTCCGGTCCATTTGAGTCTCTTAACAGGTGTGTAGCACTCAAATAAGTAGCAGCGAGAGGGCGCAGTTGACAGCAGACAGCTGATCGAGACGCTACGCTTCGGTTGCCAGGCTGCCCCGTCGCCCCATAATGCACTGTGTTTTCGAATGCGCACTGACGTACGTTGGCGAACTCAATTGCCGAAAAATGGGAATAACAAACAAATGACAAGGGGTACCATAACCATTCAAGTCATAGACACATCTCCAGATCGAGCTTAACATTTCAGTGTTGGAACGGTGTCTCTGTTTTGAAAGCCCTAAGATTAGTCATTTGGCAAAGAAATGGGTGAACAGAATAATATTATTATTATTAATAATGAAAAATAATAATAATAATAATAATAAACACCACTTAAGAAGACAATAAGTGTGCTTTTTTCAAGCACACTTAACTAGACTGCATTCCCACAGAAAGTGCTAAAAGTTTGCTTGAATGTGCCAAGTTCCGTGATCATCGGAACATTTAAAAACCCACATTTAAAAAATGCCAGTTGGTCCAGGTGTAACTGCCACACTATTTGCTGCCATAATATTCTCTGCCTCCCTTTCTCGCTCTCTTTCTCACACCCATCAAAGCTCAGAGGGCCCTTGCACACTTTTTTACTCACTCACAGTGGAGCAGAGCATTAGGACATCATCAGCCTGAGAGTTCTACCATTCATTTCAAGGGGACAAAATATCACTGAAAAACGGGAATAATGAACAAACGACAAGGGGTACTGTAACCATTGACGCATCTCCATATCGAGCTAAACGCTTCAGTTTTGGAACAGTGTCACCATCTCAAAGTCAAGACTAGTAGTTTGGCAAAGAAGTGGGTGAAAGGAATAATAAGATTAAACACCACTCAAGAAGAAGAACAAGTGTGCTCTTTTCAAGCACACTTAATAATAAGTTTAAACACCATTTAAAAGAACAATAACGGCGCTCTTTTCCAGCACAACTAACTAGACTGCATTCCTGCAGAAAATGCTAAAAGTGTGCTTAAATGTGCCAAGTTTTGTGCTCATTGGGGCAAATATGTGTGCCAAATTTCTTTTATGGGTTTCAATGGGCTGCAATAGATTCACATGGCAGAACATTATGCAGGCAATGACATTAAGTGTAGTGGCCATTTCTTAAACATTCTATAAGCCACCTGAGGTAGGGTATAATATCATTTTGATGTGCATTCCATAAAAAGCACGCACAGAGAGTAAAATCCACAGTCAAGATGTTTATTTTCACCCTCCGGTTGACTTTTCATTATGTTCAGCTACAAAAGTATAAAACATAAAGAATTGTGCTAGATACCATTTCCAATGCTACATGATGCGTGATGGGTCTCAAATCACATCACAGGTGCATTCTTTTGGAAGGCAGAGCGTGTTAACGTCCAATCAGGTAAGTATACACATTGGGCAAGCATCTACACATTAAGTAAGTATGTAGATAAAGCATGTAAGTATATATCAGGTAAGTACCTACTAATGACAATAACTTATAACATTGCTCTTTAGGTTACCAGCGGTCTCAAAGCAAATCAGGCACATTTAAGGCAACCATGCTAACATGGCTCCAACATTGGTATCATGAGAGTTCTTCAGAGTTCTATTCTTGCCATTCCAAATTTTAAAAATAGCAGTTGGTCCATGTGTAACTGCCACAGAATTTGCTGTCACAATGTTCTCTGCCTCCCTTTTTTGCCCTCACTCAAGTACTGCTTCGTGCCCTTGAACATGACATACAAAAACTCTCTCTGTGGCATGGTTAAGAGGGCTCTGTGGTTGTAATGTCTTAACATGGTTAAGACCTTGTACCCTAAAGTCTGTCTTCTTTTTCTTTTGTACATGTTTTCAACTTCATTCAGTGAAAATGGCTTTGAGCCCTGTGAAGGAATCTGAATAATAATAATAATGTTGTACATAACATTTTTAACACACATTTCTTTATTATTATTTTATATTCCTAAGTTATTTTGTATTCAGTATAGTTTATATTTAGTATAGTAGCTTAGAGCAGCAGCAGCCGAAAGAATTCTCCTTGCTGCAGATCTATGTACATTGTGTGCAGAATTATTAGGCAAATACGTATTTTGACCATATCATCCTTTTTATGCATGTTGTCCTACTCCAAGCTGTATAGGCTCGAAAGCCTACTACCAATTAAGTATATTAGCTGATGTGCATCTGTGTAATGAGAAGGGGTGTGGTCTAATGACATCAACACCCTATATCAGGTGTGCATAATTATTAGGCAACTTCCTTTCCTTTGGCAAAATGGGTCAGAAGAGAGATTTGACAATCAAGCGTTTCATGGCAAATAGCCAACAGGGTTGCAAGAAGCGCGTTGAAAAAAGAAGGCGCAAGGTAACTTCCCAAGAATTGCAGAAAAATCAAGCGTGAAGCTGCCAAGATACCATTTGCCATGAGTTCTGTCATGTTTCAGAGCTCCAACGTTACTGGAGTGGCAAAATAGACAAGGTGTGCAGTATTCAGGGACATGGCCAAGGTAAGGAAGGCTGAAAAACGACCACCACTGAACAAGAGACACAAGATAAAACGTGAAGACTGGGCGAAGAAAGATATCAAGACTGATTTTTCTAAGGTTTTATGGTCTGCTGAAATGAAAGTGAGTCTTGATGGGCCAGATGGATGGGCCCGTGGCTGGATCAGTAAAGGGCAGAAAGCTCCAAACTCCGACGCCAGCAAGGTGGAGGTGGTGTACTGGTATGGGCTTGTGGGACCTTTTCGGGTTGAGGATGGAGTCAAACTCAACTCCCAGTTCCTGGAAGACACCTTCTTCAAGCAGTGATACAAGAAGTTGCCATCTTTCAAGAAAATTATTTTCATGCAGGACAATGGTCCATCACATGCGTCCAAATACTCCACAGTGTGGCTGGCCAGTAAAGGTCTAAAAGATGAAAAAATAATGACATGACACCCTTGTTCACCTGATCTGAACCCCATAGAGAACCTGTGGTCCCTCAAGAAATGTGAGATCTACAAGGAGGGAAAACGGTACACCTCTCTGAAAAGTGTCTGGGAGGCTGTGGTTGCTGCTGCATGCAATGTTAATAGTGAACAGCTGAAGAAGCTGACAGAATCCAGGCTTTTGAGTGTCCTTGTAAAGAAAGTTGGCTATATTGGTCACTGATTTGTTTTTGTTTTGTTTTTGAATGTCAGAAATGTTAATTTGTAAATTTTGAGTTCTATTCGTGGCAAAAATAAATACGTGAGATGGGTATATATTTGTTTTTTATTAATTTGCCTAATAATTCTGCACAGCAATAGTTACCTGCACACGCAGATATCGTCCTAAGATAACCAAAACTAAAAAAGCCCCACTCCAACTTCCAAAAATATTCAGCTTCGATATTTATGAGTCTTTTGGGTTGATTGAGAATATAGTAGTTGTTCAATAATAAAATTGATTCTCAAAAATACAACTTGCCTAATAATTCTGTACACAGTGTATGTCAACCAACAATGTTTTCTTTGGTCAACCTATATGCAGAACAAAAATACAGCATCTAGATATACCTTGGAAAGCAAGTCAGCTTTTCAGTTGCTACTATCAGTGTGTGAAACAAAGATACCACAGTAATAATAATTTACTTAGTAGGTGCCTCTTCACACGTCCTTCACTGGTTGTGGTCAATGTAGAATCAGTGTTAATGCCACGTTTGCCCCAACTAGTGTTTGCCTCTACTTGACTGGTGGACGGTCATAACATAAGAACAGTTCTGGATTTGGGTGTAAGTCTGTTGGTTTTTGGCCGACGAAATGTTAAGAAACTCTTTTCGGAGGATGCTTAAGTTTCAGCATTGCAAGTCATTCTCTGGTTTTTGTTTTGCTTCTAGGCATTGAAAGAAGTGTGTTTGGTGATGAACAGCAGGTACTGCGAAGACCATCATGGTCAGAACATGTCCTATTCATAAAATCCTTTAGTTTTCTTGAAATATTTGAGGACACATCAAACCAGAAAACGACATACTTAATCAGGTGATGCATGGTAAATAAAACACTTGTTGTGGCTCTGTTCACTAATACTCTGTGACCTCAGCTTTTGTGATACCGACAACCGGAACCGGCCAGTGTTACGCTGCTGGAGCCGGCTGTGTAACAGAATGGGGGCTCATAAACGTTTGAATTCAGAGATTGGTAAGCTGAATTTGTTTTTCCTGTAGTTGTGGAAAAGATACAAATAGCCTTACATTTTTGGTTCACTAATGTATTTGTGCCTTTTGGCATTGTGCTGACAGGTGTATCTTGCTTGTTTTAGCAAGGGTATCGCTGGAGGGACCTGCAAAGATTTATTTAGGTTACGCTTTGATTTGAGTAATTGGTTGGTTTTCGCGCAATTTACTTTGTGGCAGACGGAAGGGAGTAACCTTGGGTCCTTGTTTTGCCCTAGGTTTTGTTTTTTTCTTGCAGGACAATCTGTTGTTAATTGGATGCAGGTGTTTGTAGTAGGGGGAGGGATGGGAGGTTAGATCCTACCTGAGTTATGTGAACCCCCACACAGGTAAAGAGCACTTACCACTATTTGTTTTTTTGCCTTTCTTATTTTAGTTTGTTTTTGGTGGGTCGGATGCACTGGTTCTGCTGTACGTGGGTCTGCCGAAAACTAGCAGCAGAAATAGGTGTAGAGATTTTGTGTTTTTTAGTTTGTGGGATGTTGAGGTGGTTTACCCGTGACTGACTTTTTTGTTCATGGTGTACATTGTGGTGTTTTTTCTAATTTTCTCATTTGTTTTGTGACATTGACATTGTGGTTGTGTAGCGCTATTTAAAGGCAACTATGATGGCATAGGAAGATTTATTTGCTGTGCCTTCAGAGGTATTATTAGATTTCAGAGGTATTATTAGATGGCTTCACTACAGACCAGTTGCGTAAAGTGGCTAAACACTATGGATTCAATCAAGACTTTGCAAAGGATCTTAAGAAGCAGCAATTAAAAACAGGTAAAGGTTAAATTGGTGGTTTTGTTGGTCATTTCTGCAAAGCCAGTTCCGTCCACAGCAGGTTCTACTCCAAATCCTAAGGATTCGCAAAATGTGTAAAACGTTGAACAACAGTTAAAGCTGTTCAAACTTCAAACTGAGCTAAAACACATAGAACGGGGAAAGGGGTTTGAACTGTTGTTGCCTCAAAAATTATTAGAGGAAGTCAAAAAAGAAAAGCAACAGGCTTTAGAGTATGAAAACGAAACGACTGGAAGGACAGATACAACAAGAGAATGAACTTCAAAAAGAAAGTTTAAGGTTAATTGCTGCAGGAAAAATGTCTGGGGATGGTGATTCTTCCCCAGATTTCTCTGGGTCTTCGGGCATAGCAGGGTCAGAGGGAAGTCTGTCTAATATGGTTACATTTTGTTTACTCCAAACTGTCCTTACTGGGCGTGCTCAAGATGCATTTATTGATTTCAGTAGCAGAGCAGAGCAGAATTACGTGTGTGTATTGGGGAGAAGGCTGTACTGAGGGCCTACAAGCAAGTGCCTAAGTTTTACAGATGGCGCTTTAGGAGCTGGAAAAAATCCGGGTGTCAGACTTATGCAGAAATGGCTAGAGATTGTAAGTTTTATTTCAATCGGTGGTGGTCCTCTGTAAATGTGAAGACTTTTGAACAGCTTTGTGATTTAATCATACTAGAAGACTTTGTAAATATTCTTCCTGAGCATCTCACTACTTTGATCTTGGGTAAAACTGAGGCTGACGCTGCTGTGCTCGCTGATGAGTACATTTTCACACGTGTAGAGGTTTTTCACAATTCAGAAGTTACACTAGTGAGAAACATCAACCTAACTCGTTTTATGGTAGCCCGAGTCATTGGTCTGATGACAGAAAGGATGTTTCCAAGTGCTCTAAAGTATGTGCAGAAAATCGAAGGAATGCCCTTCACTACAAAATAAAAATAAGAAAATGTCAAGCTCTAAGTTCGTAGGTTGTGCAGCCCTGTGATGGAGTGGCCATTACTACGGTTGTGTGTTACTACTCTTTGGCGTTGCGGTCAAAGCACATGTTTGGTATCCTGGAGATCTTGGTTCGAAGCCAGGTGGGGTGACTTCTCCCCTTCGCTACAAGCCCCAGTCCATCTAACCACTAACGTAGAGGTAAGAACCTTTCCATCTGAGAACAGGTCTCCTGTGGGAGGTAAAGGCTGTGAGGAGCACTAGGAAGCAGCCTCACTCTGACACTTCAGTTAAACACATATATGGCTCTTTAATCACTGAAGATAGTCTTGTTAGTGGGTAACACACATTAAAAAGGTTAAAATATTGCGTGACACTGGTGCTACTGAAACGTTTGCGCCTTAGTGTGTGCTGATTTAAGGTATTGGCATGCAGACTGTCTGTTACTCTGCACAAAATCGTGTTGAATTCTGATCTTGTGCAGTGGGAAGTTATAGTTGCTGTACATCCGTCTCTGCCTGTACTGGGCGTGTATGTGATCTTGTGTAATGTGTTGGCCAAAGATCGTGTTTGGCCCAGTGGCTCTGTACCACCAGTAGTGTCCACTGAGCCTCTTGAGGATTCACAAGATGAGTGCACCTTCGACTTTCCTTATGTGTTCACCATTTGCGCGGTGACTTGTGCACAAAGTCGGTCAAAAACTGATGCTGTTGATGGAATTTGTAAATGTGTTATTATGACCGCCGCTAGCAAAAGCGGTCATTATAGTGTTGCTGAGACTTTTTTCCCTTTTTTATTTTTTTTTCCACCGATTTTTCGTCAACGATTGCCAGGACACTGACACTCTGGGTGACATGAATCTTTGTAGGCATATAGCGCTAGAAGTTTTTGAGCGAACAGAAGCTTTTGGCCCCCAAGGGCCACCCCCCCCCCCATTGTGCCAGTGTCCATCAAAGAGTGGGAGAGGCCGAAAAGTTTTTGCTGAATAACTCAATGAACGTTTCACCGAACAACATGAAATTTTTGTGATATGTCGGTGTTACAGAGGCGTATCGACCCAGCCCGTAAACACTCACTTAAAGTGTAGCGCCACCTACTGATATGGGTAAATGCGAAAAATGGGATTTTATATTGGCAATATCTTGGAGCGAGAAGGTGGGAACTGCACAAAATATGTCATGCACGATCAGCACAAAGACCTCTAAAAGCACAGAACATGCCATCAAATTTGGCCCATAGGGGGCGCTGTAATTGTACAAAAATTGTACAAAATGTCTTTTTGTCTATTATCTAGAGAAGAGTAATGTTTACAAGCAGTTCTTTTTTGTCGTGACATCTGTTGACCCTCCTGCATTGAAAACACTGGTCGACGCCCACTTCCAACAATATCTTGGACCGAGAAGGTGGGAACTGCACAAAATATGTCATGCACAATCAGCACAAAGACCTCTAAAAGCACAGCACATGCCATACAATTTGGCCCATAGGGGGTGCTGTAATTGTACAAACTGTCATTTTGCCTATTATCTAGAGAACAGTTATGTTTACAAGCAGTTCTTTTTTGTCGTGAAATCTATTGAACCTCCCGCATTGAAAACACTGGTCGACGCCCACTTCCAACAAAAAGAATTTCCGTGAAATTTTAACATTGTGAAAGCGAAACCAAACAAACTCGTCATAGGCCGTTCATGTGAATCTCACCAAATTTGGTACATGTCATCTACAGACAATGATGACAAAAAGTTATCAAAGGATTTGTCTTGAGAAAAACCGTTTAAAAGTTACATGTCAATGAAAATTTGAAACATAGCTTAAAATTCTTGAAAAGTCCATATCTTGGCTTCTAATTGCTCCAATGTTGTGAAAATTGACATGCCACCTCTAAACAGCTTTCTGTTCATTTGCATCAAATTTTGTGATATTTTGTCAAAGGGGACAATGTTTTTTGTTGAAGCTAGGGGTCCAACAACAGGTTTTTTTTTAAAAACTCATCAACATTTTTTCCCAAGACAGTGATTTTGTGGTAGTATGTCGGGGTTACAAAGACGCATTGACCCAGCCCATAAACTGAAGCATGACGCCACCTAGTGATAGGGGTAAATGCAAAAATTGGGATTTTGTATTGCCAATGTCTTGGACTGGGAAGGTGGGAACTGCACAAAATATGTCATGCACAATCAGCACAAAGACCTCTAAAAGCACAGCACATGCCATACAATTTGGCCCATAGGGCGCGCTGTAATTGTACAAAATGTCATTTTGCCTATTATCTAGAGAACAGTAATGTTTACAAGCAGTTCTTTTTTGTTGTGAAATCTATTGAACCTCCCGCATTGAAAACACTGGTCGACGCCCACTTCCAACAAAAAGAATTTCCGTGAAATTTTAACATTGTGAAAGCGAAACCAAACGAACTCGTCATAGGCCGTTCATGTGAATCTCACCAAATTTGATACATGTCATCTACAGACAATGGTGACAAAAATTTATCAAAGGATTTATCTTGAGATGGACTGCTTCAAATTTACATGTCATTCAAAATTCAAAACATAGCTTAAAATTCTCCAAAAGTCCATATCTCGACTTCTAATTACTCATATTTGGTCAAAGTTGACATGACAACTCTGAACCGCTTTCTTTTCATGTGCACCAAATTTTGTGACATTTCACGACATAGGTGCAATGTTTCCAGTCAAAGCTAGGTGTACAAAAACAGTTTTTGTTAAATAACTTATCAAAATTTTGCCCAAGACAATGATTTTAGGCGTATCAACCCATCCCATAAACACTCACTTGAAGAAATAGCGCCACCTAGTCATATAGTTAAATGCAAAAATAGGGATTTTGCATTGCCGATATCTTGGACCGAGGAGGTGGGAACTACACAAAATATACACAGAATGTCATTCATTCAAAACCCACATCCATGCCCACTTCCAGCAAATCATTTCCACACAAACTCTCACCTCACAACACTGACCTACCACAAACTCACCATACCTTTGATTCCCACACTTCAATACACTGCGGCGGTCATACCATGTACTGCTATGCGGTACATCTAGTTTGTTAGCGGTAATGTGCCAGGCAACAAGATCCCACAGCTTTCCCACTCAGAATTGTAACTACCAAGTCTGTTGCTAAAGCTCTTGCCCAGTTTATTCCTGTGTTTGGTATACCCAAAATGCTTCAGTCAGATTGAGGAAGTAATTTCACCTAGAAAATGTTTTCAGAAATTTTGCAACAGCTTCAGATAAAACATAAATTGAGTAGTAACTACCATTCTCAAAGCCAAGGTGCTTTATAGGGCTTCCATCTATAACATGTATTTGCTGCACACAGACTATTTGGCCTTACAGTGCGACTGGGAGGAAGGTCTTTCCTGGCTGTTGTTGGCAGCTTTGGAGGTCATCCAGGACAGTTTGGGTTTTAGCCCAAAGTCAGAGGTCCGTTGACTGTTTTGAAAGATGGTTTGCAGGAACCAGGGTGTCCTGGTAATTTCATTGATGATGTTGATGGTTTTCATCATCGATTATTTTTAGGATGGAATTGTGCTGCTAAAAATCTGTTAAAAGGGTCATATAAAAAAGTATTTTGACAGTCAAACAAAGTTGAGACTGTTTAGTCCGGGCGACCAGGTTTTGGTGTTGTTGCCAATCCCAGGTTCTCACACTGCAAAATTCTCGGGTCCGTATACTGTGGTCCGTCGGGTTACTGAATGGGACTGTGTAGTTGCTACACCTAATCGCAAAAAGTCATCTCAGCTCTGCTATCAGCTCTGCTTTGCCATGTCAATTTGTTAAAGCCTTGCGATGTTCCATCTTCTAGGTTGGAGGTGACTAAAGATGGTGCTCACTCTCAGAGGGTGGCAGCTGAGGAGGTGGATGAGGTTGGCCTCAACAACTCTGTTTTGTTACCTCGTCGTGTTAAAAAATCTTGACCGTTTGTTAAATGATCTGCCTGTTCAACAGAGGGGTGAACTACAGTCCTTACCTTTGTCTTTTCTTTATTCTCTGATGTACCGACTTGCACAGATTTAATAGAGCACGACATTCAGGTTTCTGATGACGTCATGCCTATTAAACGTGTACCACTTGTCAAACAGAAAGTGCTGGATGCTAAGGTTCAGTACTTGTTGGACAATGGATTTGCTGAACCTTCCTATTCTAGTTGGGCATCAGCATGACTGTTGGTGCCCTAGCCCGACAGCACATACAGATTTTACACTGACTACCGCAAAGTTAACTCTGTAACCAAATCTGACTCATTTCCTCTTCCCTGTATAGAGGACTCTGTAGATCGTGTGGGTGCTGCTAAGCATGTGACCAAGTGTGATCTCTTAAAGGGCTACTACCAGATTCCCTTAAAACCACATGCACAGGAGATCATGGCGTTCGTCGCTCCATAAGGTCTGTACATATACACGCTACATAACGCACCCCCCTCTTTTCAGTGCCTGATGAACTATGTCATCTCAGGGCTTGATGGTTGCACCGTGTGCCTAGATGATCTGGTGTCCTGGGGACATACACTACCGGTCAAACGTTTTAGAACACCACAGCTTTTTACTGAAAATCATTCCGTTTATTGTGTCATTGCACTCTAAAAATGAAAGCACAGAACAAATAAGCAATATAAGTTTGAAAAAAAATCATGGGATCAATTTATGAACAAAAATGTATTCTAAACTTTTGACTTATCAAAGTAGCCACCTTTGGCAAATATAACAGCTGAGCATACTCGTGGCATTCTTTCTACAAGAGAAATCGAATATTCTTCAGAAAGTTCTTCCCAAGTCTGCTGCAGAAGTTCCTATAAATGTGTGTCACTTTTAGGTTGCCTGGCTTTCACTCTTCTGTCCAGTTCATCCCAAACCAGCTCGATGGGGTTTAAGTCTGGAGATTGTGCTGGTCACTCCATGTTTTCAGGTTTACCATGTTGTTCTTTTTTCCTGATGTAGTTTTAGCATAGTTTAGACTAGTGTTTTGGGTCATTATCTTGCTGTAGGATGAACCTCTGACCAACAAGGCGCATACCAGAGGGTATTGCATGGCACTGCAGAATGCTGTGGTAGCCATGTTGGTTCAGGATGCCGCTCACTCTGTACAAGTCACTGAGCCTAGATCCAGCAAGACAGCCCCAGACCATCACACTTCCTTGTCCATATTTGACAATTGAGGTCATACACTGTAGAACCATCCTCTCGCCTACTTGACGGCATACAGAGGTCCTGCGTGATGAACCAAAGATTTGAAATTTTGATTCATCAGTCCATAATACCTTTTTCCAGGCTTCAGTAGTCCAATGGCTGTATTTTATGGCCCAGGAGAGCCTCTTTGTCTTATTCTGATGTCTTAGCAGTGGCTTTCTTGCTGCAACTCATCCTGTCAAACCTGCAGCTCGAAATCTTCTCTCACAGTTGAAACTGAGACTTGCTTACTATGACCACTATTAAGCCGTGCTTGAAGTTGTTGTCCTGTGAGCCGCCTATCACACAAGCTGTTAACTCTTAAAAACATGTTCTCTAATTCATTTCTGCAGACCACTTCCTGTCAGAGTTTCCCCCAGTTTTTAAGCCCCTTTTGATGGTGAAGAAAACTTTACTCACTGACACTTTGACTTTCTTTGCAATTTCCCTGTAGGAAAGACCAACACTTTTAAGTGTTATGATGGTCTGTCTCTCTCCCAATGTTAAGTGCCTTTTCCTTGCCATTTTGTAGCATTACACTACGTTCTGCAGTACAATACTGTTCACCTGATGCTACCGAGGGTCTGGTACCATAGTGTGTGTTTCAACACTGATTTTATACCAACATTGGGTGTTGTAAGTAATCAAGAAAAGTTGGAACACCTATAGAAGTAGCACCAGCTGTCAAGGCTGGTTTAACCTTCATTGCTGGTCTTTTCATATAATTCTGAAATGTACACTATTTTTCGGTTTTGGGTAACCAAAGCTTTTTTTTAACCTTTGTACCATTTCAGGGTATTCATTGAACTTTCACTACTTGAATTGCAACTAGATGTACCGCATAGCGGTACATGGTATTGAAGTGTGGGAACTGCAGGTATGATGAGTTTGTGGTAGGTCAGTGTTGTGAGGTGAGAGTTTGTGTGGAAATGATTTGCTAGAAGTGG
Organism: Setipinna tenuifilis; assembly: GCA_030347295.1. Classification (NCBI taxonomy): domain Eukaryota; kingdom Metazoa; phylum Chordata; class Actinopteri; order Clupeiformes; family Engraulidae; genus Setipinna; species Setipinna tenuifilis. The sequence continues at coordinate 1,270,835 of CM059271.1, read as the reverse complement.
GCATTGATGTGGGTTTTGAATGAATTACATTCTGTGTGTTTGTGTATATTTTGTGTAGTTCCCACTTTCTCGGTCTAAGATATTGGCAAAGAAAAATCATAATTTTTGCATTTAACTATATCACTAGGTGGTGCTATGCTTCATGGGATGGGTCGATACGCCTCTTTAACACCGGCATACTAACCCAAAATCATTGTCTTGGTCAAAATGTTTGATGAGTTATTTAACAAATCTTTTTGTACACCTAGCTTTGACGGGAAACATTGTACCCTGTGATGAAATGTCACAAAATTTGGTGCACATGAAAAGAAAGCTGTTCAAAGTTGTCATGTCAACTTTGAGCAAAAATGAGCAATTAGAAGCCGAGATATGGACTTTTGAAGAATTTCAAGCTATGTTTTGAATTTTGATTGACATGTAACTTTGAAACAGTCCATCTCAAGATAAATCCTTTGATAACTTTTTGTCAGCATTGTCTGCAGATGACATGTACCAAATTTGGTGAGATTCACATGAAGGGCCTATGACGAGTTCATTTACTTTCACTTTCGCAATTTAACCCTTTGACGAGTACCATCACATATTTGTGATGAGCCGCGGCTGGTCCCCTGGGAGTACGATCACATATTTGTGATTAGAATTTTCACTGAGCGCCGAGTTCTCACTATGACGTAACAGAGACTCCTGCAGCACATTCATCAAGTTGTATTTACTCAGTAACCAAATCTGGACATTAATTTCAAACAGTGCACAAAATACGCTCACAAATAAGTCTCTTCTGCAACCGCCTGCGTGGCTGTGCTCTCGTTACTCAATTGTTTACATTTTGCCCAAAAACAAAATGGCTGCGCCCATTTCGACTTCGTTTCTGTTTTCGAAGCCACTAAATACAGCGCATTTCTATAATAAGAATCTCAGCACTGTAGAACGTTAGTGTGGAATTCTAGAGGGGACGCAGAAAATACTTCACTCCAGGGGGCACAGCATTGTTGAAAAGAACGTACTCGTCAAAGGGTTAAAAATTTCCCGGGAATTATTTTCATTGGAAGTGGCCATTAACCAGTGTTGTTAATGTGGGAGGGTCAACAGATTTCACGACAAAAGAAAATTGGTTGTAAACCTTACCGTTCTCTAGATAATAGGCAAAATGACATTTTGTACAATTACAGCGCCCCCTATCGGCCAAATTGTATGGCATGTGCTGTGCTTTTAGAGGTCTTTGTGCTGATTGTGCATGACATATTTTGTGCAGTTCCCACCTTCTCGGTCCAAGATATTGGCAATACAAAATCCCAATTTTTGCATTCACCCCTATCACTAGGTGGCGCTATGCTTCAAGTGACAGTTTATGGGCTGGGTCAATGCATCTTTGTAACCCCGACATATTACCACAAAATCACTCTCTTGGGAAAAAATGTTGATGAGTTTTTAAAAAGAAACTGTTTTTGGACACCTAGCTTCGACAAAAAACATTGTTCCCTTTGACAAAATGTAATAAAAATTGATGAGCATGATCAGAAAGCTGTTTAGAGTTGGCATGTCAATTTTTACCACTTTAGAGCAATTAGAAGAATTTTGAAGAATTTTAAGCTATGTTTCCAATTTTCATTGACATATAAATTTTAAACGGTTTATCTCAAGATAAATCCTTTGATAACTTTTTGTCACCAATGTGTGTAGATGACATGTACCTAATTTGGTGAGATTCACATGAACGGCCTATGACGAGTTCGTTTGGTTTTGTTTTAGCGATGTTAAATTTTCACGGAAATTGTTTTTGTTGGAAGTGGGCGTCGACCAGTGTTTTCAATGCGGGAGGGTCAATAGATTTCACGACAAAAAAGAACTGCTTGTAAACCTTACCGTTCTCTAGATAATAGGCAAAACGACATTTTCTACAATTACAGCGCCCCCTATGGGCCAAATTTTATGGCATGTGCTGTGCTTTTAGAGGTCTTTGTGCTGATTGTGCATGACATATTTTGTGCAGTTCCCACCTTCTCGGTCCAAGATATTGCCAATATAAAATCCCAAGTGAGTGTTTACGGGCTGGGTCGATACGCCCCTGTAACACCGACATATCACAAAAAATTCATGTTGTTCGGTGAAACGTTGAGTTTGAGTTATTCAGCAAAAACTTTTTGGCGTCTCTCCCTCTTTGATGGACACTGGCACAGCGGGGGTGTGGCCCTTGGGGGCCAAAAGCTCTTATTCGCTCAAAAACGTCTAGGGCTACATGCCTACAACGATTCATCTCCCCCAGAGTTACAGTGTCCTGGCAATCGTTGACGAAAAAAATAAATAAATAAATTTAAAAAAAGGGAAAAATCTCGGCAACACTATAATGACCGCTTTTGCTAGCGGCGGTCATAATAAATAACAGAAAAAAATAGGGTGTTCTAAAACTTTTGACCGGTAGTGTACATGGGAGTAACATCTGAGAGGCTTAAGGCGGAGAGGTTGGTCGCAGCCAAGTTCACTCTTAACCTAGCAAAGTGTGAGTTTGCCCAGGCCACTGTAGTCTACCTGGGGAAGGTGGTGGGTCAAGGTGAGGTGTGTCCGGTGCAGGCTAAGGTGTCAGCTATTGACAGTTTCTTCCTCCTGTAACTAAAAAGGAGCTAATGAGGTTTCTGGGCATGGTTGGCTATTATTGGATTTTTTTGTTGTATTACAGCACTTTGATGTTATATGTTTTGAATGGTCCCAAGATTGCCGCAACAGGAAGAAATCATCCTGTCCTGTGTAGAATAAGTGGCAACAGTGGGGGATATGGCCATGGCTGCGAGATAGCAAACGGGCCCTGATCTTCGCTCAAAGACCTCCACGTTCTTGCGAAGAGCAGTGCAGCAGTGGGGCCGGTGAATGCACTCTGCAGGCAGGTGGAAAAACGAATGATGATGTCTGAAATGGGCAGCAGGACTGTGACTTATACTGATCAAAAGAGTTCTTACAGTTTTTTACGATTGCTTAAACTCAATTTCAAAAACTGTGCCCGTTTTATCAAAACACTGCACACAGTTAATGCAACCATAGACTCAATTAACAGAACACCCCTGCCCTATTGCAAAATGATATTCTGTTTACAAAACTATACACTTTTTTATAAAAATGTGATTTTGTTGCCAAATCATACACACATGATTTATATGATCTATTTGTGTTCCAGTGAGTTACACACTGTGGCAATCAATCCCAAAGACTTTTCTAATGACATGATCTGGGTTTCATTTTTTCAGACATATTGATAAATGACATGAATGCATTCATGAAACAGAACATGTGACTAATGCTGTTCACCAAATATATTTCAATATATTTATTTTTTTACTTTTATATAATGCAAAATCAGTCAATATGCTGAAGTGTTTGTTTGTTGCATGGTTGCATATTGAAAACCATTTCTTCAAAGAAACATATTTACAGCAAACATAGTAAAACACAGTGAAGTGTTATTGGAGAGAAAAAGTTACTCTAAGTATCATCTCTGGCCAATTTGATGTCAATCTAGGCTTTTCAAGGTAGTCAACCAATGTCATTCCAATGTGATCAATTTAGTCCTTGTCTTCTCTGTCTGCTCTCCTCCCATTGTACCTTGCAGTGTCAGTATCTACCTCTTCCTCTTGTTACCCCTCAGTCTCAGTCTAATCTTTACTGTCCCTCTTATGTTCTGTGTGTGCATGAGGGGGCTTGATGAACTGGGCGCTCCTTAAATGTGGCCTGGCAAGGACGTCTGTCATCGACTCACACCCTCTCTACAGGGGTTCCCCAGGGGTCAGTTCTGGGCGCCCTTCTGTTTGCTATCTACACCACCTCGCTGTCTCATGTTATCTGCTCACACGGCTTCTCTTACCACTGCTATGCCGACGACACACAGCTGTACCTGTCGTTCCAACCAGACGACACCACGGTCTCCACACGCATCTCCGCCTGTCTCTCTGACCTATCCTCCTGGATGAGAGATCGTCATCTCCAGCTTAATCTGTCTAAAACCGAACTCCTGGTCATCCCTGCCCATGAGTCAATCTGCCACGACATCACCTTGAATATTGGCGATATCACTGTTGCCCCGAACAACGTGGCTAGGAACCTAGGTGTCATATTAGACGACCGTCTATCTGTCTCCGATCACATTTCTTCCGTAGCGAGATCATGTCGCTATGCATTATACAATATTAGAAAAATCAGACCGTACCTGACCCAATATGCTGCTCAATTGCTAATACAGGCGTCAATCACCTCGCAGCTCGATTACTGTAACTCTCTCCTAGTCGGTCTACCTGCCTGTGCGATCAAACCATTGCAAATGGTCCAGAAGGCGGCAGCGCGACTGGTCTTCAACCAACCCAAAAGGACACATGTTACCCCACTCTTCAGGGATCTTCACTGGCTGCCAGTAGCTGCCAGAATTAAACACAAGGCTCTGACACTAGCCTACAAAGTAATTTCAGGTTCCGCCCCCACCTACCTCAATGTCTTATTACAGGCTCACGTCCCGTCCAGGGCGCTGCGTTCCGCTCACACGAATCGTCTATCGGTACCCTCGCCTCTCACAAAGAGAGGTCATTCTAAACTCTTCTCCGTGGTTGTCCCCAAATGGTGGAATGACCTACCAGTTGCGACAAGAACAGCAACATCCCTCCCTATCTTTAAAAAGCTTGTAAAAACCCTTCTCTTCCAAGATTGCTTCCCTTCCTAACATAACTAACAACACTAATCCAACTCTCTCTCTCTCTCTCTCTCTCTCTCTCTCTCTCTCTCTCTCTATCCCTATGCAGAAGTACATATGTCTGTTGTGTCTTTACTCTGTGTCCTCCTCTGTGCTTATGTCCTCCTTTTTGTAAGTCGCTTTGGATAAAAGCGTCTGCCAAATGCAATGTAATGTAATGTAATGTAATGTAATGATGAAAGTTAGTGGTCAGGAGGCTGCGTGTGAGTGTGGGAGATGTGAGAACTATGTCCTGTATGCTGTGTGTGTATGTGTGGGGGGGTGGGTGGGTAAGGCCTGTATCAGGTGTGTTGTGTGTGCAGGGGATGGTAGTAAGGCTGCACTATGTGTGTGTCTGTGTCAAGTGTGCTGTGTGTGAATGGGGCGGGGTGAAGAACTGTGTCCTGCGTCCTGTGTGCTGTGTGTGTATGTGTGTATGTGGGGGGGGGGGGAGGTGTGCATGGGGGGAACTAAAAACATTTAGTGGTCAGGGGGCTGCGGTGTGTGTGTGTGTGCGGGGTTGGGGGGTGGTGGGGTTGGCACAACTGTGTCCTGCATGCTGTGTGGGTGCGGGGTCGGCTGTTCACCAAATATATTTCAATAGATATTTTTTTACTTGTAATCCAAAATCAGTCCATCAGTCCAAAACCACTTACAGAGCTCAGAGTTTGCAGCTCTCACAACCTCACCTCTAAACTAAAACGTTGCTGATTATTAACCACCTGTGCTTTTCCTCTCCCGCGTGATTTAAAATCAGCCGACGTGCGGCCAGCTGATTTCAATCAGCCAACTCGCCCTGCTCGAATTACTAGAGCTGACTCGCGCTGCTCAAACACCAACCACTTTTTTTCTGTTTTCTCCCGTGCATTTTTTTCAGTGAACTAAAACGCATGAAGCTGTGAAGCTGAAAATGTGCTTAGAGTGGTGCCTACCTGAGCCGATGTTTTGGTATTTGAGTATTGGGTTTCATTAATTGTTGAAAACTTTAGATTTTAGCGTGTAAGCAAACATAAAAAACTGTAATGTGTAGCAGAGACTGGCAGTCATAAATATGAAAAGCGGTGGAGTATTAGAGTAGCAGAAAGATGAGCAAAGAGCAACAAAACATCAAGCAGATAGGTAGGAACTCACAGAGCAGACGGCAGGCTGATAAATACACTGACACCATCTTGAAGGAAGTGTATAGGGGTGGTGGGGCACATCTTGTCTGGTCATTCTCTGACCATCACCCATTGACTTTCTTGCACTCTCTGCAGAACCCTAACCAACGTTTGATTCATCGCTTGATTCATCGCTTGATACAATCTCCAAATTCAGCACATTAAAGGCGTGGACAACGTTATGGCAGACTCGTTGTCCCACTTCCCAAGTATGAATGCATAGTAGACTGCCTGACTGCTTGCCTGAACAGAAGGACAATCATCTGTACGTATCCTTCTTGACTTATCCGCTCCCTTTGATTCAGTTAATCACAGCACACTGCTAACTGTACTCACAAACCTGGGCATTACATGTGTAGCACACTCCCGGTTAAAATCCTACCTTACTGGATGCTTATTTAATGTGTCATGGCAGGGTCATCTGTACCATTTCACTTCTCCTACCATTGCTATGCTGATGACACACAACTGTACCTGTTGTTCCAACCTGACGACACCATGGTCTCCACACGCATCTTCGCCTGTCTCTCTGATCTGTCCACATGGATGGAGGAACACCTTCTCCAGCTTAATCTGTCAAAAACAGAACTCCTGGTGATCCCTGCCCAGGATTCAATCCACCATGACAACTTCAGATTTGGCGCTGTCACTGTTGCCCCAAACAACGTTGCTAAAAACTTGGATGGCATGATAGATGACTGGCTATCATTCTCTGAGCACATTTACTCCGTAGCGTGGTCCTGCCGCTCTGCATTGTACAATATTATAAAAAAGACCGTACCTGACCCAATAAGCCACTCAGCTCCTGATACAGGCTACTGTCACCTCTCGCCTCGAATACTGTAACAAAAAAAACAAAAAAACTAATAAAAGTAACAATCACTAAACCAACTCTCTCCCTAGGTACCTCATGCTTATAATTCTCCCTGTGTTGGAAGTATGTGTGTCTGTAGTGTCCCTGCTCTGGGAAACTTACTTAGACACATGCATTTCCTTGTATGTATGAAGGTAGTCTGCTTATTTGTGTTCCTCTACACCTCTGTTAGCTTATGTCCTCCTTTTTGTAAGTCGCTTTGGATAAAAGCGTCTGCTAAGTGTAATGTAATGTAATATTTCAATAAATTATGTTATTGTTTAAAAATCTGCATGTGGCCTCCCTTTTATGTTGCACTGCTGGAGCTGGCTGTGTAACATTTGTCTTTACTCAGAAGCACCAGGCTGTTATTAACAAAGATTTACACTTTATTTGGTGATGGAAACTGTACTCCATAAAGGAGAGCCTTGATGTTGCTGTAAAAAGTCTGATTTTGGTATGAACTGACAGTTCCTCTTTGTCTGTTACTCAGGAGCGCCACACCTGGCAGGATGAGAAGGAGCGTGTGCTTAAGTACCAAGCGCAGCTGCAGCTCAGCTATGTGGAGACACTGCAGAGGAACCAAGCCCTGGAAAGACGTGTGGGACAGCTGGGCCAGCGGATTGCCTCGTCGTCCTCTTCCTCTCCCTGCCCATCACCCGGGTCGCCCCCCTTGCACACCCAGTCCCAGCCCCCGTCCACCCACACTACCTACACCACTGCTTCCGTCACCACCATTCCTGCCCCCACAGTCACAACGCCAACCCCCTCAGTCACTATCCTCCAGCCCCCGCCTCCACTGCTGCCGCTCTCCCCTCCCCCCTCCATCCCCACTCCTGAGGACCTCAAGCTGCCCCCCTCGTTACACCAGCTGGCACCACCCTGGCCTGGGCCATCCAGGCTGGAGCGAATCGAGTCCACAGAGATTTGAGCAACCTGTGAAACATCTCCAGAGCCAGAGTTTAAGGCAGTCTGCCTGAACAGAGTAGGCCATTTCTGACAGCTGGACTCTAGGGCAGTGTTGGGCAACCTGGGTTTAGAAGCTAAAATCCAGTACCACATATTTGTTTCAGCCATTCACTTAATTGATTGTAATCCGTGCAGCTCTTAAGCCTAGTACAAGAGTTAATAAGTCAAACCACTCATTACGTGCGCAGGTAGAACCAGATTATTTGGAATAGTAGTACTGGATTGTACCTTTTGAATCCAGGTTGACCATCACTAAGATTTGAGTGAGCAAAGTGGTCCAAGTGTTGGCCTCTCCCAGAAGCTAACCAGCAGACATGAGAGTCCCAAATGTGTAAAAACAGATACCCTCACAATCATCCAGCAGCACCTACCGGTTGTTGTGCAGGATCGCCTTGGAGACACCTTGCTATGGACGCCTTGGAGCCAGGTCTTTTTTGTTGTTGTTTTTCTTTTAATAATTTCTTGGCTCAATCTAGAGGCACACTTCACGAATTTGGGTACATACACCAACACTTTCTCACTCTTTCTGTTTTTTTTTTCTCTAAGCCTCATACAAATACACACACACACACGCATGACAAAAAAGAAATGGAACAAAAAAGGTGAAGAACAAACTGCAGACAAATGTTTTTATACTTAAAAAACATAATTGTGGATCTCAGTTAAAGTATGTGAGCATTCTGCCGATGTGATTGGTTTGCACTAGCTCGCTATCTTTACTTTAATGTGAATCATGTGTTCAGTATTGTTACCCTTAGAGGGACTGTTAAGGCCAATTTATAGTCAGGGGAACAAGTGTCGCTCAACAAAAAAAACATGCCGTCAGATGCAACACAGATGTTCATACTTATCCAAAGAAGATGCATGTTGCGCGTCCAGTACACTCCAGAACACAGAACGTTTGAGTTGATATCCAATCAAAATACACAACAATGTGTGCTGTTTTAAATGTTTTGATGCATGCAACAAGCTCTGTGACACCCTTGAATACAGACATGTTTCATGTAATATTCTGTTTAGCCACACTTGTTGCCTAAAATATAATTTGGCCTTTAGAGAGTGGGTTAGAGGATGACTATAGGTTTTCAGCATAATCTGTCTGCCTCATCTGACACAGATAAAAACAATAGCCAAGTTTTCATTTTGGAAAAGCAGTAGATCCACGGCCCTTCTGTGTACATGTGGTGCATCAACGATGAGGGACAGTCTTAATAAAAATAACAAAAATCGGAGCAACACAGATATAAGCGTAACTTTTAAGTGTAACTTTTAAGGTGCACAGCAGAAAAAGGGACTAATCTTTCGATGCAAGACGCAGTAGTATTGAAACATTAGCCCCGAAATTACACTTCCATCTGTGTTGCTCCGATTTTTTTACCTTTATTTTGGATGTTTTGGGATTTTTTTTGAGGTGCTAACTTAATACATCCTCTTATTTGGTCCTCTCAGCTGTCGTGTCTCCATACAGACCGTTGCTAAGACCTCAACAGACTCCAACAGGAAGTACATCATCTGACAAGCTACTCTAAAAAAAGACCTTTGTGTAAGTAGCATGTTAGCCTGATAGCATGCTAAGAAGGCACACTAGTCTAAAGAAAATTACCATTTAATTCTTTTTAGAGTGGTCTTTAGCATAGGTTACATGGGCAACTGCTTTTAGGGTTATGAAAAATGCATTTAATCTGTCGTGTTATGTTAGTCTGTTCTCTTAAGGTAGTAATACTATGATATAATTACGGTGGACCTGAAGTGCAAAACACAAAAACAACTGAAAAAACACAACAACAAATTAAGTCATCACTACAAATTAAAAAACACAACAAATCAAACATCACAATGGCAAATTAAAAAACACAAGTGCAAAAATATAAACCACAAAGGCAAATCATAAAACACAACAACAAATAAAAAAACATAACGACAAATCGGAAACACAACAAAATTAAGTGAAACACAACGGCAAATCCGAAAACACAACATTTAGAAACACAACGACATTACTTATTACGGAAAGGGTAGGTCTCTTCTCAAAAGGAGAAGTCATCTCTGATTGGACAGAAGCTCTGCCTGTCTAGACTACATTAATTTATGTGAATGGCATTACGTTACTATCCCAGATGGATGAAATGAAGGAAACCTGATGTTTATTTATGTTGATGGCCAAAACATTGGAACATCAATTTATAGTTACTTTTTAGAGTTAGATAACCTAAGCCTCGATATTTGGTTTACTGGGCAATGTCTGGGCAACATGCAAATCCTTCAGACTGGTTTTGAGATATTCCATTTGATCGCTAAAAGTCCTATATATTTGCATTGCATTCTTATTTGGGAATCTTTAATCTCGACTTTTGAGAATGTTGATTTCCAAAAGCCTACCTTGGAAGTACATAGATGACCATGAATGATATTCCATGAATGAGGTAAAAAACAAACAATTTTATAAAGAATGGAAACATTTGTGAGGGAGCATCTGATACAGACATTACTTGTGAATGGCGCCTCAGCTCAGCATATCATTCAGATAAATGAATGTAGTCTAGACAGGCAGAGCCAACTTCTCCTTTTTGAGAAGAGACCTACGCTTTCTGCAACAGTTAATGTAGTTGTGTTTTCCTTAATGTTGTTGTGTTTCAGACTTGCCTTTGTGTTTCCCTTAATGTGTTTTCTTTGTTGTGTTTTATGATTGATTTGCCATTGTGACTTTTGATGTGTTGTGTTTTTAATTTGTTTTTGTGTTTTGCACTTCAGGGCCACTGTATATAATGGTATAATACATTTACCTTTTACCATATGGTAGTTATAACAACAGCAAAACACCCAAGCCACACATGAAAATGTTTTGTGGCCAAACAGAGTACATAAACTGAGGGAGGAACCTAGTTGGCCCTGTGGAAGTTTTTGGAGATTGTCCTTTTGGGCCTGCCTGCTGTATGGAGATGTGTCAACTGTGCAAGTGCCAAAAATTCTTCCCCAACTTCCAGTAGTGGAAATGACACTTATTAAGTGTATCTCTCTGTACTTCCAAAGGAACATAGAGGTAGAAGCATACTCAAAAGTAAGCTAGCGAACCAGTCATGCAATTCAGTTATTTGACATTATAAAAGACCTGATATGTTCATCTTAAATTTCCCACATAAACACAGGTGCCTAGTCTTGCCTGTTTGAGCATTTAATTCTTGTTGTATCCACAGATTTGTACTATTTTTGTATTAGACTGTACAAGAAGTAGTCACATATGATACAATGAGTTTCAGTTTTTTGTTAAAGATGCAGTGTAGAGGATTGAAGGAGACCTGTTAACAGAAATTGAATATTAGATTTTATTCATGTATGATTACCTGTAAATCTATAAATTGCTGTAAGCTTATAGTCAGTCCTTAGTGTCTATATAGGCTTGTTAAAGTTATTAGAGGTTGGCATCCTGTGTTCTGCTACATATTTGTTCCGGTCAATTCACTGAAACAGCTGATCCTAATTAAAACAACTTTTCAACCAGGTAGATGAGATAATTACTAAAACTCACCTGTGTTAAAAGCACAGGCAGAAGGAAAACATTGCAGGGTTTTTATATTCTCAAGCCAGTTTGGTCCTCTCTGTCCACTATTATCCCTTCACACATCAGCTGCTTAGTGCTGCAAAGATGATGTAAATGTGCTAATTGTTACATGTTGCCATAGAAGTTTACCAGAGCCTTCAATCCTACAACACTGCACCTTTAAGTACTGGGGAATGTGCTGATACTTTTCAATATGAGTTATTTGACGATGCACTATTCAGATATAGTAGATAGAGATTTGGTGGGGAAAAAACAGGTGTCGGAGAGCATCTGGCATGAAAACTAAGGGTTTATTTATGCAGTTATTAATTTAGTTCTTTTTTCAATCATGCACAATCACACAACCAAATAATTCTGCACTTTCATAGACGTTTGATTGACTTTCCACTGAAAACCAAGTATGCTTGGGGGTATTCCAGGGTAAGTGGTTTAGTGATCAACCCAGATAAGTTAACACCAGGGTGAATGATGAACCTTAAAAAAGGATAGTCTAATGGCTACATTCTCCTAGCAAAACAAAGCCATAGTTTGCCACTTGCCTGTGCACATAGCACAGGAGATTTGACTTATTAGCCAAACCAACTGTCTGATGATTTGTGTGCTTATTAGGTTCAGCTGGTTCAGAAAATGGTTGAATCAAATATGTGGCAGGGTTTTACTTTCTAAAGCCAGGGTCTCCTAGCCTGGCTAACGCGACTTATCAATGCTCTGCGAACATTGGTCTGGCCAAGCTGTGTTGTAAACCCATTTCTCAGAGGGCGGGCTTAACCCACGTGTGTGAAATGCCTGTGTTTGCTACTGGACGAAGCTTTGGCCAATCACACCCCTCTGTCCTCTGACGTATACGCAGCGACAGAAACAGCTTGATAGAAACAACAAGAATCGACTTGGCAGCTAGTGGGGCTAACTGATAAATTAAACTTTTACTTTTTACTTTTTTTACTTTTACTACGGTAGCATTGCGAAAACGTCTTTTCTTGTAAGGAATGCTTCAAGGGCTGACCTTTGCTCTATTTTCAGAGAGAACTTCTCTTTGAATTCTTCCAAAACAGCAGCTACAGCTGCATTGAAATCTTGCCGTTGGTCCCAGTTTCTCTGTTAATGTAGAAACGGTGTAGACAGGCAGCTTGGCCAGACTGACTTGCAAGCAAAATTCAAATGCAGCGGCACAGGAAGTATGGGCGTGCCCAGGCTAAGGGTCTCCACCTCTGCCCAACATACAGTGGTAAGGTTCACAGTGATGGCCAACTTGGCTTCAGAAGCTACAATCTAGTACCACATATTTATTGAAGCCATTTGGTAAGCTGATTCAAATTAACACAACTCTTCAGCCAGGTAGTAGAGGTAATTATTGGAATTACTTGTATTAACTGCACAGATAGAACCAGGTGATTGAAGTATGTGGTAATGGATTGCAGCTTCTGAATCCAGGCTGCCCATAACTGTTTATTCACTTCATTGAAAGGTTAGGGCAAAGTTATGTATGATGCCCAAAGTAACTCTGTATAGAAGATTGACAGTTACCATCACAGTCAAAGAAATGTGGAGGGGTAGGCAATGTCATATTAGCAGAGGAATGTTTAAAAAGGTCATTTAGTGTTTCAGGGAAATGAAGACTCTACAGCGGTGTCTCAGCTAAGGTTCAACACCACATGCTTTTAAGGCCTCATTCTTTGGCTACATATCTTACAGTGGTGTGGCTAGTGTTGTTCCTTTTGGAATGGACATACGAATTTACTGTTTTCATTTCATGAACGGCTGGCGACCACAGTAGACCAGATCTACATAGTCACCTCTGTACAATTGACACTTGTGTAGCTGTGTTACATCTCCAGAATATGTGACTTCATTAAATCAGGAGGAACTGAAGAGAAGGTGCTAGACTAGATTGCAGGAAATCAACTTAGAAACCAGATTACATATCAGACAGATTTTAAAATTATTTTGTCATAGAAAACAAATTTTAATATCAAACAAACTTTATGTCAGATATCAAGAAGGGAGACGAGGCTTAACAACAAATTAATATTGTGTCACACAATCAGAGAGCAGTGATATGGTGTCTTGAATGCCCTACAACACACTGAGGGATAATAGCATATCAACATTTTTATTAAAGGTGTTTATGTAGGATTGTGGCCAAAACTGACACTGTAAAATACTGTAAAGCACTGTCCCCTTCTATAGAGGTAAATCACAAAATCAGAACCTAATTTACAGTCTACAGATATTAAGTTTTAAAGTGAGAATATTCTGGCTGTTGTCAGTGAAATTGGTATTTCAATTTAACATCATTCATTATACTCTGGTGGCATATGAGGACCATTTTATCACTTGTGCAAATAGAAGAGTCCAGTGTCTTAATTTTGACAGGAGGATGAAGCTATATGGCTCTACCTTTAGTCGATTTACAACTCGCTGTTTGTTAACTTATCTGCATTTCTAGGGCAGTATAACCTGGTTGCCATCCAGCTTGTTAATGCACATTTTAGTTACTTGAGTACGGAAATCCTCATTCGGAATCACTTAAAATGCCCATTTATCTTCATGGTGAATGTGCATAACTGTGAAAAAGTTGAATAGAAACCCAACTATTGATAGTCTTATGGCACAGTGACTGGAATGAAAAAAAGCTTTAAAATAGTCACATAGTCTGATCTAGGCATGACAAACATGGAAAATTACTTGAACTAAATGTTCTTTTAGACTATTGGTTTATTTTGTTATTTGAAAACGGAAAACTTTAAGAAGGACAAATATAAATAAGTGAAAATGTCTTACACAGAGGTGGAGATCCTGAGCGTAAAACCCTGCCATGTTTATCTTCTTCCTGTGCACTTAACACAGGTGATTTCAATAATTAGCTGATCTACCAGTCTAATGATTTGCGTGATCATTAAGATCAGCTGGTTCAGAAAATGGTTATATGAAATATGTGGCATTTTTTTACTTCCTGAATCTGGGTCTCCACCTCTGGACACAAAGTGGTAGGAACCAAATGTCCATGTTTATCATTCTCTTTGAATTTTGGTGTGTTTGGGGTGCTGGTTTTAGATTGGAGGAAAAACATCGAAGTAAAGGTGGTGATATCATGATGTAGTTGTACTGACCAGGCTCCTGGCCCTTAGCACCTTTGTTTAATATTGTTTTTTACTAGAGTACTTAGTCAGGCAAAGTTTTTTTCAATTTTTTTTTTGTTTTCAATAGTAAAAGGAGGGAGGGCTATGCCACTTAGTGGGGAGGGCTAAAAGCGTTGACATAAAACTTAAACGTTAAGCCTGAGTATATATGCTGCATTCAGGCACTTGCTATTGGTTGAAGACAGGCCTAATAGTTTTAAAGTTCATACAAAGTATCAGCCCATCAGGAACTAAACATATGCCTTTGGAGAGTAGCCAGACTCTTAGCACGAAATAAAAGAGTCTGGTCAAGTAGGCTACTGATCTCCTTCAAGAGCATGTAGTATTGCAGAAAGGGAGGCCATTCATTTATTATTATGGTTATTTATGTGAACAATGTTTATTCTAGTATTACAACATATTGTGTATGGCTATTTTGAAGATGTAATTATTAATACAAATATTATCACTGCTACTCTTATAACCATTTTTTTATCATTATCATTATTTATGTGACTTCTGAAATCTGACATTTGAGTCAATTTATTTTTTGTATATGATGTCTATATATAAATATAAAACATGCATATTTACATGTACATATATTTTAATTTAAACATCGACATAACTGCCCTGCTTTAAAGGTATAAGTCAGGGTGGTATTCCAAGTGGGTGCTTTAGATAAACTGGGAATGAGTAGTAAGCCTCCAAATAGAGGAGTCTCATGGCTTTATTTTTCTAGCAAAACAAAGCCATAGGTCACTGCTATTAGGAGTTAAAATACCCAGGTAAGTGACTTAACCTTACTTCTGGAATACTCCCCAGCCCAAAATGGAGGTTCTGAGGGTATTTTTCTTCTGCAGAATGTTTGGTAGAATGACAACAGCTAGCCCGCAGCTTGTCCTTAAAGAGTGACTAATGACCTTTTTTCTACTCACGTTCTGCAGATGATCCATTCACTGTTGCACTGACAAGTAAAAACGTCACTTCTCTACAAACACAAGGGGTTAGTAGATCACGCAAGAAACTTCATTTTGTGTAGTACTGTCCCTTTAATAACATACAGTTCCTTTTAATATTGTCATAATTGTGATGATGACAGTTACTGTATTAGAGAAGAAAAAAAAAAGCCAGCTGTGTCTTTTTATACTTATTTATATTACATATTGTTTGTATTTATGTTTCTGTCAATTGTTTGATAAGAATAAAAATATCAATTTTGATGATCATTAAAACAGATAATTAATGAGAGTTATGAGTATGGCATGAGTTGAGTCATTCTGTTTGTACTTTGCTGCCCTCTGGTGGTGTACATCCAATGTTATATTAGCAGTGGTCACTGATATATGATAAAGACAAAGAAAGAGAATATAGAAACAAGAGAAATATTTCAGGAAGCAGTTATTTGTAACTTAGAGGAGAAGCTTGGTCTATATCTTTCCATAGTTCTGTCGTTTAAGGAGTGATAAGTGGTTCCCATTTGTCATTAGTGTGTGCAGGGATGGTACAGTGCTTAGGGTACCACAGTGGCACTTTTGGATTTGAACCTGCAACACTCTGGTTACAGGTCTGTTACTTTAACCACCAGGCCACCGCAGCCTCAGAGTGTGGTTGGAAAACTTGATGAAATATTGACTGAATCATGAATTTGTAGCTACCACTAGCTAAAAGGGACATAGGAAAATGAAACTGAAAGTTAATTACTATGCCCCATTCAGTTAGTGTTGGCTACCGTTTCATTCTTCGGTCTATTGCAGCTAGGTCTATGCATTAATTTTTTTTCTGCTCTGCAAGACATCTATTCTACAAGAGTAGTTTAAAGTCTATAAGACACCTTTGCAAACACCTGGCTAGGACTGAAAGACTCAGAAGGAGTTTCTATCCTCAGGCCATCTGGACATTAAACACACATTAGACTGACTTTGCACACATCCACCCCTCAGCACACACACCCTAACACATTACACTTCACCAAACGCACACATGCCCCATCCCCACTTAGGCGCTGCCGGTTGCACACCCCATCATCGGCCACCAAAGCCAATTCTCCCACCAAACCCCAACTGCGCTTTACGCACTTTATGACACCCTCCCCACCCCACTCACCCATTCTACCTCTGCCCTTCATCAGATAGCCATCGCCAAACTGCACTCTACGGACTTTACTCCCCGTGCAGTTTTAGACTAACAATCACCAATTTCACCACGAGCGCTTGGGGAAAATAAATGTAAAAAAAGCTCTGTGTATCATATCGCTGCAATCGGCACATTGGGGCCCCCCTGGAGATGGGAGGCACGACGCGACCCCCTGGGACGACCCTGTTGGTTGGTGGGCTGGTCCGGATGCAGTCGGTGGAAGTCTGTGATGAGGATCCGGTCCACGATGTGACTGGCAGGCACCCAGGTATTCTCCTCCGGTCCAAAACCTTTCCAGTCCATGAGGTACTGGATGCCTCTACCCCTATGCCTAGGTCAAAGCAGACAACGGACAGAGTAGACCAGACCACGGTGGAGGTGGGGGCGGCAACCGGAACCAGCGGGCTCTCATGAACCGATTTTATCGTGGACACGTGAAACGTGGGGTGCACCCTCATGGACCTGGGCAGCTGGAGCCGGATGGCGGTTGGGCTGATGACCCTCCCGATGGGGAACAGGCCAAGGAATCGAGGCGCCAACTTCCATGACTCCATCCAGAGCGGCAGGTCCTTGGTCGACAGCCAAACCTTTTATCCCACGTGGTAGGTGGCAGCAGGAGTTCTCCAACGGTTGGCCCCAGTGGTGTAACTGGTGACTGACCTGAGGTCGGCTTGTGACCAGGTGCAGTGGCATCGGCGGGCACAGGCAAGAGCAGACGGACAGGTGACTTCTCTCTTCTTGCTGTTGAACAGTGGCAGCTGGTAGCTGGTGGTACACGCACTCGGAGGATGACATACCGGTGACAGAGCAGGTAAAGGAGTTGTGGGCATACTCCACCCATGTCAGTTGTTGAGCCCAGGAGCGAGGGTTGAGAGATGCCATGCACCGGAGAGCTTTCTCCGGCTCCTGGTTAGCCTGCTTCAACTGTCCGTTAGACTGGGGATGGAGCCTGGATGTTCGGCTGACAGTGGGCCCAGTAAACTGTGGGCCCCAGTCAGAGACAATATCCCTGGGCAGCCCGTGTGTGCGGAAGACATGGTCTAAGACCACCTGGGCTGGAGTAATTCAGCAGGGGGCTGGTTGGATGACTTATAACGGTTACATGTGGGGCAAGCATGGACAAAATTTCGTACAACCCTCCTCATCGATGGCCATCAGAAGTGCTGGGCTAGTAGATGGCAGGTGCGAGTGGATCCAGGGTGGGTCCTCCTCCTCCATGTGACCTTCCCTGCTTTGCTCCTCTCGTCTTGTCTAGTCTACTGTCTCCCACCCTGAAGAGACTCTTTTTGCCCTGCTCTCCGAACTTAAAAATCATCATGGATTTGATCAACTGGTCTCTCAACGCAATTGACACCATTTTCTCGAAGAGAAGCACAGGTTCGGGGGAACCTGACTGTCCTGCCGGAATGTTTGCAACCGGCTACACAATGGACGCATGGGACAGGTGGCGGGTCGTGTGCCTGGTGCCTCTTTCCGTGGACGTTGAAGACACCTACCTATTCAGATCCATGACTATGGGCTTTCTGCTGATGGGATTAGGCATTGCCCTGGTCTATCGAGGAATGAGCAAAACGATGTCAGCTGTCCAAAGCCCCACTAAGCTGCCCAGAATGATTGATGCGGTGGGCAGAGCTGTCAGCACTCAGACTGTGGCTAATAACCGCAACAATGACAGCATCTTGGAGAAGTTTGTGGCTTTGCAAAGGAAAATGGATCGACTCGGAGACCAGAATGGACTAAGAGAGTAGTCGTGCAAATTGGAATGCGGCTACTCGACCCAAACCCAAACAACCCTAATCTTATCTGCATTTGGCTCCCTCAATTAGCTGGAATAACAACTCCCCAGGCAGATCATGGCAGTGAGACTCTCTTGCATTCCTCACCCCGCCTTACCTCCAGCCTGGCAAGCGGGTCTGTGACCAGCACTATCGTAGCTGCAGGACCGGATGGCTGTGCGCCTACGCTGGTTTAACCTCAGAGACTTCCTTACCTTGTCTTACATGGTGTTAAGTGTGATGATTATGTGGTTCTATTGCTGAGGTGTTTTCTTCCCTTCTCACACTGAGCTCCCTATAGGAGCACAGTCTGGGGGTTGGCTTTTTCTCTCCTCCCCTCTCCTCATGTGATGCTGTATTTCTTTTACATACCTGTCTTCCCATCCTGTCTACCCTCTTGTCATATTCATGTATGTTTGTACCTATGTTGGATGGGTTGATGGCCAATTTCGCTGGTACTTGTGACTAGTGACAATAAAGGTTCACTCACTCACTCACTCACTCACTCAGAGTGGGCGGGTAGAGTGGCAGCGAGTAGGTACCTCCGGTGGCAATCCTGTCCCTACTCTTTGATTACCCCGGTCGCCATATCGAGGTGAGGGTTGTGGCGACAGAGCCATGGGTAGCCCAGGATGAGGGGTTGAGCGGAGCAGGTGGAAACGGATGGATTCACGGTGGTTACCAGAGAGCATCATGGACACTGGGGCTGTGATACGACTGACTGTGCCGAGTACGTGTCCATCCAGCGCCCGAGCAGGAACAGGGGGTGCCAGCGGCAGAGTCTCCAGTCCCAGCTGGTGAGCAAACTCAAGTCCATGATGTTCCCCTCGGCACCAGAGTCCACCAGGGCAGCCAGTGTGTGCATGGAGTCTGGAAGGTGAAGGCGAACTTGCAGCAGTGGTTTGCGGTCTGAGGACTGGACGGTCATTGAGCTCAACCAGACTCTCCCTACATCTGGTGAGCTTGCCCTTTTAAAGGGCAGTTCACCACACGGTATCCATCTCCTCCGCAGTAGAAACAGAGTCGAGGTTATACAGCGCTGGCATTCTGCAGCGGCGAGAGAAGCACGGCCAATCTCAATGGGCTTGGGCAGGTCTGCTTGCCTTGGTGGAGATGCAGTGGAAGACTGAAAAGTAGCCGGATCTCTGAGTGTGCTGGTGTTTGGTGGATTCTGGCACCCTCTCTCTTGACGGCGGGTCTGGATCCCTCAATTGATGCAGGTGGCCAGGGCGATGGCTTAGCCGAGGGTGGAAGGCTGCTCATGGGAAACCAACTCGTCCTTGATGTAGTCGACCAGGCTGTGGAGGAATATGTCCAGACTATGGAAATCTATAGAGAAATCTCTTGTTGAATGCTTAACAATGCCCGGGATGCCTCTGCCGTTGTCGAGTCCAGGCTGAAGACCTTAAGCATCTCCTCGGCGAACAAATCAAAGGATGCACATGCGGGGGTCTGACACTCAAACTCTGCCATTCCCCAGAGTCGAACTCAGCCCGTCAGGTGAGTGATAACGTACCTGACTTTGCCCCTTCCGTGGCGAAGGTTCTGGGTTGCAGGGCAAACTGGATACGGCAGCTTGTCAGGAATGCCCGGACCTGGGTTGAATCACCATTGAACCGCTCTGGACAGCGGAGGCGGTCACTTGGGCAGGTAGGCAGGCAGAACAGCTGGGCAGGTGGCAGACAGGCAGAGGTACGAATAGTGGCAGGCAGAAATCAGAGTCAACAAGCAGAAGGCAGGTCAGGTTTACCGGGGCAGTGGTGCAGACGTTCTCAGACAGATGCAGGGTCAGAACAGGAGTCAGAAGGTTTTAGCCAGTAAGCTGGAGAGCAGAATGTAGACTTTGTACTTCAGAGGATTGCAGACGATCTCACAAAGACCAACTGATAGACAGGGCCATAGACATATAAACATATAAACAACGCCACCTTCCGCCTAGAACCATACGTCATCCTCGCCGCCATATTGGATGTGGCAAAGTGGAGATTCTTCAACCATCTCTAGGATAGCGTCTAGACAGTCTAAATGGGTGAATATAAGGCATCAAGTTAAATATCTTTACAGAAAGGCGCTTTATGAAGTTTACAGGATAGATTTGCCACATGCAATATGGCGGACACACTGACGTATCCCAGCAACGGGCCACCAGCTCAATGCGGCATCTATGTTTATATGTCTATGGACAGGGCTATATATACACAGACAGATTAACACAGGTGATGCAGTGCAGCTGGTAGCCAATGCGGGAGCAGAGTGGGTACAGCTGGGGCTAATCAGGAGACTAGACTATGGCACTGGACATACTGTAGCAGTAGCAAATAGTTTTGCCCAGCCAGTACATCTAGCCATGAACCATAGGGCTTTTGGAGGTCTTTTAATCACAACGCTCTGTCTTTGTGGAGAGCCATTGGGTGGGCTTGACACAATGACAGCAGGTTTGCGATGGTGCAAAGCAACTAAGGCTTTAGATCTGTGTTTGTTTTGTCACATTGCTATTACATAAGATGATATAGATGTCATTAACTTAAAAATATTAGTTTTTTATCATTGATGGATAGTAAAACACAAAAAAATAATTTGATTAACCCAAGGGTTGACACAGAATTTGGGTTGTGTGTTAACCCACTCTTTTGGTCATTGTGGTTATTTATTTCTACCCAGCTGCTGGGTTAAAAATGTTACCCATTCATTTAGTAGTTTTAACTCAGCAATGTAGTTATTTCTACCCAGCTTCTGGATTGAAAACGTAGTCCAGCATACTGGGCTATTGTATGCAACCCAACCCCCTGAGTTGACTTAACCCGGCATTGGGTCGGTCCACATTTGACTTGGTACATGGGTTAGTTTTGGGTTTATTTTAACCCAGCCATTTTTAGAATGCAACATGGTTACCATACAGGGGCAGATCTACCCGGGGTGGCATAGGGTGGCAACTGCCACCCTAAAACACAGCCTTGCCTCCCTGTTGCCACCCCAGTTGGAAGGATTTTATTCAAAGAAAAGT
The DNA here is from genome assembly GCA_030347295.1 of Setipinna tenuifilis. Classification (NCBI taxonomy): domain Eukaryota; kingdom Metazoa; phylum Chordata; class Actinopteri; order Clupeiformes; family Engraulidae; genus Setipinna; species Setipinna tenuifilis. The sequence continues at coordinate 1,249,555 of CM059271.1, read as the reverse complement.
TAAGCCTAATCGGACCATAGCATTGTATACATCTGTGAATTACCGACTGCAATGAATGTAGCACGACATGACGCAACATTACCCCTCCCCCTCGCTCCAGCACCCCGAGGCCAAGGTTACCAGTTCCGCTTATTATAAGCGATTTTAAATATTGGACTTGGGTCCTTTGTTTTGGGCTTGTTTTTAGAGTACCAGTACCTTGTGTTATCGAGAAATCTGGCAACCCTGCCCGAGGAAGTTTTTGATTCATTTGAAGACCTGAACACACTGAAGAGACAAGCAACAGAGTTGGATTGAGGTAAAAATAATATACATTCTGTCGAACAATAGAAGACTAAAGAATGCACAGGCCTAAAAGGTTTTCAGATGTTAGAAATCTTGTTGAACAATGTTAAATGGAACACTTTCCCTAACTGGAATGTTAGCTGTAGTCTGTCTAAATTAGTTGTGTAGGCTAGCATCTTAATTCACACCCCCTATTTTATGTTTTTTGTTCAGAATTGCACAGTACCTCTTTAAAAGGCTCCTGTTCACACATACTTGCTTGATGTCCTGTGAAGCTCAGACCTTGGAGATTTGATTGATGTGGAAAACTGTGTTATGCACTGACAAAGAGCCACAGACAGAAGAAAATAGACTTTTTAAAAAGCGAAATTGTAGAAAATGAAAATGACCACATTCTAGCCCTCCCAGGAACTCCAGTGTCTTAGAAACACAGTGACTGGGTGCACATGGTAGGATCAGATTGGATTGGGATTGGTTTGGGTGTTGCTACACAATGGGTGGTCTGTCCCAAAATTCAAGTGCACATGGAGTTCGTCTAATTGGATAATGGTCAGAGACCTGGCCCTTTCCGCTACGCTAGGTGGGTGGCGCTGTAGTCAACTTCTATCGATCTATTATTATCTTTTAATGCAAGGAACGTCTGTTCCACGCATAACTCTCAAACCTCTCATCCGTCTGATCTCAGTGCCAAGTTTCGTGTTGTTGGGGCAAAAAATGCCAAAGATATCGGTCAAACAAGCTTGACAGCCTTTTGTCTTGTTTCACTCTGGTCGTAGCCATGACCATGACCCAGGCTGATGGGATTTACAACACTAGCTGATACAATGTTGGACATAACACGACTAATGACATAACTACAAAAATGGACATAACACAAGTGAACATTTGCCCACAACAAAGCTGCTACGCAGGTAACATAAGCAACAGCAAATTACAGCACTGCACACATATGCCTACAGTGCATACAGAGGACACGTACAGGAGTCACAAGTCAAGTCAGTGCAAATGTATTTACATAGTATTCTCCTTTCACCTGATATTATTACCCACTTAAACAATAAGGTGGTCTAAACAAAAACATAATACTATGGCACATCTTCTATGGTCTCTGCACTATTCCTACTAAATAAAGACAATAAACAAACTATCTGGTGGCATACAGACATGGTGTTCGAGGAGTTTGAGGCATTTGCGTACATGCTGTGCATTTTGCTGTGTTTGGAAGTCCGTATGAAGGAACAAACAGCGTCTTTGGTTTTGTTGATACATGCACAGTACGTGAATCCTATCCGATCCCGTGCACAAGGCGGCACCAAGTGGTTTAACATCGGCTTAAGCCTGGGGTTCCAAGTGGTTTCGCGAAACCAATCCCTATACGATCTTTATCCCGTGCACATGAAGTTGATACGATCCCAAACCATTTCCAATCGGTTTCAACTCGTCCATGTGCACGCAGTGAATGTGGTCTGTGTACAGTGTCTTGGGGCTGGGGAACAAAAGGCATGACTGTGAAACAAAATATGCCCCTAAGATAGACAGTAGAAGAAATGGACTGAGGGATGGCGTCGTTTTCAATGGGGACCGGATGAAGCCAGATTTTCGATTTTTCAAATTGGTCACCAGGCTACTGCGCAAACTCGAGACCCAGCCTGGTGACGTTAGCCAACGAACCTGAATACAATAAACTGACTAGTAGATGCTCATTCACAAATCAGACGACATACGATAATTTTCTTAATAAATCTGTTTTTACCATCATCATAAGTACAATCATGTTAACTTACGTGGAGGGCTAATATTGTACTTCTGGACTTGATTATTTCTCTACTAACTTTGGTTCCAGACCCATCTTGGGGTCGGCCCATTGGTCCGACATCCCATTGGACCGACATCCCATAAGTCCGACAATAAGCCATAGAGGACCGTAACTAGAATCCCATTGGTCCGACATATCATAAGTTCGACAATAAGCCATAGAGGACCATAACAAGAATCCCATTACTTAATTATTTTTAATGATGAAGAAGCACACCCCGAGTGCTTGATATGATGTGTATTTCTGTGAAAATATAACTTTCTTTCCTTCACGGACATAGGCTCAGCAGCACGTCTTTTTGCAGCTGCCTCATTTAACGCGCATCTTGCAAATGAGAGCGCACTTTGCACGTGCGTACAACTGAATTACAGCAAGTACACGACAATAGTAAGTCGAGTACATGATTTAGCTAAGCGGACGCAAGTTTTGGTTAAATGAGGGTGCGCGTTGCAAAGCGGGCGCACGCTTTCTTGACAAACCCAAAAAAGGCACCGCAGTATACGATATTGTTTAGTTATGAATTAGGCTAAAGCTCAGGATTGGCAGCGGATTCTAGTGCATGACAGAAGTGATTCATTAAAGTAGGCAAATACATCGCTTTTGTAAGTACTGTGAGACGTTACGGTGGGTGGTGTTGGGATGGGAGTTTTGCAAAGCTCAGAAGATGCGCAGATGTCTACATTTGTGGCAAGTTCAAGAGCTGTTCAAGGCTGTTCCAACAGTTTGTAGCAATTCATGGCAAATACCAGGGTGGTGTCCCTTGTGGTGTGCCTAATGGTACCTGGTGACCCGATACAGGCATGTGTCTTGGCGCATGTGAAAGGCGAGAAGATACTTGGGCAATGGGCACGAATAGGTCCTTGCTACGAGCCATTGAGACATAAATGCCAGAGACTGAAAAGTATGGGTGTTACTTCCATCTCTATCAAAGCCGGGACAAAAAAGTGCAGCACCTAGCTCTGTGCCGACGACATTTGGGCTATTAAGTTTATCCAACAAGTGATGCCGTGGGGGTCGGTGCGCCAGAATTTTAGTGCTGAAAAAATGAAAGGGTCACAACTTGACTCATATGCCGTTATCACTGGCCACAAGGGTTATTTTTGTTGTTTGTGTTACCATGTTAGTTTTGGGTTTGTCAAGAAAGCGTTCGCCCGCTTTGCAACGCGCACCCTCATTTAACCAAAACTTGCGTCCGCTTAGCTAAATCATGTACTCGACTTACTATTGTCGTGTACTTGCTGTAATTCAGTTGTACGCACGTGATATACCTTGTTGTGAGCACATTTGCAAAGTGTGCTCTCATTTAACCAAGATGCGCGTTAAATGAAGGCAGCTGCAAAAAGACGCGCTGCTGAGCCTATGTCCGTGAAGAGGAAAGAAAGTTATATTTTCACAGAAATACACATCATATCAAGCACTCGGGGTGTGCAACATTTCTTCATCATTAAAAATAATTAACTAATGGGATTCTTGTTATGGTCCTCTATGGCTTATTGTCGGACTTATGGGATGTCGGACCAATGGGATGCAACCGGCAATCTTACAAGTTAGCATGTTGAGGGAGCTAGCTAGTTAACATGTACATACAAGGCTGGCGTTTAGCTTAGCTTAGCCATCTTTCGTTGGGCTTTGCTTGCATCGAATGGTAAAGATCCATAAGTAGACTAGATGTACCGCATAGCAGTACATGGTATGACCGCCGCCGTGTATTGAAGTGTGGGAATCATAGGTATGGTGAGTTTGTGGTAGGTCAGTGTTGTGAGGTGAGAGTTTGTGTGGAAATGATTTGCTGGAAGTGGGCATGGATGTGGGTTTTGAATGAATGACATTCTGGTGTCAAACAGGACAGCCTGTCTGTACTACTACAATTCAATGAGCCAGTTCTACCATACCGAGCGAAGGTGGGGTATTTGAACTACTCAGTGAGACAGTACATCCCGCCGCCACTAAGGTGCTATAAATGTCAAAAGTTCGGACATATTTCAGCGGCATGCAGAGGTAGACAGCGATGTGTCAAATGTGGAGGTGAAGACCATGAATACGGCATATGCACTGAGGGTACAAAAGTGTTGCAATTGTGGGGGTGATCATAACGCAGCGTACAAAGGGTGCGAGCCTCACAAATGTGCTGCTCAAATACAGAGAGTTAAAGTGGAGGAGAAAATCACATACGCCGAGGCTACCAAAAGAGTTAGATCTGTGCAGAAAGACAACACTATGGCCCAGCAGCACCCTTTTAGGGGTCCTTCCGCTAAAAAACACTTTGAGTAGCTCTATTTACAATGTGGTGGGTCACAACAAGCAGTATATGCACCAGTGGCGGATGCTGGTATTCCAAAGAGGGGAAGCTCACTGCCAACTTAATCATAACATTTGTCCATTTACTTATACGTTAATTCTACCCTTCGTTCCTTCTCTAGAAAATGGTCTGCCATAGTGCTGTCCTAGCGGGCTAGTGCAGGTGCGCTAGCGGGCTAGTTAAGTAGCACTAGCGCCAACCTACCTAACAGTATGATTCTAACGAAACGAAATTAAAAACGAACAAGATAATTGTAATAAACCAAAACGGAAGTAAGTGTGAGTGTGATTTATATACAGTGTAAGAAACGAACAAGTATTTTCGCTAAGGAAATGCTAACAAATTGGTCACTGCTTGTCTTACGATGCATGCAACATCCGCGATGGGACTGAGCTCCAGCAGCCACAGCCAGCCAAGTGATAGTCTATGTATCAAAAACGCCAGCCAATCAAAACTAGATTCAGAGGTTCACCAATCAACACGGGGACTGCTTGAAGTCCGGACCAACAAAACTCCACCCACCATTCCATTCACCCCCAGAGACGCTCAGCGTCCGGGGGCGGGAGAAAAAAATGGCATTTCTCCAATGACCATCCAGTTTCCATGCATGGAAAATGAGGGGTCCGTGCTGGCCCATTGAAGTGCATTGACGCTGGACGTCTATGAGGAAATGCATTGGCCATAGGCCATGAGAACAAAGTGGAATGCTAAGTTAACAACACCAACTCAGTTGATTTGTGATAATGGGCCTATTATTAACAAACTGGTGTTTGAAATAGACATGTTTTAAGGCATTTTGTAAACATTTGACCATTACATTTTTTTTACATTTTAGGGGAAGCAGAGCTTCCCTTGCAGTCTTAGAGAAATCTCCTCTGATATGCACGCAGCATTCCAAGACGTGAAATTCGACCCTCATGGTTTTCCTGGTCATTGAAGGGTCGAGCTAACCAAAACGAGCAGATCAGAGCATGCTAAACCTATCTACGTCACTAGGTCGTAAGCCCCGCCCAGAGCCATGTATGGCAAGCCCACATCCCAAAGGATTGGTGGACAGAAGCTAGGTGAGCGAAAGACAGCGAATTTGCCCAATCAGAGGTGCCTTATTGACACGTCATGGATATTCACGAGGGACACCGGAAAAGCCAGTCGTTCAACCACTAGACCTGTTATAGCTTACAGAAAACAGCGTCAAGCAAGAGAACTAGGACATAATTTTTCACAGAAATCACGCACAATGCATTCAACCATAGTGGCGACACAGAAATATGAATAAAAATAACGATGAAAGGACCCCTTTAAGAAAAGGGGACCAACAGGGCACAAATTGCGATTGCTGCGGTACAAGGGAGTGATGTGCTGGTGGTGTGGTAAATGTGGGAGCAGACAAGGTTAAGTTTGTGGCCTTTCTTGCCTATGTTATCACCTGCGCAGCGAAAGCAGAAAGTAGAACCGAGAGAATTGGAATAATTCTAAGGGCAGCAGAGAAATATCTTAATATGCGGAAAATATCTCTAGACCTTGTAGTTGACACAATTAATGCGGGGATTCCAGATACTCAGACACCATGTACTGGTTCCTAATACTTTTTATCATCCTGCAATGGAATGCCCATAGCCTTTCCTCCAATGAGCAAGAGTTTAAGGGCTTTGTTGATGAAATGACTGAGAAATCACATGTTATTTGTGTACAAGAAACCTGGCTCAAACCACAGCTAGATTTTATTATGTATGGATATGTTGCTATTAGAAGAGAGGGGTCATCCCTATGTTCCCCGGGTCCTATGTTCCCCGGTATTGGGGAACATAGGTCCCTCTTTCCAAAAAAGGGTCCGATGTTCCCCGCTCAATCCAAATATACTGTGGCCACGCATAGGCGTTGCTTGCTGTTGTTGTTGTTCCGTTTGTTTGCCACTGTTTCGTCACATGCCTACATTTTAGTCAGACAATGTATTGTTGTTGTATGTAGGCACCGATCTTAGCTTTTTTTTAATTTGGAGACAATTTGGTGACAAGGGTCCGACACACAGGGACTGTTTCTCCAAAGCCCATTTGATTTGACAATGTCAATAATCCGACATTTTCCCTTTGGGTCTAGAGCCCAATACTTAGATCTCTTTGTTCCAATAAAATGAAACCCACCCTTCCGACAGGTCAACCACAGGCTATTTTACATCACCTCCTTTACATCGTGTAAATTCAGAATCAACAATGACAAGCCAAGTTTAAAGACAACGATAATCCTGAGGTTGCTGAGGAGAAGGTGGAGCAGGCAGACCTGGGAGATGCTCCACCAACGAGGAGGCGCAAGTGGAGGGAGTTGGAGGCCTGCCTCCAAAGGATGAAGCAGCAGTACACCGCGGGTCGCAGAGATCTGCCGTCCTACTGGAGGGCTGTTAGCCGCACCAATTTCTTTTAAGAAAACGTGCCTTTGTGAGGACGCTGTTGTGAAGACGTTTGGGTTGTTGTTCGAGTTTCACCTAGATTTATTATTATTATTATTATTATTATTATTATTATTATTATTATTATTAGCCCTACTAGTCCTGTTGTTCCTCTGCTGTGTGTTTTATGAGTTAATAAATGTTTGTTTTTGGGAGAGGGTGGATGCCAGTCTTGGTAGGTCACTGTATGCAGACGATGGGGCCTTATGGGTGAGGGGCCGCAATGCAGGAGTGGTGCAGGCAAAACTACAGGCAGCTGTGTGTACTGTGCAGGAGTGGGGAAATAGGTGGGGCTTTCGCTTTTCTGTTGAGAAAACCCAAGTAGTTTGTTTTTCTAAGAAGCGGGTTAATCCAAAGGTGAATATTTCTCTATGGGCAGTCAATTAAGCAAGTCTCAAGTATTAGATTTTTAGGAGTGTGGATGGATCACAAATTAACAAATGGAGAACATATCCGAAGGGTCCCAACCAAGTGCAAAAAGGCTATTAATGTGATGAGATGCCTTGTAGGGAGCAAGTATGGGTGCCCTTAGGCATATCTATACTGCTCTAATCAGGTCAGCCTGCATAGCATATGGGTCAGCAGCAAAATCACATCTGCAGAAACTTGATGTTGTACAGGCACAGGCTTTGCGGTTATGCTGTGGCGCCTTTAAGACGTCACCAGTTCCAGTTATACAGTGGACGTTGGTGAAATACCGTTCTCACTGCGGCGTCTTCAACTGAGCATGAACTATTGGGTCACACTAAAGGCACATACACAGGACCATCCATCTAAGGTTGTTTTGAACAAGTGTTGGGAGCATGGGCGTAAACATTTTAACAGTTTTGGGTGGGTGGGAGATGATGAAGCGGAGAAGCTGGAGTTGACTGAACTGTCGTATTGTCACACAGTAACAATGTCAGCGACCCCCCATGGTTTTTCCCTATGCCAACAGTGGACTTAGAAATAGGAAAAATGTCAAAACAGAGTAGGGAGCATGGTGGGCTGAGCAATATGGTACACCACCCCTTAGCAAAAAGTAGTATACTTAAAGTTTATTTTATGAAATATACTTCAGTATAAGTGTAAGTATAGAAAGTATACAACAGACCATGTACTTTTAGTGTACTAGAAAGTATACTAATTTAATACTTTTTATATTAAATTGGAACATTTTAAGTTTATAAAAGTATTCTTTAAGTATATTTTAAAGTTAATTTTAAGTTTACAAAAGTACACTTTAAAATATACAAGATGTACACTCATCTTTATACTATCAATATACTTGGTATATCCCTCTAGTATACTTAAAAAATACCAGAAGTACACTTATTTATATACTGCCATTGTACTAGTTATGTACTTCAAGTTCCTATTTTTAGTTTATTATAAAGTAAATGAAGTGATTCTCATTTGTCACTGTGATCACACAGCACACACCATGTGACCATGCTCAGGGTACCTCAGTCACAGAGGAGGATGGAGGAGAGAGCTGGTCCTTCACTCACTCCACCCACCTGTCAGTGTTGGGAATTGAACCTGTGACCTGCTCCTTAGCCGCTAGCCCATGACTGGCCCATTCAGTAGACTTTTTTTCAGACTATTTTACTGGTTTACTTGTTGTTATACTTTAAGTTTGCTTGGCATATTACTTGTAGCTTACTATTTATATACTTGAAATATACTCCTAAAAGTACTCTTAAAGTTTACTCAAACTGCATGTACACAAAAGTGTGATGCATTTACAAAATCAGAAGACATAATGTTGAAAACAAGTTTGATATATTTTCAAACATACAAACAAAAACAAAGACCAATGAAAATAAAAGGAAAAAATGCACATTTTCATGTATAACTGTAAAATGAGAATAAAAGTGTTTCCTTGTAAAAAAAAAAAAAAAGGTAAAAGAAAATAATGTAACCAAAAAGAAAATTTTGTAACCAAAGATAAATAACTAGATAAAAAACAAATTCTGTAGTTTTATGAGTTCTTTTCATGATTTTCTTGGCATACCCTTAGCAAAAAGAAGTTTATTATAGTTTACTATAAGTATACTTATTTTATACTAAAACTGAGGAAGTAGGCTATACTTGAAGTTGACTTTTATAAACTATACTTTATATACTTATAGAATAGTATAGTAAAGTATACTTGGCTTATACTGAAACTTCTAAACAAAGTCTAAGACTAAGTACATTTATACTAACACTTACACTTTAAAATGAAAACATATACTTTTCCTTTAGTCAAGTCATTGACTCATGCTTAGCACTTAAATTATATTAATATAATATAATGGTGGAGTTTAAAACTTAACAGTATATAGGCCTAGTATGTGTGCTCAATTCAATCAACATTTGAATTGACTTCATTGAGCTACATACTTGGCGGTCCTTGGTATCTGTCATCCTCCAAATATCTTCTATATGGTCTGTTTCGCTGTTAGCTCTAATGAGTTGGTTGTTCAGCTTCTTCCAGCTGACTGGGTGGTATCACGTTGCACTTCTGTTTTTGTGTATGCATAAAGATAATGCAATTGAGCACACATACTATATACTGATAAGTTTTAAACTCCACCATTATATTATTTATGTTTTTTTCTTAACACCCCCGTTAATGCGTAACGCGTTAATTCCTCTGAAACAGTTGGTGGCGGTAATGCTCCATGTTGGTAGCCAACCGCCAATAAAAGTCAAAGAAGAAGAAGAAGAATACAAGTACCAGTACCGTGTAGCCAGCGACAGTACGCGACAATAAGGATCAAGATGGCGGCAAAAAACTATCAAAATAAAAGAGTGCATACATGTTCGGTTATGAAGTTTGCTTTTGGCAACATTTCTATGTTTTTACGACGTGGGTGGGTTGTAACTACCCCACCTACGACGGAGCATTAGGGCCATTCGGCATTCACCCCCTATTCCGACATCCCATTAGTCAGACATCCCACTATTCAGACATCCCACTACTCAGACATCCCGCTATTCAGACACTTTTTAGTACCGCTATTCCGACAGTTTTTTTTTTTTCACAGTTAATGATTGACAGCTGCTCTCACGAAGCGGGGCTGCTTGATTAATTGGGTTCAGCTGGTTCAGAAAGTAGGCCTACTTAAATCCTACATTGAGTTTTGTTTAATAAGCACACTATTTATCAATATATATGCATATATTATTTTTAAACATGGCAGCGAAAAAGAAAGTCCTACTACATAACGAGCATCAACTCACTCACAAATGGTCACCTCCCGATGTGCCTTCTTTGTGAACGTGTTTTCGAATGAGGCAATGAAACGAGCACCTGACCAAGATACACACTGCAAGGCATCAGAGGATAGCCCACGTTTTTTCCCCCTAAGCCCTAAAGGAGCATTAGCCTATTCAAAGCGCAACATTGTTACCTTGTTTTGTCGGAAGGGAAGTCAAACACAGAGCGAGTTGGTGTTATCACGCATTTCTCTTTTAATTGCGAAATCGGGATCACCGTTATTTTTTGGAGAAAGACTTGTTCTTCCTGTCAATGAGGTCCAGTGCTGCAGAGCAAGATCCAGCATCGGTGTTGAGGGCCATGCCACTCAGCAATGTGGCACGGAGGATCAACGAGATGGCATCGGATACTGAGGAACAGTTGTGTAAATGTCTGCGTCAGTATCCATTCAGCATACAGCTGGATGAAACGACTACTGCAGACAACAACGCTATGCTGATGTGACAGACATAGGCCCTACGACGGGAAACATTCTTTAATTTGAGTTTTATTGCGCGTACAGTGCATAACTCCTTGTTAATTGAGCGCACACTCTTAAAACAAAAGGTTCTAAATTGAACCTTTTTGGGTTCTATAGCTTGGTACGTATATGGCACCCTTTAAGGGGTCTATATAGAACCATTTCAGAGGGTTCGATTAAAAGAACCTTAAATGGTTCTTTATTATTTAAAAAAACGGTGCTAAAAGGCACCTTTATTATTGTTATTGTACCTTTTGTATTATTATTATTATTATTATTATTATTATTATTATTATTAATAAATTCAAGTACAGAAATGTGTATATATTCTCTAGTTCTATATGTGATTGGACCCAATGTGATATGTCATTAAACTTAAACAAAAAAAAAAACATTTAAAAAAACAGAAATGCTTATGGACTTCATAGCCCTACCGTATATATGTGCAATTGGACTTAATATGAATTATTCTTCAGTTGAAGCATTGTAAAATTTAAGTGTAGGAGCCAGAAGAAGGAGTCACAGGAGCTGAATGCAAATTCACAGAAACTGTATTGAAAAGTTGAAAAGCCAACAAAACATTTTGGCAGGTATTTCGAAGATGATGCGAAAGTACAGCTTTTTGGAACAAAGAAAAAAAAAACAGTCAACAAGGGAAGGTTAGCCAGGGCCAGGCCAAAACAGTGTACCTTTAAGAGCATGGTAGAGGGGAACAGGGGAACGTTAGGCCAGGCTGTTTGGGCTGACAGCTGCACAGTAATTGGTAATCAGAAAGAGGTAAGGAAATTCTATCCGGGATGTTTTGGCTGAAAACACTGTTCTAAAGTGGCGAGCACAAAGGAAAGACAAATTAATAATTATGCACAAATTTGGTTATATAACTTGAGGACAGGGATGGAAACTGGGGTGTTTTGAATTTTAAAAAAAATAATGCTCAAAAAAGGTTAAGGTGTGTCGAATTTTCTTGGGGTATTCTATCCCGAAAATAAAATATGTCTCCATGAGACTTTGGAGGGCATGAGTAATGTCCATCTCCCCACTTGTGATGGTGAATCCATCCATCTTGATGGAGGCGCTGGAAGAGAGCAGGGGAGTCGCAGCATTATGCAGTACAATCACCGGCGATGGGCTGGATGGCTCCTGTATAAATACAGTTTTAAAAAGTCTAAGTAAAGTCCTGATAGACATTTGGATGCGATAACAAAAGGAAGAGGCAAATTACAATTAGGCTACAGAAGGAATACATACCTCATCCAAGCAGTAAAGCAGACTTGCTTGTTCTTTGAAGAGCTCCGGTAATATCAGCACTGCAGCACTCTTCAGATGATCTGAAATGACAAACAAAAAAACTTGTAGGATATTTGTAAAATCATAGAGGTAATTGAGCGTGTGAGTGGGGAAAAAGAATAAGGAAACAGCTTGGAGCCACCCATACCGTCTGATTTGGCCTCAGCCGTCAAGGTAGTGAAGTGGTCCTTGTGGCTCCCCTGCTGAGCTGCCCTGGCGATGTTTGGCACCAATGTTGTCAGGGCGTTGTGAAGATTCACTTCCATGTCATGACCAAACCGCAGCCTCATTTCATAATGCATCTAGAGGGAAAACAACACGCACTCACACAGACAATGGGGGTGGGAGGTGGCTAGTGTGAGTAAGGTTATTCACAGTGTACCAGACTGTATTTTACCAGACCTACAAATAGCTTCTCACCAGCTCAGGCATCTGTAAAAAGGGGAACAGCTCCATCACCTCCTCTGTTGGCTTGGCCATCATTTCCACTCTTTTGTAAAGAGTTCGCTTCATTCGGCTCATTATGTTGGGAAGGTCTGGCTGTCGCCGACGCAGCTCATTATTGATTGCATTGAGGTGCTCCTGGAAACTGAGATCGTCCTCTCCAACACACTCAAGTTGCACTAAAATCTAAGAACATCCATGATATACAGAAATTATGTGAATAATATTCAATATAATGTAGATAAATAATGTGAACAATGAACCATGTTTAAATCATTCACATTTTTGTACCTCTTGTGTTGGATCCAAGGACCCCCAACATGTCTGGACGACATCACCCCTGCGTCTCTTTGCCCTCTGAAATCAGTCACAAGATAATGGTTTACTTTCTGAACTGTAGTGGTTAGTAGTGACCACACTGACTAGAAAGCTCAGGCCCTGATACTAGTACCTGATCTGCAGGTGAGTCCTCCAGAGGCTCATTACTTGGTGTTTTTTTTACACCAAACTTCCTCTTCATTTCGGCGACCTTTCTTTTTTAAATTTGTTCTTGTGCAGTCATGCAAGGTGTCCTGTACATGTTGGCATATGGTTAAAAAATGAAGTACATCTATAGATTTTGACATATAGAAAGTGAAAGAAATATAAGAAAGTACATACAAATCCAGTGCTACTCTGGTCTTTCAAGAAAGGAAATCTTGTTATGAGGCATCCAAGGACATCCGTGTACTTTTTATGGTTAGGGTACCTGAAAATTCACAGAATTAAAGTGTTCTTAAAAAAAAACACCCATTTTGGCTATGCCAACATTTCCACTAAAACCACATGATGAGAACCTGGGTGTAGAACAAGGCAAACAATACCAAGTAAATGTAGTGATGTGGTCAAAAAGAACTTGAATCAGCAAAGCCCTCAGGTGGGATTTCCCTTTTTTTTTGAATGATGGATCTTTTCTAGCCAGGGCCTCCTGTAGCTCTGGTGGTAGAACAGGCATGGCGTACACTGCTGGCCATGACACTTGAGCTTGCTGACTACACACATGAATAGAGACAGATTCCATTATCCTCCCCCCCTTAATTATTACAAAAATTCTCAGAAGGACAGCGGTTTCTAAGTAAGATAACATTGAAGTGATGTGGACTTACTGAGTACTTGCATCTACAGGTGTGTCACATGTTGGATTGGATTTTCTATTGACAGGAAAAACAACATTTAGGTCCAACACAGCAGTCATTGCAAGAAGTCATGCATGCTTACAAGTAATTTAATTGTACTTACTGTGCAGATGAAGTGCTGCGAAGCTTATCCAGCTCCTTTAAAAACAGCACTTGTTGTTTCATTATTGGAAATAGTTTTTCTACCATGCGCTCTGTGAGGCCAAGCAGTGTTTCTCCATCAATCTGTTGTTCTGTAGATTTAAGAATTAGAAACAGTGCATTCACATTGTTAAAAATTGAAAAAATAATAACAACAATAATAACAATAATACCGGTAATAATAATAATAATAATAATAATACTTTCATTTTATACAGCTCCTTTCAAAACACCCAAGCACTCTTTGCATGATATCAGTGTAAGTGTGTGTACGTATGTGGGTGTGTGCTTGTGGATAATGGGGTAGTCATGGGCCTAAAAACATAATTTTTAGCTAATCTAATTTGGTAGGATTTTACCTCTGGACACAATGGTGAAGGGGAAGGAACACGTCGTCATCAACAGAGTAACTGTCAAGTCAATGATGATCTTTTTCATCCCCTGGATGAACGACGATCCACTCCGCATGAGAGTGCACACAGAAAGCATGGTAGTGACTACTGAATGTCTTGGGGGTACACAGTTTGCCAAAGATAAGCCAAAGACCTCTAAACTGAATAATCTTTGCTATTCTCATAAAGATGGGAATGTCCTCCTCTACCACATCAATTATGATGTGGTCACCTTCTTTGTATGTACAGTTGTTGGTCAGTAGAGTGCTAACAACTCCTACTCTCTCATGTGCTGGAATGTCTTCAACACCACTCTTTAGTGCAATGCCTTCCTGGATGTCCAATGGAAGAGATGAGAATGGGACTTGACGTTCACCTTCAGTGTATGAACTCTGGCGGAGAATGTCCAAGGATGTCAACTCCCAACACTGGCGCAGCTGGTGTCTTTTAGCGAGAGTGTGGCAAATATTTTTGAAGTTGCTGGTGTTGTGGGATAACCTCTTAAAATACTGATGTTTACCCTCAAAGCGCATGCACCACAGGTGTTTCAGTGGACCAAATTCCAGCATCAGACGAGGATAGTGAATGAGATAGTGCAATTTAGGTGTGAAGGTCTCTGGGAAAACGGTCTTGAAAGAGGAGAGAAATTCACCTATTTGAAGAGTGAGGAAAGGAATAGTGCTTTTCCTGAAGGAGGGAGCGAGGATTATGTCACCTATTTCTCTGCACTTGAGATAAATATCCCAGTGTGTGTCACCCTCTGGAATGTAATGTCCAATGAGGAATGGTAGAATCCGAAATAAACACAGGTTTTGTGATGCTGATCCATTCAACTTCTGTTTCAGTACACTCTGTGGTAGTGTCTGTGGGATGTTACCTCTATCGTTTTTCCCAATCTTGAATGCTTCCAGCTCTGAGTTAATGTCATTCAGTGTCACAATTTTCAACTGATGAAGTGCAGTGATGACTTTACAAACAACAATTGGTATAATGCCCTCCAAAAAATCATGCATTACATCTGGTGGAAATTGGCGCGTGACGTCAAAGTAGTTGTTTTGTTAATTGGAGGTTTTCTTCCAGTGCAGTCACATGATATTTGTGTACACCTGAAGACCTTATCTGGACTTTGTCTTCGTTCACATGGGCCTTCAAGTTGTTGTATGCAGTCATGCAAAATCTGCAGACACGACGACTGCTAAAACAACAGGTAAAGCCAGCAAGCTAATGCGCAGACAAATTATCTGCTGAAATCGTGGCAAGAGCTCCCTTCAAAATGTGGTGTCTGCCATCCACAAATATGTCTATTCCATTTGTCTGAAGCTCCTGAAGGTCATGTATGAGAGGGCGCAGAATGTCCTTATGAGGGTATCTCTGAAATAGCTGGTGTCGAATAAGTAAACATAAATGTATGTGCCTCAATTGGGAATTGTATTTCTGTTCAAGATTTCCTATCGTGAAGTAAAAGGCAGTTACTTTGTGTATTGCTTTTTTCGCTCCTAATGGATTCACCACCTGGTATTCATCTGTATAAAGGTGAATGCGCAAAATACTTCGATCACAACCAAATGAGTTTATTTTGGTCTCATCAGACCACTGGACATGGTTCCAGTAATCCATGCCCTTCAACCTATGCAGCAATGCTGGCAGCACTCCTACGCTTATTTTGAAGACACAGCCTCCGGACATAATGCTGAGCACATGCACTCAACTTCTTTGGTCGACCATGGTGAGGCTTGTTCTTAGTAGAGCCTGTCCTCTTGAAGCGCTGTATGGTCTTGGCCACTGTGCTGCAGCTCAGTTTCAGGGTGTTGGCAATCTTCTTATAACCTAGGCCATCTTCATGTAAAGCAACAATTTTCTTTTTTAAATCCTCAGAGTTCTCTTTCATGAGGTGCCATGTTGAACTTCCAATGACCAGTATGAGAGAGTGTGAGAGTGATAACACCAAATGTAACATAACTTCTACCCATTTACATCTGAGACCTGGTAACACTAATGGATCATATGACACCAGGGAGGAAAAATGGCTAATTGGCCACAATTTGGCCATTTTCACTTAGGGGTGTACTCACTTTTGTTGCCAGTGGTTTAAACATTAATGGTTGTGTGTTGAGTTATTTTGAGGGAACAGCAAATTCGCACTGTTAAATAAGGTGTACACTGCCTACTTTATGTTGTAGAAAAGTATTATATCTTTAGACTTCTCCCATGGAAAGATATAATAAAAAAAGTACAAAAATGTTAGGGGTGTACTCACTTTTGTGACGTACTCAACTTGTTTTCTCAGCCACACAATTTCAAGGTCATGTGTGTATTACTATGGTAGGCCTAATACGTACCATTCGGCTGGTATTTTCTGTGGCCTGGTACCTACACGGACAAATTCTGCATAAATCCCTGTTGATATTCTTAAAGTTAATGATACAAGAATGTATTTTTACCCCAATATCACATATGCACAACTTGTTTTCTCAGCCACACAATTTGAAAGTCATGTGTGCATTACTATGTTGGGCCTACTAAATATACCATTCGACTGGCATTGTTTGTTGCCTGGTACCTACAAGAACGAATTTTTTATAAAGGCCTCTTAATGATGTTAAAGTACATCATATTAGGATTTTATTTCACCCCCTTTTATATATGCACAACTTGTTTTCTCAGCCACACAATTTTAAGGTCCTGTGTGTATTACAATGGTAGGCCTAATACATACCATTCGGCTGCCATTTTCTATGGTCTGGTACCTACACGGGCGTATTCTACATAAATACCTGTTGTTATTATTAAAGGACATAATATAAGGATTTAATTTTACCCCCTTTTGTATATGCACAACTTGTTGTTTTCTCAGCCACACTATTTTAAGGTCATGTGTGCATTATAATGGTAGGCCCAATAGGTACCATTTGGCTGGCATTGTCTATGGCCTAGTACCTACACATACGAATTCTACATAAAGGCCTCTTAATAATGTTAAAGTACATGATATTAGGATTTAATTTAACCCCCCATTTATATATGCACAACTTGTTGTTTTCTGAGCCACACAATTTTAAGGTCACGTGTGCATTACTATTGTAGGCCTAATAGGCACCATTCGGCTGCTATTGTCTATGGCCTGGTACCTACACGGACGTATTCTACATAAATACCTGTTGTTATTATTAAAGTACATGATATTAGGATTTAATTTAACCCCCCATTTATATATGCACAACTTGTTGTTTTCTCAGCCACACAATTTTAAGGTCATGTGTGCATTACTATTGTAGGCCTAATAGGTACCATTCGGCTGGTATTGTCTATGGCCTGGTACCTACACGGACGTATTCTACATAAAGGCCTTTTAATAATGTTAAACTGTCTATGGCCTGGTACCTACACGGACGTATTCTACATAAAGGCCTTTTAATAATGTTAAACTGCATCATATTAGGATTACATTTCACCTCCCTTTTATATATGCACAACTTGTTGTTTTCTCAGCCACACAATTTTAAGGTCATGTGTGCATTATAATGGTAGGCCCAATAGGTACCATTCGGCTGGCATTGTCTATGGCCTGGTACCTACACGGACGTATTCTACATAAAGGCCTCTTAATAATGTTAAACTGCATCATATTAGGATTACATTTCACCCCCCTTTTGTATATGCACAACTTGTTGTTTTCTCAGCCACACTATTTTAAGGTCATGTGTGCATTATAATGGTAGGCCCAATAGGTACCATTCGGCTGGCATTGTCTATGGCCTGGTACCTACACGGACGTATTCTACATAAAGGCCTCTTAATAATGTTAAAGTACATGATATTAGGATTTAATTTAACCCCCCATTTATATATGCACAACTTGTTGTTTTCTCAGCCACACAATTTTAAGGTCATGTGTGCATTACTATTGTAGGCCTAATGGGTACCATTCGGCTGGCATTGTCTATGGCCTGGTACCTACACGGACGTATTCTACATAAAGGCCTTTTAATAATGTTAAACTGTCTATGGCCTGGTACCTACACGGACGTATTCTACATAAAGGCCTTTTAATAATGTTAAACTGCATCATATTAGGATTACATTTCACCTCCCTTTTGTATATGCACAACTTGTTGTTTTCTCAGCCACACAATTTTAAGGTCATGTCTGCATTATAATGGTAGGCCCAATAGGTACCATTCGGCTGGCATTGTCTATGGCCTGGTACCTACACGGACGTATTCTACATAAAGGCCTCTTAATAATGTTAAACTGCATCATATTAGGATTACATTTCACCCCCCTTTTGTATATGCACAACTTGTTGTTTTCTCAGCCACACTATTTTAAGGTTATGTGTGCATTATAATGGTAGGCCCAATAGGTACCATTCGGCTGGCATTGTCTATGGCCTGGTACCTACACAGACGAATTCTGCATAAAGGCCTCTTAATAATGTTAAAGTACATCATATTAAGATTTAATTTTACCCCCTTTTTGTATATGCACAACTTGTTGTTTTCTGAGCCACACAATTTTAAGGTCACGTGTGCATTACTATTGTAGGCCTAATAGGCACCATTCGGCTGCTATTGTCTATGGCCTGGTACCTACACGGACGTATTCTACATAAATACCTGTTGTTATTATTAAAGTACATGATATTAGGATTTAATTTAACCCCCCATTTATATATGCACAACTTGTTGTTTTCTCAGCCACACAATTTTAAGGTCATGTGTGCATTACTATTGTAGGCCTAATAGGTACCATTCGGCTGGCATTGTCTATGGCCTGGTACCTACACGGACGTATTCTACATAAAGGCCTTTTAATAATGTTAAACTGTCTATGGCCTGGTACCTACACGGACGTATTCTACATAAAGGCCTTTTAATAATGTTAAACTGCATCATATTAGGATTACATTTCACCTCCCTTTTATATATGCACAACTTGTTGTTTTCTCAGCCACACAATTTTAAGGTCATGTGTGCATTATAATGGTAGGCCCAATAGGTACCATTCGGCTGGCATTGTCTATGGCCTGGTACCTACACGGACGTATTCTACATAAAGGCCTTTTAATAATGTTAAACTGCATCATATTAGGATTACATTTCACCTCCCTTTTGTATATGCACAACTTGTTGTTTTCTCAGCCACACAATTTTAAGGTCATGTGTGCATTATAATGGTAGGCCCAATAGGTACCATTCGGCTGGCATTGTCTATGGCCTGGTACCTACACGGACGTATTCTACATAAAGGCCTCTTAATAATGTTAAACTGCATCATATTAGGATTACATTTCACCCCCCTTTTGTATATGCACAACTTGTTGTTTTCTCAGCCACACTATTTTAAGGTCATGTGTGCATTATAATGGTAGGCCCAATAGGTACCATTCGGCTGGCATTGTCTATGGCCTGGTACCTACACGGACGTGTTCTACATAAAGGCCTCTGAATAATCTTAAAGTACATCATATAAGGATTTAATTTTACCCCCCTTTTATATATGCACAACTTGTTGTTTTCTCAGCCACACAATTTTAAGGTCACGTGTGCATTATAATGGTAGGCCCAATAGGTACCATTCGGCTGGCATTGTCTATGGCCTGGTACCTACACGGACGTATTCTACATAAAGGCCTCTGAATAATGTTAAACTACATCATATTAGGATTACATTTCACCCCCTTTTATATATGCACAACTTGTTGTTTTCTCAGCAACACAATTTTAAGGTCATGTGTGTATTACTATGGTAGGCCTAATACACCGTTCGGCTGCCATTTTTTATGGTTTGGTACCTACATGGACGAATTCTACATAAATCCCTGTTGATATTCCTAAAGTAAGTGATATAAGAATTTAATTTTACCCCCATATCAGATACGCACAATTTGTTGTTTTCTCAGGCACCCAATTTAAAATTGTGCATTATGATGGTAGGCCTAATATATACCATTCGGCTGAGATTTTCTATAGCCTGATACCTACATAGACAAATTCTGTTCATATTCTCAAAGGACATTAGCCTGGGCACGCCCATACTTCCTGTGCCGCTGCATTTGAATTTCGCTTGCAAAGTTAGTCTGGCCAAGCTCCCATTCTACACCGTTTCTACATTAACAGAGAAACTGGGACTAATGAAAATCTAGCATTTCGAAAAGGCAATGACGCGGTAGTTTAGCGACCGGAAATCTACCTCAGTCACTGTCAACATGGCGAACGTGGAGCAACAGCAAGATTTCAATGCAGCTGTAGCTGCTGTTTTGGAATATGGATGAACATGTTAGCCAATGAAGTCTACAAAGAAAATCTCCTTGGCATTGTTGTCGACGAGGTTCATCTGACTTATAAATGGTAAGTGTTGCCAAGTCAACCCAGTTTACAGTATGTAAATAGCAGAACAACACAGTAATATCTTGCAAAGTTGTGGAGCTATTTCATTGACAAAATAGCTACACGTTACATTGTCAGCGATAGCATATGGAATTTCGAGCTTTTGTGCAGTTTCGTTTTTGTTTACTCATATGCACGTTACTATTCTCTGTCTTATACATGGACACTAACGTGATTGGTCGAAGCTTCGTCCAGTAGCAAACACAGGCATTTCATACACGTGGGTTAAGCCCGCCCTCTGAGAAATGGGTTTACAACACAGCTTGGCCAGACCATTGTTCGCAGAGCATTGATAAGTCGTGTTAGCCAGGCTAAAAGGACATGGTATAAGCATTTCATTTCATTTCACCCCCTTTTACATATGCACCACTTTTTTTCCAGCAACACAGTTCAAACGTCATGTGTGTATTTTTGTGGTAACTTATGTTCATATTCCTGAATTTATTTTTATTTTTATTTGTAGTTAACGTCGCTTTTTACCTTTTATAAGTAGTTTATTGGAAGTAATGTGTATTTCTTTATTGATATTCTTCCAAATAAATATTAAAATAAAGCAATAGAATATACTTTTATTTTGAAAAAAATCCCGAGTGGCGGCCATATTGAAAATTTCGCTAGTGTCGCTGGCTTCACACAGCTAAGAATACACGCTACCAAAGTCCTTCTAGGTGTAGTCTCTGACGCTACTCGGCGGCGCCCACTATGCGTGTGGAAAAATAACTTTCTGTTTCTACCTCAACTTCATGACCGGTGTAAATGTAAGTGTATGTGAAGTGCTAGCACTTTTGAATAGCTCGGTCACCTGTAATGCAATTTCCAGTCATAATTGTTTCATTTAATAGAACATACGCGTTAGCTTGTAGATGACAAGTTAGAAGCCTAAAGTTGTTCACTTTGTACACTGAATTTTCTACCGAATGTTATCAGTTAGGAAGGGTAACAGCGTAATAAAATGTCTGAGCAAATAACACTAAATATTATCCTAGTCCAACATCGATGTATTTTGTCGTCAGGCTTGCTCGCGATGCTAGCTCATGTTGATTTGCAGTTGAAGTAGATTTCTTTGAGTAGCAGTAGGCTACAATCTACATTGTAGGTTACATAAAATAAACAAAACATTCTTTTAAAATTCTACATTACTGCTTCGTCTGGATGGGCAATTCCTCTTTGTTTTCCTGACATTTCAGTCACTCTGCCATTAACCAAACAGTTAATGGGCAAATATTTTGCAACAGAAATAAAGTGTAAAACGCACCTGGCTATGCCTTCAAGTACCTTCGCACTATTATTTATTTATTTTTTTGCTTTTGCTCCTGTTTCAGGTGTCAAGAGAGTCATGGTGGTCAACCTGTGTCTGCCACCTTTTCAGACCACCGTTCAGTGCAATAAGGTGCATGCTGTTTTGACTGTTTCCTTAAACTTACCCTGGTTTGTTTAACCCACAGATAGTCGTAAACCTGATAGAAGAAGAGCCAGTTGCCATTTGTTTAGGTAGAGAATAAAGCCATGCGCTCTTTTACTAACAGGTTTACAGCTACTTCTGAGTTAACGAACATTAAGAGCACTTTGGGTCAATCATTTCAATGTGCTATATAAATAACTTTTACTTGACTTGACCATGTCTTGTCTCCTTCCTTCCTCTCCTCTTCTACCTGTGTGTGTTTCACAGCTGTGTGCTGATGGCTATGATGTGTCCAACCTTTTGTCAGAGGACCCTTCTCTACGACGTCGTGGCTTCAAACTGGAGTACTTCCTGCGGCCACCGGTACAGGTGACACTTGCTTTCCACTGGCAGGTGGAGGTGTGTGGGGTGGATGTAGAGCTGTGGCCAGGTGGCATGGACCAGAACAGTGCCACCCGCAGGCTGGAAGTTCACAGTAGTTCCAACACCGCCACAACCTCTGACCCCACCACCCAGGGGTGCTTCCTTCAGGTGGGGCGGTGTGACGTTCGGGAGAGGGTCCTGCTGTGTTTCCGCAACCCCCGATTTCACCCCCGTGCCCCTTTCCCACATCATCATCTGCCCCCACCAGCAGAGGGGTCCATGCAGTCACACCTTTGGAATAGGGGGTCACAATCACTAGGTAGCGTTGCACAGCTGCGCTTGAGCATCGTTTTCAGTAGCGCAGGAGCATCGCTGGGATTCAAAATGTTGGCCGTGTGGGGGCTCCCTGCCCGTTCCTGTACCCCCGAAGCTCTGGAGGAGTTCCACAGGGCTCACCACCACTGCTGGCACCAACAGGCCTCCACCAGACCCCTGCCGCCTCCTCCCCCCAACACACCAGACCCTCCCTCTCATAGTGAGTATGAGTTGAATACATTTAAAAAACACACACACACACACATTTTGTCAATAATACAAGATCAGGGGGGTATTCCAGAGAGCAGGTTTAGTGACTTAAATGGGTATGTTAACTCTGAGCAAGTGGTAGACATCCTAATATCAGGCATGAACAGGTGGCAGTCTTTAGAATGTTCAGAAAACCAACTGCCAGTTTCACACTCTCCAGACATTATTTGATAAAGGTTACTTTTTCCACCCAGCTCCCATTCAAGAATAACCCAAACCCACTTAACCCTGCCTCCTTTAATTTTCCTCTTCTCAGAGGCTGCCACAAACCCAGACCCAGATGCTCCAGACGACAAAGATGCCATTCCGGAGGAGTTCCTGGACCCCCTGACTCAGGAGCTAATGGTTCTGCCGATGGTGCTGCCCAGCGGCACGGTGGTGGACCTGAGCTCCCTAGAGGAGTACCAGCGCCGCGAGGCCACCTGGGGCCGCTCGCCAAATGACCCATTCACTGGCGTTCCCTTCACGGCCGACTCCAAGCCCCTGCCCTGCCCGCTCCTCAAGGCCCGCATCGACCACATGGTGCTGAGGAGGGGCTGGCGGCCGGGCGTCTGTGGAGGAGGCAAAGCAGCAGGAGCTGGTGTTGGTGCCACCACCACCCTGGGCCCACACACTTCCAGGCTTGTCCTCCAGACCCCAGTGTCCCAGCTGCAGGTGTCTGTTTCGGCCCCCAACTCGCTTACGCCACACCACACCCCATCTAGTTGCACTACACAAAATTGTACTGTGGATCCCCACAGTTCCATATCCGACTTGCTTACCATACAGACCCAATCCACCTGCAACAGACATAGTAGTGCTGTGAATCTCCACACCACCTCCTTGTCCTCCAGGAAGGAGGCATTCAGTAACCAGGGGTTGACTCTAGATCACCCCACCTCCTCCTTGAAGTCCCTTACCTTACACACTCCATCCTGCACCACACATAACAGCACGGTGGATTGCCACACAAACTCCTCCTTGTCCTCATCCTCCTCTAGTAATGACGCATTTGGTCACCATATCCAGGGTGAGGCACTAGTGACCCCATCACTAGGAGGAAGAAGGGGGAATCCAGTCCATAGGATGAAAAGAGGGCTGGAGGTGTCAAGCACAAATCAGGACAAACAGAGCAGTTGGGCAGGAGATACCAGCACATCAATGGGAGTAGAGAAGTCGTCATCACAGCGCTGCAAGAAAACAAGAGGGGACCAGCAGACAAACTCTATAGGTGAAAAGCAAATATAGACAATCACTTGGATGTAGACATCCTTGGTTCAGAAAGTAAAGTATGCCATATATTTGTCCTAGCCAATTCACTTAACTGGCTGATCCTGATTAACTTAACTCTTCAGCCAGGTAGGTAAGGTAAATAAGTGAAATAATGTGTAAAAAGCCCATACAGAGGAAATACATGGTAAACTTAGGTTAGGGTTAGAGATTGTTGATGGGCAGGTGCTCCCTCATGTCTTTCTGTCATTCGGATTGCTCTGAAATTAAAGCAACCTTTTACCAGAGTCTATTGGCACTGCTAGGAGATGGTCATTGGTGTTTGATGGCAATAATCAGCAACGTCACGCCCTAAAGCTTTTCCTTTTATTTTGTGGTGGTTTCTGACCCTCCACCCAGAACTGCACAGTGCACATCATTGTTGGCTGGTGAGAATAACACTTGTATAATTGCATACTGTGATGCTATGAAGTTTGGTCTTGGCTGTGTGTTTTACTTTGCCATTAACTGTTCTCAGAACCTTATTTGTGCCCCTGTGTATGTGATAAATAAGGGTCCTATTCTGACTCCCTTTATGGGTTCTCTTTTTGTGTGTGTGTGCTGCTAAATTAGGCTCCCATGAGGAGCGTCTGTCGGCCAGTCTGGATGCCGCTTTGAGTTCTGCTCTGCAGGGGCTGCCCTCCTACACCAACCAGAAGAGACTGCAGGGACACAGCCCCCACACAGGTGCGTACTCAGGCTTAAACACCTCACACAAATAAAAAAATGTTAGTAAGAAATTAAGAACAAATAAGAAATGTGCTATACAAGTAAAGATGTAAGTACGTACACACACTCACAACCCACATGGGTATGTACACACACTCAAAGACCCCATACAAATACATGCACACACTCAAAGGGCGTCACCACATACAAGGGCATATACAATACACAAAAAATACCATAAAGCTTTACTCCCGTTCTAGAGGCAAGAGGCTAAATACAAAAGCAAAAAATATATAGAATTTGCCAGTGGTATATTACATTTTAAAATGGGATTATTCCGGCAGTACTATTGTTGTCGGTGAAATCAGTATTTCAGTTTAATATGTTATCCTAATCTTTGGCAATACATCAGAACCATTTTATGACTACTTACTATAATATAGCACCTTCAACAGATTGAACTGTCTTTAGTACTGATGTACTAGCTAATAGGCTTGGTAATTTATTAATTTTTTTAGATGTTTTTATTTGTGTATTGTCATCTGCTTCTAGAGGGAGAATAATGTTGTACAGTATTTGATTTGATTGCAGTACCAGTTTTGGCACAATCCTACAGTCTGATTCAACTGGATTTACATGTGCTGGTCATATAATTAGAATATCATAAAAAAGTTGATTTATATCAGTAATCCCCTGCTTTCCTACTTTTTAAGTCAGACTTGTGTATATATTCATTCATTGCACACAGACTGGTATATTTCAAATGTTTATTTCTTTCATTTTGATAATTATAACTGACAATGACAATCCCAAATTCGTGATCTCAGAACATTTTACTCAAGACCGATGTAAAAAAGACTTCTAGAAATGTTGGCCAAGTGAAAAGTATGAACATGGAAAGTATAAGCATGTACAGCACTTAATACTTAGTTGGGGCTCATTTTGCCTGAATTACTGCAGCAATGCAGCGTGGCATGGAATCGATTGGCACTGCTCAGGTGTTATGAGAACCCATGTTGCTCTGATAGTGGCCTTCAGCTCTTCTGCATTGTTGGGTCTGGCGTATTACATCTTCCTCTTCACAATACCCCACAGATATTGTGTGGTGTTAAGGGCAGGCAAGTTTGCTGGCCAATTAAGAACAGTGATCCCATGGTCCTTAAACCAGGTACTGGCTGGACACAAGAAATGCGACAGCTGAAACACTTTTTTCTTCCCTTTGCCTCTGTTAATGTGCTTGGACCTTTTGTGTCTTGCCCTCCTTGTGCAAGGTGTCAATGGTCAGACAACTGTCAGGTCAGCAGTCTTTCCTGTAATTGTGTATTGTACAGAACTAGACTGACAGACCATTTAAAGGCATTTGCAGGTGTTTTGAGTTAATTAGCTGATTAGAGTGTGGCACCAGGTGTCTTCAATATTGAACCTTTCCACAATTCGATTCAAATTTTCTGAGATACAATTAATAAAAACCCTAAATTGAGTCAGTTATAATCAACTAGACTGCATTCCTGCAGAAAATGCAAAAAGTGTGCTTGCATTTTAGCATTGTTAACATTGTTAGCATAACTGCTAAGTAGCTTCATCGAATATAGCTACACAACACTGTAAGCACAGTTAATTACTTCACATTTTTAGCATAGTTAGCATAATTAGCATTGTTAGCATAATTAGCACTGTTAGCATAACTGCTACCAAACACTAGCTGAGTTAACTAACACTGTTAACCCAGTTAATTACTTTGCATTTTAGCATAGTTAACATTGCTAACATTGTTAGCATAATGCCTAAATAGCCTCAGCTAATATAGGTTCACAACACTGTTAGCACAGTTAATTACTTCATATTTTAGCATATTTACCATAGCTAGCATTGTTAGCATAACGGCTAACAAACGTTTGCTAGGTTAACAGAGTAGCACTGACTACGTAGATAACTACTAGAGATAACTACTATAGGCTGCAGTACACTCCCATGGCAGAACATTATGCAAGCCATGGCATGGGTATTATGACATCACGAGAGTTCTATTCCTGAACATTCCACATTTAAAAAATGGCAGTTGGTCCAGGTGCAACTGCCACAGTATTGTCTGCCTATCTTTCACCATTTTTAAACTGTCCTGTTTCAAACAGTTTAAGTTAGTTGCCGCATCAAAATTTCACAGGTCACAGTCAGATCCCAGACCTCTCTTACAAAGTTTAAATCAAGTTTATAGGTTAAACGGTTGAGTTTTGATCATTTAAAACCAGACATGCACCCTGACCTGTTTACAGTAAGATGATGAAATGTATGGCAAAATCCCATAGACTGTCTGACACCATTTTTAAACTGTCCGGTCTCAAACAGTTTAAGTAGTTGCCGCATGAAATTTACACAGGTCACAGTCAGATCCCAGACCTCTCTTACAAAGTTTAAATTAAGCGGTTGAGTTTTAATCATTAAAAAACCAAGTAGAGGTTAGAGTGAGGGCAGAGCTCGCTCTAGCTGCTAGAGTGGAGCAGTGTACTGTGACATCATCAGCCTGAACATTCCGCCATTCATTTTCAATGGCGACAAAAAGTTGCAGAAAAACGGCAATAACGGACGAACGACAAGAGGTACGTTTAATAGAACGGTGAGTGGTCATGTCCAAACTGGGCCGGTCGTTTTAGAGTTGGAACGGTGTCTCTATCTCGAACGCCTGAGGAGATCTGGGTGAAAAATGTTGTGTTGAAGAATCAGCAAAATAATAAACGGTGGGATAACAATAAGTGTGCTCTGCAAGCACACTTAATAATAATAAAAAAAACAACACTTGCAATATGTCACTCTGTTTGAAATCAATGTAAACAACACTATACAAGTTTCACATTTTAAACGGAATTACTGAAATAAATGAACTTTTTCATGATATTCCTAATTATATGAGCAGCACCTGTAGTTTAGCACTGGTGATTACCTATCGGATACGTTTCAGCTATATGCACTAAATAGGTCTCTACCATCACAGCAATCTGTTGGTAAAACCTGCTGTCAGAACAAAATGTGTGGAAGCAGCTTTCAGCTGCTATGCAGTTTAACTTTGGAACCAGTCTCCAGAAGAGAGAAAGCTATCACAATGGTGACAGAAAATTGTCTTGGGTTTGCGGCTGTGAGGAAATGAAGGTTTATTTGTTCATGTTTAAGATGTCTTGTATTGGTGTAAAGAATTGTAGAATTTTTTTTAGAATTATTCAGACTCCTTTGTTTTCCCCCCTCATTCCCAGGTGAAGACCAGTGTGCACGTTGCTCTGTGTCTCTCACAGGCTACCCAACTAGCCCTACAGCCTACACCCTTCCATGCAGGCACCTCCTCTGCCGCCCATGCCTCACTCACAAGGCCCCACCTAATGCTGGAGGACCTCAGATCATCTGCCCTACCTGCGGCTCCACTGTCCCAGCCAGCACTGTGACTCGTGTGCATCATTGACCAACCAGTGATCAAAGCATGAAATGGATTCCAAACAGACTTGAACACGCACTCTTGGCCATGTCTAAATTGTGTAAAATTCTGTAATATGTAGGAAACCAAGCTAAGCAACTCACACCTTACATAGTGCTCTATATAGTGAACATTTGACCTTAGACACAAGCACCACTGACCACCAGTGACATCTGGACAATGACATGTACTCTAGGCAGACCTGAATACACACTTCATGCGTGTTCAAAATTTTACTATATAGTGAACAAGTGAGCATTTTGGCAACACTGGCAGGATAGAAAGTACTTGAAAAGAACTGAAACATGTTGGAAAAATACTATAGAATTTCCATATATATTTTTTTGTACTGGTAGAGAATAGTAGTTGATGTCTTACTTGTGCTTCCCAGGGTCTTTCAGATGGTGGAATCTTTTTTTTTATCTGTTATGCTGGACTGGACATATATTAGTTTTTCTGAACTTAATTGTCATGGCCCCCAATCTCTGCAATTCCTTCCCTCAACCACTGACTGCTCTTCTCTTACTCTATTCAAATGTCCTCTCAAGACTTTTTTGTCTCTCTGTCCTACTCTGTTGCGGCCTTAAGTGTGAGGAAGATGGTGTATAAATTAAACATTGTGTTATTATTATTATGATGGTGAGACAAACTGTATTGAAGTTCTTTAAGTCTCCATAGCTAAACTCTTACTACGAACCTATAACTAAAAAAAAAAATCTTCATCTGTTTAAACCAGCCTCTTAAACCTACCTAACCATTGGCTATAGGATTCAGTAAGTACAAGTAAAAGTAGAAAAAGTACAAAAGTAAATGTAGAAGTACTACATTAACAACCTTAAGTAAAAGAACAAAGTACTTTTACTTGAAAGTATTTTTTAAAGTAAAAGTACTCATAAAATAGGTTGTCTTGCCTGTGCCATTTTAGTAGAAGAGTAGACATACTTTTTTTTCTGATCCCGAAGGAAATTAAGGTGTCCAGTAGCCTATACACATCATATACATATATACCATATACATATATAAACATACATTCAAAGATTAAATGATTTTTAGTGTCTCAGTGTAAGAGGGAGCACAATGGAAGAGGGAACATGCATTGAATGAGGGAACACACAAGGAGATAGATGGGTCTTAAGTAAGTTTCCTGGAGCAGGCACACCTCAGATAGACACACACACACACACAGACACATGGGCATACAACCATATGACATCCATGCACACAGTCATACTATAGGAGTACAAAGAAAGATATTGATTGTGAGGGTGTGACATATTAAAGGTGCATTGTAGTGCTATGTTATTTTGGTAAAGAACGTATCCCAATCTCTGCCAATGTCTCCAAATAATTACAAGCATCTATACAGTATATGTGTATTGAAAAGGTTGGTGTACTTATTGTGCATGCTCTCTGGAATACTGTGTGTACTCTAACTTAGAATTATGTGGATAGCATGTTGTCTACTAGGTATTACCCACTAATTTAATATTTAGCTAAACCAATTAAGACATGATATCTTTAAATTACTTATTTACTTGATAAACTATAATATTGTGCTCTGTTTAGAGCAGGAAAAGAATCTTCTTGTGTCTTCATGTCTTGTCATCGGAATCATTGGAGTGGAGTAACCGGCTAAGGGCTTGAGATGCAGTCCAAGCACTGTAGACCTCTAAGATACCACTAATTCACACCAGAACTGAAAAAGAGAGGTAGGGGAAAATGTTCAGACAAGTAAAATGTGGATAAAAAGTAAGTAAGACTCAATATGACAGTTCTTTTTGAGGCAGAATATGTGATGCAGCATGAACTTAGTTGAGAGGCTGATTTATTTTCCAACCAATAGTTGGCGCCCAAGTGCAATATTTACAGTGCAGACATTAAAAACTAGAAAATAAACAATGGCACGAGGGTCGTAACAAAACAAAAAAAAATGCAAAAGGCAACTAAATGCTAACCAGATGCACCACAATGCGTAAAATGTGGCTAATAAAAATTGGCGTCATGATGCGGGTCATCTCTAGCCTGGTAACGCAACTTATGAATGCTCTGCGAACATTGGTCTGGCCAAGCTGTGTTGTAAACCCATTTCTCAGAGGGCGGGCTTAACCCACATGTGTGAAATGCCTGTGTTTGCTACTGGACGAAGCTTTGACTAATCACACCCCTCTGTCCTCTGACGTATACGCAGCAACGGAAACTGCTTGATACAAACAACAACAGGGTTCTCGCAAAGCCCCATCGACTTGGCAACCAGCGGGACTAACTGATAAATTAAACTTTTACCGAAGTCGGTCGGTAGCATTGCGAAAACGTCCTTTCCTGTAAGGAATGCTTCAAGGGCTGACCTTTGCTCTATTTTCAGAGAGAACTTCTCTTTGAATTCTTCCAAAACAGCAGCTACAGCTGCATTGAAATCTTGCTGTTGCTCCACGTTCGCCATGTTGACAGTGACTGAGGTAGATTTCCGGTCGCTAAACTACCGCGTCATTGCCTTTTTGAAATGCTAGATTTTCATTGGTCCCAGTTTCTCTGTTAATGTAGAAACGGTGTAGACAGGCAGCTTGGCCAGACTGACTTGCATACGAAATGCAAATACAGCGGCACAGGAAGTATGGGCGTGCCCAGGCTAGGTCATCTCAGGAAATGTGGGGAAAAAGCAATTGTGTTTCTATACCTTATCTTTTTTTGGTTATTAGCCAAAATTTAACTTTTAGGAATTATAGCACCCCCTATGGGACGAAGTTTACAAAACATAATGCGGTTCAAGAAGTTGGAGTAATGGTCCTACATGGTAAATTTGATGCAATAATAACTTTCGCTGGCCAAGATAAAGGTGACTCAAACCCTTAATTTTTACATGTACAATTTTCCCTAGGTAGCCCAGTAAATCAGCTCCTCATACTTCACTTCGTTTTGTACAGTTGGTCTAGTATGGAGGTATTTTAGTAGCAAAAGTCTTGTACACTCGTAGAACTAAATTGTGTACTTGTACACAAAATCCACAGATGTGTGTCATAACATTTGAAGTTGCAGAACCTTTTTTCTACCCTACATATACAACATAGAGGTTACAAGTGCAGAAATTCCTTATTGCAAGTACACAAATCCCATGCTACGCCTCACAATTTTTTTTTTTCTTCGCTCATGGTTTTGCTACCAGCCTGGCATCATACATGGTGCAAAACACCTGTATATGAAAAAAGGGAAAACTGTCTTGTGGGGAGATAGACAAGTACAATGTAGCAGTTACACCATTACAAATTCGTCATTACAGGCACACAAATCCTGTTCTGTGCACCACAAATGAAAAGAATAGTACAGTTACAGTTTTGCTCCTACCAGTGTAGTATATCTGGTGCAGAACACATTTGTACACCTGTGTTTCATAATTTGAAAACATGAACAAATTCTGTGCACTTGTAAACCATCATCTGAATGTATGCAAAATAAGTTTTTCACCTGCACACAACTCACTAAACACAAGTGCTTGAATCTGCTGCTACGAGTCACAACTTACTAAACACAAGTGCTTGAATCTGCTGCTACGAGACAACTCACTAAACACAACTCTGAAGCTACGGGTCTCAGTTTTGCACCATGGCGAGTGAGATATGTGGTGCAAAAGTAATTTATGTGATTGAGACAATGGCTGTACATTTTGGGCGGGAACTGTCGAAAGTCTGGCCAATCAACATTTGGCCTTTGGGGAGCCTTTTGGCCGATCGACATGACGCCTAAACCACAAGGGAAAAAAACAGAACCCCCCCAGAGAAGAGAGATTGCGAACCATGGCAGAGGTATGATTTCCATTATTATTCCATATCCTACTTTTGTAGATACACAGATGTTGTCACATACACCTAAACGTCAGATGTATGTTTTGCAATATTATTTCGTGATATCCTGCTTTTGCACATATACACATAACAGTTCATTTGTTCAAATCAACACAATATGCCCACTGGATTCGCCGTTTCGTATCGCCTAGCCTGTTTGGAAAGACCACGTTAGCATACCTGTCAACATCACCTGCGTGAAGTTGGCACCCCATATGTTGAAAATATGAATAAAAGTATTTTGATTCATTTGTGCATCGTGTGTGCACGATTGTGCAAGCAAAACTAACATTTGTGCACAAACCGTCTTTATGATAGGCCTATTTAACTTTTAACAGGTTGGTGACCTGAGGTCACTCAGCACCCAATCAACATCCTAATGACTCAAAAATGGTCGGAATTGTTTGTGCTTCGTTTGTGCACGTTTGTGCAGGCAAAATTAACATTTGTGCACAAACTGTCTTTATGATATTTAATATGTAATTATTTGACCTCCGGTCACCCAGCACCCCATCAACATCCTAATGACTCAAAAATGGTCGGAATCGTTTGTGCAGGCAAAATAAACATTTGTGCACAAACCGTCTTCACGATATTCAACATTAAACAGGTTGGTCACAGACATATACACATAGACGCCGCATTGAGCTGGTGGCCCGTTGCTGAGATATGTCAGCTTGTCCGCCATATTGCATGTGGCAAATCTGTAGATTTCACTTGCTTTGTTGAAAAAGTGAGCAGACTACATATTATTCTAGCCTGTTATAAAGCCGTCAACACACCACTGTTTCACTGCAAGGCAGACTAGCCTATTAATTAGTCGTTGGTCGACCAAAAAAATATTAGCTGGGACATTCTCCCAGAAACGTACACTTTCAGTTTCAAAAATCTTGAAAAAATATTTGAATATTTTTATGATCTGATTAGGCAGTCATATTGAAGAGATGTTAAATGTCATTTTGTAATTTAATACAGTTTAAAGTGTAGTTCAATACTAAAATGTCAGGCCCTGTCACAAACACATTTTTATCTATAAATGTCATTTCCTTGAGAATATATGACATACAAAAAAACATTTTCTTTTGGTCATGTGTCCCTTGTTGTATTTATTCATTTTTAGTAAGTACAACTCTCCAGTACAACTCTCTATTTCAACTTTCTATTATGAAATCAGGATTCAGTCTTTGAACACAGTCTTTGAATGTGTAAAATATTATATGGCCCATAAAAATGTAGGCCTAATAATTTGCACACCTAACACATACAAACTAAGTGTAGCATCTCTATTCTGCTTGCAGTTTAGCCCAAATATCTTTTTGGACACACACATGGCGGCGGCTGATCGGTTGTGGAGGCGGAATGAAAGAAACTACACTTTCAAATGAGTACCATAGTTTGTCTTCTATGGTAGGCCAGAAGAACTTGTTCGCCCCTGCTTGGCACATGCATTTGACTTCTACCTCTAGCTCGTCGATGTCTGTGATGATGCCTGGGTATAAGGCTCCATCATATTTCACAATGCACCATTTTTGGATAATTTCTGGACCCCACTCAATTTCTTCGGTTCCTGCATTGGGTGCTGTGCTGAAGCTGAATTCCCTTGTGTTGTAACATGTGCAGTGTGCAATCTTATTGACAATGCACATGCAACTTACATCCCGATACACCATTTGCCCAGGAGAGGTAGTGACAACTTGATGAATCCTCATCGTTGATGGGACTTGAGGCAGGCTATCTGGCATCTGTTCCACTGCCTTCTGAATGGATGCTTCACTAACATAAAACAGCTTCACAGTGCTGTTGGTCTCCTCTAAGGCCTCGAAGAAATCACTGGCAGAGCATATGTCCCGGCCTTGGCTCACCAGGCGATCAGCGGTTATTTTCAGAAAGCCACCTATGCCATCTGGCGCTCCCTTGCCATGACTGGCCTCGAAAAAGTTCCATGTTCCACCGTGGAAGCCCATTTTGTGAAGAAGACTGGTTAAGAGGTAGAAATTTCCCTTTTGTCTGTACTGGGTACAGGGACCATCGCTCAGGAAATGTACCTCTGTCACTGCTGGGAAGTGGTTCTTCATGTAGATCAGGACAGGTTTAAGATGCTCCCAAATAGCTGCTGGGCCTTTGTATTTAACAGGTGAAACACTGCTGAAAGACAATGGCTCAGCATCTGGGCCAGCATACAACACTCCTGTTTGTAAGATAACTTGTTCATTTGATGCCCCATAGTATGCTGACTGGATGCTTGAGGTATACTTACAAGTATAATTTTCAGAAAAATCAATGTGCACAAGACATTCATTCTCGTGTAGGTTTTGTTTCAATTATCTGCAGTATTTATACTGCTGTCGTATGTTGAATGTGTGCTTTTTGAATTTAAGCAGCATGTCATTGAAAACATAGATGAGCTCATCGAGCCTCTTGTCAATCATTTTCTTCAATGTTTTCTTGAAGACTACATCACCATTTGTTGCATTGGTGTTCTCTGTGACCCACTGCATATACTGCACCTGAACAGTAGCATCAAACTGCCCCAGTGGGAAGGG
The DNA here is from genome assembly GCA_030347295.1 of Setipinna tenuifilis. Lineage (NCBI taxonomy): Eukaryota > Metazoa > Chordata > Actinopteri > Clupeiformes > Engraulidae > Setipinna > Setipinna tenuifilis. The sequence continues at coordinate 1,215,071 of CM059271.1, read as the reverse complement.
CATATTTTTGCAGGTATCACACTCATTGTACATGCATTGCTTGTTTGATGTGTTACAGCAGATGTCTTACACCAGTGTCTCCAACTGTGCATTCTTCAAGAGCATCATGGTCACAAGCTTTTGGGCTATGAAGCCCAGGTTTTCATGTAACTTACACAATCCTGAGAGGAATTGTTTTACTGTTTTTAAAGCGGTTTTTGGAAAAAACGTATTCCATTGTATGCCATTGTATTCTGCGATAAATCATTGTGACAGGGCGTGACATTTTAGATCGTCATACTTCAATTTCACCGATAAAAAAACAGTGTAGAGTGAGAGAAATCAATAATGACACTTACCCTTTATCATTGTTGTGTTCCAAATGAGGAAATGAGGTCACATCCTGTACATCATATCCTTTAAGATATACTGGACACTTTTTATGCATTAATAGTAAATGTGACAGGGCATGACAGCAATTTGTGAACAGTTATATAATATAATTTATTATTTTAATAAATATATATTTTCATTTTTAAAAACATACTTCCATTAAGAAAACATTTTTGAACAACAATTTTGAATTTTAGCATTTTTTATTGTATTTTTAAAACTTTTTTTTAAAGAGAAATCAAAAAGTTGTATGGCTGTGCTGTCTGAGGACAGGGCATTTTCCAGGGTATAACATTTTGAAAAAGGGATTAAAATAGAAAAAAACATCAGATAACCAAGTAACGCATCATATTCCATTTAACATAAACTCAAATAATTTACCCATGTGACTGGTTTTAGAATATATTTGTTATACACATTTTAACCATCAAAACAGGGCCAGGACAGGAAATGTACGTTTCTGGGAGAATGACCCAGCTGACTAAAATTCTATTGGTCGATTGGTCGGAGGGAAAAAAATGCGTCTTTTTCGAAGGGCTGAAGGGCTTTTAATTTGACGAGTATGATAGAGGAAGTCCTCGTGCCACTAATTTACTGTTGGCATTTTCTTCACGGCATACACGTCTGGAAGAAGTTCTAAAATTTGGCAACATTTCGAAAAGGACAAGGATGACCCAAGGAGGGTTACATGCAAAATTTGCAAAAAAACATTCGCCTTTCATTCTTCCACGACGAACATGTTTTACCACCTCAGACATGTAAGTAGCCTGCTAGCCTAGCTAGTAGCTACCCCTTGCAACAAGTTTGATTGCAATATTTAAGCCTATAAGTACATTTTGTTATTGTCGCTAGGACTATATTCATGTGCAGTGGCGGTTCTAGACCAAAATTATCAGGGGGGCCAGAGAGGGGCCAACATGTTTTTAGGGGGGGCACATACTGTATACCCTAACTTAAGAACTTAAGGTATAGAGTACTTCTTAACGATATGGAAGGTGCTCTTTGGCATGAGAAAACTTGTAGTTTTATGAACAAAGATTATCCAAGACACTCTTCATGTGCAAGAAGTATAAGAAGCCTTTATTCCATCATGGCTGATTCGATTGCCTATTTTGTTTTTATAATAGTTTTAACTGAACACATTGAGCTGCATGTCTTGTATGAATTGAGTTATACAGTCATTATTATTATGGAACCCATATAATGGCAAAAAGTTCAGATTTTATCTTTAAAATATAATAAAAACATTAAATATTACAGTTCTTTTTCACACCATAAAATATTCTGCACTATGTTCAACAATCAGTAATCATCACTGTAGAGAAAAGAAGAACAAAGAAATTCACATAGAGTGTGTAGTCCAAAAACAGAAAATAAAAACAAATTGACAGCCTGTTTTGATTGGCCTTAAATTCCGACAATGCATACTACACAACACTACAGCAACAATATTCTCCGAGTGTGATGCCTTGCAAATATCCTTTTTGTTCCGTTTCATGACGTCCACTAAAAAGAAAGCAGAGATGATTGAATGACTTTGTGAGATGAGTAGAGGTTTACAGTCATCATTACACAAGCTAAGTAATCAAGCCTATTTAATCCATATCCAAAATATTTTTACAACTACAGTAGTATATGTAAAGACAATTCACTATAAAATCAACTCCGGACATTCAATTCAGGACAGATCCGTCCTCAATGTTAGTGTGTGTATGTATATGTATTTATTACTATACAAAACCATATACATACACACACTAACATTGAGGACGGATCTGTCCTGAATTGAATGTCCTGAGTTGATTTTATAGTGCATTGCCTTTGTAAACTACTTCAGAAACTGTCCATTCCATGGAAATCAGTGAGATACGGATTTTATACAATGAATCATGAAACTTTCTGGATGTGTTGGGGCTGTTTTGGAAATGTGTACTACTGGATGATGTGAGTATGGCAAGGCAGGGTTGTTACTGGTGTCATTGTGAGAAAAACGAATTTTCATGGTCCAGCAGATAGCACTGTTGTATTTGGTGGCATGCTAACGCTAGCGACATAGCTAACATGACAATGTTGAGCTTTGATAACTGATATTAGGTGGCATGCTAACGCTAGCGACATAGCTAACGTGACAATGTTAAGCTGTCATAACTGATATTAGTTGAACTGGATATCGTAATTTGTTCACGTAAAGGTTGGAGCGTTTGCAGAGCTGTCTTGAGATCTACCATGGCTCAGTCTGTTAGCTTGTTAGCGTGCCTACAGACACAGTAAATCTTCATGTTTTAATTATTTGTACATGACTCGAGCGCAAACCAAACGCTGCCACAATTCTATTTAAAATCAGCTTATTCCTCGCATGTACAGTAACATTGGGAAGTAAATTGTTTCATTACCTCGTTGTAGTCCCACTCCAATCCAGCTTTGTGGTTAGCCCAGATGTCCTCAGCTTGCAGTGGGTGAAACAGCGCACGCGTTCGCAACGCGTCTTGCAAACTCACGTGACACTGACCAATGCAATGTGAATGAGAACTCAAGCTGCCACATCGGAACGGTCTGACTCTGAACGTAAATGCAGTGTTCCGCTCTTCGAGACAGCGGACAATTTTGACTGCTCAGCGCAGGGGCCAAGACCATTTCTACAGGAGCCTTGGCCCACCCTGGCCCCTGTTTAGAACCGCCACTGTTCATGTGTAGGCTACTGGTAAAACTAAATTATACAGCTCATTATTTTACTATCTCTCTACAGGCGCATCCACTTTATTACAATAGCCCCGTTTACATGGACACAAAATTTCACTTTTAATCTCTTTATTTACAGAAACCGATTAAAAACGTCCCATATAATCGGATTCAAATGAAACCGTTTACATTTTCAAACCGATTAAAATAGGTGGTTTACACCTTTCTTCAAACGCGAATCTCTTTATTTGAGGCTCATATAAACAGTTCGGTAGAATTCTAATAATCTGATTAAATTCAATCGGATTCAAAAAAGGTGTCCATATAAACGGGGCTAATGAGTCAGCCTCCTCAGCGGCTTCCTTGCCGTTAGTGGTAAATGCGCAGAGAGACGGCCGCCTCGCAGTTGTGTAGCCTATTTCGTTTTTTTTTTTTTTTTTGGAGGGGGCGGTGCGATTATTCGATTGGTCGGAGTGAATGCACGACCACTGGTCGACCAAGAAAATCCTTGGTTGAGGACAGAGGAGATTTCTCTAAGACTGCAAGGGAAGCTCTGCTTCCCCTAAAATAAAATAAAAATTTAATGGTCAAATGTTTACAAAATGCCTTAAAACATGTCCATTTCAAACACCAGTTTGTTAATAATAGGCCCATTATCACACATCAACTGAGTTGGTGTTGTTAACTTAGCATTCCACTTTGTTCTCATGGCCTAAGGCCAACGCATTTCCTCATAGACGCCCAGCGTCAATGCACTTCAATGGGCCAGCACGGACCCCTAATTTTCTATGCATGGAAACTGGATGGTCATTGGAGAAATGCCATTTCTTCCTCCCGCCCCCGGACGCTGAGCGTCTCTGGGGGTGAATGGAATGGTGGGCGGAGTTTTGTTGGTCCGGACTTCAAGCAGTCCCCGTGTTGATTGGTGAACCTCTGAATCCAGTTTTGATTGGCTGGCGTTTTTGATACATAAACTGTCACTTGGCTGCTGGAGCTCAGTCCCATCGCGGATGTTGCATGCATCGTTACCGTAAGACAAGCAGTGACCAATTCGTTAGCATTTCCTCAGCGAAAATACTTGTTCATTTCTTACACTGTATATAAATCACACTCACACTTATTTCCGTTTTGGTTAGTTACAATTTTCTTGTTTGTTTTTAATTTCGTTTCATTAGAATCATACTGTTAGGTAGGTTGGCGCTAGTGCTACTTAACCAGCCCACTAGCTCTCCTGAACTAGCCCGCTAGCGCACCTGCACTAGCCCGCTAGCAGAGCACTATGGTAGAATTAACGTGTAAGTAAATGGACAAATGTTATGATTAAGTTGGCAGTGAGCTTCCCCTCTTTGGAATACCAGCATCCGTCACTGGTTGAGGACAGCCCTACTATTAATACTCTCATACTCACTTGCGGAGATCTGCCAGCCTGTGTTCTTTGGTCTATCATTAAAAGTAACCTGGAGGGAAAAGGGAATGAATCACTCGATGCGTGCGGCGCAGTTTCGTCCAGAACAATGCCATTTTTTGCAGGTTCAGCATTCATAGCGGTTTACCAGTTAACATTTAACACGAAGTTATATGAAGCTATAGATTGTTCGCTTTGAATTCCATACAGGGAACAAAATAACTCGCCTCCTGAGCACAGTGTAATGTATGCTCATGCAGCACCCGTAGAGCCGTACTGATTATATCCATGGTAACCGTTGGCTTGTCAACAATAAAGTTTAAGGCAGATACTTGATCCGTACGTGTCGTGTCGGTGACTGACAAATAAGGAATACATTACATGGTGTCAGAAGTACTTAAGAACAAAAAACTGTAAGATAAATGGCGTTATCACAGTTTGAACACCCCAGCATTGATTGGGACGCTTCCGATTTATATCAGGAATTTGAACGATTCCGCAGTCATGTCACCTTCGTACTAGATGGTCCCCTGTCCGATCTAACGGCAAAACAGCAAGCAGGATGGCTTGGAACTTGGATCGGAAAACAAGGCAGAGAAGTCTACAAGACCCATCAGAGGTACTGGATAAGTTTGCCAATTATATCAGGCTGCACAAAAATAAGAGAGTTGCTATGAGAGAGAGAGAGAGAGAGAGAGAGAGAGAGAGAGAGAGAGATGATGGGCACCGCTTCAAACAACGCAAACAAGGGCCAACGGAAAGTTTTGATAACTTCGTAAAGGACCTATGCTTAGTTCTAATGGACTGTGAATATACTGACCCCGATGACAAGTGTCATCTGTGTCAGTTAGACCCAAATACAACCTGCAAAGCAAGAAAATGCCATTTAAAGCAAGCTCAACTTACCGTAAACCACCATCTGTCACGACGAAAACCTGTACAAAGTGTGGGAAAGACACGCAGCACAAATGGAACCAAAGCAAGTGTCCAGCGAAAGGCTCTGTGTGTTCCTACTGTCACAAACCGAATCACTGGGTGGCTGTGTACAACAAGCGTGGTGTCAATACTGTGAGTACAGAGTTTAATCAAGATTCACCAGATAATGAGGACATTCTGTGCATAAATCTGATGCAGCCTGATGACACACATAACAATGACAAGTGGATTACTGATCTGGAAATACTGTCTAAAAAAGTGCCAGAATAGACACAGGAGCAAAATGCAACACCTTGACTCTAGACAATTACCAGTCACTTGGCCACACAGGTGAACTACAACGCTCTGGTGTAGTGCTCCGCTCCTACTCAAACCACCACCTGAAGCCAGTAGCAGTCGTGAGCCAAAGTGGACGCTGTGTTTGAAATACTGGACATTGCACAGGAGAATGTGCTTAGTGGTGCCACAGCTGAGGCCTTGGGGCTGATTGCACGCCTTGACCTGCTTGGTAGTGCTGGAGCTGGAGGCAGTACAGAGTGTGTTCCGGCTGGACTTGATGACTTCCCGGAGCTGAGCCGTACCACTGGAACGCTGCCAGGTAAATACACCATAAAGCTGGAACCAAATGCAAGAGGTGTAGTTCATCCTGTATGCAGGCAACCGGCCGCCCTGAGGGAGAAGATCATCAAAAAGCTGCACGAGATGGAAAATGACGGCTACATCACAAAGGTGGAACAACCAACAGAGTGGGCGAGCTCAATTGTGGCAGCAGTGAGGAACGGCAAAATGAGGATCTGCATCGACCCGAGTGACCTGAACAAAGTCATCAAGAGAAAACACCACCCCATGCGCACTGTTGAGGAGGTAGTCTCCATGATTCCATGCGCCAAAGTCTTCTCAGTGCTAGACGCAAAGTCGGGATTCCTGCAGATAGAGCTAGATCCTACATCCTCCTTCCTCACCACCTTCAACACACCCATCGGTCGGTTCAGATGGCTGAGACTGCCTTTCGGCATCAAATGCGCACCAGAGATCTTCCAGCGTATCATGGACCAGATGCTCGAGGGTGTGCCTGGAGCCATTAGTGTGATGGACGACATCCTCATCGCGGCCGCCACCATCCAAGAACATGGTGGAGTGGTGGAAAGAGCCACAAGCTACAACCTGAAGCTGAACTTTAACAAGTGCCACATACGCCAGTCATCAGTGCCATACGTGGGCCACATGATAACAACAGATGGCCTGAAACCCGACCCGGCAAAAGTGGACGCTGTGCACCGCTTCTTAGGCTTTGTGACCTACCTGTCTAAGTTCATACCCAATCTCAGTGAAGTGGGTGCGCCACTACGTCAGCTCCTAAAGAGAAATGTGGAGTTTCAGTGGCAGCCAGCTCAACAACAGGCCTTTGACAAACTGAAAGAACTGTGCACACACCCTCCTGTACTAAAGTACTTTGACCCTGCAAAACCAGTTGTGATCTTCAGTGATGCCAGCAGCTTTGGACTACGAGCAGTTCTACTGCAGGATGACCAGCCAATTGCCTTCTCCTCGAGATCACTAACAGATGCAGAAACACGCTATGCACACATTGAAAAAGAAATGCTCTCCATCGTCCACGCCTGCACAAAGTTCCACAACTACATCCTGGGAACACATGTCACAGTCTTCAACGACCACAAACCTCTGGAAGACATATACAGAAACCCCTGTTGTCAACCCCAATGCGAATACAACGAATGCGTCTTCATCTGCAGTGGTATGACCTGACTATCAAGTACAGAAGAGGCAAAGACATGGAGCTCCCTGACACATTGTCCAGAGCACAGTTGCCAGACAAAACAACAGAGATGGAAGGCCTGGAGTGCATCTCCATGCTGAACTTCGTCTCTGTCAGCAACCAGAAGTACGCAGAACTAAAAGCACGGACAGCGGAAGAGCTCAGTTTTCTTCAACAAGTCATTCAGAGTGGATGGCCTGAGCACAGGCGTGAAGTGCCTGTCTCCATTCAGCCGTATTGGGACTCCAGAAGCCAGCTTGCCTTGTCTGATGGGATCATCTACAAAGGTCTGCGCATACTAGTACCCCCCACTATGCGTGAGCACATGCTGAGACTCATCCATCAGTCACACATGGGAATCGTCAAAAGCAAGCAGCGAGCTCGTGAGACCCTCTACTGGCCTAGCATGAGTGCACAGATTGAAGAAGTCATCAGAAACTGCAGCCTCTGTGCAGACTTTCAAAACAAACTTCCAAGACAGCCACTCAAGCCAACAGAAACACCCGAGCTGCCCTTTGAGGAGGTAGCATCTGATCTCCTTGAATTTGAGGGTCAGCAGTACATACTGGTCGTGGACTACTACTCCAAATTCACTCAGTAAACAAGCTGAAAGACACATGCAGTTGCACAGTCATAGAGACACTGAAAGCTCAGTTCGGTAGGCACGGCATCTCTGCAACCATGCGCACTGACAACGGTCCCCAGTACTCCTCAGAGGAGTTCAGAGAATTTTGCAAGAGCTACAACATCCAGCACATCACCTCATCACCACACACACCGCACTCAAATGGAGAAGCAGAGCGTGCTGTGCACAGTCAAGAGGTTCTGGTGCAAAGCACCAGACAAACACCTTGCCCTGCTGGACTACCGAACAACTCCCCTCGAGTCAGTAGGCCTCTCACCAGCCCAGCTACTAATGGGAAGGAGACCACGAAACAACTTACCAACAGCTCGTCAACTCCTTGCCCCAACAGCCTATGACCCTCAGAAAGTCAAGCGCCTGCTAGATCAAACCAAGGACACTCAGAAGTACCACCATAATCACAAGAGAGCAGGTAAACCTCGTGTTGATCTCAAGCCAGGAGATGAAGTCAGGATGCAGCCCTTTCCTGGTAGCCACACATGGACACCAGCTGTTGTGGTCCGACAGCACAGTGCTCCCCGATCCTTTGTGGTGAGCAGTGGAGACAAGCAGTACCGCCGCACCAGCCAACATCTCCGCCACAGCACTCCAGCTGCCAACTGTTCCCGGCACTGGACACAGGAAGAGCCATTGACTGAGTCACCAGACCATGCTGCAAGTGATAAGCTGTCTCCCCCTCCATCTTAGCAGCCTCACTCCCCTCCCAGACAACACGCTAACCATGCCCGGACTCGACCAGGTGAACTGTACATCACCCGGCGAGGCAGAACTGTTAGGCCGCCTAACAGACTGAATTTATAGGTCATGGAGGTTAGGGCTAGGTGTAGTAAAGACACCTACGGAAGTGAAGTGCTGGTAACCTCTCCTTCCTAGATATAGCTGTTACAATTGTTTATTATAATAATCTATTGTGTACTTGTATTGTTTACTATGGTACTGAACACTAATTAATGCTATTGTTATTTAATGCCATTGGCAGTGTTATTCAATGCCTCTTAAATGTACTTGTTTTAAATTAACTTGTTTACTTGTGCACTTGAACAAATGCAGTTTAATAGAGCAACACATACATAATTTATAAATATATTATAAATAAGTAAACATTGATAGCAACTGATTGATACATGAATTTTAATAGATACTAGTACTGTTTTAATATACTATGTCTTGTCATTTGTTAAGAAGGGAGATGTAATTTATGCTCATGCAGCACCCGTAGAACCGTACTGATTATATCCATAGTAACTGTTGGCTTGTCAACAATAAAGTTTAAGGCAGGTACTTGATCCGTACGTGTCGTGTCGGTGACCGACAAATAAGGAATACGTTACACACAGCACTGTAAAAGAATGTTTAATTAATAGAATACACTCCACTAAAACCTGTGGTCTACAACACATCCAAGATTTGCAGTGTATATCAACCACGATAACTCTGGTTAGCTAAAACGGGCCAGTTGCAAGTGATGTCCATAGCTGGCTAATGCATAGCTACCAACAATCTCCCCCCCAGTATTCTCCTTATACAGTCTATGGTATTCACCCATAATTTCTGACCCCCAAATGTAACCCCTGATTTTGTTACTAAGGCCCAGTTTACACAAAGATGCTTGCGAGTAAAGACGATAAAATATTTTATCGGAAGTGCCTTTCATTTATATGGTGATGGCGTTTTTGGGGCATGAAGACGCAAAAATCTCAAACCACCCTTGGAAAAGTTGAATACGCTCCGGCGCAGCGTCTCCGTCTAAACAGGCCAAGACGCAAAACTGGCTCAGATCTGCTGTTCTGCTCACGTCGAGTAGGTGTGTTTATGTCACGCAGTAAACAAACATGTCGGATTACATCCATGCTTCGGACCTTCAGGTTACTTTGGCCGCAATAATTAATGTACAAATTAATGTACAAATCTCCTTCTTGCAAATGTACAGAATCTGTACACATACCATTGCCGAGCAGAGGAGGATCTGCTCTCAACTTGGTATATTTGGATTGACATGACTCTCAGTCAATGCCTTGCTGAGCCTTCGAGGTTTTATAGTTCACAGTGACGAGAAGAAGGAAGATTCTACGCATGCGTGTAGGCATCGGGGCGTTTGTGTTAGTGAATCACAGCGCCACCTAGTCGTCTGGCATGCATACCCAATCGATTTGTACACACTTTTGCGTCACCGTATGCACACAGATTTCCTCCCGAGAACGCTCGTATAGACGCGAAATAAAAAGTGAAGACGCGATGCCACTTTTGCGTTTTCTGTTCACACCGTCATCGTGTAAACCTAGCCTAAGATGTTGACAGGTATGCTAACGTGGACAGGCTAGGCGATACGAAACGGCGAATCCAGTGGGCATATTGTGTTGATTTGAACAAATGAACTGTTACGTGTATATGTGCAAAAGCAGGATATCACAAAATAATATTGCAAAACATACATCTGACGTATAGGTGTATGTGACAACATCTGTGTATCTACAAAAGTAGGATATGGAATAATAATGGAAATCATATCTCTGCCATGGTTCGCGATCTCTCTTCTCTGGGGGGGGGGGGTCCCGTTTTTTTCCCTTATGGTTTAGGCGTCATGTCGATTGGCCAAAAGGCTCCGCAAAGGCCAAATGTTGATTGGCCAGACTTTCGACAGTTCCTGCCCAAAATCTACAGTCATTGGCTCAATCACACAAATTACTTTTGCACCACATATCTCACTTGCCATGGTGCAAAACTGAGACCCGTAGCTTCAGAGTTGTGTTTAGTGAGTTGTGACTCGTAGCAGCAGATTCAAGCACTTGTGTTTAGTAAGTTGTGACTCGTAGCAGCAGATTCAAGCACTTGTGTTTAGTGAGTTGTGTGCAGGTGAAAAACTTATTTTGCATACATTCAGATGATGGTTTACAAGTGCACAGAATTTGTTCATGTTTTCAAATTATGAAACACAGGTGTACAAATGTGTTCTGCACCAGATATACTACAGTGGTAGGAGCAAAACTGTAACTGTGCTATTCTTTTCATTTGTGGTGCACAGAACACGATTTGTGTGCCTGTAATGACGAATGGTGTAACTGCTACGTTGTACTTGTCTATCTCCCCACAGACACAGTTTTCCCTTTTTTCATATACAGGTGTTTTGCACCATGTATGATGCCAGGCTGGTAGCAAAACCATGAGCGAAGAAAAAAAAAATATTTGTGAGGTGTAGCATGGGATTTGTGTACTTGCAATAAGGAATTTGTGCACTTGTAACCTCTATGTTGTATATGTAGGGTAGAAAAAAGGTTCTGCGACTTCAAATGTTATGACACACATCTGTGGATTTTGTGTACAAGTACACAATTTAGTTCTATGAGTGTACAAGACTTTTGCTACTAAAATACCTCCTAGACCAACTGTACAAAACGAAGTGAAGTATGAGGAGCTGATTTACTATGAAAATGGACAGCCGAGAAGATAGACACTACCAAAGTTGCTTGCAAGATCTCCTCCAGTCCACTTTAAACCATACGGACAGTAATTGGAAGAGGCACTGCGTGATTCAGACACAGAAACTGGGGCTTGCAGCGCAGCATTGCTGACGGAGAATTGTAAAGTTATAGCCTAATTCATTAAATATAATAGCCTATAATGGACACAAATTTACCCTGCGCCTTAGGACCTTCACTCAATGTAGCCTTCATTGTTGTAGCAGCATTTAATCATGTAGGATTGCGCTCTGGCACTGGGGAGGTTGTGTGTGTGTGTGTGTGTGTGTCCCGCTAGGATTCTGAGATGCAACCATATGGCTAACTGATTACAAATATACAATAATTCGGCCAACTAACAGATCAACTGTCTGCTATCATGTGGTGCAGTGACATTCGGACGAGTTTGTTAAAAAAAAACATCACTATTTCAAGTCCAGAAAAGCCGCACTCAAGTTACAAACCCATCTGTTTGTGTCTGTCTGCATACGCCAACTAGAACTGCTGGTGAATGCAAAGGTGGGCTTTAAAATGCGGCAATGAAGTCGCACACAAATCTTCAACGTGACTGGGCAGGGCCGTTGCTAGCCCTAAGCACAAAATGCTTTGTGGTGCCCCACCACGGCGCCATCCCACCCTGCCCCACCCCGCCCGGAATGAACAATAATTTAGAATTTACCAATGCGATTTACTTTATTTCCAAAACAAATACACCAAACATTAAAGTTAAAATAATACACAATTTTAAAAGGTTAATAAATAAATACATACCACCGCCGTTATTAGACAAAGATTTGTGCAGACTGCCCTACATTCAGAATCTAACAGGTCCTAATATTCTATTGTCAAAAATGAAGCAACCGGAAGTTTACTCGCCCCCTGGTGGCCGGCTGCAGTACAACTCTTAATCCCGCCCATTCCCATGTATCTCTATGGGAAAATTGCAAATTTTCTGTGTCACTTTTAAAATTATAAAACTGTCCTTGAGTCTAACCCATAATGTTCAATAAATAGATTTTTGAGTCCTTCACATAACACAAGGATCCCCCCCCCCCCCCCCCAGAACCTCATTTTTAGAATGTTATTCCAATGTTTTCAGCGTCCAATGGCCAACGTGGGTGGGTTTGATTGACACCTATGATTGACAGCTGCTAGAAAGAGGCTGCACCGGCAGCGGTGACTACATACAGTCGATGGTGACTACCTATCACGTTAGCTGTCATCATTAGCCTGACCTTGACAGCTGCAGTGGAGTTCGTCAGGCAACTTGTCCAACTTATTTTCTTAGTTGTTTTATAATATACTGTTATGAACATACCCATACGAACAAGTTGTGCAGTTGGTTGTACTACCAGAAGACCTTCAGTTGGAAGATCCTTTGCAGTTTTGCCGGTAAGTAAACCGTTTATGTAAGATAGCTAGCTAACCGTTATCTTAGTTCACCTCAATATCTACTTAAGCCTTTTCGATATCACCGCGCAAAGATTGTCATAATATGTTAGATATTAAACCGTGGAGACACTAATAATACAGCCAGTGAGACATTTTATTTGAAGAAGACTCGAAAACACAGAAGTTTGATCGTTGAAAACTTAACGTTATCGTGGGGCATAGTTAGCAAGCGATATCTAACTAATCAGTGTCTAGCCGTCGGTGCCACGTTATCTTTACATTTTACCAAGATCCAGATGAGTTGACTATAAACACGACATGATTTTTAGTGCCGGCCACCTGAAGAGACAGAAAAGGACAGTACAGTTTAAGCTGGTGCTGGGTAAAGCGATTGAGAAAAACGTACGGTGATGCAAGGCTTTAGGGATGTCGGCTCGGGTTGTTTTTACTGTAGCTGTTGGTCATAAATGAGAGACTCGTGAGGACGCTTGGTGTGTTGTTCGTTTACCATTAAGGATTTGTGGAGCTTGCAGTTTTTCAGCAAACACTCAGTTACTAACAGTTTTTCTTTTGCGAGCACGTCGATTTGAGTTCAGAGGCGAAACTCAAGCACAGATGAATAGATTACTAACCGTTTGCTTTTAACTACGACTACAGGTGGGCATTCTCGTCTCGTTCTTCTTGCACAATTTTGGTATATAGGCCATGAGCCAGACCACCGTTCGCAATCAAAAGGGTGGGCAAATTCTTGTTGGTATTTTATTATTGCTATATATGTCCAGATTATGGAATGGTATGATAACCTTGGCAGAACAGTAGCTTTATCATATTTGTCATGCATTTCTTATTTGAACCATATGCATTCCACACGGCAATAGTGCCCATTCTTAGATGTTGCACATATAGCAATTTAGGTACTTCTACTGATGATTAATATCTCTGTTACAGTTTTTTAAGTCCCTGTACTGTATATAAGTTGTTATTAACCAAGAGGAATTGGCACAAACTACTGGTGCAGAGTGAGCAAGGAGGGAAATCGAATTTAACATTACAGTTGACATATCTCTTTTGTGTATACATTGACTTTGCATTTTGATTTAGCTAATCACAGAACAACTCTGGCTCTTCTGCAATTTTTTGAAGAAAATAAAATCCTTGTTTTTCACTTAACCATGCCATAGGTCATTACCTAAAAGATAACTGACTTTTAACATCTGAAATTCCATCGGGTTGCCTAGTTAGCTTCAGAAATTCGCTGTGGTCGGTCATACAGTTTGCATCACCCCAAGCTAATTTTGTATGTTTGCTGGTTGAAATTATAAAAACTAATAATAAACGAATACATAATAATAATAATAATAATAATAATAATAATAAATTGCCCTTGGGAAATTCGCTGTGGTTGCCCTATTTGCGTTACCCCAAGCAAATTTTGCTTTGTTGCTGGCTGAAATTATAATAACTGATATTTTTCAAAACTGGAGAGGCTGGTCAATTCCTATGCCAGGAAATGGCTTGCCTCAGTAGCATTGGGCTTTATGGCAGAGGCATGCTGGAACTTCCCATCACCAGCCTGGCCACATGACCCATTTGTGGCCCAAGCAGCACCCATCCTGGCCACTGGAAGGAAGTGGACCCCGCTGGCTGCAACAGAGCAGGCAAAGGCAGCACTCCGACACCGTGACATTGTGGGACATGTTCAGGAGGGGAGGAGCGGTCTTGGCCTTGGTACTAGCAGACCGACTTGGAGCAAGGCCAATCCAGCTCAGAGACGCAAGCTGGTGGTCCAAGAGGTACGTCGGGAAGAGGAAGCAGCAAGGCGCACCCAAGCCGTGGCACAGGCAAAGCAGTGGATGGCGTGGGAAGGGGTAGAGAAGAGTCTCTCTTGGAAAGTTCTATGGGAGATGGAGGCATTCAGGGCAAGCTTCACCATCAGGGCTGTATACGATGTTTTACTTTCCCCCGCAAACCTAAGCCAATCGTATGGCGACGACCCCGCATGTGCCTTGTGCCCAAGCCCAGCAACACTAAAGCACATCTTAGTGGGCTGCAAGACTACCCTCACCCAAGGTCGCTACACCTGGCGACACAACCAGGTGCTAAGATGTCTTGCGGCAGTGCTGGAATGCCAGCGGGTGAGCGCAAATGCACTTCGCCCCCCGCCATCCCACCGGCAGCCAGCACTCTTTGTCCGGGAGGGTCAAGCCAGCTTCACCATCACCAGCAGGGCTGACATTGGGTAGCTGGATAGAGCACAGGACTGGAAAATGCTGGCAGACCTGGACAAAAAGCTGTGCTTTTCACCGGAAATCGCATCCACCAACCTTTGCCCAGATCTTGTTTTGTGGTCTTTCTCACTCAAGGTCGTGTACATCATTGAGCTCACGGTACCATGGGAGGGTGCAGTAGAGGAAGCCTACGAGCGGAAGAAGCTGAGATACACCGATCTCGTAGCAGACGCCCAACAACAAGGCTGGAACGTGAGGGTACGGCCGGTGGAAGTAGGCTGCAGGGGATTCATAGCCACCTCAACATCTAGGCTACTCAGGGAGATGGGGGTACGAGCGAAGGCCCACAGGCGGGCAATCAAGGATCTTTCCGAGGCTGCTGAGAAAGGGAGCCAGTGGCTGTGGAGCAGGAGGAAAGACCTGACCTGGGGCTCCAAGTGTGTGGTGGTTGATGGGAGTGAACCTGGGACGCTGGGATTCACTGCTGAACCCTCTGGAGGTGGGCCTATCAGCGAAACACCCAAGAAGGAGGGCACCCACTTGAGAACCCAAAGGATGCCATCACTCACTTGATGGCCACAGTGTCTCGACTGTGCCTTAGGTATCTACTGGGATATCAACACCTAGCCCTACACAACAGAATAGGTAAATAATGTTTGAGTGGTAATTAACATTTAACTGTCGCTTACATTAGATTGAGATTCAAATGTTCGTTCTTGGCACTGATTATTCACAATAGCTTACGATATACAAGGCAAGCATATAAATGTGTATATATAGGGTGCGTTTACCTATAATAGCGAAATCTTTGCAGATATGCCTAAACATTAACAATATACAACAGTATGTCTGACATTGTTTTTCACTCTGTTGTAGATTTAAGCGTCATTTTACCATGGAGCACCGAGCTACACCAGCAGGTACTGTACCTTAGTCATGATGCTTCTACTAATATAAATGTGATTTTAAATAAAGCTTTTGAAATAATTTGATACCTTTCCTAATTCGCATGACCAATAAGAATATCAGTTGAAAATACCTCAGAGCTGCTCCATTGTAAAGCTGGTATTCCCATGTTTTTAGCACAGTACATTAGCAAGTGGGCCTTTCAAAGGGCTGCTGTAGTTTTAACCGTGTATGTGTTGGCATGTCTACATTTGTAAGGACTGTGGGGGAAGGATATTCAGTACCACTGAATCAAGCATGGTTGACCTGGAATATTATTAGATGATGAGGCCCCATGTAACAGACAACAGGTGCTTTAAGAGAGCACTTCTAAGATTAAATATTTTAAATATTGTATTAAATGTATAAATTACTGGTTTTGTATTTAGGTGGTTGTGCTGGAAATGGGGTCCTGTTCTCAATTCCCTTTCATGTACCATTACTTACAATTTCACAGCTGAAGATCTACACTCCAGGTTACTTTCGCCACCAGCTTAACAGCTGAGGTGCTACCCTCCAGCCTGCATCATGTGCCACCACCAACTTCAGAGCTGTGAGGGTCTACTCACTCCTAAACCATGACCATTGTCTTCACACACAGTAACTTGTCTTCACATAACTGTTACACAGCTGCCAATTATGTTGTTATGAAACAGAAACTTAATAAACTGAAAAGAATAAAAGATGGCAAAGCTCATGTTCTTTTCCTAGTTTAAAAAGTATATGCATACTGTATTATATGTATAACTGAAGTGTTATTCTAGTACAAGCATAACACATCTTAATCAGGAAGGTAAATAAATAACTGATACTACACACCTGAGTAATTAGAATGTGGTCATGTGAACATGATTATGATAACCATTTTTTATTTTAAGATTTTATTTGTTTAACATTATGGGTTAACATTATAGTGTCACACCCTTGGTTTTAATTAATGGTTAAATTGATTTTAAATACTTGCTTCAGATGAACACTTTGCTTTAGAAGGATAAATCCATCGTTACTTTTTTCACGTTTCATGTCAACTTCAAAACGGGAAACATTTTGAACATACCAGCGAGTTGGGAGAGATATCACTTTATGAATTTCAAGGGCAATGTTTCGCTTTGAATTCTGCTACAAGTACACTGAAAACGCAAAGTCTGACATCGTGACGATGACATTTCTGGAGTTACGTTGTGTCTGCCTTAACCGCATTCTTCACTTTTGGTTAATTTGACTGGAGGCCAGAGGACAGCGAGATGATGTCTTCAACCACAACTTCATATATTCCCCCGCAAGGTTCGTTCAGGCGGCATCTGTCGAAAATAAAAGTTTAAGTCTTGTTAGCAACTTTTTACAGTTGCCATTTGCCAAAACTTAATTCCAAGATCTATAAACATTTCCTAGCATCAACACTATTAATTTGATCTACCGTATGCATAGCAGTCTGTAAGTAAACATTCCTCACATTTTGTAAAGGCAACAATATGGTACGCCACATACGGTAAAAAAAAACAAACAAACATAACTTTGACATGACAAAAAACACGAAACCATACTTGTTAAGTGAAGATCACATTTAATCCCCCCGTGACAGAAGATAGTGTGTTAAACGGAAGCATTGGTAACCTAAACATTGTGTACATAGTCCAATATAAATACTAAAGAGGAAAACAATAAGACATAACAGTAATATTGATTCTTTTTATATTACAGCACCAACAGATGCTGCCCTTGGCCTATATGAACCTGAAAACCGCCGAGAAGTAGCCTACTTGTGAGAGGGCAACCGCCTGAATAAAAATCCGTCTTTATAGATGCAGTATCATACGAAATAAACTTAGCTAATAGGGTAAGGACACTTGACTGCAGCTCTGACTGTAGTGTTAATTTCGTCAGACGAGACATGACAAAATATGTTCGTGAACGACCATTTTTTTTCTATGACAGACGACTATAGAGTAAAACAGTAATCATAAATAGCATAGCTAGCTAGCAACCTGAGGAAGAAAGCGCTAGTCTTATCCGAACGTTAACTGAAAACAGTCAAGTGACCATGATAAATTGCTTTCAATAATTCATATCCATATTTATATCCACAACCTATAGCTAGCCAGCATCAATCATTTACAACTTTAATCATTTGCAACACTTGTTAACACAGAACATGACTAGTAGCCTGGGAGCTAACGTTTGTTGACAGTAAGGAGCAAAGGCTACAAAATTAACTTTTTATTATTACTTATTTATCTGCAAGCGACACGTGGACTTCATCTCGCTTTCTCTTCTTTTAGCTTTTTTCCACTCCCGACTTTGGACGCCTTTTTGAGGCCATGTCCAAACATGCCAAACTTGAACTAAGACTGAGCAATAATCGAACAGACCACTGGGAGGTGGGGAAGGGGGGCACCAGGAGGAGAGAAGGGGCAAAGGAGATTTACCCTTTTCTGGAGCAAATTGGCCTGTGTTGCTTTTGTATTGCTTAGAAATATTAACATGCTTTACACATTTTTTATATATCGTTACTAGTACGCACCTAGCCTATTGTGATGATTTTTTCAAGAGCCTGATTTTTGGTGGTGCCCCCACAAACACTTGGTGCCCTGCGTAATGTGCGTGTGCGGAGCTACGGCACTGGTGGTGGGTACGGGGCACCTGCACAGATATCAGTGAACTTCTACCCCAACCAGACACATAGCTGATGCTGAACTAACAGACACCAATTTGTCCAAGAATATTATGCTTTCTGTGACACTATGACAGTTTTTCTGACATGTTGTGTGTGTGGTTTGTGACACATAAGATGAGAAGTTAAGTGGTGGGGCGCTGGACAATGCACCTGCACAGACATCGGTGAACTTCTAGCCAATCAGTGCAAAGTTGCGTCACCACGAACGCGTTAGCTAGCTCCTTGCAGTTGTGTGAAAAGTATAAATGTACCGCCACACCGCGGCAAATTTGCCGTTCCGGACGGATTCAATTCATTTTCAATGGAGTCCGTCAAGCCGTTATTGCCGTCCGCGCATTTTTTAGCTCGACATTATAACTGTTGTGTTTGTGGCTTGACCCATAGCTCTCTGTCGTGAAAATTTTGCCATTCACCACTGCACGATGATGGTACTGTGCGAGTGCTGGGCCTTGATCCCCCCACACAGGCGTAAGCAAAGACAGCTCCACATCGTCAAGTTTTTTGTTATGTGAACATCCAAGAAGTACAACATTTTGTAATTTGAATGCTTTTTGTCTTAAAGGATATCTGCTTATCCAGTCATTAACCAGCTTGTCAATTATGTGTGTTGTGTCACTATCACTTTTCGAGTTATCCAATAGAGTGGGTAATGATTGCAGTAAAGAAAAATGAAATGCTATTTGCTGTGGTATATACTGTGTGCCATGACATAAACTAATAAGTTTTTGATTCTGTCCTTCAAACACAAATGTTGAAGAGGACCATAGTGGGCCATGTAATTGCACAGAATCCGTGAGATGAGTTAACTGGTGGACATTATAGGACATATAGCACATTCCATACATTTCAGGGATCTGGTTAAGAATTTTTTTAATGTAAGTTGATGCATTGGCCAAATCTTTGTTCATCACGTTGTCTTTTAACAGGAGGAAAATTGCATTAACTAAAAATGACCAATGTTTAAGGTATTTGTTTGGTAAAATCATATTTAGGACGGGTAGACTGTAAAAAAGTAACCAGCTTCTGCATTCTGCTGCTTTCCATTTATGTGCCATATGCACAGTGCGTGGCACTCTGGGCACATCAGAGGGTGGCGTAATTGGCAATAGTTTTTTATCAATTTTGTTGTGAGACGTTCCAATATACCATGGTTCACTATGGTTTTTGCTGTTAAGCCACATGTCTAGGAACTGTTTTGTGACCCCTAGCAGTACACAGTGCATGTAGTCAATGGTGAAGCTTTTGACCATATCAAAATCATGCAGCAAGATTAATGGTGACACATATTTCACCCCAAGAACGTGGTTCACACCTTCATCCACTGCCTTTGCCCCACACTCAATAACATGCTTATGGCTTCGCATTTCTGCCTCAACATGTGGATAAACCCTAGTATAACCCCTACCTTTGGCCACAACTATGCCCTCATTTAAACAGTACCCACATCCATATGAGCCATTGAACTGATGCACACCCTGGAGTATGCATTTTGCCACAGCATCACATGTGCAAGTAATAGGGAACACCCTGGAAATTTGAGAAGTGCCAGATTCTGGGTGGACCCACTCAAAACCTTGTTCATTTACCTTTTTAATGTCATTAACAAATTGATGTAAAAACGTGGCCATGTCCGGTTTGCCCTTGCCAAACCAGACTCCAGCCAGCATCACATTTTTGAACCGTACCTCAACGGGCAATTCATTGATGACACACTGAATGGGCCAGAGGGAATTTGAGGAGGAGTTAAAAAGAGGAACACCATCGCAGTTCCACAATAAGGAAACATCTCCAGGTTTGTAATCAGTTTTATCAAGGATGGGCCTATTTGTGCACTCAGGGAGTCCTTCTCTTTGTAGTATTTCACAAATTTGATGTTCTAGTGAAAGGCTAATGAAAAAGTTACCCTCTTTAATGCTGTCATTGTTTGACTCCTCACAGACAGTGCAGTTTGCATTTGCTTTTGACAGGTGTGCCCCACAACCTTGGCAAAAAAAATATAATTTGATTGTGTCCGATGTGTTTTTCAGGAATTGTTTGAAAATATGTAGAGATTGGGGTAGCATGTTATTCACTGGTAAAAGGATGCTTAAAAATTGTAGGAGATCTTCAATAGCTGTTCCAGATAAACTGTGTCGTAGGGAGAATGCTAAGACTAATACAATAAATTGGGCCAATGTCACATCAGATCCGGGATATAACGGTGTAGACTTATCATTTTCTAATTTGGGATTTTGTTTGTGAGCTTCAAAAGATGGAATGTCCAAAAGTATGTCAGAATCATTGTCCTCCAAAATGATGCTCTCCTCATTGTCCTGCACATTGTCACTCTGGAGCTGTCCCTGTTCCGCACACTCATCCTGGCTTGTCAGTCTCCATTTTGACGTTCTTGGTACCTCATGGAGTAAGTCAGGGTCTAAAAATCTAAACACACGAATGACAGATGCCATACATTCCCTTTAACTTGTAATGTTTGTAAAAAAAATAATAATAAAAAGGACGAATGTACAAAAACTATAATGGCCTTCATAAATACCTTTTATATTTTCCTTTTTTCTGTGTAGGCCTGCTGTTTCCTGTTTCCATTGCAAAACTATCAGAGATGTTGTTATTAGTGGGTCATTCGTCACATGGGAGCCGAAAGATAGTCGTGGTATCTCACAGGGCTTTCCCATTAACTAAACATATACATTAATAAACATGATTCATCAAAAACAGCTCTTCCTAGGGCCCACTTCACTCTTCCTACACAAAAAATGGGCTCACCCGCGCGAGAGGTGAGTAGAACGCAGTGGACTTCAAAAAACAGCTGAGCAATCTGATGAACAAGCTGATCAACGGCGAAGTTTCAGTTTATCGGTCTATAGACAGAAGAAGACATCAATGTGAGTGACTTTTCTGTAATTCATTTTGGGTATTAAATAGGATTAGTCAGAAATACGAGATCCTTTAAAGTCTAACAATTACGCTGGTCTTTTTTTATGTGACATTACGTTATGACGTTACCTAGGTCTCTTAGTCTAGCCTACAACCATAGTTAGCATCACTGCTATAGCTTGGTGCCTATGTAAAAACAATACGGATTACTACTAGTATGCCTTCATTAAACATAATCGCTAGCCTACTTAGTTGTTAGCAATGAGACAGTAACATTGGCCTACCGTAAGTATTGTATCGATGCGAGATTATTTCTTGTAACAGAGTATTCAGTTGCCGGTAGTTACTGTGTCTCGAAGTATTGAACACTTCCTGCCGTTGCTAAGTGTAGCTTACAACGAGCATAGCCTATATTGGGGCGTTTTTACGCGTGAACACTTACAACGGTTCTTATTCCACCCTCGTTTCATAGAATATGTATATGCTGATTGAATGGGTGGAGGACCCCCCTTCATGGGATGTGCTACCAACGAAAAAAGTTGTGAACGGAGTGTGCGAGGTGGGCTACATTGTCGCTGTGCAGTACGGGGAGGAGTCCAGCTTCGCAAAGATCCTACAGAAGGGTTTGTGAATATTGTTTAGGAAAAAATAAACGAACAAAACTCCACAATCAGTTTGATGAGTGACATGCTATTTATTGTTTTTTTTAGGAAGTAGACAAAAGCTGTTAAAACAGTTACAGGATATAGAGAGGGAAATTGCTTCGGACCAAACACCGAACAAGTCCGAATGTGGCCGTGGTTTTCGGGAGAAACGCCCCCCAGCTCACTTTTCACCTGCCAGCAGTGAGGATGAGGTGAGTAAAGAGACCAAAGCCTACATATAAGTTACGTTTCTGAAAACCTTTTGGATCAGTGGCGGCTCGTGACATTTTGATCGGGAGGGGGGCGATATTACTATTAATGAACTGTGTTAAAATAAATCATAACACTAGAGAACATTAAATCTTGACGTAGCCTACGTTATGTTGGGTCAGGTCATCATGTTATCCTCCCAATTCTGCACGGAATTCGGGTGGGGGTAGTAACGCCATCTCCAGTCAAATTATTTATACTTGTGATGGGATTGCAGATGGGCTGTACAGGGGTAAGTCATTATGCACCTGTTTCTCTCTCTCTCTGTCTCTCTCTCTCTTTGTGCGCGCGTGTGTGTGTGCGTGCGCGCGCACGCTTGATTCTCTTATTGTAGGTGGAAACCATTCCCCAAAAAAAAAAGGAATAACCTTACAAAGGCACTGTCCCGGCAATTTTTAAACAAAATATGAAGTAAGTGAAGAGCCAACATTTGCTGGGGTTTGTGTTCAGCTATGTATGAGAATTTCAGATTTCATTTGGACTTTTCTCTTCTCTCTCTCCGCAGGCCAGTGTTTCAGGATCTTCCCCGGATATGGCAAGTTACCTTACCTTATTTTTCAGTACAGTTTGTATATACCAGCTTTTGTGTTTATCCATGGAAGAATGCACTAATATTCTGCTGGATATCTCCTGAAAAACCTCTCATACACGCATGCCCCCCCACCCCCGCTCTCGTTCTCTCACACTCTCTCTGCAGGACAGTCCGCAGGACAGTGCAGGAACTTCCATGGATATGGCAAGTTAGCTTCTTTATCCTTTAGTAGGCCTACAGTTTGTACCTGCTTTTGTATTGACAAAAGTGTCACTCTCTTTTATTTCTTTTAATGTATTTTTTACCCCACATACTGTAAATAGCCCCCTCTTGTGCTGGTATTTCATTTTTATTTTTTGTTCACCTGTTTATTGTTGTCCTCAAGTCATATTGTGTGTTGCTCCATGGTGTCAAGTCCTATGTGTTTTAGGCCCACTTGTCAGCACTTTGGTCAGCTGCCCTGTTGTTTTTTAAAGGGAGACTCAGTTAAAAAAAAACACTGACATATAATGTGTATTGCTATTTAAAACTCTTAAATACGACTTATTACGAAAGTTAAGAATCGTTTTGGTTTATATTTTTACAGTTTTTAGCATAGTTACAGAATATTCGTTTCTGATTGGAGATGTGCCTGATGACGTATTAAGAGGAATATGGTCCACAAAATGCATTGGAATGACAGGGGAAATGTCCATTTTATGAATACAATAACAAAAAGTAATTTCGTGTGTAGCTCTATCACACTTCATCACAGTTGCTTGGCTTACAATAAAAGAACTGTTGATGTAAAAACAAGTGCACTTACAATCGTGAAATTAAACTAAGTAAGATGTCAGCATGGGTTAGCAAGAACACAAGTGGATCATAGCTGCACCAACTTAAGGTAGGACAGAGGGTTTCCTTTATCACATGCCTGCCGTGGCACTCATTACCAAGACAGTCACAAGTAATATTAGCCTACTTTCACTGCATCTGAAATCATTTGACGTAGGATTTAGCGTCTACTTATTGTGACTTCTACTATCGTCAAATTCATAGCATGACAGGCTAGTCTGACAGCTAGCACCTAACAAACTTTTGACCGCAAATGTAAACCTATTTAGCTAGTAATAATCTGTTGAATATGGCAGGGGGGTTGTAGTCTTTTTGATTGCTGTTAATTTACAACTTCATTCTATAGGCGTCCATGAATTTACTTTGTTGTTCGCCATGTATGTAGCTGACATTTTAAGTATGGTGTGCCCGTGTGTGTGCGGCCGTGTGGCAGTGTTGTTCAAGTTCACTAGATTTGTTCATGTGTAGTTCACGTATCACATATGTTCATAATATTATTCATCTTCAAGTTCAAGTTAGTCGTTGTGTTGTAAATATAGATTGACACTTCATAGACTCTTCCACTCTCTGTTCACCGAAGATGGTTGCTCCCTTCTGGGCTTCACAACAGTTGTAATAACGGGTATAGCGGTCTCCTTGAGATATCTCTTCTTTCGCCTCATACCCAGTAAATGAAACAGTCCGTTATCAAAGTCTTCGTGACAAAAATGTTCACTACAGATGACGCTAAACGCCGACGGTCCTCTCCATTTAGCCCGAGTGAGCTTAACGCGTTTTACCCTATACAGTCTATGGTTTTACCCAAACCTTTCTTAGGGTCTCGTCCTTTGGGAAGAAATGGAGACTTATCCCATCTTTCGCCATACTTCCACAACCCGCCACTATACATCGTTTGGGCATACTGAATATAATATAATATATAAATACAATTATTAATATAAATATATATGAATACACAATCGAGTAGCCTACGCTTATAGCATTTAGGGACAGATGGCAACAAACTGTAGCTAGACTTAGAAACAAAGTAAGGGATATTCATCTTCATACGTAATGACCAGCTCGTGCTTGAATAAAGTGTTTTGGAGGGCGTGGCTAAGGATGGTGAAAAACGGTTAAAAACAAGTTTATTTTTTGTCATAACAACTTTACAAAGCAACTCTCATCTACAAGGGGGGTGTTTCCGGAAACATGAAAACACATTTGAAACAATGTAGACGTCTGATTTTTTTAACTGAGTCGACCTTTAAAGTGCTTCATAATTAAACTTTGACTTGACTTGACTAACATGCTGCTGGCTATCACCTGAAAAAGCTCTCTCATATACACACCCCCTCTCTCATTCCAGAACCCAGTACCTGACATCGTCCAGCTGAGTGAACAGCTGAAAGAACAGAGGCTCTTGCTTGTGGAAATGATGGGAAAAATTGACAATTTGGAGCGTATTGTGAGAGGTGTGTGTTCTGTACTCTATATGTTAATTCACAGAGCAGAATAGTTTCTTTGACATTAAATCAATGCTATTTGTTTCTGCCCGTATGGATGTTTTACCTTAAGCGCATTAGACATGATAACAACCCAGGAGCTGGTTTTGTTTGTGTTTCACAGCTAATATCCAACCAAAACCACCATCGCCCTCCCCACCATCAAGACCTTCAGCACCATCACCATCACCACCAACCAACATCACCACCATCAACAATGTCACCTCATCACCACCAACAACTACCAACACTGCAGCCTCATCGCCAGCCCTGGTAATAATAATAGAATGTGTGGAATAGGTGTTTCTGCATTTGTTTCTGCATGTTACTGCACTTGACACTATGCCCCAAAAAACACACGAGTGCAGCTTGTGTAATTACACAGATCTGCAAAGAATAGGAATTGGTTATTATTGCAATTTGTGTAACAATTTTCTTCCTGTACTTTGGTGTTTTTTAGGTCCAGATAGGCCCATCAACCACAATAACCGCACACCAGTTTGCCCACATCAAGTGGAGCGACCCCAGAAAGGCTACCAAGGACCTCATGCTGGCCATATTTGGAAGGCAGATCCTGGCAACGCATTCCTACACAGGAAAGGCATCCAATGCCTTTCCAGGAAGGGCACCGAAGCCTCCGCTGAATTCAGCAAAAACATCGGACATAATAAGTGAGTACCTTTTCACACAATACAGTGCTTGCACAAACAGCAAAGTTCTCAGACAAGGAATTGTTTTGATACAGTGCATCCAGAAAGTATTCACAGTGCAATAGTGTTTTAACGTCTGCTCTGTATGTATTTAGGCATGTATTAATTTGCCATGTGTTGGTCTGCTCTGTATGTTTTTTTTTCAGACTACATCACAAACAAATTTGGAGGACAGACGGGGCTTGTAAAGCAAGCAATGGCACAAAAATGTGCTGATGAAGCAAAGATGGCCAGAAGACGGGATCCAAATTGAGCACACACACACACACACACGATGTGATAAATATAATATAATAATATAATAAATATAATTTACATATGACCATTTCATTTGCCGTGTTTTACTTGTTGTAGTTAAGATAAGTAAATAGAATAAACCTTTAAGAATAAAAATCCTACAAGAATAAATCCTATAGGAATAATTCTATAAGAATAAATCCTATAAGAATAAAAATATTTTGGAACAGATAATCCTATAGGAATCCAATAGGAGTTTCCTAAAGGATTATTGTTCCAAAATATGATAGAAATCCTATAGGATTCCTATAGGTTAATTCCTATCAGAATCCCATGGGATTTTTTGATAAGTCTTAGTATAAATGTACTTAGTCTTAGACTTTGTTTAGAAGTTTCAGTATAAGCCAAGTATACTTTACTATACTATTCTATAAGTATATAAAATATAGTTTATAAAAGTCAACTTCAAGTATACTTCCTCAGTTTTAATATAAAATAAGTATACTTATAGTAAACTTTAATAAACTTCTTTTTGCTAAGGGTTACCAGGCGACTCTCACATTGCAATCCCGCAGTTTAACCGGGGTCAACTAGAGAAATAGTTTCCATCTATAATCTTTTAAACCTGTGCATCATGATACCACGCCTTGATGTTCACATTAAACTTGCCCCCGCAAAAACTCAGTCATTGTGAAAGGTACAGGTGCCCCGCAAATTTAGGGTGAGAATCACAGATTTTTCGGCAGTCTGAAAACGGATATAGACCTTCTCTTACACGATTGGTTGGGACTCAGAATGGATGTCATGTGATAGCCAATCTTGCCAAGGGGCAGAGCTGGGCACAAATACATCATAAAGTATTTTGATACAAAATACAAATACTTGGTCAAAAAATGTATCAAAATATAATACAAAAATACTGGTCTAGAAAATGTATCATGATAAAATACAAGTATTTTGTATTTTGAAAATACAAAAATACACATGAAATAATGGCAGGATTTTCTTTTATTCTTCTTATTATCACAACAAAACATTGCTTATGAATGGTGGTACACCTTCAAGTTATTTCTCAAAAACAGTACTCTTGTAAAAATCTTAGATTTCTTAAGAATACTGACATGTAAAAGTCAGTATTCTTAAGAAATCTAAATATAGCCTACAATATGCATGCCTATTGGTCTCTGATGGACAGTGAGTGCGTTCACATGGACAAGTCAAAACCGATTGCAACTGGTTTGGGATCGTACCGACTTCATGTGAACGGGGATTGGTTTGGTTTGGAATTGGTTTTCGTAAACCAATTGCGACGCCAGGCCTGGGCTGTTTCCAAACCACTTGGACTGCCATGTGAACGGGGATCGGATTGGTTTCGGGTATTGCGCATGTATCAACGAAATTAAAAACGCAGTTTGTTTCTTCATACGGACTTTCTAACACAGCAGAATGCACAACACGTACGCGAATGCGTCAAACTCCTGGAACACCGTGTTTGTATGCCGCCAGAAAGTTTGTTTATTGTCTTTATTTAGTAGGAACAGTGCAGAGCCCATAGAAGATGTGCCAGAGTATTACGTTTTTGTTTAGACCACCTTATTGTTTAAGTGGGTAATAATATCAGGTGAAAGGAGGAGGCTATGTAAATACATTTGCACTGACTGACTTGTAAAATTGTCTTTAGCCACTGTTTTGCGATGTGGAATAACCGGAATGAGAGGTGAAAAGTTCAGTCTCCTCTACATGTCGTCTGTATGTGGCATATGTGTGCAGTGCTGTAGTCTGCTGTTGCGTATACGATAAGATACATCTTACCTACGTAGCAGCTTTGTTGTGGGCAAATGTTAACTCATGTTATGTCCATTATTTTAGTTATGTGTCGTTAGTCGCGTTATGGACGCCTTCATTAGCACATTATTCGGCTCTGCTCTACTTTTGGTGGCGCCGCGCCGCTCGTCCTGGCCGCGCCGCGCCCCCACAATGTTTTGCCGGTGCAGAAATAACGGTCATTCGCCTCCCATTAAAAAGAATGGGGTGCCGCGGGGCGGAGTTCGCATCGCTTGCCAGTGGACATCGGCCTTCAAGCCTCAATGGGCGTGTCACGTGATTTAGGCCTACGTCTTGGCCCAAAGATCTGTGTGTCTTAGCTTATCTTTTACTGATTCAATAATTCAATAAAAAAAAGTATTTTAGTATTTTAAATACTCTAATACAGTACCTTAAAGTATTTAAATACAAAATACAAACTACTTTTTAACAAACTTGTAAAATACAAATTACAAAATACACTAAAGTATTTTAAATACGTATTTTAAATACTTGTATTTAAAATACTGCCCAGCTCTGCCAAGGGGTGGTGTATGTAGTCCATTATCGGTCTTATTGGTATTGTCTGGGACATCAGTGTGTTTCACATCACCTTTAATAAGTGCCGGAACGCGTTAAAAAGTGGCAGAACCCAAAAGACGAAAATACAGAACTGTGCTACGGCCCACTTCAAGCATTGTGTACAGGTACACAACAAATGTGTCATTTCTGCAACCATGTCAGAGAGTTTGAGAACCACATTTACACAAAGCAATTGCATAGTCACCAAAATAGATGATGCAACTACATGGGTATCAAATTTCCATCCAGCTCATAAGAAGGCTGGTGGGTTGTGTGACTGAATAGTAAGACAGCTGGTTGGTCATTGTAACGAAGACAAGTGGGTGTGACAATTGTGTATCTTCAGTGGGAGACTTTGTTTCTTGTCACTATAATGCAGTTGATGTAGATTACTGTCCTGATATCTCTAATGGTTAGCCCAAGCAAAGAAAGGTGCAAAACAGTTCTCCCAAATGCCAAAACTGTTCTCGGCACACATGTGGCAACAAACTTTAAGGGGGAACCAGGCCCTGCTCTCACAGCAGGACTTTACTCAGTGTGTCAGTGTCTTGGAAGGACAGGTGTGCATATACCCATTTAACCACAGATAGTAACTTCACTGAAGCCTCATGTATAAGCCAGTGCTTTCCCTACTTATCCTAACAGTATGCACACAGTTGATTGGTCATTGTAATAAAGATAAGTGGGTGTGACAATTGTGTATGTTCAACAGGAGACTTTGTTTCTTGTCACTTTAATGCAGTCGATGTCCCAGACACACACAGCATGACCACATTAAGCCCAGCATATTAACATCCATCTATCTGTTTATTCAAATGGATGTCCTGAAGAGCAAAGCAAACCTGAAATCTAAACAAAACATTAACCCTAAAGATGTAAGTTTTTGATCATTCTATAAAAGAATGTGCACTACAACAGTGTAAGATTCTAAAATAAGCAATAAACCACTCAAGGCCGGGGTTATTGCTGGTTTTACCACGGCTATGGGGTGTTGTTAGCCACGACACAGAATGGAGTGCCGTTACACCCCCTTAGCTATGGTAAAACCACCATTACCCCTCGCCTCGAGGGGTTTATTGCCTTTCTAAAACTGTTACTACATAAGATTGATAATTTCATAAAAAAAAGGCAAAGTAATGACAGAATAAGTAATTCATTGACCAACAGCCATTCTTCCCTAATGAATATAGCTCTTTAAAGTTGCTTGGTAGCGCTGTACGTACCTTCGCATGGAGTACTACTTTGTAACAATTTCTTTTTTTAATTGAAGAAAACTGCAGAGGCATATGGAATTTTGTAATTGAATGTTATGAGGACAACCTGTAACGTTATACTTGTTTGAGTAGCGAAATTTGTCTTGGACTACAGTACCATACAGTAAGACATAATTTTAGAATGTACAGTTACACAACAGTTTTTTTTACAGTCAAGTACGGTCAACAGGGAGTGGGAGTGACTGAACAGTGCTCTCCTCCACCCTCCCCTGTGACTGAGGTTCCCTGAACATGGCACCATCTCTGTCGTCATGTCTGTTCACATGCGTGATGTGTTAAATGCAAAGGTTGAATTTTGTTGTGTGTGCTGTGATGTGCTGTGTGATCTAGCCTGGGCATGCCCATACTTCCTGTGCCGCTGCATTTACATTTTGCATGCAAGTCAGTCTGGCCAAGCTGCCTGTCTACACCGTTTCTACATTAACAGAGAAACTGGGACCAATGAAAATCTAGCATTTCAAAAAGGCAATGACGCGGTAGTT
This sequence comes from Setipinna tenuifilis, assembly GCA_030347295.1. Classification (NCBI taxonomy): domain Eukaryota; kingdom Metazoa; phylum Chordata; class Actinopteri; order Clupeiformes; family Engraulidae; genus Setipinna; species Setipinna tenuifilis. The sequence goes on along the minus strand of CM059271.1, from coordinate 1,184,839 downwards.
TAACGACCGGAAATCTACCTCAGTCACTGTCAACATGGCGAACGTGGAGCAACGGCAAGATTTCAATGCAGCTGTAGCTGCTGTTTTGGAAGAATTCAAAGAGAAGTTCTTTCTGGAAATAGAGCAAAGGTTAGCCCTTGAATCATTTATTGCAGGAAAGGACGTTTTCGCAATGCTACTGACCGGCTTTGGTAAAAGTTTCATTTATCAGTTAGACCTGCTGGTAGCCAAGTCAATGGGGCTTTGCAAGAACCCTGTTGTTGTGGTCATTTCGCATACATCAGAGGACAGAGGAGTGTGATTGGTTGAATCTTCGTCTAGTAGCAAACAGAGGCATTTGAAAGAGGCGGGTTAAGCCCGCCCTCTGAGAAATGAGTTTACAACACAGCTAGGCCAGACCAGCATTGATAATATCTAAAAGCTGTCACTTCCCCACTCATGGACTCACATCAATTTGCCTACACAGCTAACCGATCAGTCGAGGACACCGTTAACCTAGCAATTCACCACACACTGAACCATCTGGAGTCTGCCAACACATACGCACGCATACTATTCATGGATTTCAGTTCTGCCTTCAACACCATAATACCAGCCAAACTGTTTGACACACTACTGGACATGAAAATCAGCCCATGCATCTGCCACTGGATCTACAGCTTCCTACACAACAGGCAACAGAGGGTGAAAATCAACAACATATCCTCCCCTCTGTCCCCAAGTACAGGCGCACCACAAGGTTGCGTTCTTTCTCCCTCGCTCTTCTTCCTCTACACCAATCAGCTCAAAACACACCATAAATCTGTCAACATGTACAAATATGCAGACGACACAACCATCATAGGACTAATCACCAACGACCAAGAATCAGAATACCGCGCACAGATCAACCAAGCAGTTATCTGGTGCACAGACCACAGCCTACTACTCAACACATCAAAAACAAAAGAACTCATTGTCGACCTCAGACGCCAGCCATCTCCCAAAACTCCAGTGCACATTCATGGTCAACCCATCTCCACCAGGGACTCATTCAAACTCCTTGGCACTCACATCAGCAACGATTTGAAATGGAGAATCAATGCAGACCACATCCACAAAAAAGCCCAGCAAAGGCTATTCCATCTCCGACAGCTCAAGAAATTCAGAGTAAAACCCCATCTCCTGATCCGTTTCTACACAGCCATTGTGGAAAGCATTCTCACCTCATCCATTACAGTCTGGTACAGTAGTCTTGACACACTCTCTAGTCTTCATGTTGCATGTTGGAGCCTGTACCATGCCGTACTGAAAAGAAATTCCACCTGCTTGCAGTGTGGTCATTAAAAATTAAAGAATCATTCATTCATTCATTCATAAGTCGCGTTAGCCAGGCTAGTGTGATCACAATGACCAATGTGAATTGTGAATAGACTTTCACTTTTTCACTTTCACAAGACACGTTTGGATACACAAGACAGGCACAATCAGCCAGTGATGCCTACAATCAAAATTAAAATAACAACCACATTATCAGTGGAAAACTGCATTATGTCAGGACATAATAAATGGCACTGATCGTCATGCTTGGGAGAGTAATGTATAGACATGTCATCAGACATGTACCTTCAGGTTGAAGGTACCAGAGCCTTTGGGCCCACACCAAAACACTGGGAAACAGCTTTATCCATCAGGTAGTCAGGATGCTGAGCTCAATACACTTTGTCCCCCTCTGCCTCCCAGAACTCTTAGGTCACCAGTCCCTTAGGTTTATGTACACTTGTGATTACTGTCAGAGAGAAGACAAATGGGATTCTGATTTTTTTTGTACGTCCTGCACATATAGGCAAGTTGACATATAAAAATCCTTGAATTCTAATACACAGCAGTGTTACTGCAGCTGTACCACTGAACGATGTCTCAGTTATGAGATGAAGGATGGTGATTAGAACCCAGTAAAGGGCCTCACAAGGGAACATGTCTGGGTACATGCTGTGAATTAATGATTATGAATGAAGTAAAGCTGGCTCGGAAAATCACTTAAAATACACATGTATTAAAACAACTGACACAATACATTTCTCAAGGGAACAAGAAAGCATGCAGTCACAACTAACTCAGCAAACCACATATGATGACAACAAATGAGAACATGCATGAGTCTGCATGCATGTGGCGCAAATGGAGAAAATGCTTAACATAGGCCTACACTGCCCATAATTTTGGGACTCCGGTTTTGATTTTTTGAGTGATGGAAGTATAACTAGAAATGTCAATGAAGTTTGGTGATGATTGATAGCGCAGTGCCCGAAAACGGCTATGTTAAGCCTTTTCCTATCTTGGCTATAGACTTCAATGGATAAATAGCTTAATGTTGACATCTTCGATTCTATTAGGACTTTGGCTTTGATTTTTGGCAGTTGTAAGTGTTGGGGAAGAGGGGTGTCTGAGCTGAATTTGGTGATGATTGATGGATGTTTTCTGACAATAAGGTACGCTCTTTCCATATAGCGGGCGAATATGTAGAAAAAAACGTTTACTGTCGATTGCGTCCACAAAAATAGAATCTCGGCTTTTATTTTCAGAGGTGGGAGAAGGTAAGACGAAATGTCCATGAGAAGTTTGGTAATGATTGCTCACCGTTTTCTGACATTAAGCTACGTTAAGCCTTTTCCTCCCCATAGACGCCTATGTAAATGAAAAAGCTTATATTAACGCAGACTACGTCCATAATATTGGGATTTCGGTTTTGATATTTGGTGGGGTCGTAGAGTGTATGACAAGAGATGGTCAGGAGAAGTTTGTTGATGATTGATCGTTGTTTTCGAACATTACGCTACGTTAAGCTTTTTAACCCTGTGTAACTCACTCGTTGTTTATTGTTTTGAATGGGCTGCTTTGAGCTCGAGCAAGTAAAAAAAAAAAGACGTCAGCCAGATGTGCATTTAAAAACGCTGCACCAATGTGCACTTATGTCATTTTCTCTTGTGCATGGCGAAGCACAGCAAGAATAAAACTCTTAAATTATGACACACAGTATCAGACACCGTCAGTAATATGTTCAGATAACATTCACATTAGGCTATACTGTATACAAAATTAAATGTGCATATTTTACAGTTGTATACTGTATTAAAACAAAGTCTGCAATGTAACCTAAAATGCAGTATTTTTACACAGCCCGACTTAGCCAACTGTAACATTTAGAATTTGCAGCTTTGTAATGCCACTCACCAATTTACCTGCCACCACTACAGCCACATCAACAGGTGAAAAATGTTTGCTAGAGTTTTAAGATGGTGGCACAGGCCATAGCCTAGATAAAGACTACATCCCCCCCAACAACGGTCACAAATGTGTAGAATAGGTTAATCTGGCAGGGACCATTGAGGTCAAGGCACACAGCGTCATAATCGATGTACACCAGAGGATCTTAGCCAAGATGACATTGAGACAGTCAGCAGTTTATAGTCCCACATACAAACGTGTGAGTAGCCTGCTTGTTTATGCATGTATTTTCCAGCTCTTTGCATACTGACCTAAACAGCCATACAGTGTGCTTTCTGTCTATATAACATGCACTGTTTTTGTTACAATCAGGGCCAGATACAGCACTTAGCTGTACATCAGGCACATTAAGTGCTGGAGCAGTGTTTGTCATGGGAGCCAAGCTTGATTTTTAATGTATTCAGTTACCTGATGCCTCTCCAGCTGAGCCTCCTATTCAGGGACTAGATAGCCATCATGGTGCATCTGTAAGAGGTGCAGAGAAACAGCAACTTTGGCTGGAGAAAAAATGCTACAACCAACAGCCAGCTATGTGTATTCATAGGTACCTTCCATGGATGCATGCATTTCAGACAAGGGAGGTTGGTGCCTTGTTTGGAGACTTTGGAATAACCTGTGTGCTCTGGCGGACCTTCCAGATGAAGAAAACAGAGTTTTGCATGCTGCATAAATAAAATGTGTTGCTTGGAGGTGCAGGACTCAAGAGTGGTAATTCCAAGCTGTTGTGTTTAGGCCATTCGTGACTGCTTCCCAGACCCATATGGGCAGTATAAGGGTTTCGTTTCCAGAAAAGTGTAGTTGCTTAATCCAAAAATGTGAATAGTTCCTATGCTGTACAATACTGTACACTGTGTTTAATCCGATTCCCTCAGGTTTCCATCTGACCATCATATAGTTGTAATCAGGGGTGTAATGATAGATGTATGTGTATTGAGCCGTTTCGGTACAGGGATGTGCCATACACAGTACAAGAAATGGACTGAGGGACAACGTCGTTTTCACTGGGAGCCGATGAAGCGTATTTTTCAATTTTTGTCTTGGTCACGAACAGTTGCCTCGAACAGTAAAATCCACAAAGATAACGATTAGTCTTACAAACAAAATACCAATTCTGATGCTTATTTTGTGGGAAAACAGCTGCAAATGTGTCCTTGACCTGAACAGAAAAGTAAACAAGCATGATTATGGGTACTACTTGTTATTCAAACAGTACAGTGAATTTCCTCCTGTGAGATTAAAAACTCACTAGTCATCGCATGTTTGTGATGCCATTTTTATCACAATTTCAGATAAATGTTTCTTTCCAATCCACAGATTTCCAATAGAGGCAAATATGTTTTGCAGTGGTTTCTCTGGTGTCCAACAATGTCAACATTAAGGTATGGCGTGTTTCCTATGTAAAGTGAAGCTAAAATGAATAGAAGTCTATGGAATGCTAAAGTCTACTGGACCCTTTCCGGATGGGCCCTTTCACCCATGAGGGTTCAACTTTCGCGTCTATTCCTGCCCCTTTGGGCTGTGCACATAGACAGTAGAAGACATGGACTGAGGGATGGCGTCGTTTTCAATGGGGGCCGGATGAAGCCAGATTTTTGATTTTTCAAATGGGTCACCAGGCTACTGCGCAAGCTCGAGACCCAGCCTGGTGACATTCGCCAACGAACCCAAATACGATAAACTGACTAGTAGATGCTCAATCACAATGCATACAATAATTTTGTTAATGAATATATTTTTACCATCATCAAGTACAATCACGCCAACTTAAGTGGAAGGTTAATATTGTACCTGGGGACTTGAGTCTTCTTCTACTAACTTTGGTTCGAGGCAATCTTACAAGCTAGCATGTCGAGGGAGGTACCTAGTAAATATGCACATACAAGCCTAGCATGTAGGTTAGCTTAGCCTTCTTTGGGCTTCACTTGCATCGAACGGTAAAGATCCATAAAGATAACGATCCTTCTCACAAAAAAATACAAACTCTATGCTACCTTTGTGGGAGATGTTACTGAAAATGTTTCACCGACATGAATAGAAAACTAAACTTGCATGAGTATGGCTATGGCTTGTTATTCAAAGAGTACGGTAAATTTTCTCCTGTGTGACAAAGTTACTAGCCGTCGCTTAGTTTGTGATGTAAGAAAAACTTTTTTTTACAATTCTTACAAGGCAATGACATGACAGATTTCCAATCAAAGCAAATATGTGTACAACAATAACGAAATCAAGGTTCTGGGTGCTTCTAATTTAAGTTATTTGGTTTCAAAATGACACTAAAACTAGATGTACCGCATAGCGGTACATGGTGTGACCGCCACAGTGTATTGAAGTGTGGGAACCGTAGGTATGGTGAGTTTGTGGTAGGTCAGTGTTGTGAGGTGAGAGTTTGTATGGAAATGATTTGCTGGAAGTGGGCATGGATGTGGGTTTTGAATGAATGACATTCTGTGTGTGTATATTTTGTGTAGTTCCCACCTTCTCAGTCCAAGATATTGGCAATACAAAATCACAATTTTGCATTTAACTCCATCACTAGGTGATGTTATGCTTCAAGTGAGTGTTTATGGGATGGGTCGATACCCCTCTTCAACACCGGCATACCATCACAAAATCATTGTCTTGGGCAAAATTTTTGATGAGTTATTTAACAAAAACTGCTTTTGTACACCTAGCTTTGACAGGAAACATTGCACCCGGTGACGAAATGTCACAAAATTTGTTGCACATGAAAAAGCTGTTAAGAGTTGTCATGTCAACTTTGACCAAATATGAGCAATTAGAAGCAGAGATATGGACTTCTGAAGAATTTTAAGCTATGTTTTAAATTTTGATTAACATGTAACTTTGAAACAGTCCATCTCAAGATAAATCCTTTGCCAACTTTGTCAGTACTTTCACTTTCTCAATTTTAAAATTTCACGAAAATTATTATTAGGGCTGACGGCAAACAATCGATTAGTCGTTGGTCGACCAAAAAAATATTAGCCGACTAAAATTCTATTGGTCAAAGGGAAAAAAACGCGTCTTTTCGAAGGGCTTTTAATTTGACGAGTATGAGGAAGTAAGAGGAAGTCGTCGTGCCACTAATTTACTGTTGGCATTTTCTTCACGGCATACACCATGTCTGGAAGAAGTTCTAAAATTTGTCAACATTTCAAAAAGGACAAGGATGACCCAAGGAGGGTTACATGCAAAATTTGCAAAAAAACATTCGCCTTTCATTCTTCCACGACGAACATGTTTTACCACGTCAGACATGTAAGTAGCCTGCTAGCCTAGCTACCCCTTGCAACAAGTTTGATTACAAATTGTTACAATCATCTTTCATGAACAATGTGTGTGTAGCACGTGTTTTAAATAAATATTCATCAGAATGTTAAAAGTCTGCCAGTCTTTCTGATTAATTTGTTTTGACACATCCTGAATACCAGAATCTGAAATAATTTGCCCGTGTAACAGACGGCAGACTGTGCTGTGCGCTTAGTGTACTATGTCCGCCACGGTCACAACGTTGTTTTTTTCCTTTTAACTCCGACTGGGAGAACTAGGCATTCAACTGATTTTTATGTAGGTTAGTTAGGTCATGTAAATCAACCAGGAAACATTTTGTAGGCCTACATCACATATTTCAGGCAATCAGACAACATAACCATTTTAAAATGCCTGCATGGTTAAAAATCGCATGAAGGTTACCCTCGCCGTTAGTGGTAAATGTGCAGAGAGACGGCCGCCTCGCAGTTGTGTAGCCCATCACGTTATTTCGGGTTTTTTTTTTTTTTTTTTTTTTGGAGGGGATGGGGCGATTAATCGATTAGTCGGAGTGAATGCACGACCACTGGTCGACCAAGAAAATCCTTGGTCGAGGACAGCCCTAATTATTATGACCGCCGCTAGCGGGCTTTCTTATCATGCTCATCAAATTTTGTGTCATTTTGTCAAAGGGGACGTTGTTTTTTGTCGAAGCTAGATGTCCAAAAACATTTAAAAAAAAAAAAAAAAAAAAAAAAAAAAAAAAAAACTCAACAACTTTTCCCGATTTTGTTTTAATATGCTGATGTTACAGAGGCGTATCGACCCAGCCCATGAACATTAACTTGAAGCATAGCACCACCTAGTGATATGGGTAAATACAAAAATTCGGATTTTGTATTGCCAATATCTTGAACTGAGAAGGTGGGAACTGCACAAAATATGCCATGCACAATCAGCACAAAGACTTCTAAAAGCACAGCACATGCCATAAAATCTGGCCCATAGGGGGCGCTGTAATTATACAAATGTCATTTTGCCTATTATCTAGAGAACGGTAAGGTTTACAACCAAATTTTTTTTGGATATGGACTGTTGAAGAATTTTAAGCTATGTTTCAAACGTTTATTCACATGTAACTTTTAAACGGTTTCTCAAGACAAATCTTTTGATAACTTTTTGCCAACATTGTCTGTAGATGACATGTACCAAATTTGGTGAGATTTACATGAACGGCCTATGACGAGTTCGTTTGATTTTGCTCTTGCGATGTTAAAATTTCACAGAATTTTTTTTGTTGGAAGTTGGTGTCGACCAGTCTTTTCAATGTGGGAGGGTCGATAGATTTCACAACAAAAAAGAACTGCTGGTAAACATTACTGTTCTCTAGATAATAGGCAAAACGACATTTTCTACAATTACAGCGACCCCTGTGGGTCTTTGTGATGATCGTGCATGACATATTTTGTGCAGTTCCCACCTTCTCGGTCCAAGACATTGCCAATATAAAATCCCATTTTTTGCATTTACCCATATCACTAGGTGGCGCTATACTTAAGTGAGTGAGTTACAGAGGCGTAGCGACCCAGCCCATAATCAGACATATCACAAGTTATTCAGCTTTTAGGCGTCTCCCCCTCTTTTATGGACAGTGGCACAGGGGGGGGGCCTTGTGGGCCAAAATCTGCTATTTGCTCCAAAAACTCTAGGGCTACATGCCTACAAAGATTAATGTCCCCCAGAGTTCCAGTGTCCTAGCAATCGTTGATGGAAAATCGGTTGGGAAAAAAAAAAAAGGGGGGGGGGGGTTCTCGCTAGCAGCGGTCATAATGAATATGAATGAAAAAGTCAATGGAATGATAAAGGCTTCCGGGTTGTTTTCGGCCCATGACTGTTTCAACTTCCCCGTCTGTTCCTGCCCCCTTGGCTGTGGCACAGGAGGAACAGACGCGGAAGTTGAAACAGTCATGGGCGAAAACAACCCGGAAAGGGCCCAGTAGCCTTTAGCATTTCATAGACTTCCATTCATTTTAGCGTCACTTTGACATAAAATAACTTCACATAGGAGGCACGCCACACCTTGATGTTGGTATTGTTGGACACTGGAGAAACCACTGCAAAACATATTTGCCTCAATCAGAAATCTGTCATGTCATTGTCTTGTAAGAAAAGTTTTTCTGAAATTGTGCCAAGTAAGTTTGTCACACAGGAGAAAATTTGCCGTACTGTTTGAATAACAAGCCGTAGCCAAACTCATGCCCGTTTAGTTTTCTGTTCATGTCAGAGGAAACATTTTTGGTAACATTTCCCACAAAGGTAGCATTGAGCTCATTTTTTTTTTGGTCAGAGGGATCGTTATCTTTATGAATCTTTACCATTCGATGCAAGTGAAGCCTCATTTATTTTTCTGTTCATGTCAGGGAAACATTTCCAGCTGTATTTCCTGCAAAATAAGCACCAGAATTGGTATTTGTTTGTAAGAGGAACTGTAATTTTGTGGATTTTACTGTTCGATGCAAATGAAGCCCAAAGAACGATGGCTTAGCTAAGCTACACACTACAGGTCAGTTTGGACGTGCTAACTAGCTAGCGCCCCTGACATGGGTATTCTACTAACTTTTGTTTCAGGTAGTCTTGCAAATTACCAAGGACAGTATTAGCCTCAAGTCCAGTAAATGTGATTGCAACCATAACGGTAGAAAAACACTCATTACGAAAATGATTGTATGCTGTCTGCACCTACTCGTCAATTTAGCATATTTGGGTTCGTTGGCCGATGTCACTCAACGTCAGCAGGAGTTTGTGCAGTAGACCGAAGTGGACATCTGACCAAGCCAAAATTTGAAAAAGAGGCTCCCAGTGAAAACAACGCTATTCCTCAGTCCATTTCTTCTACCGTCTTTGGTCTAAACCATAGCCTATAAATACCTCTTGTCAGAAAGCAATTTAAAAAAATTACCATCTTTTCCACAGCACCTGAAGTCAAGTGAAGAGCCATTTCCTATTTTTGTTTTTTAGATTTTAAGAATGACATATAAATTGTCTTAAAAAATAAATGGAAATCAGATGGCTGCGACGTACACGGACTGTTCAACTCAACTTTGCTTTTTTTGGTGAGGTATATAGTTTACGATATGCATACAATTTACAATTGACCTATGAAAACCCTGCACAACAGACTACCGTTAGATTAGTGCAGCAGTAAAACTCAGTTCAGCTGCCCATGTATTTATTCAGGAAAAGTATTACAATTTAACATCAGTGAATAATTTGTTTCAGAACACCACAATTAGGCTACTGCTATAATGTCCAGTAACAAACCGAATGCATACAAAAAAGCCTACTGGATTTTACTGCAAAAATGTAATATGGCCTTAAATACTGCAGCAATGTCATTAACATAAATAACAGCAGGGCGTTTTTCTGTAAAGGTACTTACACAAACAGTTTTTTGTCTGTAAATGACATTAACTTTATCATCCATATTTTACAGTAAACAAGTAAATTAATGTGCTAACTCACCTGAAATGGCACCACCCAATTGTAAATAATAAACACAAAAACAAGTTTTGCATTTTGTTCCCATACTGTACCAAAAATGAACCGAACCGTGACCTCAAAGTCGAGGTACATATCGAACCGTGATTTTTTTGTATCGTTACACCCCTAGTTGTAACACAGTAACAATAATTTAAACAACTTTTGGATGCAAACACACCCAGTAGTCATTATCCAAAGTGTCTTTTTAATTTTTTGAAATCATCTCTGTGTGCTTGAAGATTTGCTAAAATAAATGCATCACTGTAGGTTTTATCTGACTGTAAAGACTGTAAAAATTCATAGTAAATACCACAAAACTCGTTAGTTGGGGCAATTACAAATATCTGTGATGGTCTTGAAAAATTGAAATAAGTTTTGAAGTGAAAAAAAAAGTATTACAAATAGTGCACTGGTCCTCTGTGTTCCATATCTCGGAGTCTGTACTAAAAGAGTACCAGGTAGTACCTTGCCATAATTTCTAGTCACTGCCATGATAAAAGCACAAGTTGATTGATGAACCACAAGTGTCTCCAGAATACTGCAGGGATGGTGGAAAAAAGAGAGTACTACAGAGAATTTGAGAAAGAGGAAGATCCATTTATATTTGATGGGCATCCATACTTATTCGAACTGAAATATACAGATGTAGAGTTGCAAGAGTGCGATGGTAGGGCTGCCAGATCAATTTGCATGGACTTTTATCATAGCAGCAACTACAAACAACGGCAAGGTACTGCCTGTAAAAACACTTTTTAATAAACAATACTTACAAAGTTCTCAATGCCTGGTTTTGACTGCCAGGGCCCTTGTTATACCGGCAAGGAAGTGTGGAGCTACTTTTAGCTTTTTTTATTGCTTTAAAATAGCATTATCTTCAAGCTTTGTCTGTACCCTTAGTACTAGCATTGTTAGTCTTTTCGACCAAAACAGTAAAAATAGTATAGGCTAGCACGGTTTTGCACCTCAGTAAACATACCAACTCGGTACCAACCATACCAACTTTTAACATACATTTTTCATTTTTTTACATCAGAGTATTCCATTAAGCAACTCTCTTCATGCCTGCACTACGGGATACAGCCATCAAAGTGAGTAAATATAACCATGATATAGCTATAAAATGGTACTCTTTATTGTATACATGCACATTGATACAAGATTATATTAAAACAAAAAATTAATAGAAAGGAAAAAAAGAAAATGAAAAACAAGAGATAACGCAAGTGAACAGATTAGTTAACCTTATTTTTTAGGGATTACTTTGTTGCCACTGGTTGCTATGGGGATAAGAAGTTTTTGATATTCCAGAGGAAGATATCTCTCAATTAGGACATTCACCTGGGAGTGATCAGTAATGAATCTCTGCCTGTGAAGACATAAATACATAAAAAGCAATGCATCAATGACATATTAGAGCAGCGTGACAAACACCCTGCACTGCAAAGTATTGTAAAATGTCCACTCCAAAGCTGTAGGGTTAGGGTTACTGACAAAAATGCAACTTCTGCACGATGAAAAAGATGGCAAGGAGATGATCAAAGCTGCATACTTCACTACTACTACCATCCCAAAATGTTCTATTTTGGGATGGTAGTAGTAGTGAAGTTCTATTTGAACAAGCTGAAGTTTAAAAGGCAACCGTGTTTGCTTTCCCTTTAGTAAGCCCCCGATTTATGATGCCCTTTCAAAGCCCAGAGACATGGGCATATCTGCAAGTGGTGTGGGAGATTCATCTTGGAGTTTTAGATGTCAAATTGTCAAATACGGGTAAATTTGTAACAGGTCTTAATACTTGTCTATATGCACATGAACAGGTGTTGCTAGCTCCTGTTCCAACAGCTAAAGATCAGTCAGTGCATGATACTAGCAATTCTTCCTACTTCAGACTCATACCTACTACTCAAGCAGAAGGTGAGTCCTGCCATTACTTTCAGCCATCAGAAGTTGTCGGCAAAGTATAAGTCAGGTGCACTTACCATTTTAAGTTTACTATAGGTACAATAACCTGTTATAAAGAAGTTTCAGTCTGGTTTCTGCCATGGTCATAGCACAGAAACAGCCTTGGTCAGGGTCACCAACGACCTCCTGATGGTAGCAGATACTGGTTCCCCATCTCTACTCATTTTAATAGACCCAGCAGCTGATTTTGATACAGCAGACCACAACAACTTTTTCCACAGTCTGCAATACACCATTGGACTCTCAGATGATCGGTTTCACTGCTTCCCTTTCAGTTTCAAAACCATCGAGAGGGCGGTCTCAAAACAGTTCACTGATTTCCTCGCCCACAACCACCTACTCGACCCAAAACAGTCTGGCTTCAGAAGTGGCCACTCCACTGAGACAGCTCTACTATCTGTTACAGAAGCCCTAAAAGCAGCCAGAACACATCATCATCTGCACTCATCCTTTTTGACTTATCGACCACCTTTGACACAGTCAACCACAACATACTGCTAACCACACTCGTACACATGGGCATTACAGGCAGAGCCCACTCCTGGCTTAAATCCTACCTCACTGGACGCTACTTTAATGTGTTGTGGCAAGGTCATTCGTCATCAACTCTCACCCTCTCCACAGGGGTGCCCCAAGGGTCGGTGCTGGGACCCCTTCTGCTCGCCATCTACACCACCTTGCCTGCACGTTATCCGCTCACACAGCTTCTCCTACCATTGCTATGCTGATGACACACAGCTGTACCCGTCGTTCCAGTCTGACGACAACACTGTCTCTATACACATCTCTGTATGTCTCTCTGACCTGTTCACATGGATGAAAGAACACAATCTCCACCTCAATCCGTTAAAACCGAACTCCTCGTCATCCCTGCCCAGGAGTCAATCCACCATGACATCAACTTGAAAATTGGCGCTGTCACTATTGACCTGAACAACGTTGCAAAAAAACTGGGGATCATGTTAGATGACTATCTATCATTCTCTGAGCATATTTCCTCCGTAGCGCGGTTGTGCCGCTATGCATTTCAATCAACCCAAAAGGGCATGTCACACCAATCTTCAGCAACCTGCCTTGGCTGCTGGTAGCTGCCAGAATTCAAACAAGACTTTGACGCTAGCCTACAAGGTCATATCAGGATCGGCCCCCGCCTATGTCAATGTCTTACTAAAGGCTCACGTCCCATCCATAGCGTTACGATCCACTAATACAAACCGTCTGGCTGTACCCTTGCCTCTCTCAAAGGAAGGTCACTCTAAACTTTTCTCTGTTGTTGTCCATCAATGGTGGAACAACCTACCAGTTGCGACAAGAACAGCAACATCCCTTTCCACCTTTAAAAAGCTTGTAAAGAGCCTTCTCTTCCGAGACCGTTTCCCTTCCAAACAAAACTAAATTACTAAACCAACTCTCTGCCCCTATATAGGAAGTATGTGGGTCTGTAGTGTCCCTGCTCTGGTAAACTTACTTAGGCACATGCATCTCCTTGCATGTATAAAAGTAGTCTGCTTACTCTGTGTTCCTACACCTCTGTCAGCTTATGTCCTCTTTTTTGTAAGTCGACATTTCACCAACAATGCTGTCAAAGCTGCTAAAAGCTTCCTTTTGGAAGGTGTTCCATGTGTCTAACCTCATCATCAGAAGCTCCACGTCCTCCCTTTCCACTGTGCTCCTCCCTGCGTGGCTTGCATACACCTCCAGGTCCTGAGTGGCACGTTCGAAATACTTCTGAATGCTGAAAAACATAATTTTCAGATTCCCGATTCAGATTTATTTTTTATTTGTCCCCCAAGGTAACATTTGTTCATGCTCACATTAAAAATCACAATTCTAGACATAATACAATTTAGAAAATGAATATTCAGAGGATACCATTCATGAAATGGAGATGAAATGTATGTTCTGAGTACTGTTTGTACTGTACTATTTGGTGGTTTCCTAAACAAAGTCTGTTACCCAAGTTATTTAGTATTTTTTTATCATTAGTTCACAGTACATTCACATGAGCCCTTATGTAACAATCCAATGACCCAATTACATGGCAGAAAGTACATTTTACGCTCCAAAGGTCCAAGGGGTACAGTAATTTCCCATACATTAGACACACTGTAAATTCTAAAGAACAAAATCGTGTATTTGCTGCACCCGTGTGTAAGTCGCTGTATGTGTAAAGTAACAGTCATGAAATGGTACCTTTCATATATATACACAGTATGTCACAAAAGTGAGTACACCCCTAACATTTTTGTACTTTTTCCATGGGAGAAGTCTAAAGATATAATACTTTTGTACAACGTAAAGTAGGCAGTGTACAGCTTATATAACAGTGCAATAACTCAACACGCACAAAAGTGTACTCACTTTTGTGACATACTGTATATATATATATATATATATATATATATATATATATATATATATATATATATATATATATATATATATATATATATATATATATATATATCTCAGAGGCGACTCCTCCATTGAGGAAAGGGAGGAAGATCCTCCCTTAAAGAACTTCCAGGAGACATTCATAAAAATCACATATATTTCATAGATAAACATGCAAAAACGTCTGAAAACAGCTGGAATACTTCTATTTTACAAATGCAGCTCCACGGATTGGCTGATTGATTGACTGGCGAGAATTTTTAACGGACCCGCCCAAAGGGAGGACATTCCTCCCTTACTCCCTCATTGACATCCATTATAAACGCTGCAAACCCGGGCGATTCGCGGGCTCCTCTTTTAACATGGAGTCAATCATCGGAGTCAATGGCCAAAAGGGAGGAACGTCCTCCCTTTGGGCGGGTCCGTTAAAAATCCTTGCCTGTAATCAATCAGCCAATCAGTGGAGCTGCATCAATCAAAATGAAGGGCTGGTTTGACAGGTTAAAGCAAAGTCTTGTACTGCTGTCATTGTCGATAGACCTGTCACTCGTGCAGTTTGCCCTTTTGTAGGATTTTGCTTTGGTGTGTCAATAAAGGATGGAAAAACGAGACGTTGTATTCATGATGTTAAATGCGCTATTTCACACACTGGAGTACAAAACAGAGAGGAGACCAGTTCCAAAAAATGACATTGAAAAACCCAATGGTGAGGTCAGATACCCATGGCTAACTGCTAGTGTTACGACCAATCGTTTATATTGCTGGCCTTGTCTGTTGGTAGGCAAATCTCAAACATGGTCTGTGCAGGGATTTAGTGATCTTAAAAATCTGGAGAGGGCCATTAAGCTTCACGACAAGTGCAACTACCACGATGGCGCAGCTATTCGGCTAAAATTGCTAGGTAGCTGCTAGTTGACCAACTTGTGGACGAGGGGGCCCGGTTGCAAGTGGCACAGCACAATGCTAACGTGCGTCGTAATAGGGATACACCGAAGCGTTTGATTAATGCTACGGCGTATTTGGGCATGTAGGAGCTGGCTTTTAGGGGACGGGATGAAGGGCCAAATTCAGACAACAAGGGCAACTATAAGGAGTTGGCTAAACTAATAGCTAAAATAATTCTGGTGTTTTCAGTGGTATGTCTAGTGGCATTCAGAATGACTTGATCTGTGCAATAGCCACCTCCATCAACCACGAAGTTGCTAAGGAATTAGACATGGCTCCGTTCTTTTTCTGGCAAATAGATGAGACCACAGATGTAAGCTGTCATTCCCAGCTCTCAATAATTATTAGGTTCATTGACAATCAGGGCACAATTAATTTTTCAATTCGTTTTTGATGTGTCGTGTGGGCGAGATGCACAGTCCTTGTTTGAGTTTGAGCGATCAGAGATGACGGGGTTTCTTCTACTGTTTATCTATGGGTACAACTTTGCTGAGAAGTTGGTTGCTGCAGTGGTGGCCTCGGCTCTTAATGGTCTGCAGGCTAAAGTGAGAGAGATCGCTCCGGCTGTCGTTCTTTTCAAAATCAAGCAATAGAGTGGCGCTACTTGAGGAATTTGATTGCGCGAAAATGCCCAAGAACGCCCCGACACGTTGGAATTTTTCATACAGGGTCGTGACTACCAACGCCGGTAATCATGAAAAACTACTTGACACGTTCACCCGGGCCGTAGAACTTCCTTCAATGGATGATGAAACCACTCGATTGGCGGATAGACTAAAGGCAAAATTAGAAGACTTCGAGTTCATGTTATTACTTTTTACTTTTGAGCAACTGTTTGCACAGACTGACGTCTTACTTAACATACAACACAAAGCCATCGATGTTGCCTTCTGTAAGCGGCGTATATAAAACTTTATGACACTATTGGTGCCACCTCAGCACCAAGACTTCTCATGCTTCTCATGTCTGAAGCGCATAAAAGGTTTCACCAGAAACACAATGGGCCAGGAGAGATTGAAGAATTTAGCAATCATTTCAATTGAAAGGGGCATTCTTAAATCTCTCCAACAAGATCCCCAGTGGTATGAGCAAGTCATTGATAAACTTGCCACCCATACATCCAGGAGACTTAACTTCTTTTTCAAATAAATTCCAATGTTTTATGTAAATACAGCACCTTAAATTTGGCACAGCATTTAACCACTAAATTCACCAGTTTGTCAAATCTAGCACTTACTGTCATCTTCAAAATCATTTCTGCCACTTACAATACTGCACTGTAAAGCACAAAAGACAACTGACATTACCACAAACAAACTATACTTATTGCACTGTATAGTATTTCCCATGCTGGTGTCTTTTTAAAATCCAAATTAATTTTATTTAATGCTGTAACATACACCTCAGGTCCTTTTACAGAGCTTGGCTTTACAAACAACACAACCCCCAGCACACCTTCCTGGTCTTGTAATTCCTTGTTTCTTTGTATCCACCAATCTACTCCCATTTACCCGCTTATTCACCCATCTGACCACTTCACACCCTGTCCTCCCCTATTTTTATGACCACCAGTCGCCACTGATATATATACACACACACACACACACACACACACACACACACACACACATATATATACCAGTGATGCGCGGGTTGATCCAAATTGAGTCACCAAAAAATATTTTTAATCATATTCGGGTCGCGGACAGTCGGGTCGTTTGAAATAAAGATGCCGATTAAACGTATGTATATAGTAGACAAAATTTTCTGGATGAATAACTGGTGCAAAGATGCCACAAGCTCTATAGGAGGTAAAGATGGAGACAGCAAGAGAAAAGGGAAAAACTGGGAAGTGGAAACTCAACAAACAAAAGTTGATGACCATAGTACTGGCTGTCATGTGTATTTTCTGCGCTGCTATTTATACATCTGATGGCCACAAAACTGGCACGACCAACATGGCCTGTCACATGGCACTTTTTATTTATTTATTTAACCAACAAGTGGCAACTTTTAGCTTTCATTTTAAGCCCAGGTTAGGCTTACTGTATGCTATATATGTGGGGTATTTGAGTATTTTTATTTATAGGCTATGTGTATTCACAATTGTAGCCTCCCCTTGGCTACCTGTAGACGTTAGAGAGTTCTAAACATATTCTATGCCTGCATTTTGTGCTTGCAGGAGATTCAATTAGGCATCACTACTTGAATTGCAATAAATAACTGGAAAAATTAGGGTGTTCTAAAACTTTTGACCGGTAGTGTACATGCATGCAGTGGGTGCTACTCTGCTTGCAAGCTTTCACACGTGATTCACGCAGGATTTTTTCAGGAAACGGTATGAGAAGCTGCAGTGTACCCAAACAGCCACCAGGTGGCACTTGGGTGCTCTGCCTTTATAACACAATGATTGGTGAAGTGGCCTATTGTATTTATACCAGTGATGCGCGGTTAGGCTGAAGCACGTACTTAAATGTCCATGACCACTTGCATGACCACTTGTTCATGACTACTTTTCTGTCAGACCTCGATTGTTATGACTTAAATGTTCCCTATGCACGCAACCTTGAAGGGGGGTGGGCTGCTATAATGCACGGGTCCATGTACTGTATGAAAGACCCGCGCCCGACCAATGTTTTTAAATAACCCACCCGCAACTCGGACTGCAAAAATATTCTTGATGAACGTATAGCGTTATTGGGCTATGTAAAATTGTCATTACTGACTTATGTCTATGCATCTAGCCTATGTATTTCGCATTGCTCAATTCAACATGTTGGGAAAACCATTGATTCAAAACTTAATAATGGTCAACATTGAAAATAAATAAGGATTTCCCACTACAAATTGTATTACAGTAAGGCCTGGGCGCAAGAAAAGCTAAAGGGTGCCAATTGATGGTTTAAAAAGGTTGACAAAGCCAGCACTATGGCCATCAGCTTTCATAACTTCTGCAAATGTCTCCCATACTTTGCTCTCTCTGTTGGTGCGTTTTTGGATCTTCCACTCCATCCAAACGTCGACATTCTATTAGACTAACCCTTTTCCCAACGTGATGGATTAGGTAGCTGAGCTGATGTATGAATTTAAACAACGGAAAAAATTCTGGGATAAGACCTGGCCTCACTTGGGGAGCATGCGCGGCGTGAGAAGTCGGAGGGGTTGAGAGCTCCTACATGTCGCGGGTGAAAAAGGTTCCAAATTAGGCCTCTTCAACTTCTACAAGTATATAAAGTTAAGAGTGTGTTTTCTAAAGAATTAAATTGTTACACGGCTGAGTTTCTCTGTTGTAAAACACACTTCAAACTACGAAAATAACGACGGGGTCGGCGTGGATGTATGAACACCAGAACAGGAAGCAAAATGCCATCAAGCACTGCCAGGTTTGATGAGTTGGAAAACAAACTTATGGATAAAATTATGGAGATGCAAGCCAACACAAACACTTTGATTGCGTCGGTGGTGACACGAGTTGATTTAATAGACAAGAAATTGGAAGTGATTACTGGTGATCTTAACGACCAGGCCACGCGACTTGATGACCACCAAACTTTGATTAAAGAATTGCAGAAAAAACTTGAGCAGGCAATGGAATACATCGATCAGCTTGAAAATCGACAGCGGGAGAGGTACCTCAGGATTCTAAATGTGCCAAAGCAATTGGAAAGCAGAACCGATATGATTTCATTTGTGGTTAAACTGCTACCGACGAAGTGGGGATTAACGCTACACAAATTGGATATTGAAAAAGCGCATCGCATCGGACAGCTGAAACCAAAAGCGCGACACCCAAAGATCATACTATTCCGAGTGCAACACCTGCAGACAAAGGACAAGATTCTCGGAGCAGCCAAGCCGGATAAACGTACAAATATGGATCCCGACATTGACGAAAAAGAGAGCGAGGAGGAGAGTAAATATCGGATTATTCAGGACATATCGACACAAGTGAGAAGGAAGAGGGATGCATTTTGGCCTCTGAGGGAACGGCTTCACAAATGAAACATTACAACAAGGATGAAATACCCGGCTGGTGAAGTGCGGGGAAGAGGAGTTGAAGTTCCCAACTCCGCAAGAAGCCGAAGCAGAAATGAACAGAGGATTCCCACCAAATGGTAGCCTTGAATAGATCCATCTATCTATCTATCTATCTATCTATCTCTCTCTCTTAGCATGTGGCTTGACCTACCAGAGGCCTACTTCATCCATCCCAGCCGTAAGTAATTAATATTGCAAGTAGAGCTGGGCGGTATACCTTTAGCACCGGTATACCGGTAATTATTAATTATATGATAAGAAATTTTAATTTACCGCCATGACGGTATGTGCGTTTATGTCGGGAACACGGGGTGGCGGAACATCGCATAGCGGTAGCTTGCGTGGGGGACATTTTCACAGTGTTGCACCAAACAAGCTGTAGAGTGGAGCCGAGGTGGCGGCAGAGAGTAGGGGGTAGGAAATAATTTAAAGAAAGTTCAGCGGTGGACAAAGACAAGTCGAGGCATGGACGAACAAAATGATACGGACGCCGAATTAATTCCGAAAAAGGGAGCGGTGTCTGCAGTGTGGAGGCATTTTGGGTTTCAGAAATCAGACGCCGATCAGAAAACTATAATATGTAAGTGTTGTCGCGCGAAAGTGATTGCTACAGGAAGCAACACAAGCAATACCGTCAAATACCGTGATACCGTGATAATTTTTAAAAATACCGTGGTAACAATTTTTGGTCATATCGCCCAGCTCTAATTGGAAGCATTGGAAATAATTTGAAAGTTTTTGCCAAAGACATTGATTAGGTGGCTGGGTTGTCTCTCCCCTCTCTCTCTCTCTTCTAATTATAATCCACTGTTATCTGCTGTTGGGGCTCCACTGAGAGGAGCAAAGGGATAGTTGATTCCTCACCAGGACCATTTTTTCCCCTTCTCTCTGTTTTGCTTAAAAGGACATTTAGATGACCCAGTAGGACCTTTGTGGACTTCTCTGTTTGGCTTTGTTTTTTGTTTGTAATAGAGAGGGAAAAAAGAAATATAGTGACTCCTAAACATGATTGTATGGATATTTCTCATTTAAAAAGAGAGAGGGAAAAAAAAGTGAATGTGCAGCTGGACAGATATTAATAAAGCTTTTCCGTTATTTTTCAATTACCTACACCTAGTAGATCCTGCACAAGTTCTTGTGGGTTTTATCACTGCGTAGCCTACGCATAGTAATTCGCCCTCTTGCGGGAGCCAGCAGACTGCGAGATTACATAAGTCACTGATTACGTGTGTGAAGTTATGAAGAAATGGATATTAGGCGATTTCTGAAGCGTCGGAGCATCACCCTTCCAGCTGATACCAGCAAAATATCTCGACACAGTGAGTCCAAAAAGAGTCCTAAACTTCACCTTTTTAGGATAAACTCCCCATCGTTTTGGTTTGTGCCAAAATGCCACTAACTAACATTAGGTTGTTAACTTGTGCCGACAAATCAGCCTACATTTCTGGCAGACAAATGACGTTGTAAATGCAGTCTAAAGTTTTTGGTAATTATTATATCGACATAAATTCAGTATTTGTAGCGCATTGTAAGACAAATAGTTGCCATTTCATGTTAATCTCGAAGTCATGATGACAGCATGCTAGCTTCATGTCACGGACATAATAGGCCTATAAAAAACTTAGCCTAAAGTAACGTTAGGCAAGTCACTCCTCCCCGCCCTTCTCGGTGTGTGGGTGTGTGTGTTAATTTTTTATTTATTTTTTAAAGAAAGCTATAGCATTCAGATTGGGCAGAAATACTTGTCCACATGATTGGTGTACTTAGCCGTTTTAATTTCATTTTACAGATAGTGGTGGAGAGACAGACAGTGTAAGTATGTGTAATTTGCCATTCTTACAGAGTCTTTATTTTTCTCTCTTTATTTAGATTTCTTAAACACCATAAACATTTGCCATTCTTTCACACTGACATTATTTTTCTCTTTATTAAGATTTAATAAACCTCAAACATACGTATTGTGTATCAAATACCGTGATACCGTGATAATTTTTAAAAATACCGTGGTAACAATTTTTGGTCATATCGCCCAGCTCTAATTGGAAGCATTGGAAATAATTTGAAAGTTTTTGCCAAAGACATTGATTAGGTGGCTGGGTTGTCTCTCCCCTCTCTCTCTCTCTTCTAATTATAATCCACTGTTATCTGCTGTTGGGGCTCCACTGAGAGGAGCAAAGGGATAGTTGATTCCTCACCAGGACCATTTTTTCCCCTTCTCTCTGTTTTGCTTAAAAGGACATTTAGATGACCCAGTAGGACCTTTGTGGACTTCTCTGTTTGGCTTTGTTTTTTGTTTGTAATAGAGAGGGAAAAAAGAAATATAGTGACTCCTAAACATGATTGTATGGATATTTCTCATTTAAAAAGAGAGAGGGAAAAAAAAGTGAATGTGCAGCTGGACAGATATTAATAAAGCTTTTCCGTTATTTTTCAATTACCTACACCTAGTAGATCCTGCACAAGTTCTTGTGGGTTTTATCACTGCGTAGCCTACGCATAGTAATTCGCCCTCTTGCGGGAGCCAGCAGACTGCGAGATTACATAAGTCACTGATTACGTGTGTGAAGTTATGAAGAAATGGATATTAGGCGATTTCTGAAGCGTCGGAGCATCACCCTTCCAGCTGATACCAGCAAAATATCTCGACACAGTGAGTCCAAAAAGAGTCCTAAACTTCACCTTTTTAGGATAAACTCCCCATCGTTTTGGTTTGTGCCAAAATGCCACTAACTAACATTAGGTTGTTAACTTGTGCCGACAAATCAGCCTACATTTCTGGCAGACAAATGACGTTGTAAATGCAGTCTAAAGTTTTTGGTAATTATTATATCGACATAAATTCAGTATTTGTAGCGCATTGTAAGACAAATAGTTGCCATTTCATGTTAATCTCGAAGTCATGATGACAGCATGCTAGCTTCATGTCACGGACATAATAGGCCTATAAAAAACTTAGCCTAAAGTAACGTTAGGCAAGTCACTCCTCCCCGCCCTTCTCGGTGTGTGGGTGTGTGTGTTAATTTTTTATTTATTTTTTAAAGAAAGCTATAGCATTCAGATTGGGCAGAAATACTTGTCCACATGATTGGTGTACTTAGCCGTTTTAATTTCATTTTACAGATAGTGGTGGAGAGACAGACAGTGTAAGTATGTGTAATTTGCCATTCTTACAGAGTCTTTATTTTTCTCTCTTTATTTAGATTTCTTAAACACCATAAACATTTGCCATTCTTTCACACTGACATTATTTTTCTCTTTATTAAGATTTAATAAACCTCAAACATACGTATTGTGTATCTCGTTTTATGAATGATACAGAGTAGAGACCTCAGGGAACCCTCGTCACACACAAACATACATACATGCATTCACACACACACAAGTACACACACATTCACAACCACTCTGTCATACACACACACTCCTATGTGTCAGAAAACTTGTTTCATACAATACGCATCGTAGCATCCTTGCGTCATGCTTGCATCGACTATGAATAGGCCCTTACAACGTCGTGGTCCTCCGATCCCAAAATGTATAGTTTACCCACCTCTTTTTTTACCACTACACCCCTGTCCACAAGGGGAATTTGAATAAATAAGAACATGTTTTGTCTTTAGCAAAATAAAAGGAGAGAAAATAAGATAAAAGTTATGAGAAGGCTATTTCTGTGAGCCAATATTATTTATTATTATTATTGTTTGTTGGATTTCTTTTGAGAACTCATTTGGACTACTGCGTTGATATGATTTGGGAGGAAATAAAAATAAATAAAATGACTAGCGCTCTGTAAGTACAAGGATAACACTAGTCAATACCATATCAAGAATATATTTGTTTAAGTTCACAATTTAATTACTGGGGACCTTTACCGAAGGCAATAGAAGGAGGGAGCAACTGACCTCATCAAAGCATGCTCTATATACAGTTAGTTTTGGGTGGGAGGGGGTGGTTGGAAGGGGGTTTATTGTGGGGGTTAATATTGGGAGGGTGGATGGGAGTGGTGGGGTGCGGTGTGTGTGTGTGGGTGTGTATGTATGATTGGACTGGTGTTGGTTTGGGTGTGGATGGATGCATGTATGATGGTGTGATAATCAAATGTTCCATGTCAGAGCTCTCATACTTGTCTGGAACTTGGCCTGTGGTACTTACTGTTTCCAGTATTTTATTTAATCCTGGATAGAAGTCATATTAGAACAAATATTAATAGATTCCCTGTTGCAACATGGGATTAAAGACAGACTAAAGCAGCAAACGGTCCTACAACATTTGGAAAATTGTCCTCGGATATTGTTTTTTTTACAAGAGCTCCATCTTCAACCTGGCGAGATTAATTGTCTTAAAAAACAATGGGTTGGTGAGGTATTTGAATCCACTTATACATCAAAAAGCAGAGGAGTAGGAATCCTTATTAGTAAATATGTACCCTTTAATTTAATATCTAAAAAAGGTTATGGAGAGGGCAGGTTTCTGGTTATTAAATGTGACATCTTTGGTGAAAGATATACTTTGATAAACGTATACTCCCCACCATGGTCTAACATGAAGTTTCTAAAGACGATTCAAGGGTTAGACAGTACAAATTAAAAGAGAAAACCTACAATACCCAGTGAGCTCCGAAACTTCTTATCAGCAAATGGCTTAGTAGGTGTGTGGCGATTAATGTACCCAAACAGTAAAGACTACACCTTCTATTCACATGCACAAGACAGTTATAGTACTGTAGACTGGATTACATCTTTGTATCAATGGCAAGTATGGAATTGTTGAATGCATGTAAAACACATGATAGGGTCATATCAGACCATGCAGTAGTAACATGCAGCATGACCACCAAAAAATAGGTCAGCTCATAAGATATGGAGGATGAATAGGATTCCTCATGGATGAGGAATTTGTCGAACTCATTAATATGTGTAATAATATGTTTATCAACTTGAATCTAACCCCTGACCTGGATAAACCACCAGTGCATATAATATGGGATGCTTTCAAGGCTTATATACGAGGGATCATCATTTCATTTTCCTCTAGAAGAAAAAAGGAGTTTGACAAACATTTTAATGATTTAGAGATCGCTATAACTAAAGTGGAAGCCTTACATAAGACTACCAGATCAAAAGAATATCTGGGACGCTTACAAGCATTAAAATTGGAATATGACCGGATGCTTCTCGAAAAAGCCAATAATATTAGACACAGTTCCAATAAGTTAAGATATGTATCCTCAAATAAATCAGGTAAGCAATTGTCTTCCTTAGTAAAGAAAATGACAACGAAGGAGTCTATTGTTCTTCGGGACCCTGAAACGAACCTTCCAATCAGTGACAATATAGCTATAAATACACAAATACACACTATATTACTATATAGTTCTGAACTGGCTTGCAAAAGCATTGAGCAAGAACTGTATCTGAACGATATTGATATTAAGATACTACCAGAAAAACAAAAAGAGGAATTGTCTAGAGAAATATCCGAAACTGAAATTAAAGAAGCAATGGATAGTTTTGCTAGGTAAAGGTAAAGCCCCTGGTATGGATGGATTACCAATTGAGTTTTATGTTACGTTTTGGCCCCAAATAAGTCCACTTTTTGTTGAAGTTTTAAAACACGCAACCTCAGAAAATATCCTACCCTCATCAATGTATCAAACTATTATAAATGTTATTCCAAAACCAGGTAGAGAATGTAATAAGCCATCTGATTTCAGACCAATAAGTTTAATAAATAGCGACAATAAAATCATTACAAAGGTTTTAAATAATAGAATGGCCAAAGTTCTCCCACTACTCATACACCATAACCAAACTGGTTTTATACAAAATCGGAACTTAAAAACTAATGTTAGAACATGTATATCTTTAATACAGTATGCAAAACAACAAAATATAGATTTAACATTAATGGCGGTAGATGCAGAAAAAGCATTTGACCGTCTGGAATTGAGCTATTTATACAAGGTATTGGAGGCATTTAACATCCCAAAAGGAACTAGATGTACCGCATAGCGGTACATGGTATGACCGCCGCAGTGTATTGAAGTGTGGGAATCATAGGTATGGTGAGTTTGTGGTAGGTCAGTGTTGTGAGGTGAGAGTTTGTGTGGAAATGATTTGCTGGAAGTGGGCATGGTTTTGAATGAATGACATTCTGTGTGTTTGTGTATATTTTGTGTAGTTCCCACCTCCTCGGTCCAAGATATTGGCAATGCAAAATCCCTATTTTTGCATTTAACTATATGACTAGGTGGCGCTATTTCTTCAAGTGAGTGTTTATGGGATGGGTTGATACGCCTCTTTAACCCTGGCTTACTAACACAAAAGTTATTTAACAAAAACTGTTTTTGTACACCTAGCTTTGACCGGAAACATTGCACCCATGTGGTAAAATGTCACAAAATTTGGTGCACATGAAAAGAAAGTGGTTCAGAGTTGTCATGTCAACTTTGACCAAATATGAGCAATTAGAAGCCGAGATATGGACTTTTGGAGAATTTTAATCTATGTTTTGAATTTTGATTGACATGTAACTTTGAAACAGTGCATCTCAAGATAAATCCTTTGATAAATTTTTGTCATCATTGTCTGTAGATGACATAGACCGTTCATGTGAATCTTACCAAATTTGGTACATGACGAGTTCGTTTGGGTTCGCTTTCACAATGTTAAAATGTCACGGAAATTCTTTTTGTTGGAAGTGGGCGTCGACCAGTGTTTTCAATGCGGGAGGTTCAATAGATTTCACAACAAAAAAGAACTGCTTGTAAACATTACTGTTCTCTAGATAATAGGCAAAATGACATTTTGTACAATTACAGCGCCCCCTATGGGCCAAATTGTATGGCATGTGCTGTGCTTTTAGAGGTCTTTGTGCTGATTGTGCATCACATATTTTGTGCAGTTCCCACCTTCCCAGTCCAAGACATTGGCAATACAAAATGCCAATTTTTGCATTTACCCTTATCACTAGGTGACGCCATGCTTCAAGTGACAGTTTATGGGCTGGGTCAATGCGTCTTTGTAACCCCGACATACTACCACAAAATCACTGTGTTGGGAAAAAATGTTGATGAGTTTAAAAAAAAAAAAAAAAACCTGTTTTTGGACCCCTAGCTTCAACAAAAAACATTGTCCCCTTTCACAAAATATCACAAAATTTGATGCACATGAACAGAAAGCTGTTTAGACGTAGCATGTCAATTTTCACAACATTGGAGCAATTAGAAGCCAAGATATGGACTTTGGAAGAATTTTAAGCTATGTTTCAAATTTTCATTGACATATAACTTTTAAACGGTTTATCTCAAGACAAATCCTTTGATAACTTTTTGTCAGCATTGTCTGTAGATGACATGGACCAAATTTGGTGAGATTCACATGAACGGCCTATGACGAGTTCGTTTGGTTTCGCTTTCACAATGTTAAAATTTCACGGAAATTCTTTTTGTTGGAAGTGGGCGTCGACCAGTGTTTTCAATGCGGGAGGGTCAACAGATGTCAGGACAAAAAAGAACTGCTTGTAAACATTACTCTTCTCTAGATAATAGACAAAACGACATTTTGTACAATTTTTGTACAATTACAGCGCGCCCATTTGGGACAAATTTGATGGCATGTGCTGTGCTTTTAGAGGTCTTTGTGCTGATCGTGCATGACATATTTTGTGCAGTTCCCACCTTCTCGGCCCAAGATATTGCCAATATAAAATCCCATTTTTCGCATTTATCCATATCACTAGGTGGCGCTACACTTTAAGTGAGTGTTTATGGGCTGAGTCAATACGCCCCTGTAACACCGACCTATCACAAAAAATTCATGTTGTTCGGTGAAACATTCACTGAGTTATTCAGCAAAAACTTTTCGGCGTCTCCCCCTCTTTGATGGATGCTGGCACAGCGGGGGTGTGGCCCTTGGGGGCCAAAAGCTCCTATTCGCTCAAAAACTTCTAGGGCTACATGCCTACAAAGTCTCCCACAGAGTTACAGTGTCCTGGCAATCGTTCAGTCGTTGACGAAAAATCGGTGGGGGAAAAAAAAAAAAAAAAAGGGAAAAATCTCGGCAACACTATAATGACAAAAATGTCATGTTCTTCGGTGAAACTTTTCGGCATCTCCCCCTCTTTGTTGGACACTGGCACAGCGGGGGGGTAGAAGAGTAAAAGCTTCTAGTCGCTCAAAAAGTTCTAGGGCTACATACCTACAAAGATTCATGTCCCCCAGAGTTCCAGTGTCCTGGCAATCGTTGACTAAATAAGAATCTCCATAAAATTAATCAGTGCCTGCAACCCAGAGATGGGTGGCTGACAAGCCAATCAGACACTAAGGAATTAATTTGTTCCACGTGGCTTTGACTGACAGGTTTGCACTAGTGGAAACATACATGGTCAGTGGCATAGCAAGTTGTAAAAACTATACTTTTCAATTTCATAACATGTTGCGAGTCATTGTGAGAAAAGGACTGAACAACTGTGATCTGCACTTAAAAAAAAAAAAAAAAAACCTTTACGGTACAAAATACTCACGCTTCATCAAGAACAGGATAGACGTCACTGGAGACTTTTGTCTTAGCAAAGTGTTTGAAGGTAGACATAACCCAACTTTTAGGTAAGGAGAATCTTCCAGGGGTTGGGCCGGCAGCGTGTCTTCCTCCCTTCTGAGGCCAAGATTTACCAGCAAACGACCTGATGGATAAAAAAAAAAAAAAGAAGAAGATTGCTTGTGTAATATTGAAAGTAAGTTAAGGATATCAAACTGTCGCTATACCCAAATCGTAAAATAGCACAGACACACATACATACAGATAGTCATACCTATAGTTGTGGTCAGAAGTTTACAAATGTACAAAGTTAACAAAGTTCACAAATGTCATTATGACATTTTGAGCTTGTAATGATTTATTTGAACTGTTCTTTTTCCAGGGTGGAATGATGACAGCGTACAACTTCAATGCGTTTAAAAAATAAAATTTGGGTGCACAAGTTTGGATTTGGGATTTTGTCTAAGTCACACAGGGTCACACAGAGACAAAAATATATGCATATAATCTCCTAAATATTTAAATATGTTGAGCTGAAATTTCTAGAATGCCTTGTTTTATTCACAAGGCCAAGGCATATGTACCTCTTCCTATTTTATTATGGTTGATTGCAGCTGAAAGCATAAAATGGATGTGTTGGGCAGCCCTCATTAGTTTGAACAGTCAGCCAATGGGAAAGTACAAGAAGATCTAAGCACTGTAGATGTACATAAGCTGGAAAAGTCTCTTGGGAGTAATTTTTAAAAAAACTGCAGCTTCAAGGTCATCAGTTCAAACAATTGTCTTGGGGCCGTTTCTAGGCAGGCATACATAAGGGGCCTGTCATAAACGTAAAGGGGGCATCATGTACACATTATGCTCCAGCACCTTTTTTTCTGTGCTTATAGTAACAATGTTTTGGTTGGCAGTCAAAGATGTTGGTAGGGCAGCAACAACTAGTGTTACACTATGGTTAGTTTCTTTTATGCTTTTTAACCAAATCTAATGAAATTCACACAGATCAATGCCTCCAGTCCGGCATTCTGGTACATTTGAACAGGTTGTTAGATAGCTTAATGTTATGCTTGTATGTGAAAGGACAGCAGACACACAAAGACATATATTAGGTTATTTAGGATGTCATTTACAAACTAGATGGCCCGCATAGCGGTACATGGTATGACCGCCGCAGTGTATTGAAGTGTGGGAACCGTAGGTATGGTGACTTTGTGGTGGGTCAGTGTTGTGAGGTGAGAGCTTGTGTGGAAATGATTTGCTGGAAGTGGGCATGGATGTGGGTTGTTGAATGAATGACATTCTGTGTGTTTGTGTATATTTTGTGTAGTTCCCACCTTCTCGGTCCACGATACTGGCAATGCAAAATCACAATTTTTGCATTTAACCATATCACTAGTTGGTGCTATGCTTCACGTGGGTGTTTATAGGATGGCTTGATATGCCTCTTTAACACCGGCATACTATCACAAAATCATTGTCTTGGGCAAAATTTTTGATGAGTTATTTAACAAAAACTGTTTTTGTACACCTAGCTTTGACGGGAAACATTGCACCCTGTGACAAAATGTCACAAAATGTGGTGCACATGAAAAGAAAGCTGTTCAGAGTTGTCAAGTCAACTTTGCCCAAATATGAGCAGTTAGAAGCAGAGATATGAACTTTTGAAGAATTTAAAGCCATGTTTTGAATTTTGATTGACATGTAACTTTGAAACAGTCCATATGGAAATTATTTTCATTGGAAGTGGCCCTTAACCAGTGTTGTCAATGTGGGAGGGTCAACAGATTTTACAAGAGAAAAAATTGGTTTGAAAAAAAATCCTTTGATACAGTTTTGTGAACATTGTCTGTAGATGACATATACCAAATTTGGTGAGATTCACATGAACGGCCTATGACGAGTTCATTTGGTTTCGCTTTCGCGATGTTAAAACTTCACAGAAGTTGTTTTTGTTGGAAGTGGGCGTCGACCAGTGTTTTCAATGCATGAAAGTCAATGGATTTCAAAGCAGTAAAAAAATTGGACGTAAACATTAGCATTTTCTAGATAATAGGCAAACAGACATTTTGTACAATTACAGCGCCTCTATGGGCCACTTTATGGCATGTGCTGTGCTTTTAGAGGTCTTCCTGCTGATCATGCATGACATTTTGTGCAGTTCCCACCTTCTAAGTCCAAGATGTTGGCAATACAAAGTCCCCATTTTTGCATTTACCCATATCACTAGGTGGTGCTATGCTTCAAGTTAATGTTTATGGGCTGGGTCGATATGCCTCTGTAACATCAGCATACTAAAATAAAATTGTTGTCTTGGGAAAAATTGTTGAGTTTCTTTTAAAAAACTGTTTTTGGACACCTAGCTTCGACAAAAAACATCGTCCTCTTTGACAAAATGTCAAAATTTGATGCGTATGAAAAGAACGCTGTTTAGAGTTGGGCATGTCAATTTTCACCACACTGGAGCAATTGGAAGTCAAGATATGGACTTTTGAAGAATTTTAAACTATGTTGCAAATTTTCATTGACATGTTACTTTTAAACGGTTTATCTCAAGATAAATCCTTTCATAACTTTTTGTCACCATTGTCTGTAGATGACATGGACCAAATTTGGTGAGATTCACATGGACGGCCTATGACGAGTTCGTTTGGTTTTGCTTTCGCGATGTTGAAATTCATTTTGTTGGAAGTGGGTGTCGACCAGTGTTTTCAATGCGGGAGGGTCAATAGATTTCATGATAAAGAAGAACTGCTTGTAAACATTACTGTTCTCTAGATAATAGGCCAAACGACATTTTGTACAATTACAGCGCCCCCTATGGGCCAAATTTTATGGCATGTGCTGTGCTTTTAGAGGTCTTTGTGCTGATTGTGCATGACATATTTTGTGCAGTTCCCACCTTCTCGGTCCAAGATATTGGCAATATAATATTTATAATATTTACCCATATCACTAGGTGGTGTTATACTTTAAGTGAGTGTTTATGGGCTGGGTCGATGCACCTCTGTAACACCGACATATCACAAAAAGTTCATGTTGTTTGGTAAAACGTTCATTGAGTTATTCAGCAAAAACTTTTCGGCGCCTTGCCCTCTTTGATGGACACTGGCACCACGGGGGGGTGGCCCTTGGGAGCCAAAAGCTTCTATTCGCTCAAAAACTTCTAGGGCTATGTAACCAGGGGTTAAAGACACACACACACACACACACGCACAAAGATACACGCACACACAGAGTAAACTACCCAGTATACTACCCACATACTACATACAATCCGTTGTATGTAGTATACATTTTATTCCCGTCAACAGGATTGAATTGATTACTATGGATAACTCAACATTTGCTTAACTTCTAATAGCCGGTGCGCAATTGTACTCCTCAAGCAGCAGGCGAGGGAGAGATCACAGCGCATCACACGGTTGATGAGGGAGATGCGTGCCCCAATACAGCGCCAGGCAAGGGAGAGAACATAGCACATCACAGCGATGAGAGAGACGCGTGCCCCAGTACAGCGCCAGGCGAGGGACAGCAGACGGCTGGCGATGAGAGAAATGCATGCCCAGCGTCAGGTGAGGGAAACATCACAAACTATGCTGCAGCCTCCTCAGTTGAGAGAGACCCCACGATGTCTGACGAAGAAGCTGTCCGGGACGTACCTGCAGCTGAACTGTCTGGCAGCAGCGAAGAAGTTGGGATACGATCTCGGGAATTTGGTGCGGAGACTGATCCATACCCTACTGACAGGGCTAATTTCCCAGTTGACATATGTGATACTGATGTAAAGATGTCCATCATTAGGCAGGGACCATGCACATATGAAGGTCCCTATCCGAGGGATACAAAAGGCAGACGTTTTTCAAACGAATATTTCTACCGAGTGTCAAAGAAAGGTACAAAGATCCCACGCAAATGGCTGTGTTATTCCCCGAAGCTGGATCGGGTGTATTGCCAGTCTTGTTGGTTGTTTGGTGATAGAAAGTCGGTGGGTAATTTGACATGGACAGTAGGAATTAATGACTGGCAAGGTATGTCGCGAAAGATCAAAGAGCACGAACATGTTCGTTCTCACTTGACAGCCTGTGTCATTTATGATACTTGGCAGCAAAATCTTACCATTGGTGAACAAATGTCCTCTGAATATCGGCATGAAATACATTTTTGGTCAGATGTACTAAAAAGGATTGCTGATGTTACTTTGACTCTTGCATCCTGCAACTCTGCTTTCCGTGCGCATCATGAGAAACTTGGAGAAATTAACAATGGGAACTTTTTGGGCCATATCGAACTTCTTGGACGTTATGACCCCGTGTTAGACAAATTGATTAAAAGTAAAAGAATTAAATATCTCAGCCCAAAAATCCAAAACGAGATGATATCAATCATGGCACAAAAGGTCCAAGACGAAGTTGTCAAAGAAATCAACGAGGCAGAATTTTATTCTTTAATATTAGACACGACACAAGACATCTCAAAAGTCGATCAGCTGAGTCAAGTGCTCGTTTATGTGACCATTGCCAAAGACGATAAAGGTGCACCCTTAGACGTGCAAATTCGGGAAAGTTTCATTGGTTTTCACCCAGTCCACGACCAAAGCGTACAAGGCTTAGAAAAAATGATTCTTGGGCAGTTAGAGAGGAAAGGAATCTCTCTCAATAAATGTAGAGGACAGGGGTATGACGGCGCAGCCGCAATTAGTGGTGTCTACTCTGGTTTGCAAAAGCGAATTACGGATAGGGAGCCAAATGCCATATATGTTCACTGCGCTACCCACAATTTAAACCTGGTCTTAAATGACGCATGTCAGAATGTGACAGAAGTAAAAGACTACTATGACACAGTAGAAAAACTGTATGATTTTTTTAGTGGTAGCATTAAGTGGTGGGAACTTCTGGAGTTACAGTTCAAGTTGACAGGGCAGCCAACTCTTAAACGTTTATGTCCGACACGGTGGGCATCTAGAAACGATGCTGTGCGTTCCCTCCGGCTTCGTTACCCAGACGTAATGAAAGCCCTTACTAAAATATCTCTGCTATCCAAAAAGGCCAAAGAGTGCGCTGAGGCCACGGGTCTGAAAGCCAGAATGGAAAAATTTGAATGTGTGTTTCAAACAGTTGCACAGGGTAAAATCCTTGAAATCATTAACACGGTTTCCCAAAATCTGCAAAAACAAAATGTGGACATTCTACAGGCAAGCCAATATCTCGAAACTGCGTCAGCCAACCTTGCTTCACTCAGAGGCGAATACGACGGCCTCAAAGAAGCTGCCCGAGACCTAGCCAAATTGTGGGGCATTTCACCTTCATTTCTGTTTTTCAATGTTAAAGTTTCGGCCTTTTACGCGACTTAAGACGTTGTCGTTGCGCAAGTGGGACGCAGGTTTGAAAGCATGCGAGAAGTGGCACGGAGGTTGGGTTTTTATGCCCCGGTGAACTCGTGTCCAAATCTGATGGTGATTTGTGTGCATCAGCAAATGCTCTGGCAGAGCAATATCACGAAGACTTATCTGCGGATTTCCCTGATCAAATGCTATCATTTAGAACTGCATTAAAACCTGCTCTAAAAGAAATTGAGCATGGTGGGGTGCGTGAGTTGGCGCACATTCTCTTCATGCAACATAATTCAATATTGTCCAGTTTACCTGACGTTGCCACAGCAATCAAATTGTTCCTAACTCTACCCGTGACAGTTGCAAGCGCCGAGAGATCATTTTCAAAGCTAAAATTGATTAAAACTTACTTGCGAAGCACAATGTTACAGGATAAGATGGCAAGACCCGTCAGCCTAAGTATAGAGAACAGACGCGCTCGCAACTTGGATTTGAACGGCGTTGTTAGGGATTTTGCTCATCGATGCGCTAGAAGTTCCCTCATATACAAGCATCCAAAGTTGTAAATGTTGTTGCTCTGTTTCATAGATTCAGTTGCAGTCGTTGAGGCCTATATTATGTTCAGCTGATGTTCAGTTCAGTTGATGTGAAATTGTTGTGAAACAGAAACCTTGAGTTGTTTCATGAAATATAGTCTTGTATCCTTTTAATCCTTTGTGGGATGTGACACGTACTGAATATGAGCAAAACATGCCTTAAGCAGTGCCACCTGCTCCAATACTCTTTTTTTCATTATCAATGAGATTAATTTATACTATGATGAATGCTTTGTTTAAACATTTAAACAAAATATGATGAATTTTATTGTAATACAGAATACATTCTTATTTACTTTTCCAAACCATATGGTTTTATTTCTTTTCACCTTGCCTTAATTGTCATTATTGTTGTAGCCCAATTGTTAGGCTATTGTTGTCATAGTTTCTGGTTCTATGTGTATGAGTTAGGCTTACCTCACACTACTAGGCCTAGGCTATAATTTTGTTGTCATGGAGTTACTGAAGTTATTTGGTCTTTTGCCAAGTATCAGACATTAAATAAATGAGAAATACTTTACTGTGTACTGCTGGTGTACTGAATATGCGTGTGTGTGTGTATAAATATATATATGGGGGGCCTACACTTACTAGCTGCAGGGGGGGCCCACATACTTCCGTTACGCCAGTGATACAGCTAGTGAAAAAACTTTGAAAAAAAAAAACAGCTACATAAAATCTACATTAATAAAGAAGACAACAAGTATTGTAACACCCCCCCAGAGAACCAATTAACAACAAGAAGTCGGCAAGAAAAGTTTTACAACCTAAAAATAAGTATATATTGATGTTAACCACCAGCTGATGCTTACGGTAGTTCTCTGATGACAGGCAAAGTGCCCCGTTCGCCTACAGACCTGTGGTGATATTCAACGGTGAGAAATAAGCCATTTTAGCTACCCTGGTGCTGTTTTCCCACCTTATCTCCTGTACTAAACAAGTGTAGTGTCCGTGTTGATGTTATGAATGCGCCGACATGAATGACGATTGCCCCGTAATGAATGAATGCAGTGGTTACGCTAGTGTTAGGAATTAACTTTATCAATGGTGAAACGGTTATGAACATATTCACGATGTGGTAGCCAATTTGAGTAATATGTTTATAACAGTTTAAAGGGAAAGTGTTTTACTTCCTTAATGACAATTTAAAGGGATAGGAGAGTGATTTCATGTGTGTTTTGAATGTGTTTTGAATGTAATGAGTATTTGCACTATATGCTAATGTTATGAGCGAGCTGACATCTTTTGACATGTGAATATTTTATATGATGCATCTTAGATTTAGTATTGAATATTAATGTTGAATAGTGTTGAAATATATGTTCTCGGACCCTACTTTTTGTAGGTCAGGTTTTTTTCTTTGTTTAATTCAGACTGAACTGTGCTCCCGAACTCATCCAGTCACCCTGATGGCGAGCCGTCCCGTCCAGTGAACTTTCCAACACACTCCACATAAATAAAATAATAACATTAATAATTTTTATTTTAACATTTGGTTGGGTTATTCATACTATTTGTATAACTATTTGTATACTATATACGAGTATTAACTCAACCGAAGTATACCTGTGTTGTCTCTTGATGTTTGTAGGCTAAGGCCTAATTAGGCGCCTGTCACTTTAAATTTCCCCTCATAATTCTAACGTGAAAGAAAGTTATGTTATAACTTTGATTTCCTAGCATCTTGCATAGAAACAAAGGGCTAGTGCAGATGTGGATACTTTTGGAATAGGCTACTTATTAATTCCATAGAAAATATAATCAAAACACCTTGAGTCTGAGACTGACATGAGTCGGGCCATCGGGAATCCTCCCGAATCTTCCAAGGAGGGGTGTGTGTGTGTGTGTGTGTGTGTGTGTGTGTGTTACGCAACCTGTGAATACACGCACAACAGAGAGACGGAGAGATGAGAGGGAAGCTGATGGGCTAGGGTTAAGCTGAAATGAAATTTCAGCTTAACAAACCACTTTACTTTGGAGAAGGATGTTATGTCATAAGAGACAAAGACTGAGCTTGGCCACAATGATTAGAAGTATGTTTTAAGAAGTCAAGGTCATGCTTTTAGACTTAAGAACACAGTACCATATGTCCAACATGATGGTGATAACATCATGCTCTGGGGATGCTTCACTGTTAGTGGTACT
This sequence comes from Setipinna tenuifilis, assembly GCA_030347295.1. Lineage (NCBI taxonomy): Eukaryota > Metazoa > Chordata > Actinopteri > Clupeiformes > Engraulidae > Setipinna > Setipinna tenuifilis. Next base: position 1,148,843 of record CM059271.1, on the reverse strand, counting down.
GGTGCATTGCTTGAAGTGGATAGAGTAATACAGAAGGTGGGCTAGCTCCAACTTATTCAACTCTGCTTGAAAGTAAGGTCCACTCTAGCAAACCAACCTATTTGAATGTACTGTACCAATTCTGCCAGGTCAAATCTAACCCAGCCTGCATAATTTTGACCCTGTGTGAATTATACAAGACCCAAAATACATCCAAACTTGACAATTCTTGTTTTTTTTAAATCATCGATATTGTACGTTACATTATCCAACTTACTTTGGATTTATAACCTCAGCAACTGATGTGGACAGGACAGTAGTTGACTCCACTTTTTTCTGTCTCACAAAAGCAGGGGTTGGTTGAGTCAAACCTACACATATACAAAAACAGTCAAAGGTCTGTGTCTAAAATACCACAAAAACCTACACATATACAAAAACACAGTCAAAGGTCTGTGTTTAAAATACTGCACAAATTGTAAAGGACATTTTACAATCCTATTAGATAATCATTTAGCATTCATTCTATTACCAATTTAAAATACAATCAAAAAGTTCTAAAAGATACAAATGAAATCTCACTTTTTCCTTTGAGGTAGTCAATTTGTGACCTTAGACAGCAAGTATATCTGCAATGCTTCATGGCAGTTTCATTAGACTACTGCTATAGATAATACATAATCTTACCATGTACATCCTTCTCATCCTCACTGCACTCATCTTCATCCTCACTGCCGTTCTGTGATGTCATGTGAGGCAGGGCAGAGTTGGTACCAAAAGCACCATCTGATTGACCTTCATTTTCCCAGGCTGTTGGCCCATTATCTGTAAAAGGAAGTGTCTTTAGAGGGCATAACAGGCTACATCTACCAATTTCATTGCATCTTTTATTGATAGTATGCTTTACTGCAATGTCATAATTTTCAATTTGGATGGGAATATCCGGCACTACCTTAGAATGGTTGTCATCACATCAGATAGAAAATTCTGTGTCGTCACACCAAATCACTCCACAGAACACACAACAAAATTGTAAACTGCATCCAAGTCATCACAAACATGAGCAGGGGACAGCCATGACAAACAAGTTTCTTAAGTTTGAGCCTCTTGCCTGACCAATCAGTGAACATTTTTTTCCTGGAGATGTAGAACTCAGCTTAATTTTAAAAGGATTGGATCTGCCCTAACCCACTCACTAACGTCTGGTCGTGACGTATGCAATTAGCCTGTCTATAAGCCTGCCTTTGCATTACAATTCAAATGTAGCACACAAAGTCGATGTCATGGCTCATGAACACTCCCTCAGTCTTCTGATTGGTCAGGCAAGATGCTACCTGAGACAACCATGTCAATGAAACCCCAACCAGAGACTCCGTATGAAATGTGAAGTGAAGTAAGTGAGTCTGGTTTACCAGGCTAACTCAGGTTGTTAGAAAAGAAATTTAGTGTTACTAAAGGCTATGGGGGCATAACAGGGGCAATTACACCACAGTCCCGTAGATGGTGTAATGCACATAGTCTGCAAGCTTTAATTTCTACATAACGCTCAAAATACATGCAAGTGGGCGAAGCGGAGCGTTCTATTTTTTTTCAGTTGGGAGGCGGCAGATGGTGAAGTAGATCAGCGAGGCGGGCGGAAAAGTTGAGATCTGCTGAACTTAATGCAAATGAGGAGCGGTGTTCGTCGAGCGGTAACCAATGACACCGTTTCAAATTACGTTCCATTCCTTTCAGTTGGAAGGCGGCAGCGGGGTTGATGATAATTTAAAAATGGACATACATAAAATTTAAAACAGTGCCGTTAATTAACATTATATTACCATTTCAAAAACAAAATAATCATTACCATTCGGGATTGTTTAGCATTTTAAACTTCATGTCTCTTCAACTGACAGTTGGTACACGCCCACTCAAAGCGGAGAAAGCGGGGCAAAAGCGGTAAATTTCGCTTGCATGTATTTTGGGCGCAAGAAGAAGAGTTAGCTACCAGCTTCCAATTAGAGGTCTGCGCAGGACAGAATTTTCAGTCCCACTTTCGCCTACAAAGAACTGTAACTTTCATTCCTGCCCCCCCTTTTGTCCTGCTCTCGCTTGTAAATTGCTTTCTTTCTCACAATGCCATCATATGGACCCGCAGCAACAAAATCAACACATTTCTCCATGGTCTTCACCTTTAGAGCATCAGTCACTTTCGTGCCGTTTCCTCTGACCAACACTTGTTGTCCTTTCAAGACAGTATATGCATGCCGATTCAGGCCTGATGTGCCTGATTCATAGCTGTTGTATGACAGAACCTTTTGGCATGCAAAGGGCAGCTGATTTCCTTCTGTGTTGTACACAAGTGAACCACAGACCAAATGTCTAATTTCAGTCTAGTTTCTTGATTTTTTGATGGTAATTATATCTCTCTTTAAAGAAGAACTTTCTTCTGAAGCACTGAGATTAGTGAATCTCTAGTGAGAGGTGCTCTGTTCTTCTGCCATGCCTTGAAGTTCTATCAAACACAGACAACCGGTAAGAAATTGTCTAAAATGTGCGCAAGATTAGACCACATCCACAAGTTTAGGCTGCTTAAAATCTTTTTATTAATGCCAAATAAAACATCTGGAACAAATTATGTATGACAGGCATACATTAAATCATTAGTATATTTTACTCTACACTCCTATTTAGTTTGTGGGACTGCAGTTTATCTTCCCACCCACCCGCTCCAGCATTGTGTAGTCCCGCTCCCGCCCACAATGAGCTTTCAAAATGTGTTCCGCACTACACTATTTTGCATTGGTTCCTGTGGGGTTCTACTTCCGAACCGGTAGGCTAGGTCTTCCCTCTGTGATCATGTGGTGTATTGGGATACAGAGAGCCAAGTAGTCAAGCTAGCTCCACTCCCTGGAGTTGTGCAGTGGCACAGTGGAAAGCAGACAATAAACCAAAAACGTCAGGATTAAGGATGAGGGCCTGGTTTCACAAAACACCTGAAGTTAAGATTTTTCTGTTGAAGTCTGATTTAAGGGGTCCTTAAAATTAAGTCGGTTGCACAAACATCCTTAAATATTCCACTTGTAGATCCTTTAAGGTTTTCCTCTAAATATTTAAGGTTTTCTGCTTACAGTTAAGGAATTCCTTAAACCGTTGCACAAAACACCTTAGCAGTCAAAATAAGGTAGGAAATCTAAGGTATCCCTTAACCTTGTCTTTGGCAGAGTTAATGCTGGTTGTTGGTTGGTCGGTGGGGAGGAGGGTTCTGATCTGATAATTGACACATAAATTATGCCACATATATTCATAAAAAAAAAACATTTAATTCAGCATTAAGTGCAGGTGCGACTGGTTTTCAACCAACCCAAAAGGACACGTTACCCCACTCTTCAGTGACCTGCACTGGCTGCCGGTAGCTGCCAGAATTAAAGATAAGGCTCTGACACTAGCCTACAAAGTCATTTCAGGTTCCGCCGCCACTTATGTCAACGTCTTACTAAAGGCTCACGTCCCGTCCAGGGCGTTGCAATCCCCTCACACAAATCGTCTATCTGTACCCTCGCCGCTCACAAAGCGAGGTTACTCTAAACTCTTCTCTGTGGTTGTACCAGTTGCAACAAGAACAACATCCCTCCCTACCTTTAAAAAACTTGTAAAAACCCTTCTCTTCCGCGAGTGCTTCCCTTCCTAACAAAACTAACAAATCTAACAATCACTAAACCAACTCTCTCTTTCTCTGTCCCTATGTGGAATTACATATGTCTGTAGTGTCCCTGCCCCGGGAAACTTATTCAGACACATGCACCTCCCTGTATGTATAAAGGTTGTCTGTTTACTCTGTGTCCCTTTACACCTCTGTTTGCTTATGTCCTCCTTTTTTGTAAGTCGCTTTGGATAAAAGCGTCTGCCAAATGCAATGTAATGTAAAAAGGTGCGTGTGTAGGTGTGTGTGTGTGTGTGTGTTGAGTTAGTATTGTAGGTGTCGGTGGCATGATTTGAGGCCTTCAGCAGGTGGCTCCTGTTTGAAGCACTGTGGTTCCAGGCCAGCCATTTTTATGCGTTGTCTGGATAAAATATAATGAAACAAACTGCTAGCTAACCTTACTGATTACCAGCTGCCTGGACCCAATATGCATAGACAGAAAAAAGGGACAATATTTCCCAGCAATGATGAAATTACTTACCGAGTCATCAAACTGCATAGAAACATGACATATTGCTTATATATACAAACAACAATTCAATATTTATTTTATAGATCTATTTTTTGAGTGGAAGAATATTTGGTAGGGTTGTGCCCCACCTGCCCAAATGAAGCAGCCACTACTGCTCTACACTGAAATACAGGGTGGGCCAAAAATACAGGACACACATTTGTTGGAAAGCTGACATTCAGGAGGTTTTGATACACAAGTTATTTTCTCTGGACACCACACTGGAAGCTAAATAAAAACATTTAAAATGAATTGAGTTAAAATGAAATGAGTTTTTTTTTTTGGTTTTAAAAAAACACAGCCAAGAACATTTCAAACTATAGACTTGAATTACGAAAATTCCATTCCAACATTGTCAATACAAACATTTCCAAGTCAAAATAAGTGAAATATAGCGAAACTGTCTGATTAAAATGTGCATGGAGCTCTGTGCAAGGAATCTCAGCAGTGGCAGCAGAATAGAATCCTGGATTAAGTGCAAGGTCTGGCCTGCGTTTGCGATCCACACAAAGAGCTGCATGCCCCAAATTTCAATCATTGACAGTTTCCCTATATTTTACATATTTGGACTGATTAAGGTTTCTATTAACAAAGTTCAATGATCCCCTCATATTTTTTGTCCAGGTCTGTAGTTTAACCTGTAGTTCACAACTGGTTTCCCAAACCTACCCTTACATTTTAGATGTCTTTAATTTGCTTCCACAGTGGTGTCCAGAGAAATTAGCCGATGTATCACACATGAGGGGCTTCTACCTAAAAGGGGTCTTGCAGCAAGTTAATCAGGGGTTTCCAAAATTGTCGTTGGCTCATTTCATTACTTGGCAACTTCTCAACTCCATTCACTTTTAACCGCTCTTTATTTTTAAAAACTACTCTATATTTAAACATAATGCTGCTGCTGCAATCTATACGTATAATAATGGGTTTTGTGCAAGTGCAAATCAAATTTGCTTTCTACTATTCTTTAAATGTTGTTCTGCCTGTAGCAAAGTGCATTTTGAAACAGCTACACAGAATATCATACAACATGAACTTCAACAAGTAGCAGACAGACTGTGAAGATTGGATCTGAACCAGATTTAAACACTGTTCAGATTGTGCCATGTCTTCTTTAATGAGATAACATCCAACTGCCAGCCATTAAAAAGTTAGTGTTAGTGTTTTGTGCAACCAGGCCCTGTGCCTAATTCAGTGGCGGCTGGCCCATAGGGGGCACTTGGGCGCTGCCCTCCCAAAGAGGAGAGGAATAATATAAAATGTATAATACTAAAAATATGTTTTTTTTTTTTTTTTATCAATGTCAGTTTTAATTATTTGTGTGTCTCTAAATAATTCAGATTGCATGTAAACAACATTTCCACCAAATGTCTCAACAGTGTCTCAACAGTGACCAAATGTACTCAACAGTGAATTTCCACCGACATAGTCGTATTGTTTCTCTTCTTGGGGCGCTTTTTCTAGCGCCCCTGAAGTGTAGCCAAATAGCCAATCGTGTGTGGTTGCTAGGGGAAAAGATTATTCCTATCAGCATCACCGAATAAAATGGTTTTGAGGCGCCAGAAATTGCGCCCCTGGCCCCTGCCTGTTCTAGAAAGTTTCGGAGTGCTATTGTCACCATGGTGATTGGCTAAACTTAATGCCTCAGGTCAGTTAACGCGAGACGATGGCGACGACGATGACTGAGCAGCTTCCACCAAATTCTGTGAGATCTTTATTAAGCTACCCTTTTGCAAGAAGGACTATGGTTGAAAAAAATCCATGTGAAGGAGCTGGGATCCGACAAGGCCGAAATAAACATCACCCAGCCAACTTAAGAAAAGTTAAGTCCTACAACAGGACATTTAGCAGGAGTTGGTTGCAACGAAAATCGTTTGTGGCAGCTAATGCACTTTTTTGTTTCCCCTGCATCCTGTTTAAAAGTGACAAGTGTGATTTGGCATGGACACAGTCTGGACAAACCGACTTAAAACACCTCTCCAAACGCGTGAGGAGACATGAACGATCAAGAATTCATATGGAAAACTGTGTCAAGCTAGCTATGGTCGGAAGGATTAGCATAGCAACGCAGCTTGATGATGGGCATCGCGTTGCTGTAAGGCGGCACAACAAAGAGGTAGACAAAAAGCGTCACATTTTATCAAAGATTATTGATTGTGTAAAGTTCTGTGGTGCTTTTGAACTAGCAATAAGGGGACATGATGAAAGGGAATCTTCAGAATTTTCAGAGGTCTAGTCGACTTAATAGCATCTATCGATCAGGAGTTGAGGCAGCACCTTGACAATGCAACTGTATTCAAGGGCACTTCGAAAACAGTTCAGAACGAGCTTCTGGACTGTATGTTGGCCTTTCTAAGAGAATGCATATTGGACGAGGTAAACAGCGCAGTTCATAGCTATCCAGGCAGATGAAACAGCAGACATCTCATGATGCAAGGACTAAATCTGTTTTGTCTTTGTTAATTTTGATTAGTGTTCTGAACTTGACAACTTTTAATGTTCCTTGCATTAAAAGATAATAATAGATCGATAGATAGAAGTAGTTCTAACACCACTTGTTGACTACAGCACCACCCACCTAGCATAGCGGAAAGGGCCAGGTCTCTGACCGTTATCCAAACTCCACGTGCACCTGTTGGGTAGCGACACCCAATCCAATCCCAATCCAATCCGATCCTACCGATGTGCACGTAGTGAATGTATAGAAGGTACTCGATATCAAACATGTTTGTTAATTTGTGATGAAATTGCATTGCGATTGTTTTGCAATCTAAGTATTTAATACTTATTGGCGGCCAAGCAGAGAAGCTGCAAAGGCACCCCTTGTGTTTCCTACTTTTCTTATAATAATTGGGGGGCAGGCAGTGAACCTGTAAAGGTCCAGATTGTGTTTCTATTGTGTTTGTGTTTATTATTTGCATTATTCTTATTACTATTCATCTTCTTCTTATTATTATTATTACTATTATTATTATTGCCAATGGTAATTATGTTTATTACTCCGCTATTGAAGTCTATGATGGCCCATGGAACCAATTGATAAAAAGTTTTGAAATTTCGCACACAGATTTAGGACAGCCCCAAGATAAATTTCAGCAAGTTTCATGTCAATGGACCACATACTCTAGCACCACCAACAGTGTGTTCATGTGCATCTTTTCATACATACATTCACTTTTCAAAAAACATGGTATCAGTGGAATCCATGGACCCAGTTCAACAAAACTCTTTGACGTCAATTTTCAACAATGTTGAAAGTGAAACATCTGGTTCGACAGGTATTTAATGGCATCTGGTTCGACAGGTATTTAAATTCTGAGCATCACATTACAACGCTTGTTCAATCATGTTACTTTGAATGATAAGATAGAACTTTAGAGATATTTCTTAGAAATCTTCTTGCATGCCTATTTCTATCATCCCGTCTGAACGACTTTAACAGTCACTTTAACTGCATGAGTCAGAAGTCCACATACTGACTTTAGACAGGGCAAAACTCAGCTGCCAGGCTATTAACAAAAGCTAAAAGATGTGAACACATCATTCCAATTTGACTTTCTTCTGATATTTTCTTTCCTGTATCACCCAGCCCTAGCACAAACCAATGTAAAACCTACCGTGTACATCTTCCCCATCCTTACTGCATTCCTTATTGCCCTTCTGTAATGTCATGTGAGGCAGGGCAGAGTCGAGACCCAAAGCACCACCTGATTGACTTCCATTTTCCCTGGCTATTGGTCCATTTTCTGTAAAAGGAAATGCCGTATTAATTCAAAGGACATAACAGGCAGCATCTTCTAGTTACATTGCATGTTTTATCAATATTGTACTTCACTGCGGTGTCTATATTGTTTATCATCTATAATGTCTATGTATTATCACTATGCACATAAGAGGATGCAGATGGTTGCATAACAAACAAGGATTTAACAAAATGGTTCCGTGTCTTTCAGCTTTACTTCTACGTTAGTTATAGACTTGAAGATTGTGTATATATATGGGCAATTCCATATCAGTTGGAATAGGTCCAAAATTATGGTCCTCAATTTTTGTCCAAACATTTTTCCATGTGTTATTAAAATAAAACTTTAAACAAGTTGCTTGGATGCTTAGCTAAAAGCTAGTTATGGTTCTTCTGAGACATGGTTCTTCAAATATGGATAGACATGTCTTAAAAAAAACTGCTGCTCCTAAAAAAATGAGCATTGGGGCAGTACTCTGTGTGGTTGTCTAATATCATATTAAAATTACAGTCTATCCCCCATTGAAGACTCATTCATTGAAACAAAACCATACATTTTTTTAAAAGCAACACCATGTAGGATTTGCTCATGGGCCCCCCTACAGTCCAGAAACTATTGTCTGTAGCAACTGTTGTGAAAGCTGATACTGGTGGAATTGCATGCGGACAGGACTGATTCACGTTCAACTATATGTCTGTGTTCAACCATGTCTTTTTACCATGTGTGGTGCTAACAGGAAACGTTATAAAAACTTTAAATAATATTGGCCTGTGGTTCTTCTATGGTTATTTTAAGAAATTGGCAAGCAGGCTGTCCTTACATCATTTTATACAAACACTGTTTTGAAATATCAGAAAAACCCAGATACAGTTGTAATCTACAATAGTTATTTTTTAGAAGGCAAGTGCCAAGACAGCATCGGTGGGGTATCCCTCCTCCTCTTTCACCTCACTCCAGCGAGCAAAAGCAGGGCCAATAATCACACTAGTCCAGGCTCTAGTTATCACTGTCCCACTTTCTTTTCTGTGCATCTTCTGAAAACACATTTAGCCGCTTCGACTTTCTTGGTGCTTTAGCCATGACAATTGCTCATTCTTGTTTCCTTTACTGTCTATGGTTCTAACTCCGTTTACCTACGTCGTCCTTTGAATGGGGAAAGATGTGATGTATGCCATAAAGCAGTCAAATTTTGTAGTTTTTTTGGTGACATGGTTCCTACCTGAGCCCTGAAGTTGCATGGTGCCAGTGTAGATGATATAGGCACTTTCAAGTGATGACAAAGGTGTAGTTGAACCCATTTTGAGTTGTTGTGCATCAGTATGATTTTGAAAATATAGTTTGAAGGCTGCAAAACTACATAGTGTTGCTTTAAAGCAATGAAAGGAAAAACTTTTTGTCGTCATATAATCATGACTGCAGAGCACTCATTCTCAAATCTTTAAATATACATAGTCCATGAAGATGAATACATGTTGAAAAAACGTGAGATGGTTGTCGTATTTTAAAATGGATTGCCCCTTTTCAAGGATAAGAGGAAACGCAACCCCAACTCTCTTCTTCCAATAGTATGCCACTTTGAAGTAAAAAAAAAAAGTTGGATCTACCACTTTTATGTGATCTGATGGGATATTGTCATATTACGTATATTTAAAATTTGAAAATGTAAGTGCTCCGCATTCTTGACCATATAAGAATTTTTCCCCCATTGCTTTAAAACATATTTATATGGTTATTAAAATATATGGTTTTGTTTCAATGAATAAGTCTTCCATGGTGGGATAGACTGTAATTCCAATGTGTACTAGACATATACATAGGGTATTGCCCAAGTGTTCACATTTTTAGGAAAGAATGTGGTTGTGTTGAGAGGAAGAAACTAAACAAGATATCAAGCTGAATTTTGTTTTTGTTTAAACGCAAAAAAATCAGAACATTGAGGACCATGGTGTCGGACCTGTTCCTATATATGTGGCACTGCTCCTTCTGATCCCTTTGTAGAAATGGTAGCATGATAAAGTATAACTAAGCAGAGGTATGCAAGATTACCGCTCAGAGCAAACAAATGTGCCTATACTACAAGAGTAATTAAATGATAAACCTGGTTTAATTAACTCAGAGGGAGTCGTAAACCTGATAGTAGAACAGCCCAGAATTTTCTTTTAACTAAACAAATGTCAACAGGCTCCTCTTCTAACAGGTTTACTAAACCAGGCCTGTCACCTAAGCTTTGTAGTATGCTGATATGCTGTAGGTTGATATAGCTTTTCCACGATAAAGATGCACATTTGCCCACCTTAGTCAGTATTGTTCATATGTACGACTTACCTTTTTCTGTTTCAATCTTGGACAACTGGCATTCTATTGCCTGCACAGGTACTGAAGAGCCTGCCACATCACATTTAGAAGAGTGAACAGCACAGCGGTGCACAACTTCGTCTTGGGGTTGTGAGGTTTTCATCTCATCCTCCTCCTGAGGCAAAACTCTGGTCATTTCAACCATCTCCAGCTCATGGTCCACAATTTCTTCTGACACTCTGGCCAGTGTAGAAGTCATTACATCATAATGTTTTGGAGTCTTAGAATGTACGTGGTTTTCAATTTCATCCGCCGGAGTTGTTGCATCACAATGCTTCGGAGTCTTACATTGTACATCATCCTGCATTTCACCTTCTTGAGGAATGGTTGCATCATGATGCTTCAGAGTCTCGGATTGTATATTGTCTCGTATTTCATCTGCTTGAGGAATTGGCTCTCCCAGCTGCACTTTCTCAGGAGTTGCCTGAAAATCTCTCACATGTTCAGCTGTTGTTGCTGGTTGAGAAGCTGACTGGCTTGAGTAAGCAGCGGTGTTGCTCATCATTATATCAGTGGTGAGGTTGGAAACAGAGATGTCATTAAAGCCAAAAGTTGATCCATGCAAAGAGTTTCCTTCCATTTTGCCTTCCAACATCCCAGATGGCTCTATGAGACACAGAAAGGGCAAGAGATCACAATCAAGTGCCAAACCACCATATGAAATGGTCTCAATACACTCATAAAATAAAAATGAAATTACAATAAATTAAGTACACAGTAATCATGGTGGCCCAAAAAGGATATGGTATAGCGAGGAAAAGTTTATTTTATTAATTCAATTCAAAAATTAAAACCCTTATTAACAACAATTAAATTGACTCTTTCCATACACAGTGAAATATTTCAAGCCTTGGTCTGCTTCAAAGAGGAACTGAAATGAAAATGAAAGTAATGGTGATACAACGAATCTGCTGTCTGTTTATTCATTGGTGTGACGCTTGAAACTACTGAAGTAGTTACAAGGGGAAAAAAAGGCAGCAATTTTGTTTGACACTATCACTACCAAAAGCACAATCATGAGTGCTACTACGAAGTGTTTCATACAGTTGCTTGTTATCCAGAAATAACTGCGCTAAAGACGCACAAATTGATCTACAATAAACAGATGCATAATACACATACACAGCACGCAACATTAAAAGGTATATGAACCACCATTCATAACAATATCAATCCGTGTTGATGTAGACATTTCATGAAGTTTGCCAGGCAAATGGATGGAATGGATGTATAGTAGTTTTGAGACTATAAAGTAACAATTTTTTTGCATGTCAAAAGCAGACCGTTTTACTTTCTCAAAAAGCTCATTAACTTTTTGTACTAGTAAAATCAGATAAATCCTATTTAATGTGACGCTCAAGCCTTGTTTCCACAGGGCGAAATGCCAGGCGAATTTCGCCTGGGGTGTGGTTGCCAATAGTTCAAGCAGGTTATCTAGCGGGACAGCCTATGGATCTTATCTGATGTGAGTGATCACGTCGCAGGGCAGCCTACTGTGGCAGCCTGGCTGGCCAACATAAGTTGTCCCGCAAGCTAGGCTACATCTAACAGCAGCATTGCACAGAACTGTTTCAAAATTGCAAACTGCATGGGCTAAATACTATCGTTGTGTTGCCTAGATGATATTTAAAGGGGTCCTTCCGTCAAAAAACATTTTTAGTAGCTCTATTTACAATGTGCTGGGTCACAACATATGCACGCAGCATACCAAGACGTGAAATTCGACCCTCATGGTTTTACTGGTCATTCGAAGGGTCGAGCTAACCAAAACGAGCGGATCAGAGCATGCTAAACCTATCTACGTCACTAGGTCGTAAGCCCCGCCCAGAGCCATATATGGCAAGCCCACATCCCAAAGGATTGGTGGACAGAAGCTAGGTGAGCAAAGACAGCGAATTTACCCAATCAGAAGTGCCTTCTGACACGTCATGGATATTCACGAGGCACACCGGAAAAGCCAGTCGTTCAACCACTAGACCTGTTATAGCTTACAGAAAACAGCGTCAAACAAGAGATCTAGGACATCATTTTTCAGAAAAACGACGCACAATGCATTCAACCATAGTGGCGACACAGAAATATGAATAAAAATAACAATGAAAGGACCCCTTTAAACCGCTGTAGAGAGTAGCTTCTTTTTCACGTTATATTCATGTGATATCTGCAACATAAAATACAATGGATGATTGTGTCATTTCCTTGTTGAAAATACACATTTGAACAAATTCATTGGAAAATTAACTTGTAATATACACTTTAATTGTTGGCCTAGTTTAATTGTTGGCCTAGTTTTATTGCTGTAAGTCCCCAAAAAAGTTCATTGGCATTTTAAATGAAGGATTACCATCCTCACTGATCAGTAATTGGTAATTGGTGTCGACAGATAATGATTTCAGTTATCGGCAATCAGTGATCGGCCGGGAAAAAAAAAAAAAAAACCCTGATCCCTAGTTTTGTTGGTACCTGTCAGATGCCCCAGCTGTTTCTCAAAAGCAGTCACACTGAGTGTGGTAGGGACTCTTTTACGCCTCAGTCCCTTAGTGAGGGGCATCGCCGGCAACTCCAGCATCCCAGATAGCTCTACGAGATAGAGAAAAGGCAAGAGATCACAATTAATTTATTTTTTAAAGTGCAAAATTAGCATATGTCTCAATACATTTACAACAAAACATTAAATTAAATAACCAAGTATGCAGTGATAGTGGCCCAAAAAGCATGCACACTGCTTAGCACTAGAAGTCCCAGCATTTTTCTGTCTACCTAGAAGACCCACATAGGGGCCATTCGGCCCGACCGCTTTTCCCGAATACACTAATCACTCATTTTGTTATGGTAATGAGGCTGTTGGTGGCAGTGTGTGGGGTGAGAGGGTCACACCTTACAGTGGTGAAGTCATGTTAGCTACTTCTGTGTGAATGTGAGAATGAGGAATAAAATTCCACCGTCAACTAGACAGATGCACCGCAATGAATTTACCACCCAAGTATTTTCAACCACTGGTGCCACACTGACGGTGTATGTGCCCGAACGGAAGAAGACTGTATACAGCATGATTCAGACACAGGATAGCACCAAAAAGAAGCCAAACACCATCACACTCTACAACACAACAAAGTGCGGCGTCAATGTCATGGACCAGAAGGTGCGGGAGTACACTGTCCGCGCAAGAACACGGCGCTGGCCAGTAGCAGTGTTCTATATGTCACAAGGTGCATAGTGAACGGGAGTAGTTTTCTGGGGGAACGTTTTCATGATCGTACAAACAAGATGGCGGCGCCCTAATGCTGCTTGTAAACAAACCCCCTCATTCATTTCCCGTTAGCTTGTTAGTTACAGGTGTTTTGATCATTCCTTAATTGTCTGATTGATTGCAATTTGGGTCACGGGAAAAATGATGACTTGTGATTGGTGTTGGGGCTATGCGGGAGTGCTTCTTATACTGCAGGGAAACATCAGTCGGCGAACTCGTTTTGGCGGAGGATCGGGGTCGACCGCGCGGACATACGGGCAGGAGCCAGCTATAAGCTGAAGCCACGAAGTGAAGGACGCGACGGTGTGGTGAAAGCCGTAAGACGGAGGGCCCTGGCGAATGCAGTACCTACGCTGCCTTGAACCGAGCTGTGGTGTGACTTGGCTGCCTTGTGGAACGTTCGCCACAACGAGATAAGTGTCTACCCCGTTGATTGCCTGTATGGTTTGGGGGCTACCCCACGAGATGGAAAGCTAGCCACTACCTCCAACGTGTTGCTTTGATGTGCCTCTCCAGTTGTTCGCCTGGTCAAGCCTTTTAATTGTGAATGGTGGTTAATAGCCTGTGCGCTCAGTATAAGCGGCTACTCCTGTACTCCGCTCCACCTTACGTGACGGGCCCTACTGCACGTTATTGTGTGCCTCCCTGATTGCTGTGTTCACCGTTTGGAGGGCTGTGCCTATCGTTTGCACTAGATTGCTGTGGACTGTGTGCCTATTTTTGGATGACGTTTGCCTAATGGAATCACTACTACTGCCCTCAGGAAGTTGTGTTGTGTGTGTCTGAGCATTGCCTGCTGCTACAAGCGTCCATTCAACTTGAACGCTTGCTTGACCCTACACACTGGTTAGCCACTGCATAGCCCCTGCTAGCTACTTGAACCTCTGCTGGACCTGTACACTGTTTAGCCCTGCTAGCTACTTGCACCTATGCTAGCCCTGTACCCTGTTTAGCCTCTGCTAGCTACTTGAACCTCTGCTGGACCTGTACACGGTTTAGCCCCTGCTAGCTACTTGCACCTATGCTAGCCCTGTACCCTGTTTAGCCCCTGCTAGCTACTTGAACCTCTGCTGGACCTGTACACTGTTTAGCCCTGCTAGCTACTTGCACCTATGCTAGCCCTGTACCCTGTTTAGCCTCTGCTAGCTACTTGAACCTCTGCTGGACCTGTACACTGTTTAGCCTCTGCATAGCCCCTGCTAGCTGCTTGCACCTCTGCTGGACCTGTACACTGTTTAGCCTTTGCATAGCCCCCGCTAGCTGTTTGAACCTCTGCTGGACCTGTACACTGTTTAGCCACTGCCTAGCCCCTGCTAGCTACTTGAACCTCTGCTGGACCTGTACACTGATTGGCCACTGTTTAGCCCCTGCCAGCTACTGGGACACCTGCTGGATTGCATGCAGTCCGGCCACTGCCTACTAGGCCTCCCCCCCCCCCCCCGTGTCAGTTGGCTGTTGAACATGCCAGCCAGGAGAAAGTGCCCGAAGTCAGTGGCCCCCGAAGTTTTCCCCTTTTTTTGGGCCTGCACTAGATGCAGGTAGCCCAGGCTGCGCCCCACCCTTTTTGCCCTCTTTTTGCCAAGGAGTCTCACTTGATTTTTTTTATTGCCTTTAATAAATTATATTGTTTTAACCCTATCTTTGTGTCTTGGTCTTGCTGGGTTGGTGTGGTGTGTTCACCAGTGTAGAACTCAGATCAGAGATTACACAGGCGCCCCCGCCTGGTCACATATAACATGATAGATATGGCAGCACTGAATGCACACATGCTCCATCAACTATGCACCGGGAGGCAGGAGAGACGGGTGGATTTCCTGCTGGAGCTTGCAAGAGAGTTGGCTCACTCCCACGTGGGTATGAAAAAGGCCCAAAAGGAACAATTATTTCGGCAACAACCCTCCACACCACAACTAGGAAAAAGAGACAAGTGTCAGGCTAAAATTAAATGGAAGGACAATCATGCAACTGTTCGCTCTGTTGACTGCTACTGATATACATGTTGGAAATGCCGAAAGGAGCAATGGCAGTGCCAGGATTGTGAGTGACTGCTCAGACTGCTTTTACTATTTTTAGCACACAAAAATAACAATTACTTCTGCAACAATCCTCCTCACCAAAACTGGGGAAAAAAGTTGCTTTTTCATTCTTTGTAAATATGTTTTTTGTTTTTTTAACAATAAATGTCAGTGTGTTGATCCATTCCTTCCTGTTGATCCTTTCATAGTCCAGTTTAAGTCTTTATGGCTATGTTCACTGAGGTATTTATCCATCTCAGAACTAAAGCTTGCTCTCAAAAGAACCTCCTGAGCTGTAAGGTGTGTCCCCTCCCCCACACAGGTTCAAGTGGCTCTGGCCGTGTGTCACTAACAGCCACATTTCTATAAACAAAATGAGTGTCCACAGGGGGGACTTGGGGCCAATTGGCCCTCTTGTGGGTTTTCTAGGTAAAAGGCCAAATGGCCCCTCTCTGGGACTTCTAGTGTTAGTGAAGAATCGATAAACTAACAAAAAAGTGTAGAAAAATGCATTTCAGTGAATTACAGTATCCTGTAAAAGTTCATTTATTTCATTAATTCAATTCAAAAAGTAAAAGTCATTAAATTGATTCTTTACACACAAAGTAAAATTCAAGCTTTGGTTTGCTTCAATTAATTGCAATAATTACAGTTTAGAGCTAATAAAAACCCATTGTATCGGTTATCTAAAAAAAATGAATATTACATCAAACCAGTAAAAAATAAGGATTTTAAATACAGAAATGTCTGTCTTAATACAGAAGTATGTTCATGTAAAATACCCTCAGTACTAAGTTGGGCCTGCATTTTGGATTTGAAATAAATAACAATAATAATAAATATTCTGAGTTACTGAGATGCATTGGAAGTGTCTGTGTTTTGTTGGTACCTGTTAGATGCTCCAGCTGTCCCTCAAAAGCAGTCACACTGAGTGCAGTGGGGACTCTTTTACGCTTCAGTCCCTTAGTGACGGGCATTGCCGGCAACTCTAGCATGTTTGTCGAATCCAGATCTGAGTAGGCCTCTAGATATTTACTTAGGATAAACAGTAATAGAAAATGAAAATCCGCAGTGGCATAACTATTACCATTTTATTTTTTGTTCTCTTATTAGGTTTGCTTTACCTTATACTTATCTTTTTATCCCTTGTAGCATTTACGGTTCATCATTATGCTTATTTTATCCTTTGATATATATTTATCCTTCATGCTTTTACTGTTCCTTGCTTTTATTTTTGAAAAGTACTTTGAATTGCTCCTGTGCATGAAATGCGCCATAGAAATAAAGTTGCCTTTCTGTTGGAAACTGTTTTACTTAAACCAGTGATGTTACAATTGCTGTAAACCTTTAACTCTGTTCATTTAATTTAGGATTATGGTTCGAATTCACCCAGCATTGCTGGGTTATCCTGAGCATGGTACTGTGCCCACACACTGCTCCCCAGGCACCGCTGTCATGGCTGCCCCCTGCTCACATGTGTCAAATGCAAATGTGCAAATGCATGGGTTTAAATGCAAAAGTCAAATTCCTTCTGTAAGTAAGTATACTTGGTCAACAAATTGACTTCTGAAATTTCAGAAATGTACGTGGCTGTGGCCTGGATGGTGTTCTTTTTCTGCCTGTCATGATGAGACTTACCTCTGGTTATTCTGTACACTGGACTCCAGGGGAAGAGGCCCTGCTTCCTCAGCGCGGGGATTGTGCAACGCCGCAGCCCTCCACTCCTTTGGTCCATGCTGCTCGGACACCATGGATGTTTCTGCCTCTGTCTCACAAAAAAATTCTAGATTTGTACATATTTAAGCAAAGATCTAATATATCAAAATAATGTACAAGGGAACCAGGTTTGAAAGACTATGTAGTATAGATCCTTGCTTGTGTATGTAATTGTCAGTTTTAAATATTTAAGAAAACGGAAACATTCACTTTATGGATATTGTTTTACTTGCAATAACATTTATTTGTAAAATGGGAATTACCCAACATTTACTTTGAAAACAGTTGTGGGCAGAGCAAACAGTTGGCTGGTGACATAGTTGGTGACAACTGACAGTTAGAATGAACAGTTTAATAGTTGTGTAGTTTTAGTTAATTTATTTAATTGGCAATTATTGCAGTGCGGACTTTTATTTTGAAACAGTGGTAGACAAAGGAAACAGCTGACAGGAAAGAGTTTGACAACTGACAGTTGGAATAGCTAAAGAGTTAAATAGAATAGTTTAAATAGTTCATTGATTTGTAAATAGTAGTGAATTCTTGTAGTGAATACCCTTATTTTGAAACAGTTGTAGACAGAGAAAATAATCAGCTTGAGACATAGTTGACGACTTCTGAGTTTGAATGGCGAATAATAAGGCAGTCATTGTGGAAGAGGTTACCAAGAAGTCAAAAGGGTACCAGAGTTCATTGCTTGGTTGTTGCTAGTGTAGATGGTTGCCATGCTTATTCTGACATGGCAGCCATTGAAATAAAGCAACTATGTTGGTTGCTAGGCAGATAAATGGTTTAATTTAGTAGACTGGAGATATAGTTGATGACTGTTGACAATTTGACATAGATGAATAAAAAGATAGTTGAAGTGGTTTAAATATTTAATAGTGAATTCTTGTAGTGAGGATTTTTATTTTGAAGCAGTTGTAGGCAGAGGAAGCAGTTAACTGGAGACATAGTCGATGGCAACTGACAGTTTGAATGGCTGAATGGTTAAATAGTTAAAATATTGAATAGGCCTAGTGAATTCTTGCAGCAAGGACTTTTATTTTGAAACAGTTGTTGGCAGAGGAAGCAGCTGAACAGGAGTTCTAGGAATCCAGATTGTATGCTTAAAGCGTGTGACAGTTCCACTGCCGCAGCTGGTCTGAACACCTGGCACAGGATTTAAGAACTAAGGCTAGGTTTACACGATGACGGTGTGAACAGAAAACGCAAAAGTGGCGTCCCATCTTCACTTTTTATTTCGCGTCTATACGAGCATTCTCGGGAGGAAATCTGTGTGCATACTGTGACGCAGAAGTGTGCACAAATCGATTGGGTATGCATGCCAGACGACTAGGTGGCATATTTTATCGTCTTTACTCGCAAGCGTCTTCGTGTAAACTGGGCTTGAGAATTGTACTTAACAACCCTGTTGTGATGTCATAATGCTCAATGTGTTTTGATTAGTTTTTAATTAATATCTTAAGCTATAAATATATAAATAGGTTACATGACTGTTCAAACTGCGTTGTGTAGATATTTTACTGGGCAAAGCCATTTTAGAAAAGACGACGACGACGACTTCGAAGAACAGTACAGTGCATTGTCATGCACTGTAATAAAGCCCCCTGCTAACTGGAGTTCAGTCTAGAGACAACACTCATACAGCCTAGAAATCTAGACCTACCATAGCAGTAGCAAATGAAATTTCTATCCTGGGTACAGTCTAGCAGTGATCCATTGAAGCCTAATAGGAATTCTCCCAAATCTGGTCGATCCAATCACATTGGTTTATCCTTGTAAAGAGTCAATGCTAGGGCTCAGCACGACAACAACAGGGCTTTGATGGTGCACTGGTGTAGTGCTATGGTAAACAAGCTGGTCGTAGTGCTATCCTATTGTGTCCTAAGGCAGTTTGAAGACAACCATTGATGCTGCCCTTTGGATTGGATTGCTGCCCAAGGAGTTCACAATGCATGCTCCGTATCACAATACATTTGTCAAGATACAATGAATCCATCACGATACATTGAGATACTGGTATATTGCCATATTCTACATAGTTCAGTGAAAATGTAACAATAGAGCCATTTTACCATTTGCAGTGTACGATGTGGATAGTCTTACATCTCATCAAAAACTGAATTGAAACAACCATTTCAAGTTTGCATGAAGCTTGTGTTGCCTTAATTCAATTCATTTGTTAGGAGAAAGTGAAAAACTACACCCATTGGGTAGGCTACCCTCACATAACAAGAAAGGATAGCATCTTAAAATCCCAAAGGCTATATGCTCACCCATCTAAGATACCTTGATTCCCAAGTTAAACGTTGGGGCTGTGGTGGAAGAGAGCAGGGCAGAATACGTATAACTGAGAAGTGTGTAACTGGAAACTCGTCAAAAAAAGACTTATGCACAGACAGGAGAATAGATCCCAACGTGCATAGGATTTGGTAAAAAAAAACTGCTGGAGGACAGAGGACAGAGCTGTAATATAGGAACATAAAACAGTTTAAACAATGAAAAAAAAGTTAAAAATCGATTTTCAGTCAGAAATCGATACAGTATATGATAAAAAGTAGTATTGCAATATATTGCCGTTTTGATATTTTTGCACACCCTTATTATCCACTGTGGCCCGACCACACAATTTTTACATGGACTGACACGTTAGGCTAGCACTCATATTTAAGCCATGATCGAACATGTTTTTAAGTGTATGTAGCTAGTAATGACCCTCACGTGTTTGTATGATGCGTCTCAACAGGGAACGTGGTGTTTCTTCCTCTGGAGGTGGCAGTGGAGTCTTCCGCGCTGATCTCCTCTGCATTGATGTCCTCTGCTTGTTGGAGAAGACTGGGGAACATGATGCACCCTGTGTAAAAGATAGCACAAAAAGAAGATTATCTTTAAATTATTCCATGGGCTTTTAAGTCTTTAAATACATAGGACAATGAAAAACAGACAGGAAATTGTTGGGAGAGAGAGATGGGGAAAGATGATGAAATGACCTCAAGCCAGACTTTTCAACATGCAGGCGCATCTCAATGAATTGGAATATAATGGAAAGGTTCATTTGTCATTAATTCGATGTAAAACTTGACCATCACATTTTATCGATTCTCTACAAATAAAGTGAAATACTTAAGTTCTTTGTTTGCTTTATTTTGATAATTAGCCGACAGCTTACAGCTATAAAAAAGGCAAAATGTAGCTTACAAAATTTGAATATTAACTTAGGACTTAGAACACTGGTTTAAATCTTGTGATCTTGTAAAATTACAGTGCCTCCTATGCATGAAATTTCATGGTACTTGGCATGCTTCCAGAGGTGGTCTTGCTGATTGTACTGATTGATTAAAGTTTCCGCCATCTCGGGTTAAGATATTCGCAATTCATATCTCCAATTTGTACATTAACTCATTTCACCAAGTGGCACTACACCACAAAGAAGTGTTTATGGGCTGCGTTGAAACGACTAACACTGGCATACAAAAAACAAGTTCAGGAAAGTTAATTACTGAAAACTGTTTTCAGACTTGTCACAATTTGATGCACATTCAAAGAAAGCCATGTAGAGTTTACGCTCTATTCCAAATTATTATTCAAATTGTGTTTTAAGTGTCATAAAGGTCATTTTGTGTGTGGATTGGAATGTCAGGGCTCTTCCAATCACTCCAGTCAATCTCAGACAACTGTGCCAATTGGTTTACAGGCGAGTCCAACAGAAATAGTTCAGTGCCTAGGAGAAGGTATGACAACTTTAGATACCGGTATTTCAAAAACAACTTCACCGTGATGGTCATACAGTAAAGAGATTTGTAGCCGATTCAGAACACACACAGGTTCGAACAGAAAAAGGCACAATGAGGAAGAATTTTGCCAGACAAATGCATCGGGTTAAGAAAGCAGCTGCTAAAATGCCACTGCAAAACAGCAAACAGGTATTCAAAGGTGCTTGTGTCTGTGCAGTGTCATGAACATCAAGGTGTAGGATCCAAACAGCCACCCTTAACCAAAGCTCAGAAGCAAAAACGGCTGGAATGGGCCTAAAAGTTGGGTTTGCATTTCCTCTTGACCTTGAAAAAAGGGCAATAAAATTTGCATTTTTACAAAACAAAAATCAATTTTGGCCAACTCTGAGGGCTCGTAGCTTTAAAATACAACAACAAACCATGATTTTTTCCAACAAGTACTCTTGCTCAGGGACTATGAATATTTAAAGTTTTGAAAATGTAAGTGTTCCACATTCATGAACATATAAGAACAATTTTGTTTTCATTGCTTTAAAAATATATGGTTTTGTTTCAATGAATAAGTATTCAATGATGAGAAAGACTGTAAAAGAGGTTGCATTAAAAGAGGAGAGGGATATTTAAAAAATGGTTGCGTTGAGAGTAGAGGGGTATAAAAAAAAAAGTGGTGCCCATGAAATACTGGAATTTTCAGCATTTTTTTGAAGGACACGTCTAGCCATATTTAAAGAGCCGGACCTCAGAAACTAAACAAGATATCAATGTTGGTTTGATTCTAACTAGATGTACTGCATAGCATAGCAGTATGGTATGACCACCGTAGTGTATTGAAATGTGGGAACCGTAGGTATGAGTTTGTGGTAGGTCAGTGTTGTGAGGTGAGAGTTTGTGCGAACATGATTTGCTGGAAGTGGGCATGGATGTTTTGAATGAATGACATTGTGTGTTTGTGTGTATTTTGTGCAGTTCCCACCTTCTCGGTCCAAGATATTGGCAATGCAAAATCCCAATTTTTGCATTTAACTATATCAGCGCTATGCTTCAAGTGAGTGTTTATGGGATGGGTTGATATGCCTCTTTAACACTGGCATGCTAACACAAAATTTTGATGAGTTATTTAACAGAAAATGTTTTTGGACACCTAGCATTGACGAGAAACATTGCACCCTGTGACGAAATGTCACAAAATTTGGTGCACATTAAAGAAAGCTGTTCAGAGTTGTCAAGTCAACTTTGCCCAAATATGAGCAGTTAGAAGCCAAGATATGGACTTTTGAATATGTTTTGACTTTTAATTAACATGCAAGTTTGAAACAGTTTATCTTAAGATAAATCCTTTAATAACTTTTTGACAGCATTGTCTGTAGATGGCGTACCAAATTTGGTAAGATTCACATGAACTGCCTATGACTATTTTGTTTACTTTCGCAATTTTTAAAATTTCACGGAAATTGTTTTCGTTGGAAGTGGGCATCAACCAGTGTTTTTAATGCATGAGGGTCGATAGATTTCAAGACAAAAACAATTGGTTGTAAACATTAGCGTTTTGTACAATTACAGCGCCCCTATTGGCCAAATATTTTGACATGCTGTGCTTTGAAAGATCTTTGCACAAAATAGGTCATGGGCGATCAGCACAATTTCCACCTTCTCGGTCCAAGAGCTTGGTAATGCAAAATCCCCATTTTTGCATTTAACCATATCACTAGGTGCCGCGATGCTTCAAGTGAATATTTATGGGCTGGGTCGATACGCCTCTCAAACGTCAGCATACCAACACAAAATAATTGTCTTGGGAAAAATTGTTTGTTCCATTCCAAATTTAAGCAGATTGTCAAAAATGTAGAAAGAGGCGAATGCATTTGAGGCATTAGTTCATTAGCGATAGTAGTGTTGTGGGGGTTGGTGTAACGTTGTATCGGGGTCAGTAGCGCATAGCTGTGATGGAGGGGTTGCAACAACTAAAACTATTGTCAGGATGGGTAATCCTACAGTCACAGATACACAAAATCAACCTTGACAACATCCTCCAACATGAACTCATGTCTATTCCACCATCTCTAGCATCAACCAATGGTAGCCTCCATTCAACCAACAAATCAGTGATGCTCAACATTCTAACAGAAGAAGTACAAACTCTTGCAGATATCACCCCTGTTAACCCCAGTTGTCTGCTCATTGATGGCCAAGCACTTGTGATGGCACTTGGGAAGCCATCTGACATAACAACCTTTGGTGAATATGCTGACATGTTTTCCAACACCGTGTGCAAGATGGGCATTTCGTACCAGAGGGTGGATGTTGTCTTTGATGTAATGTAATGATCGGTACCAGAAACAGTCCATTAAGGCAGGTACAAGAAAGAAGAGGACACAGCGCTGCCAGCCAATTAGGCGCAAAATTGAAAGTGAATCAGTGGCCTTACCAACAGACTGGTCCAACTTCATGGCACTTGATGATAAAGCAGATCTTGCGCTTTTCCTCTCAAATCATCTCATCAACCAAAGCTCAAAATGGGAACAGACAATTGTAGTGTCAGGGGGGTTTGCGGACACGACCACTGCCATGTCATCTGATACAAGCCTTGACATCTCCTCCTTACAGGCTGATCATGAGGAAGCTGACACAAGACTTATTTTGCACTGCATACATGCAAAACAGAGCACAGTAATTGTGTCAGCACGGGATACAGATGTACTACATCTACTTCTTGCACACTTTCACAAAATGGCGTGTACCTATCTTTACATGAAGGCCGGAACATCAAAAGTTCCAAAATATTTCCCAGTGCATGACATTCACAAGTCGCTCACACCTGATCAATTAAATGCAATTCTTGCTTTCCATGCCATCACTGGGTGTGATACTGTGTCTCAGTTAAGTGGGCACAGCAAGAAAACAGCTTGGAAAGTGTTCCTTGATCACCATACAGATCTTCTTGGCCTTGGAAAAGGACCTCTAACAGACAGTGTTATAAGATTGACTGAGACATTCATCTGTAGGATGTATGGTGTTCCAGAGGTTCATACCTCTGACAAAGCAAGAGTGAAATTGTTTTGCAGTGGTCGGTCCCAAGAGTCTTTGCCACCAACTTCAGATGCCCCACGTTTCCATATTATGCGCGCACATTATCAAGCCACCGTAGGGAATCAGGCCCACATACCTCATCCTGTTCTCCCACCAGTCACTGAGATGGGATGGGTGGAATTGGATGGGAATTTAGCCCCACTACTTCTCTCTCTGCCACCAATTCTCAAAGCATGCCAAGAAATTACAACTTGTGCTTGCCTCAAGGGGTGCCTCAGCCAACGCTGCAGCTGCAGGAGAAGTGGCATGCAGTGCATGGAGTCATGCAGTTGCCAGAAACTCACTAACTCCTGTCAAAACACTGGACAGGTGGAGGAGGATGATTGGGAATAAGTTAAAATATATCAAGTTAATTCTTTACAATATCATCAAGTAAATTATTCACAATGGCTTTAACTCTAAACTATATAAAATTATTTTCCGTATAACATTCAAATCAAAATCTAAATACTGTAAGTTGCAAAAAAGTTGAAAAAAAAGTTGAAAAAAAACAAAAAACAAATAGCCTACTCGTGGCGGCCCTGTTTCAACTAATTTTACAGTATCACACAGTCCTAATATATATATATATATATTTTTTTTAATTGCACTCATTATCACTTATCTATCAAACTACTGTACTAATTAGAATATTACATGGTCAAAACATGTATGAAACCCCACTATTCTATTTCAAGGTAATTCTAAGGCCGCAGTCGTTTTAGAGGCCTAGCGGCGGCCATCTTGCATGTGAGGTCTTTCCAGAAGTCAGGTTTTGGTAGACTTTCAATATTAACACCTAATAATGCACAAAACAGCTTAGAAACCTTTTGTTAGGGGTTTTGGGGTCAGGCCATATCTGCACCGGACTATTGAGAGAAAATTGGAGTCGTAATTGTCAGTTAATTCACTTGAAAGCCAACTGTTGTAAACATGTAGATTAACATGTTAACATTTCCTTTGATTCTAATATTACAAACTAAGCAAAGTAATGCATTCCCCATGTATGAATACCTAACAATATGTAATATATGTAGGAGTTTATCTTGTTTAATCAAAGAGATATGCCATGAAATGGGTTTTAGTCTGGTAATGGTGGCCATATTGGATCCTTCATTTTGAAGCATTATGGGAATTTTTTTAACCCTGGTATACAGCATATTTGAATTCAGCACCCTTCAATACCCCTAAATATGATGTATACCAAAGATTAACACTATCAAAGGTCCTTTGTCATCAAAGCAAAAATGAGAGATAAAGCTTCTCTCAAGAGGCCACTTTTTGGTTAAAAAGCAGGGCGTTTTTGGTGACGCCACCCTATGTTCTATGGCTAATAACTTCAGAACAGAAAAAGATAAACACATACTTTTTCCCGGTGAAAGAAGACAGTCCAGTGATGTTTTTGTAGAGTTGGTGTTGACCTAGACATTGAAAATTATTTTCTGTGGATCTTGAAAAGTCAGTCAAAATCTTGGAAAACGTTGATAATACAAGGGTCCCTGCATTGAAATTGGCTGCCTGCCAACGAGTTACGCATTTTCTTCAAATGTGATCTTAAATCTGAGTACACCATTGAGTTCCCCATCTATGACACAAAATCATAGCCTTAAATAAGCATCTTTTCAGAAATTCTGCCTAGACTAAGAAGGAAATAAGGTGGTGGAGGCAGAGGCCATGGCAGTGATGAAGATGAAGGGCAGCCATGGTTGGATGAGGAGACAGATGACAACATGCCACCCTGACCCATATTCAGACCTGCAAAAAATCCCGGTCCCCAAATGATCACAGGAGCACACTACTAAGTTTTGGAACTTTTCTGTCTCTTCACCAAAGATTCAATACTGAAAACAGTGGTCAACAACACCAACAAGTATGGTGCAAGGCATCACCGTGAAAAATGGCAGGCCATTACAAGATCTGTTCTCCTATCTAGCCAGTCATCTACATGGGATTAGTGCATCTACCATCCATAGTAGGACTACTGGAAAAAAACACCCCACACTCAACCTGCAATATCCCCGCATCACATGAGCAACAAGCATTCGACCGCCTGGCCAAAATAAAGCCCATGTATACCGAGATGAGGGAGGTTTGCAAGGCCAATTATCATCCACACCAGCATATCAGTGTTGATGAAAGAATGGTAGCCACCAAAGCCGAATTGAAATAAAGCAATATATGAAAGATAAGCCGTGTAAATGGGGATACAAAATATTCGTCCTCGCTGACTCAATTACTGGTTATACATGGGACTTTTTTATTTAAGAAGGGAAGGCTCATGCCATTGCAGGAAAAGGCCTAAGCTACGATTCAGTTGTGGAGCTTGTCTCTGCACAACTCCTTGGTACTGGCTACAAACTGTATGTAGACAATTTCTACACTAGCCCTGAACTGTTTAGGGACTTGCTACAGCAGAAGGTCTGGGCCTGCAGAACCATCTGGAGCAACAGGAGGGGCTTCCCCAAGGACAGCCCTGGCAAATTGGACAAAGACTCTCACAGAGGTGCCATCAGGTGGATCCGGGAAGATCCTCTGCCGTTTGTGCAGTGAAGGGATACACGGGACGTCCTGATTGGCTCAACGATGCATCAGGCACATGGACAAGAAACCGTTCAGAGGAGGATGAAGAGGGCTGATGGGAGCTGGTCAGCAAAGAACTTGCCATTTCCACCTGCCATCAAAGACTGGAACAAGTATGTTGTGTTTTCATATTTTGACAAGAACAAACATGGCAATTAGTCCGTGAGCCAGAGGGGTTGGTCGTTACCGAAAAAGTGGCAAAGGCTACCATATCTTTTCTGAAAGCCTGGAATCTCAGCTTTTCAATGATGTATGATGGCCATCTGACAAGAGTAGCTGTTTTGAGTTATCACATATAATGTAAACTAAGGTAGAGAAAATAATGCGTATAAATCAAGCAGAACACTGACATAGCTGAAGATCTATATTGGGCATATTGGAATATTTTGTTTTGTTATGTTTGGTATCATTTTAAACAGGAGACTCTGGGCTTTCATTTAAAGCCTTTTGTAAACATTTTGGATAAGTACAGCCAAACCTGGAGCTCTTCAAACTTTTAATCACACACATTTTCCTGCCATTTCTGCCTAAGTCATCTTTTGTCTTTTAATCCTGTGGCACCAGGGAGCATCAGAGAAACAAAGTCCAAACACTGAAATACTGGCATGACCCTAAGGATTCAGAAAATGTATCATTTACCCATATTATCTGATTTGGAGGGGGTGATCTTTGGTCTTACATCAGACATGGCGCTTGAGAAAATAATGCGTATATATTAAGCAGAACATTGACATAGCTGAAAATCTAAAAACGGCATAACAAATAACAAATGAGACATGGATTCCTATGTTTTAAGGTGGGGTAACCCCAATTATCAAGCACACTTAATAACTACTATAGGCTGTAATACACTCCCATGGCAGAACATTATGCAGACCATGGCATGGGGATTATGACATCACTCGAGAGTTCTATTCCTGAACATTCCAAATTTAAAAAATGCCAGGTGCAACTGCCACAGTATTGTCTGCCTCTCTTTCACCATTTTTAAACTGTCCTGTTTCAAACAGTTTAAGTAGTTGCCGTATCAAAACTTCACAGGTCACAGTAAGATCCCAGACCTCTCTTACAAAGTTTAAATCAAGTTTATAGGTTAAACGGTTGAGTTTTAATCATTAAAAAACTGAGTGGAGGTTAGAGTGAGGGCAGAGCTCACTCTAGCTGCTAGAGTGGAGCAGTGTACTGTGACATCAGCTTGAACATTCCGCCATTCATTTTCAATGGGCCAAAAAGTTGCAGAAAAACGACAATAACGGACGAACGACAAGAGGTACGGTATACAGAAATGTAGGCGGTCTTGTCCAAACCGGGCCGGTCGTTTTAGAGTTGGAACGGTGTCTCTATCTCGAAAGCCTGAGGACTAGTAATGTCTGAAAGATCTGGTTCAGGAGAAGAATAAACGGTGGGATAACAATAAGTGTGCTTTTTGCAAGCACACTTAATTAGCATTGTTAGCATTACTGTTACTGTTTCAGTTTAAGTAGTTGCTGCATCAAAATTTCACAGGTCACAGTCAGATCCCAGACCTCTCTTACAAAGTTTAAATCAAGTTTATAGGTTAAACGGTTGAGTTTTGATCATTTAAAACTTCAGATATGCACCCTGACCTGTTTACAGTAAGATGATGAAATGTATGGCAAAATCCCATAGACTGTCTGATACCATTTTTAAACTGTCCTGCCTCAAACAGTTTAAGTAGTTGCCACATGAAATTTACACAGGTCACAGTCAGATCCCAGACCTCTCTTACAAAGTTTAAATGACGTTTATAGGTTAAGCGGTTAAGTTTTAATCATTAAAAAACCGAGTGGAGGTTAGAGTGAGGGCAGAGCTCACTCTGGCTGCTAGAGTCGAGCAGTGTACTGTGACATCATCAGCCTGAACATTCCGCCATTCATTTTCAATGGGCCAAAAGTTGCAGAAAAAAAGACAATAACGGACGAACGACAAGAGGTACGGTATAGCGAAAGGTAGGCGGTCATGTCCAAACCGGGCCGGTCGTTTTAGAGTTGGAACGGTGTCTCTATCTCGAAAGAATTGTTCTGGGGCGTGTATCTGATGCTGTCAAGCTCAATCTTTTATTTATTTCTGTATTTGTTAATCTCGTTTTTATTGTATTGCTTTGTGTCAGTAGGCTATACCTATTAATGATCTTTGGGTTATGGTTTTGCCGTGTTATTTTTCATCCTTGTGTTGTGCAGCACTTTGGGACATCTCTGTTGTTTTGTTTAAATGTGCTATTAAAAAAACGACTCGACTTGACTTGAAGTCTCAATGCACCCTACTACAACTGCCCACCCCCTCCTTGTCCCTCACACACAACACATGACCGCTCCGCCATCTACTACGAAGATCAGGTGGTGTAAACGAAAGACTTGTGTACGACTTGACCGGCGCCTTTTAAACACCCACCCATGCTGCGAGGCGGAGTTCTTGCTGGCGTATGTAGCCGAAGTTAGACAAACGTAGACAGACCGATTTGTTACTCGAACGGGCTCACAGTCACATGAGTCTCCCCTCAAAGTGTGAATTGGGGTGAGAGTCACTGTGGTCCCATGATCCACAGACTGAAACTGCTCTGATGGTGGAGAGCAGTTAAACCTCCTCGAATGAGATCTCAAGGCAGAATGGTATGTTCGTTTTACTTTATCAGATATATTTATTAGTTTCATATGATTTGAACGTGTAAAATGAAACTACTGTAGATTGTTTGTTCTTAAGCTGCTCGTACCTTGTACCTTTTTATGACAATGTCTGCATATAGCTTCGTCTAAATTTTTTGACAACTCTTTCATTGGGCTCAAAGCCTAAATGTGCCCAGATAACCGTCGCAGTATTGGGCTTGGCCACCAAGTTATCTGCCATGTTTCAGTGAAGAGAACACTGACTACCTGCAGCTCACTCATCCATGTACAATTACAAACTAGACTGCATTCCCACAGAAAATGCAAAAAGTGTGCTTGCATGTGCCAACGCTCGAGATCAGATCAAATATGTATGCCAAATACCAACTGGCACTATAGGCTGCAGTAGACTCCCAGAACACTATGCAGGCCATGGTATGGGTATTATGACATCAATTGAGAGTTCTATTCCTGAACATTCCACATTCCATGCCGCATGAAAATAACACAGGTCACAGTCAAATCCCAGATCTTCACGACAAAGTTTAAATCAAGTTTATAGGTTAAACGGATGAGTTTTGATTAGTGTTGTCAAGATACCAACATTTTGGTCCCGGTACCAACATGTATTTTGATACTTTCAAATAAATGTGTTTTTTTTTTTCTTCAAATACATAGATACATAACCTAAACAATAGTTATCACATACAGCCGGTCTTAAGTAGGACCAGTGTCTTTAAGTGTCTAACATATTAAATGGCTAAATGTGTATGTTAAAGTTTGTTATTTTATAAAGATCATGCGTGTATTGCAACAACCTCTGCCCTTTGAATGTGTCAATTTATTACAGTTCGTTTTTTTTGTATTTTCTGTCTAAAAACTTTCCAGTCAAAGCCCACCTGATTGTTAGGTGTAATACCTAGCGGGGCCATTTGGCAGTATGGCGCTAATTCATTAATGGCCTCTCCTTTTTTGTATCCGAACGTGAATGCTAGTAACATGGCAGAGTCAAGTATCCATTGAATGTCAGAAGGCAGAACAGCAGGACGTCGTAACGTTATGAGGAGGAAGCCGGAGCTTGTAGAGGAAAAAAACACGTTGAAGACGGAGAGATGGTGGAGCACGGACGGTAGAATGGCTGCTGCCACCATGCTGCAACTTGTGGACAAACCACGGGCGCTAAGTGCCAGATGGCAGTACTTCGGCTTAAAAACAAATGAGCAAGGCGAGGCAATTGACGCTGATGCACCAGTGTAAACGGTGTTTTTCTATCGTCGTCATACTTTCAACTTGCTTTTGTGTGAAAGGAGAACAAAATTGTTCCATGCTCACCTCACGTACCCGTTGCCTCAGTTTGTGTTGTAGTGCAACCAAGGGACTCCCATTTCCAGCTGTCTTCCGCAAAGATGCACTCCTTGTTATTCGCCGCTCACTGTTAGGCTGGATCTGCGAACTTCTAGTCCTGAAATGGAGCCACGCCGTCCATTAAACGACCTCTACCCACGTCACAAATACATTTTTCTTATGACTGGGAGCAAATTTATCGGGTGTTTCGGGTTAGCTGCTGGCTGTTCAGGTAGCTAACGTTAGCCTAACTACTTAATGCAATGGTTAACATTGACTCACCTTCGCTTCAATGGAGACCTAGCTGTCTCTGTTTTTAAGACATTTTTTAGAATACACTTCGTAGAGTCGTCCTCCAGGTTGTCCATTTCAAGCCTGTTACTCAAAACACACAGCAAACAAGAAAAATACGATGTCTCGGGACTTGAGAAACTCAAGAAACTCCCGCTATTAATTTCGAGTAAATCTCGCGAGAGCATACTTTTTCCTTGTTTCATATCGGTTGGCAAGCAACTTTAGGTGCATTATTGCCACCTTCTGAACTGGAGTGTGAATCTAAACAATCTAAACAAAAACCTGATATGTTATTTATGTATAGCGTTAGCGCCGTCATAGGGGTTTAGTCTGAATTAATCTTTTGCTTTTAGCTTTTTTTACTGCTGTTTGTTCACCGATTTTTTTGTCGAGCATTCCCGGAACACCAGAAGACCTGGGGACATAAAAGTTGACCGATGCAAACCCCCTTTTAGAGCGTCACCGTAAAGTCAGCCTGAACCCATGCCTGAACCTCGAACCCTGTCCACTGTCTATGACCCTATCTATGGCCTGAACCCTCGGACAACTGTATGCTTTTTACCTCAGAATGGTCAGACTCCTGCCGTGCCTTCATGATGGTGAAAAGCTGTGTCTGGGTAAATGGTAAAAGTGGCAGAAGACATCCCGAATTCGACTACTTCTTCGTGTTGGTTGTTTCGGTGTGTACATACAGTAAAATACACTTTCCAAAACCAAAGACGAGATTAGATAATTGCAAACAGTGGATAAAGCTTTCAAGTGGATGAAGCAAGTTTTATTCTGTAGATGGTTTGAGAAACACAGTGGATGGAATACATTGGGTCCGTCTGCAGCATACTTTTTTTTTTTCCTGCTCTTAATGTAAGCTACTATACTAAACATCTGAACATTATTATAATTACTACTAGTATGGGGTTTGTTAATAAACAAAACAAAATATCTTCCAAAAGGGGAAAGTGTATTACTAAACATGAATATTAATATGTGTGTGTGTAAATGTAATGCGGGGAATACCTAAAGTTGTAATTTTGATCTAAATATATGAATTCCTCCATTGCAACAATGCAGGGCAGTACCCAATGCACAAAAATATACAGCTATAAAAAAAAATCAATTAGAAAATAACAAAACTGCAAAACTTGCATCATACAAGAGAAACATTGCTTCATCCATTTTCAACCTAGAACACCCCCCCCCCTCCCCAAAAAAAATAAAAATAAAATAATAATAATAACTAGACTGCATTCCCGCAGAAAATTAGCAATGTTAGCATAACTGCTAAATAGCTTCGGCTAATATAGCTACACAACACTGTAAACACAGTTAATTACTTCACATTTTAGCATAGTTAGCATAATTAGCATTGTTAGTATAATTAGCATTAGCATAACTGCTAACAAATACTAGCTGGGTCAACCAAGTACCACTTTTAACCCAGTTAATTATTTTGCATTTTAGCATAGTTAGCATTGCTTAACATAACGGCTAACAAACGTTTGCTAAGTTAGCGGAGTTGCACTGACTACATAGATAACTACTATAGGCTGCAATACACTTCCATGGCAGAACATTATGCAGGCCATGGCATGTGGATTATGACATCACTTGAGAGTTCTATTCCTGAACATTCCACATTTAAAAAATGGCAGTTGGTCCAGGGGCAACTGCCACAGTATTGTCTGCCTCTCTTTCACCATTTTTAAACTGTCCTGTTTCAAACAGTTTAAGTAGTTGCCACATCAAAATTTCACAGGTCACAGTCAGATCCCAGACCTCTCTTACAAAGTTTAAATCAAGTTTATAGGTTAAACGGTTGAGTTTTGATCATTTAAAACTTCAGACATGCGCCCTGACCTGTTTACAGTAAGATGATGAAATGTATGGCAAAATCCCATAGACTGTCCGACACCATTTTTAAACTGTCCTGCCTCAAACAGTTTAAGTAGTTGCCGCATGAAAATTACACAGGTCACAGTCAGATCCCAGAAGTAATACTGTTAACCCAGTTAATTACTTTGCATTTTAGCATATTTAGCATTGTTAGCATAACGGCTAAATAGCTTTAGCTAATATAGCTACACAACACTGTTAGCACAGTTAATTCACATTTTAGCATTGTTAACATAATTAGCATTGTTATCATAACTGCTACCACATAATAGCTGAGTTAACTAAGTAACACTGTTAACCCAGTTAATTACTTTGCATTTTAGCATAGTTACCATTGTTAGCATAGCTGTTAACGAATACTAGCTGAGTCAACCAAGTAACACTTTTAACCCAGTTAATTATTTTGCATTTTAGCATAGTTAGCATAGCTAACATTGTTAGCATAATGGCTAACACACATTTGCTAAGTTAACAGAGTAGCACTGACTACATAGATAACTACCAAAGAGCATAGACAACAAGAGGCGAAGCTCAGTAGAACGTCCCATAGCAACAGTTGTCCCCATGACGTTCCGACGCGGCCGCCATTTTGGACTGAAAACCACCAAAA
Source organism: Setipinna tenuifilis (assembly GCA_030347295.1). Lineage (NCBI taxonomy): Eukaryota > Metazoa > Chordata > Actinopteri > Clupeiformes > Engraulidae > Setipinna > Setipinna tenuifilis. Next base: position 1,115,453 of record CM059271.1, on the reverse strand, counting down.
GACGGCGAAATGCAACAGTAAGCTATACTTCATTACTACATACGGTTTGCAAAAATAAAATTAGAAAATGATAGGAATTCCTTCATGTACTGATATTTATCTTATATCATACATTTTTTTTTATACAATCAATAGGTTACGTTGGTGAAATTACCAGAATTGTGAGGAAAAGCTACACCCTAGGCAGCCTATAGCCAAAGAGCATAGAGAACAGAATCTAAGCTCTTTGCCTAATAATATTGTCGAAATATTATAAACATTAGCCTACAGAAATTATAATATCGACTTTATGCTATAGAAAGACTATAGGTATTAAATAATTTATGATTGTTATTACACGTAGCCTACCTTTTAAGATTCTGGACCTGTTCCATTATATTTATTCACAAAGCCAGTTCACAAAAGTAACTTGTTTTTGCAACATCCCCATCACTGAATGTCCACACAGAGGTCAGTTGTGCCAAACCAACTTAAAATAACAGTAGGCCTAATTCTAATTAGCCATAACTTCCTTATGTTCTATTATGCATTTTCTTTGTTACATGAGTAACTTACAATGAATGAGTGAAGTTTGGGAAATTACCACAAAATGACCATATATATTAGGAAGACACAGACAGACTCAGCAAAAATAGGTTATTTTTATTCACAATATTTAAAAATGACATTTTATCTTTACAAAAAACACTACAGTCCCTGACAAAAGTCTTGTCGCTTATCCATTTTGTAGGAACAAGCTTATAACCTGACATTTAATTAATACAGACTCAGCAAAAATAGGTTATATTTATTCACAATATTTAAAAATGACATTTTATCTTTACAAAAAACACTACAGTCCCTGACAAAAGTCTTGTCGTTTATCCATTTTGTAGGAACAAAAGCTTATAACCTGATATTTAATTAATACATTGGTTGTAGAAATGTCTTATATGCTATAAGCTAAAAGCTAAAACCCTCCCAAATTATGCTCAATATACTAAAATAAATTTGCTTCACTGAAGAAAGATTGATCATTTCATGAACACAGAAAAGTCAGATTTTGGCAAGACAAAAGTCTTGTCGCCTTGTCATATGATGTACCCAATCCTAGATTACAGCAGTCACCTGTGATCAGTTATTGATCAATCAATTAGTGGGTGTGTATAAAAAGAACCCCAGCATACCAGACCTTCACATCAACTCCAACTTGCCCTTTGACAACATGCCTAAGATGCACCCTGAGACCAAAGCATTAATTAACCACCTTCAGTTGCATGCGTGAGTGAGTGTCACCCTGGCAGATGAGCTGAATGCTTTCTATGCATGTTTTGAAACCAAAGACTCATTATCATCATATTCAATTGAACGATCTTATTAAATTGAAGGTAATCTTTTCTTTGTTTCTGAAGAAGATGTTATCAACCTTTTTAAGAAAGCTAAGTGTAGGAAAGCTGCAGGTCCTGATGGCATCTCTGGAAGACTTTTAAAATCATGTGCCCATCAACTAGCCCCTGTGTTTACACAAATATTGAATGCCTCTTTAGCCATGGGAGTTGTTCCTTCATGCTTCAAACAATCCATCTTTGTACCTGTGCCAAAAGGAAAAAGTTCATCATGCCTTAATAACTACTGCCCACTGACATCAACAGTCATTAAATGTTTTGAAAAGGTGGTGAAGTCCTTCATCTGTAATATGCTGTGAAAGTGGGCACTGCACACCCTGTAAGTCCGATGCAGCTGATCTGAGGGTACTGGACGAAGGGACGCATTCCTCAGATTCTGGACCCACTTGGCACACCTGCAAATTACAGGCCACACACAAACGCGCGCACACACACTATTATTTTGCGCAATAAAGTCCAATGCAGGTAGCTAAATCTCCGCTTAGCATGCTATTCTACTGAACGACAATGTGCATATTACTGCTTGATGTAAACACACATTCTCAACTTTAAAAAATAAATTGACTTATATCTTAGCTCGACACGTATCAATCATGTTAATATTCCTTCAATTATTAGTTTCTACTGTAAACTTGACAATGATGCACAAGCCTAACATTCATGCAGCCTAGTTCTGCAAAGCAACAGCATTATCTGCATGCATATTATATGGAAATTAATGAGGTCTAATTATATTAAAGTTATTACCTTTGTGGGTCCTTTGGGAACCGATGAAAAGCAAAATCACACGTAGATTGGTAGTTGTTGCATTTAATTGAAGAACACCACTTTCTCATGGACCACTTTCTCGGCATCTTGTCTCTCCTCTGTCGTTCTTGAAGTTATTCGAGCGCGGGCTAGGCTGGCGTGACTTTTCGACTTTTCAGTCCAAAATGGCGAACGGGGCTCCGCAGCACCATCTATAGACTGTTTCCCATAACACAACAGAGTTTCGCCTCTTAGGAATCTAAGCTCTTTGTAACTACTAGAGATAACTACTGTAGGCTGCCCACTCCCATGGCAGAACATTATGCAGGCCATGGCATGGGTATTATGGCAAGCGGTTGAGTTTTAATCATTAAAAAACGAAGTGGAGGTTAGAGTGAGGGCAGAGCTCACTCTGGCTGCTACAGTGGACCAGTTTACTATGACATCATCAGCCTGAACATTCCGCCATTCATTTTCAATGGGCCAAAAAGTCTCAAGAGTTCTATTCCTGAACATTCCACATTTAAAAAATGGCAGTTGGTCCAGGTGCAACTGCCACAGTATTGTCTGCCTCTCTTTCACCATTTTTAAACTGTCCTGTTTCAAAAAGTTTAAGTAGTTGCCACATCAAAATTTCACAGCTCACAGTCAGATCCCAGACCTCTCTTACAAAGTTTAAATCAAGTTTATAGGTTAAACGGTTGAGTTTTGATCATTTAAAACTTCAGACATGCACCCTGACCTGTTTACAGTAAGATGATGAAATTTATGGCAAAATCCCATAGACTGTCTGACACCATTAAACTGTCCTGCCTCAAACAGTTTAAGTAGTTGCCACATTAATTTTACACAGGTCACAGTCAGATCCCAGACCTCTCTTACAAACTTTAAATGAAGTTTATAGGTTAAGTGGTTAAGTTTTAATCATTAAAAAACGAAGTGAAGGTTAGAGTGAGGGCAGAGCTCACTCTGGCTGCTACAGTGGACCAGTGTACTATGACATCATCAGCCTGAACATTCCGCCATTCATTTTCAATGGGCCAAAAAGTTGCAGAAAAACGACAATAACGGACGAACGACAAGAGGTACGGTATACAGAAATGTGGGCGGTCTTGTCCAAACCGGGCCGGTCGTTTTAGAGTTGGAACGGTGTCTCTATCTCGAAAGCCTGAGGAGTAGTGAGGTATGCAAAATCTGGGTGAAAAATTTTGTGTTGAAAAATCAGGAGAATAATAAACGGGGGGATAACAATAAGTGTGCTTTTTGCAAGCACACTTAATAATAAACGGGGAGATAACAATAAGTGTGCTTTTTGCAAGCACACTTAATAAACGGGGAGATAACAATAAGTGTGCTTTTTGCAAGCACACTTAATAACTAGACTGCATTCCCGCAGAAAATGCAAAAAGTGTGCTTGCATTTTAGCATTGTTAGCAATGTTAGCATAGCTGCTAAATAGCTTCAACTAATATAGCTACAAAACACTGTAAGCACAGTTAATTACTTCACATTTTAGCATAGTTAGCATTATTAACATTATTAGCATAATTAACGTTATTAGCACAACTGTTAACGAATACTAGCTGAGTTAACCAAGTAACACTGTTAACCCAGTTAATTACTTTGCATTTTAGCATAGTTAGCATTGTTAGCATAATGGCTAAATAGCCTCAGCTAATATAGCTACACAACAATGTTATCACAGTTACTTACTTCACATTTTAGCATAGTTAGCATAATTAGCATTGTTAGCATTATTAACATAACTGCTAACAAGTACAAGCTGAGTCAACCGAGTAACACTTTTAACCCAGTTAATTATTTTGCTTTTTAGCATAGTTAGCATAGCTAGCATTGTTAACATAACGGCTAACAAACGTTTGCTAGGTTAACAGAGCAGCACTGACTACATAGATAACTACTAGAGATAACTACTATAGGCTGCAATACACTCCCATGGCAGAACATTATGCAGGCCATGGCATGGGGATTATGACATCACTCAAGAGTTCTATTCCTGAACATTCCACATTTAAAAAATGGCAGTTGGTCCAGGTGCAACTGCCACAGTATTGTCTGCCTCTCTTTCACCATTTTTAAACTGTCCTGTTTCAAAAAGTTTAAGTAGTTGCCACATCAAAATTTTACAGCTCACAGTCAGATCCCAGACCTCTCTTACAAAGTTTAAATCAAGTTTATAGGTTAAACGGTTGAGTTTTGATCATTTAAAACTTCAGACATGCACCCTGACCTGTTTACAGTAAGATGATGAAATGTATGGCAAAATCCCATAGACTGTCTGACACCATTTTTAAACTGTCCTATCTCAAACAGTTTAAGTAGTTATCGCATGAAATTTACACAGGTCACAGTCAGATCCCAGACCTCTCTTACAAACTTTAAATCAAGTTTATAGGTTAAGCGGTTGAGTTTTAATCATTAAAAAACCGAGTGGAAGTTAGAGTGAGGGCAGAGCTCACTCTAGCTGCTAGAGTAGAGCAGTGTACTGTGACATCATTAGCCTGAACATTCCGCCATTCATTTTCAATGGGCCAAAAAGTTGCGGAAAAACGACAATAACGGACAAACGACAAGAGGTACGGTATACAGAATTGTAGGCGGTCATGTCCAAACCGGGCCGGTCGTTTTAGAGTTGGAACGGTGTCTCTATCTCGAAAGCCTGAGGAGTAGTGAGGTATGCAAAATCTGGGTGAAAAATTTTGTGTTGAAAAATCAGCATAATAATAATAATAATAATAATAAACGGTGGGATAACAATAAGTGTGCTCTCCAAGCACACTTAATAAACGGGGAGATAACAATAAGTGTGCTTTTTGCAAGCACACTTAATTATGATTGGTTACCTGTAGATGGCTTGACAAACAAAATGTACTTGGAGGAGTAAAAGGTCAAACAAAAATACAAAATGAAATAAAAACAATACAGTGTAAAACATCACACAAGGGCGATTTATAGGTGAATTATACCCTACACTTAAATAAGAAAATATAGGACATACATAAAATACTGCAAATATAACTTTTGGGGACCCACAATAGCCCAACCTACCTGCAGCATGGAAAATTCTTCCTGCTGCAGGAATCCCACAATCCAAAAATGTACAGCATATACAGTATGTCACATAAGTGAGTACACCCCTAACATTTTCGTACTTTTTTATTATATCTTTCCATGGGAGAAGTCTAAAGATGTAATACTTTTCTACAACGTAAAGCAGGCAGTGTACAGCTTATATAACCGTACAAATTTGCTGTTCCCTCAAAATAACTCAACACACAACCATTAATGTCTAAACCACTGGCAACAAAAGTGAGTACACCCCTAAGTGAAAATGTCCAAATTGTGCCCAAAGTGTCAATATTTTGTGTGGCCACCATTATTTTCCAGCACTGCCATAACTCTCTTGGGCATGGAGTTCACTAGAGCATCACAAGTTGTCACTGGAATCCTCTTCCACTCCTATATTACAACATCACGGAGCTGACCTTGAGCTTGAGACCTTGAGCTCCTCCACCTTCCATTTGAGGATGCCCCACAGATGCTGAATTGGGTTCAGGTCTGGGGACATGCATGTTGAAATACTGCCCTGCAGCTCAGTTTCAAAGGGGGGGCATCATGCTCTGCTTCAGTATGTCACAGTACATATTGGTATTCATGGTTCCCTTAATGAAGTGTAGGTCCCCAGTGCCGGCAGCACTCATACAGCCCCAAACCATGACACTTCCTCCACCATGCTTGACTGTTAGCAGGACACAGTTGTCTTTGTAATCCTCACCTGGTTGCCGCTACACACACCTGACACCATCTGAACCATATACATTTATTTTGGTCTCATCAGACCACAGGACATGGTTCCAGTAACCCATGCCCTTAGTCTGGTTGTCTTCAGCAAATTTTTTGCGGGCTGTCTTGTGCATCATCTTCAGAAAAGGCTTCCTTCTGGGCGGAGCCATGCAGACCAGTTTGATGCAGTGTGCAGCGTATGGTCTGTGCACTGACAGGCGGTCCCTCTACCCCTTCAACCTCTGCAGCAATGCTGGCAGCACTCCTACGCTTATTTTGAAGACACAGATATAGATAGATAGATAGATTATAAGATATAATGCTGAGCACATGCATTCAACTTCTTTGGTCGACCATGGCGAGGCTTGTTCTTAGTAGAGCCTGTCCTCTTGAAGCGCTGTATGGTCTTGACCACTGTGCTGCAGCTCAGTTTCAGGGTGTTGGCAATCTTTTTATAACCTAGGCCATCTTCATGTAAAGCAACAATTTTCTTTTTTAAATCCTCAGAGAGTTCTTTTCCATGAGGTGCCATGTTAAACTTCCAATGACCAGTATGAGAGTGTGAGAGTGATAACACCAAATTTAACACAACTTCTACCCATTTACACCTGAGACCTTGTAACACTAATAGATCACATGACACCAGGGAGGAAAAATGGCTAATTGGGAACAATTTGGACATTTTCACTTAGGGGTGTACTCTTTTTTGCCAGTGGTTTAGACATTAATGGTTGTGTATTGAGTTATTTTGAGGGAACAGCACATTTGCACTGTTATATAAGTTGTACACTGCCTACTTTACGTTGTAGAAAAGTATTATATCTTTAGACTTCTCCCATGGAAAGATATAATAAAAAAGTACAAAAATGTTAGGGGTGTACTCACTTATGTGACATACTGTATATAAAATAAAAGTATCAACCCATTTATTCAGGTTTTTACATGTTTCCAGAACATTTTATGCACTCTGTTACACAAGCACAAACATTTTGTACAGTTTAACCATGTGTACATGGAGCAATCCCACTGTAACAAGGTTTAATCAAATTTTTTCAAGCAGGGAACATTATCCTCCAGGATCCAAAAAATGACTTCAAGTCTATGGACACTGTAAGTATGATAGCACCGAAGCAAAAAAAAAAAAAAAAACAAGTTAAGAATTGCTTGATTCCAGTTTGGGATATACTGGATCCTGACAAAACTCTCAAACCTTGCAGAGCTCCTCCAAGTACAAGTCAGAATTGTGAACTTTGAACACATCAGTAGGCTATATTATACATGGGCTACTCAGCTTGGTTACTCATCCCTTTTTGTATGTGTGTGCTTGCGAGTAGACAGACAGAAGAAAGACCAACCAACTTAGGTACAAAACAAAGGCCGATTTATGTCAAAATCACATTAATTGTATTTGGTCGCTTGTTATTGCAAGGCTATCACTGTGTGTATACTACAATAGCATTGCTACAGTACGGTGCCATCATGTGTGTTGTGAAACTGGCTGAGCTGTAGAGTGATTTCATTTATGAAGTCATTGCTCTGATGTACACTAATGTCTTTTTGTGTCTATCCTCCTGGGAACTGAGAAAAAAAGTGTCTTCCAATTTCTTTTTTGTTGTGATTTTCTAATTATTTAGGGTAAAAGAAACAACTTACAATTAGATTTTTTTAAATGTTATTTTTATTTAAATGTTACAATACGTCCACTGTAGAGGACAAAAGGACTATTTATGACCGGCGCTAGCAAAGCTAGCAAAAGCGACTTTTTTCCCTTTTTTTTTCCCACTGATTTTTCGTCAAGGATTTCCAGGACACTGGAACTCTGGGGAACATGAATCTTTGTAGGCTTGTAGCCCTAGAAGTTTTTGAGCGACTAGATACTTTTGGCCCCCAACGTCCACCACAGAGGGGGAGGTGCCTAAAAGTTTTTGCTGAGTAACTTAATGAACGTTTCACTCAACAACATGAAGTTTTTGTGATATGTCGGTGTTACAGAAGCGTATCAACCCAGCCCATAAACACTCACTTGAAGCATAGCGCCACCTAGTGATATGGGTAAATGCAAAAATTGGGATTTTGTATTGCCAATATCTTGGACCAAGAAGGTGGGAACTGCACAAAATGTGCCATGCACGATCAGCACGAAGACATCTAAAAGCACAGCACATAGGGGGCGCTGTAATTCTACAAAATGTCATTTTGCCTACTATCTAGAGAACAGTAAGGCAAATTTTGTGACATTTCGTCACAGGGTGCAATGTTTCTCGTCAAAGCTAGGTGTCCAAAAACAGTTTCTGTTAAATAACTCATAAAACATTTTGCCCAAGACAATGATTTTGTGTTAGTATGCCAGTGTTAAAGAGGCGTATTGACCCATCCCATAAAAACTCACTTGCAGCATAGCGCCACCTACTGATATAGTTAACTGGAAAAATTGGGATTTTCCATTGCCAATATCTTGGAGCGAGAAGGTGGGAACTGCAGAAAATATACACAAACACACAGAAGGTCATTCATTCAAAACCCACATCCATGCCCACTTCCAGCAAATTATTTCCACACAAACTCCCACCTCACAACACTGACCTACCACAAACTCATACCTACGGTTCCCATTTCCATTTCAATACACTACGGCGGTCATACCATGTACTGCTATGCAGTACATCTAGTTTAGTGTAAAAAATGACACAAACTCAACATAAAATGAACCATTTTGCCGTGTATTACACAAAGAACAACAGTGTAACTTGAAACAAATTTTTACTATTTAATTTCTTTTAATGTATTGTTGAATCCTTTTACATTTGTTCATCGATGATAATCCAGGAAGCAGTTCTACTGATGCAAAGAAACATTTTACATTCAGCACACCTCATGTATGTCTTGCCTCAGCATGCAATCACATAGGTCCACCCTGCCCATGTTGTCGTTGTACTGTTTGATCACTGCTGGTCTTTTGACCTGGAAATGTTTTTTTTTTTCTTTTTTACAGCATATGGTTTAAATATCCTCAGGGTCTCTTCAGTGCACAGTGGAGGCCATGATTACTGCTTTGTTCAGGATTCTTTCTGACCAATGACACCGTTGCTCCTCTCCCCTGTTTTTCATCACATTGTCTCCTTGCAGCCTGCACTCTTTGGGCACTCGATTCATCTTTAGGGTCCCTGTAGCCAGAAAGCCCTTTGCCTGCAACGTATCCATTAGCTTGATTGTGGTGAAGTACCGGTCAAAGAACAAGTGACTCCCTGGTGGAACGGTCTCAACCATTCGCAGCACTGATGCTACTCCTATGCCCTGTGTTTGGTCTCAAAATGTATTCTTGCCCTGAAAGACTTCGAAATCCAGCATTAGACCATTCGGGAGGCAAGAACAAACACCTTTAAGCCAGTAGGGTTTGGTTTACATGAAACAAACTGCCTGACTGGACAGCGGCTAGTGAAAGGCATGATTTGATCATCAATACACATGCGGTCTTGGAAGACAGAGATATCCTTGGTTCACACATTCAAGTAAAGGTCTGACTCTCCACAGAATGTCTGCCTTTTGTACTTCTTCAGTTACTGCCAGATCAACAAGCTTTAGGGAGCCTCTGAGCTTGAAGAATATATCCCTTGACATTTTGTGGCTTATTATGGGCCCTTTGTTTTTTGCTTTTTTTGTTTTTTTTTTATTCTGGGATAGCCCAGGCAGTCTATATGAACTGAGACCCCAAAGACGATCTTAATTTCTTGTGGAGTTGTATTAAGAGACACTCTGGATTGCAGCTCTCTTTGATTAGTGAATTGTGCCGAATCTTTAAAGGTTTTTCGATCTATGTACTGTGAAAAGTATTGGAATAGGCTCCAGTCAGCATGTTGTTTTGGGTCATCTTGATATTCAGGAAGCACCTTCTACAGATCCATCAAGCTGTCAGAATGCTGAACTCTCTCCCTGCCCTCCCTCTCCCATCTGACCCCCACGCACACCACTTCCCTCTCCCGGTGTTCTTAGTGTAAGTGTCCCAGTCTGATGAAACTTGCTTAAGGCACATCTCTCTCCTCCACACCAAAGACACATCTCTCTACTGTAGAGTTCCTTTCCCACTGCTCCACAGAAATTTCAATGCACACTTTTCTTTTGCACTACAACCAATGACACTGCTGCTAAAATGACACCATTTGAGCTTTATTACACTACACATTGTGTTTTACTTATTAGTATTATATACAAGCCTATTGTACTTTTTGCTATGTTTACATTGTTATGTTTTGTCATCATGTCTTATGTCCTATTGTCTTGTTCATAAGATGTTTAATGTCCACTGTGGGCCTAGGGAGCGCTGCAATTTTAAATTCTGTGTGTGCAACCTGTACATATGGTTTTTGACAATAAAGCTGACTTTGACTTTGACTTTGACTTTATAGGAACAGGACTAGGACTATAGGAGTAACAGGAATAAGAATAAAAGTAATAATAGGAACAAGAATAGTGAAGAAGAATCTTCATGATTTTCTGTCAAAGCACAAAGGTTCTGATGCTAAATAGCCTAACCAGTTTCTGTGTGGTAGGAATTGCTGGTCTACAGTAACAACATTGATTTACCCATCAGTATGGATTAATTACATACTGACTATCAAGAAATGAAACAAATGTACAGTATTCCTGGTCCACAGGGAACGCCTTTCCTGTGTCACTGTCTGTCTCTGTCCCTGTGCTTGTCTGTGACATCCCTGCATTTTCATTCTGCTCCTCCTCCTCTTCCCTTTCTGCATCTTCTTCGAATACAGGTTCATGGTCCTCATCTTGCTCATCATCTGAGAGCTCCAAATCTGAGCCCCCCACAACTATCCTGTACAGAATCCTCTGTGCTTCAGTTTTGTTCTCTACAATAATGTAGTGTTAAATTATAATAAAGGTGGTCCCGGTGGTGTGCGTTGGTTCTCAGGAGGATAAAAAACAGGATCACAAATGTTAAGACCCTGACATTAAAAGTTGACCCTGTATTCGGTAATAAGTGTTGTGGATTTCAATTATATGGACTCGCCCTCTTTTGTTAGATGGTAATAAATGTGGATGCTGCCTCCATCACAGTCATGTCTCTGGCATTAGGTCTATGAGCATTTTATTTCCAACAGTCCACATTGCTCTCCATCACAAATTATGCCATATGCTGGTGTGGTTCCAAGGAAGGGAACTCTGGGTTGGAGCAGTAGGCCACACTTGTGTATGCCTCTCTGGGAACATTCTGTAGTATTCCTCTTTGGCTGCTGCTTTATGCACTGTGTGCACATGGACGAGCTGAATCCGATTGGAAATGGATTGGCATCGTATCGAATTCATGTGCACAGGCTAAAGACCGTATAGCTATTGGATTCGCGAATCCGATAGCAACCCCTGGCTTAAGCCGATGGTAATCCGCTTGGTGCTGCCTTGTGCATGGTATTGGATCAGATTTCCGTACTGCGCATGTATCAACAAACACAGCAGAATGCACAACATGTACGCAAACTCTTCGAACACCATCTTTGTATGCTGCCAGATAGTTTGGTTATCGTCTTTAAAGTGCAGAGCCCATAGTAGGTGTGCCAGAGTGTTATGTTTTGTATAGGCTACCTTATTGGGTAACACTTTCTATGAAGGCCACATCTATAGCGCATTATGAGGGCATTTATAACAAATTATAACGCGCATCACGACTACTTACAATGCATCATGACTGCACTCACAATGCTTCACGATGCATTATATTAATAGTTATGAGTAGCTATGAACCTACACATTATAATGCTTTATAAATTCAAGGGTGTGCACACATTATAATGCTTTGTAAATCCAAGGGTATTGTGAGTGCTTATGACTAGTCATTAACCATGGGGCTTATAATACATTATGATTACTAATACCCCTCCATGCACTCACCTAGATGATAAGCAGTCATAAGGACTCATAAGACACTATAATGTTCCATCCGGGATTGTAAGACGTCAATGTATGAACCTACCTTATAATGCGTTATAAATCCAAGGGTGCTCATGACTACCATGAACCACAGGGCTTATAATACATTATGATTATGAATACACCTCTATACATACACCTAGATGATTAGGACTCATAATACACTTTAATGTACCATGTGGTATCATAAGCTGTCAATGTGTGCTCTAAGTAAAGTTACATTTATATGGATGCATCTATAATGAAGCACACCTTATCACATTTCATTGTTGGGGCTTATAATACATTATGATTACTAATACTCCTCTATGCACACACCTGGATGATCAACCTGCTGTCTCATAACATGCTATAATGTTCCATGTGAGATCATATGTTGTCAATGTGTGCTCCAAGTAAAGTGAAGTTCATATGGATGCATCTATAATGCATCATAATGGTTTGTTGTTGGGGTTAAGTATAACACATTTGTATGCATTTACAAAAATCAATGTTCGCCAGGGTAAGATACTTCAGAATTACATAATGATCTGTCGGCTAACAGTATGACATAAAACATAAATGATACATTTTAAGTAAGAAAAAGACAAGATGTGTTCCCACGTTTTTTTTTTATTACATTAAGAAAATGTATAACACTGTGTAAATGTATAACACTGTGCCTTCGCACACAGGTTTAAGAATATGTTACTGTAATGAGCAATTTTAAGGTGAACATGAACAAAAATAAAATGTTTAAAGTGTAACTTAAAGTGTAACAGTGTAGGTTCGGGGTATTTTTGTCATAAAGCCCTGTTTTTAGGTTGTCTGGGATGAGTAAGGGTGGTTTTGACCAAAATTTGGACATTATTACGTCAGCTTGTTAGAGGTGGGTCCGTTCTTCAGTCTTGTGTCCCTCCTGGCTTTCCGTCCTGTGCGTCTTGTCTTCACGTTTAAAGGTCCCTGTCTCCCTCAGCTCTTCCCTGTTAACCCTGCGTGCTGGGAAGAGGTTTGTAGTCCCCCAATCCATAATAATAATCTGTATATATCCTTATGTTAATTTACCATCGATGTTCTATTAAATCATAATCTTCTATTTTAATCACTCCCTTAGTCATCCCTTTGTGTATCGTCGTGTGTATATGTTGTCTCGTCACGTAGTTTGTCAAGTAATTTATAGCCACGGGTATAGGATAAGCCCGTGGCTTAGCTATTGCTAGTTCAGCGTTCGTTTAGCTCAATGTTTTTAGCTTCCTGTTTTCGTCTTCTTTTTGTTTGCCAGGAAGGACAAAGGCGAACCCTCACCTAACCCTGTATTTTATGTATCTTGTGCCAGGTGTGTAATAATCAGTTTCATTCATTTTGTTATCTGTTCGCTTGGGTTGCGCTAGCTAACCACCCCGCCTAGCTTAGAATGCTAGCGGGGCATGTTACTGTCGTGTGTTTTTGATGTAATTAATAAGATGTATTGTTGATGTATTGTTAATGTTGTTCATGTATCAGTCTCGAATATGCCCTGTTAACCCTGCGTGCTGGGAAGAGGAAGGACAAAGGCGAACCCTCACCTAACCCTGTATTTTATGTATCTTGTGCCAGTACCAATAAATGACGTCCCAGCAGCTTCCGTGTGAAGATCCACTATTACACTCAACACAACGCAGAGGCATTGAATAAGACCCGTAACATTGGTTACGGGTTTGACCATTATGATGCATTATAGATACGTCCATATGAACTTCACTTTACTTGGAGCACACATTGACAACATATGATCTCACATGGAACATTATAGCATGTTATGAGACAGCAGGTTGATCATCCAGGTGTGTGCATAGAGGAGTATTAGTAATCATAATGTATTATAAGCCCCAACAATGAAATGTGATAAGGTGTGCTTCATTATAGATGCATCCATATAAATGTAACTTTACTTAGAGCACACATTGACAGCTTATGATACCACATGGTACATTATAGTGTCTTATGAGTCCTAATCATCTAGGTGTATGCATAGAGGTGTATTCATAATCATAATGTATTATAAGCCCTGTGGTTCATGGTAGTCATGAGCACCCTTGGATTTATAACGCATTATAAGGTAGGTTCATACATTGACATCTTACAATCCCAGATGGAACATTATAGTGTCTTATGAGTCCTTATGACTGCTTATCATCTAGGTGAGTGCATGGAGGGGTATTAGTAATCTGTATTATAAGCCCCATGGTTAATGATTAGTTATGAGCACTCACAACACCCTTGGATTTACAAAGCATTATAATGTGTGCACACCCTTGAATTTATAAAGCATTATAAGGTGCAGGTTCATAGCTACTCATAACTATTAATATAATGCATCGTGAAGCATTGTGAGTGCAGTCATGATGCGCGTTATAATTTGTTATAAATGCCCTCATAATGCGCTATAGATGTGGCCTTCATAGAAAGTGTTACCCCTTATTGTTTAAGTGGGTGATAGCAAGTGAGAGGAGGAGGCTATACAAATACATTTGCATTTGTTAGATTTTCTTTAGCCACTGTTCTGCGATGTGGGATAACCAGAATGAGACGTGAAAAGTTTTATCTCCTCAACTTGTCGTCTGTATGTAGGCCTATGTGTGCAGTGCTGTAGTTTGATGTTGCATCTTATCTGCGTAGCAGCCTTGCTGTGGGCAAATATTTACTCGTGTTATGTCCAACATTGTATTTATGTTGTTAGTCGTGTTTTGCCAACATTGTAGCAGCTAGTGTTGGAAATCCTATCATCCTGGTGTTGTCATGGCTCCGGCCAAAGCGGCACAACACAAAAGGGAACTGAAGCTTGTTTGACCGATATCTTTGCCATTTTTTGCCCAAACAACACGATTAAAGCTAACCAAGATCATTTTTATAACACAAGTGTCTCTCCTATTTATTATTACTTGGGTTCAACTGGGAATAGCGTTGCTTAGGCCTTGCCAACGGCCGATTTATATTCTGGCTTCACCACGGACATAATTGCTGCTGATGTCTACCCTTCTTACACAGAGGTACTGGGCCGGTTGATTTAGCAGTATGTGGTAGTACTAATCTAGCATAAGACAAAAGTCACCCCCACTTGAGTGGGAGTTCCACATGACATGATCCAAACCTAGGTGGCTAGAGCAGGGACCCAGGACAGGAATGTAACATCTTCCTGAGTATGGGACTAACCTTAGCCAGGCATTATGGAAACGCCATTGCCCAAAGTCTACTTAAACAAAAGTCTACTTAATCCGTTCACCAGAGACAAAAGCAGATCAGAATAATAACAATTTATTAGTCAGGTACAACCTACTGAACCAAGTTGCAATATGCGGTCAAATCAGTGAACAACATGCAGTTACAAATGGACTATGGAATGACATAGTATGAACATCGCCTACCTCTCTACCCAAAAGTGTCTACATACCAGTGTGAAAGTGTCATGGCTACACGACACACACAAAGGGCTCTATTTTCACGATCATATGCGCATTGTCTAAAGTCTTTCGCGCAAGTTGCTTTGGGGCCGTTCCCGACACAATTTGGTATTTTGACGGTGGGAAAAGTGAACATTGTGCCAGGCGCATTGTTCAAAAGGGTTGGTCTTAAATTACTTCATTAGTCATGGGTGTGTTTTGGGCGTAACATACAATGAACCAATCAGAATTTATACTCTTATTCCCTTTAAAAGCCAGCGGCGCATTTTCCATTGCCTGTTGCTATTACGATGGCAGATATACCCGGACGGCAGGAGTTTTTTGGTGGAGGAGACAGATCTGCTTGTGCGTTAAGTAAAAGCGTGTGAGCAGTTAGTCTTCGGGGATGGAAAGAATCCCCCCAAACCTCTGCGGGTCAAAGAAGTATGGGAGAAAATATCTTCAATAATTATGTCCTCCTCCTTTGGCAAGAAGAGAACTTCCGAACAGTGCCGAAAGTGGTACAACAACGTTAGAAGACGGGGAAAACAAAAGCTTCCAACTCAAAAGAAACATTAATTTTCTTTTTGTTGATTTGTCCATTACACTTCTTACAACTTGTCACGCTGTTTATTTAAAACGATAAAAGAATTCATAAATAAACTGCGGAACATTGCTATACATTTGTCCCCGTTTGCTTACTAAAACATTAAAATACATGTATACAGGCTATACATGTTGCAGCTCTTCTGCCAGTTGAACTCGTCTCTCTGGCGCAGCAGCAGGTGCATCTGGATTCAAAGCGTTGTGCGCCCCTTAAATAGTTTTGGGTTTTTGCGTTCTTATAGTAGCATCTGGTGCGCTTTGCGCCAGACCACACCTCTTCTTTTTCGCTGACACACCCGTGGCGCAGTGTCATCTGCTATCTAGACAATGTGATTTTTTGCCCGAAGAAATGAACGATGCGCTGGCACAAAATAGTAATGACAGTATGCGCATGTCGCGAATGCACAATGCACCGCAGCATGATAGGGCCCATAGTGCGGTCGAGCATCCCTGGTAAAGATAAGTCCGAAAGGTTTTTACTATCTTTCCCTTAAATACCCAGGCTTGGTCCTTCGTTGAGAGCACACCAGGTGGTGTTATCTTGGGGGCAGGAAGGCTGGAGACAGCCCACTGCCTCATATTACCTAGAAACCTTAGGATTTGAGATATTTTTTAGAATAACCCGAGTCTGCTTCAGAACTGAGACCAGTATACCACTCACACTGATACCATCAAAATGAGACCAAACGTGACAAGTCAATGTGTAAACCTGTGTTGAGAGCACCGGCAGAGGGAATACATGGCAGGACTTTTACTTTCTCAATCCACTTTGGCCGCAATCTCCGCAACCTGTCTGCCACCCACTTTGCCTCAGTTGTTGCTTCTGCCCTTCCCCCTCCCAACAATTTCTCTCCACTAGATGTTGATGCTGCCACAGAATCTCTCAGCTCCACACTAACCTCCTGCCTAGATACCCTGTGTCCTCCCTCCACCAAACCTGCACGCTCCACCCAGCCCCACCCATGGTTGACTGATGCCATCCGCTCGTCATGCACCACACTCAGAGCTGCGGAACGAAAATGGCACAAGTCCAACAACCCCACTGACCTTCCAAACTCTCCTAGCATCATTCTCTTCCTCGGTCACGACTGCTAAAAAGACGTACTACAACAACAAAATCATTAGCAACACTGACTCACGGAAACTCTTCTCTACATTCAAATCGCTGCTCAACCCTCCCCCACCCCCTCCTGGCACCAAACTCATTGCTGACAGCTTCGCCTCCTTCTTCACAGACAAGGTAAAGGCTATCAGCAAACAATTCTGTGACCCTCCCAAGTCACAACCTACTATCTCCATAGGACAACAGCGCAAAACTCTCCTTGTTCACCCCTCTCTCGGAAGACGAAGTTTCCAAACTGATCACTAACAACCGTGCCACTACATGCCCACTGGACCCTGTCCCCTCTAAACTCCTGCAAGCTATTGCCCCTACAGTAGTCCCACCGATCACATTCGTGATTAATGCCTCACTGTCGTCAGGCGTATTTCCAGCTGCCTTCAAACAGGCCAGAGTTACGCCACTGCTTAAAAAGACCTCCTCTCTTCCTTTCGAAAACCATTGAGAGGGCGGTCTCAAAAAAAATCACTAACTTCCTCGCCCATAACCACCTACTTGACTCAAAACAGTCTGGCTGTCTGTCCGGGAAGCCCTAAAAACAGCCAGATCACGAGGGCAATCATCTGTACTCATCCTTCTTGTCTTATCGGCTGCCTTCGATGCAGTCAATCACAACATTCTGCTAACCACACTCACTAACATGGGCATTACAGGCACAGCCCACTCCTGGCTCAAATCCTCCCAACACCACGGTCTCTGCACGCATCTCAGTGATTTCAGGTTCCGCCCCCGCCTATCTCAACGTCTTACTTAAGGCTTACGTCCCATCCAGAGCATTGTGATCCGCTCATAGAAATCGACTATCTGTACCCTCACCTCTCACAAAGCGAGGTCACTCTAAACTTTTCTCTGTGGTTATCACCAAATGGTGGAACGACCAATCAGTTGCAACAAGAACAGCAACATCCCTCCCTACCTTTAAAAAGCTTGTAAAAACCCTTCTCTTCCGAGTATGTATGTCTAGTGTCCCTGCTCCAGAAAACGTATTCAGCCACATGCACCTCCCTGTATGTATAAAGTTTACTCTGTGTCCCTTTACACTTCTGTCAGCTTATGTCCTCCTTTTTGTAAGTTGCTTTGGATAAAAGCATTTACCAAATGCAATGTAATGTAATAATGTAATGCAGTGTACCACGCCACCGCTCTCGTGTCTACCCGACGAGTGTAATGCCTTGCACACATCCTACCTGAAGGAAGCTGCCTGCTTTCAGAGGTTTTTGATGCACTGAGGGACATGCTGTGTATGTGTGTGTGTTCGAGTGTGTGCGCAAGTGCACCAGTTTCCTGTTTGCTGTCTCACAGTGCTACAGTGATGCTGAAGTTCAGGTGGGGCAAGGGTAGCAAAATAATCTTTAAAACAGTGGACCGGTGAGAGGGTGAAACAGTCACTTTCACCTTCTCACACAGACCCTCTATAGAAAATGAAGGGAAGTACGAGGGGCTGGTTTACCAGGTTGGGTAAACATGTCACTGACTTGTGAAAACAAAACATACACACAAAATACCACAAAGGCGTAGACCGACAACCCGCCCCGTCACAGCCTACTGAGACATAAAAAACACTACAAAACCACCCCATCACACCCCTTGTCAGTTAATCATTACACAAGTAGGTAGCCAAGCCACTTCTGTGGTAGTTATTGCTGAATTGGACAAGCCAATATTTCATGCTTTAATCCCATGCTTTCGATTTCCCTAGTGTAATCACGCCTGTCAGACTGTGCTATCCCTGGGGCTTATGAGTGAGAGAATGAGTGGCATGGGTATACTTTTGTAAAATCTCTCATTCAGGTTTCATGTTCAGTCTTGTCTGTCTGGAGAGTGATTGAAACTCCTGCTCTGTTTGTTTCTGTAATTACTGTTTACTCTCCTTCTGACCCAACTCATATGCTTTTGAAAAATGTCTACTCAATATTGCTCAATATTGGCTTGTTCTTCAAACCCCCCTTTTACCCCATGGACACAGCATTTCAGGTGACACTCACACAGGTCCTAAAAGCTCTCAACAAGGTGAACCCCCACAAGGCTGTGGTTAGCCAGTGGTGAACAACTAGCTGGTGTGTATGCTGACATCTTTAACCTGTCATTATCACAGGCAGTAGTCCCGTGTATATTCAAATCCTCCACCATCATACCAGTCCCCAAAAGGCCAGACTCATCCACCCTAAATGACTTAAGGCCAGTGGCATTTACACTATTCCTAATGAAATGCCTAGAAAAACTGTCTCTCACATGCATCAAACACACAGTCCCAGACAGTCAAGCCCCTCTAGTTTGACTAACCTCCCCAAATCGAACAGTGGGTGACGTGGTAGCAATAGCTGTACACCATATTCTGCAACACCTGGAAAGTAGTGAAATGTATGCCAGGATGCTCTTCCTGGACTACAGCTCTGCTTTCAATACCATGCACCTGTGAAGCACCAGAAGTGGGTGGTAATATCTTTGTACATCTGTAAGCGTATGCACAAATGGCTACATTAGTGGACCATGGAATGACCATGAGGGAAGCTGGCCAATGGGTTCATTCTAACCTGAGCTGCTACAGTGTAGCAAGCATCATAAGGTATAATGCTATAGTATCATTGGTACTGAATCTGGAAGTGCATACTCTAGTGCGTAAGCCTGCTGTGCTGAATTTGTTTTGTCTTTTCCAGAAAGTGATGGAGCTAAAGGCAGATGTCATAGGTCATGAACTGAATTTTGTGGATGAGGCAAGTTTCAACCTCACCACAACAAGGAGATGTGGCAGGAACATTATAGGACACTGTGCCATCATCAATGTCAGAGGACAATGTGATGGTAACACAACTATGTATGCAGCAGAGGAGATTTCTCTAAGACTGCAAGGGAAGCTCTGATTCCCCTAAAATGTAAAAAAAAATGTAATGGTCAAATGTTTACAAAATGCCTTAAAACATGTTCATTTCAAACACCAGTTTGTTAATAATAGGCCCATTATCACAAATCAACTGAGTTGGTGTTGTTAACTTAGCATTCCACTTTGTTCTCATGGCATATGGTCAACGCATTTCCTCATAGACGTCCAGCGTCAATGCACTTCAATGGGCCAGCACGGACCCCTAATTTTCTCATTTTTTTCTCCCGCCCCCGGATGCAGAGCGTCTCTGGGGGTGAATGGAATGGTGGGCGGAGTTTTGTTGGTCCAGACTTCAAGCAGTCCCTGTGTTGATTGGTGAACCTCTGAATCCAGTTTTGATTGGCTGGCGTTTTTGATACATAGACTGTCACTTGGCTGCTGGAGCTCAGTCCCATCGCGGATGTTGCATGCAAAGTCATAAGACAAACAGTGACCAATTTGTTAGCATTTCCTCAGCGAAAATAGTTGTTCATTTCTTACACTGTATATAAATCACACTCACACTTATTTCCGTTTTGGTTTATTACAATTTTCTTGTTCATTTTTAAATTCGTTTCGTTAGAATCATACTGTTAGGTAGGTTGGCGCTAGTGCTACTTAACTAGCCCACTAGCTCTCCTGAACTAGCCCGCTAGCGCACCTGCACTAGCCCGCTAGTAGAGCACTAGTATGGCAGACCATTTTCTAGAAAAGGAACGAAGGGTAGAATTAACGTATTTAAGTAAATGGACAAATGTTATGATTAAGTTGGCAGTGAGCTTCCCCTCTTTGGAATACCAGCATCCGCCACTGGTATGCAGCTATAATTCAAAATTGTGTTTACCATTCACCTTTTCTGCCTTGTGCTGGAAGGTCTATGATCATCATCCCCATCAACGCATGGGCCTTTTACAGGCAATGGAGAAAGCATATGGGGATATTGACCAGGCATCATGTCAGGCCTTGATATGGCACTCCAGGAGATAATTTTCTCAGTGCCTTAGACCAGAAGACATTGCATGTGATGTTGACGAAATCTTGTGGCCACACCCAGTGACAAGAAGATGTAGACTTTTTTTAATTGTTGGATGTTTTCTTGTGTTCCCTTAGCAAAAAGACGTTTATTAAAAATTGGCTGCAAGCCCAGCTCCTTAGCCGCTAGCCCATGACTGCTGCATTCAGTACACTTTTTTTCACACTATTTACTGGTTTACTTGTTATACTTTAAGTTTGCTTGGCATATTACTTGTAGCTGCTGTTTTGGAATATGGATGAACATGTTAGCCAACGAAGTCTACAAAGAAAATCTCCTTGGCATTGTTGTCGACGAGGTTCATCTGACTTATAAATGGTAAGTGTTGCCAAGTCAACCCAGTTTACAGTATGTAAATAGCAGAACAACACAGTAATATCTTGCAAAGTTGTGGAGCTATTTCATTGACAAAATAGCTGCACGTTACATTGTCAGCGATAGCATATGGAATTTCGAGCTTTTGTGCAGTTTCGTTTTTGTTTACTCATATGCACGTTACTATTCTCTGTGTTATACATGGACACTAACATGATTGGTCGAAGCTTCGTCCAGTAGCAAACACAGGCATTTCATACACGTGGGTTAAGCCTGCCCTCTGAGAAATGGGTTTACAACACAGCTTGGCCAGACCAATGTTCGCAGAGCATTGATAAGTTGCGTTAGCCAGGCTAGGTAAAGTTATCAATTGGTTGAAATCATACTTGCAACAAAGGAGTTTCTTTGTTGCTATTGGAAACTATACATCGGCACCTGTGTCCTTGACCTGTGGTGTCCCTCAGGGGTCAATCCTTGGTCCATTGCTATTCAATCTCTATATGCTCCCGCTTGGACAAATCATCAAGAACAACTCAATTAATTATCATAGCTATGCTGATGACACTCAAATCTACTTAGCTCTATCACCTGATAACTATGCCCCGCTTTAGTCTCTCTACAGGTGTATTGACCAAATAAACAACTGGATGTCCAACAATTTTCTTCAGCTGAACGCAGACAAAACTGAAGTAATTATATTTCGGAAAAAGAAAGAAAGACTTAGCATTGCCACTGCTCTTGAAACTAAAGGGCTTAAAGCAAAAGATACTGTTAAAAACCTTGGTGTCTTTATTGACAGTGAACTAACTTTTAACAGTCACATGAAAGCAATCACTAAATCTGCATTTTATCACCTAAAAAACATTGCCAAACTTCGAGGTCTTATGTCAAAACAAGATCTAGAAAAACTTGTACATGCCTTTATTTCCAGCAGGGTAGATTACTGCAATGGCCTTTTCACAGGCCTTCCTAAAAAGACCACCAAACAGCTTCAACTGGTACAAAATGCAGCAGCAAGGGTTCTTACAAAAGCAAGAAGAACTGAACACATTACTCCAATTTTAAGGTCCCTGCACTGGCTCCCAGTAAGTTATAGAATTGACTTTAAGGCATTGCTTCTTGTGTTTAAAACACTAAATGGGTTGGGACCAAAATACTTGCTGGATATGTTCTTGCTATATGAACCAACTAGGTCTTTAAGATCACAGCAGAAACATCTGCTAGTAAAACCTGCTGTCACAACAAAATGTGGTGAAGCAGCTTTCAGCTGCTATACAGTTCAGCTTTGGAACCAGCTTTCAGAAGACATCAAAAATGCTCCTACTGTTGGAAGTTTCAAATCTAGACTTAAGACCAAACTGTTTTCAGATGCTTTTTGCTGTTGATTCACCTTTAATTAATTTATTTTTTACCTCTTTTATCTTTTATGTTTACCTGTTGCTTTCTGATTTACTCTATGTCTTTTACATATCTTACACATATTTTAAAGTTTATCTTTAGATATTAGTTCAGATATTAGTTTTATCTTTACATCTTACTGCTAGCCGAGCCATTGTTTGACGAATACGCTCAGTGCAGTTGGTGTGAAAGCCAGCCAACGACTCCTGTGTGCACCTGTGTCCAACCGTCTTCTTGGAATCCCCTGGTGAGGTTTGCGTGCCTGAGCTGTAGAAGCCAATGTTCAACCGCCCTTATAGACTGTGCATTTGTGGTCATCGCCCCTGCAGTCGAGTGTGCGTCTGACTGTGCATGTCCACTGGCTGCGTCGGACGTGACACGTCAAACGTCTTCAATACATTGTCAATGAAGTCCGTCAAACCATTACTGTCGCGTTCGCAAAGGATCTCGGGAAGGCAGCGCGTCTGTTTCACCAGCTCCGTCGCGTCAAAAAGTTGAGCTCTGCTTAACTTTATGCAAATTAATCCGTCGGACGTGACGTGATTGACCAATCAAGGAAGACCAGAAGAAACAGTTGACATGGTTGCCATATACCGTTACGGTTGGCTAGCCACAAACACACACCAAGTATGTGTTATCAAAGTCATGGTTCTTAATAAGCGTTCATAAAAGCTTTACCTCTTTGCTTTTGAAGGCATAGTGTAGAGATTCTAGAGAATAGAAAAACTTTAAATTTGGAGGGGACATCGGTTACGCCCACGTCCAAATGTGTCACGTCCAAATGAAAGGAGGCGTCACGCGTTGCATCCGACGCAGCCAGTGGACATGCACAGTGAAGCTACGGCTTTAAGTCACAGGATAACTGCTTCCAGCGGAACTACGGCTGCGAGACACAGGATAACGCCGCTTTGATTGCTGGCTGCGGGTTGCTGAGTCACTTGCAGTGTCAAATCACTTACACTGATTCCACTTACCTTCCAACAGCGCTGAACTATTTGTTGCATGTTTATTTATTTTACCTATTTAATTATTTATTAGTTCTCTGTGCACATTATCTATCTATCTATTTATTTATTTACTTACTCAGGGATGATTTCCTGTTTTATACTTCTTTCATGTTCTTATCCTACGCAATGTTTAAGTAAAACAGTTGGCTATACTCTGGTCCATTCTTTTAATTTATTCAATAAATTGTAGTGGATTAATGCAGTACATTAGTGCAGTAAACCCTGTCAAAACCTTTCTTCTCTGTATAGACTTTAAATTCTAGCCTCTAGGGGTTATATTGTCACTCGAAAAAACACTTTGTGTTTGTTTTGATGTGTGTAAATAAACATCCATACTTGAACGTTGGATCCCTGTGTATGACCTCAAACTGATTTTGTTTTTTATTCATACCATCAGTAAGTATGTATTGCTGCAATGTGTGCTAATTAATATGATGGTGTGTTAGCTTTTACAAGGTATCTACAATGTTTTGCTGATTTAGTGAAAGGTTTTTTTTTATTTGTGTGTAGAGTTTTGCAAAAATAGCCAATAGGTACAAAAATGTGCTTAAGCGATCAGGAAAAACTAACGTTGGCGGCAACTACATATACGTAATTTAAAAAACGCAAGTTTGTATGAGAAAATATAGAAAATCTGTTCAGCTCATAGTTCGCCATTCTTGTTTAGGTCACAATGCATTCTGGGTCGACGACATCAGAGGGTTGTGACGAGAGTTCTTATATGCTGTGATACATGGAATATCTGTAAATAACCAGAGCATTATATAATTTAATTGTAAGGCTATTATGAAATATGCAAGTATGTTTTCATCACACAGTGACGCTACTTTTATCTATCAGCTCACCCTGAACTGTCTGTGACAGACAACAGAGCTCCTCTCAGCAAACACTCTCCCTCTCCCTTGGTTTTGGCAAGCAGATTTTTTCATTCCAACAAACATATTTGAGGTTTTGTATGATGTACACTACCAGTCAAAAGTTTTAGAACACCACACTTTTTCAGTTTTTTACTGAAAATCATTCAGTTTATTGTGTCATTGCAATCTAAAAATGAAAGCACAGAACAAATACGCAATTTAGGTTGAAAAAAATCATGTAATCAATTTATAAACCAAAATGTATTTAAAACCTTTTACTTACCAAAGTAGCCACATTTGGCAGATATAACAGCTGAGCATACTCGTGGCATTTTTTCTACAAGAGAAATCAAATATTATTCAGAAAGTTATTCCCAAGTTTGTTGCAGAAGTTCCCATAAATGTGTGGCACTTGTAGGTTGCTTGGCTTTCACTCTTCTGTCCAATTCATCCCAAACCAGCTCAATGGGGTTTAAGTCTGGAGATTGTCCTGGCCACTCCATGTTTACAAGCTCCATCTTGTTCTTTTTTTCCTGAGGTAGTTTTGGCATAGTTTGGATCTTATTCTTTTTTCCTGAGGTAGTTTTGGCATAGACTAGTGTTTTGGATCATTATCTTGCAGTAGGATGAACCTGTGACCAACTAGGCGCATACCAGAGGGTATTGCATGGCACTGCAGAATGCTGTAGTAGCCATGTTGTTTCAGGATGCCACTCACTCTATACAAGTCACCGACCCTGGAACCAGCAAAACAGCCCCAGACCATCACACTGCCTTCCTTCATGTTTGACAGTTGATTTTATACACTGTGGAACCATCCTCTTGTCTACTTGACGGCGTACAGAGGTCCTGCGTGATAAACCAAAAATTTTAAATTTTTATTCATCATTTCATAATACCTTCTTCCAGGCTTTAGTAGTCAAATGGCTGTGTTCCATGGCCCAGGAGATCCTCTTTGTCTTATTCGGATGTCTTAGCAATGGCTTTCTTGCTGCAAATCGTTCCGTCAAACCTGCATCTTGAAGTCTTCTCTTCACAGGTGAAACTGAAACTTGCTAACCATTATTAAGCTGTGCTTTAAGTTGCTGTCCTGTGAGGTGCCTATCACACAAGCTGTTCACTCTTAGAACCATGTTCTCTAATTAAGTTGTGACTTGGGGTCTGCCAGACCACTTCCCGACAGAGTTTCCCCCAGTTTATGAGTGATATTTGATGGTGAAGAAAGCTGTACTCACTGACACCCACTGACTTTCTTTGCAATTTCCCTGTAGGAAAGACCAACACTTAAGTGTTATGACGGTCTGTCTCTCTCCCAATGTTATTTGCCTTTTCCTTGCCATTTTTGTAGCATTACACTACTTTCTGCAGTACAATACTGTTCACCTGATTCTCGTAAGGGGCTGGTACCACAGTGTGTGTTTCAACTCTGCTTTTATACCAACATTGGTGTTGTAAGTAATCAAGAAAAATTGGAACACCTATAGGAATTAGTAGCACTATCTCTCAAGGCTGATTTAACCTTCATTGCTGCTGACCAGGTGACCCTGAAAAAGGCCTTTTTGTATAATTCTAAAATGTACACTTTTTCGGTTTTGGGTAACCAAATCTTTTTTTTAACCTCTGTCTGTTCAGTACTTACTTTTGTACCATTTCAGGGTATTCACTGAACTTTAACTACTTGAATGGAACTAGATGTACTGCATAACGGTACATGGTATGACCGCCGCAGTGTATTGAAGTGTGGGAACCGTAGGTATGCTGAGTTTGTAGTAGGTCAGTGTTTTGAGGTGAGAGTTTGTGTGGAAAGGCTTTGCTCCAAGTGGGCATGGATGTGGGTTTTGAATGAATAACATTCTGTGTGTTTGTGTATACTTTGTGTAGTTCCCACCTTCTCGGTCCAAGATATTGGCAATGCAAAATCCCAATTTTTGCATTTAACTATATCACTAGGTGGCGCTATGCTTCAAGTGAGTGTTCATGGAATGGGTCGATACGCCTCTTTAAAGGTCAACTTCTATCGTTATTTTTATTCATATTGCTGTGTCACCACTATGGTTGAATGCATTGTGCGTCATTTCTGTGAAAAATGTCCTAGTTCTCTTGCTTGACGCTGTTTTCTGTAAGCTATAACAGGTCTAGTGGTTGAACGACTGGCTTTTCCGGTGTCCCTCATGAATATTCATGACGTGTTAATAAGGCACCTCTGATTGGGCAAATTCGCTGTCTTTCGCTCACCTTCTGTCCACTGTTCTTCCTCTGGGATGTGGGCGTGCCATACATGGCTCTGGGCGGGGCTTACGACCTAGTGACGTAGATAGGTTTAGCCTGCTCTGGTCCGCTCGTTCTGGTTAGCTCGACCCTTCAATGACCAGTAAAACCATGAGGGTCGAATTTCACGTCTTGGAGTGCTGCGTGCATATACTGCTTGTTGTGACCCACCACATTGTACATAGAGCTACTCAAAGTGGTTTTTAGCGGAAAGAGCCCTTTAACACCGGCATACTAACACAAAATCATTGTATTGGGCAAAATTTCTGATGAGTTATTTAACAAAAACTGAACAATGAGCAATTAGAAGCTGAGATATGGACTTTTGAAGAATTTTACGCTATGTTTAGAATTTTGATTGACATGTAACTTTGAAACAGTCCATCTCAAAATAAATCCTTTGATAACTTTTTGTCAGCATTGTCTGTAGATGACATGTACCAAATTTGTGAGATTCACATGAACGGCCTATGACAATTCATTTACTTTCACTTTTGCAATTTTAAAATTTCACAGAAATTGTTTTTGTTGGAAGTGGGCGTCGACCAGTGTTTTCAGTGCGTGACATTCAATAGATTTCAATGCAGTAATTGGATGTAAACATTAGTGTTCTCTAGATAATAGGCAAAATTACATTTTGTACAATTACAGCGCCCCCTATGGGCCAAATTTTATGGCATGTGCTGTGCTTTTAGTGGTCTTTCAGCTGATCATGCATGACATATTTTGTGCAGTTCCCACCTTCTCGGTCCAAGATATTGGCAATACAAAATCCCAATTTTTGCATTTACCCAGATCACTAGGTGGTGCTATGCTTCAAGTTAATGTATATGGGCTCGGTCGATACGCCCCTGTAACATCAGCATACTAACATAAAATCATTGTCTTGGGAAAAGTTGTTGACGAGTTATTAAAAAAAACTGTTTTGGACACCTAGCTTCGACAAAAAACATCGTCCCCTTTGATGAAATGTAACAAAATTAGATGTGCATGAAAAGAAAGCTGTTTAGAGTTGGCATGTCAATTTTCACCACATTTGAGCAATTAGAAGCCAATATATGGACTTTTGAAGAATTTTAAGATATGTCTCAAATTTTCATTGACATGTAACTTTTAAACGGTTTATCTCAAGATAAATCCTTTGATAACTTTTTGTCAACATTGTCTGTAGATGACGTGCCAAATTTGGTGAGATTCACATGAACAGCCTATGACGAGTTCGTTTGGTTTCGCTTTCGTGATGCTAAAATTTCACGGAAATTCTTTTTGTTAGAAGTGGGCATCAACCAGTGTTTTCAATGCGTGAGGGTCAATAGATTTCACGACAAAAAATAAAATGATTGTAAACCTTACCGTTCTCTAGATAATAGGCAAAATGACATTTTGTATAATTACAGAGCCCCCTATGGGCCAAATTTTATGGCATGTGCTGTGCTTATAGGTCATCATGCTGATCATGCATGGCATATTTTGTGCAGTTCCCACCTTCTCGGTCCAAGATATTGGCAATACAAAGTCCCAAAGCTTCGCTAGCAACAGTCATAATAAATAACTGGAAAAATTAGGGTGTTCTGAAACTTTTGACTTTTGTACATAGTTGACACCAACGTTAATCATATAATAGCAGCATGTCTAACTAGCCGGGGATACTTTTAAGGAACCAATGCTACTGGGGGTGCTGTGCCGCAGTGTTTAGAGCACTCGTGCGATACCCCAAGGGGGCAGGAACCAAGGGGGCAGGAACAGATGCAGAAGTTGAATTTTTATGGGCGAAAGGGCCCACCCTGAAAGGGCCCAGTAGCCTTTAGCATTCCATAGACTTCCATTCATTTTAGCGTCACTTTGACATAAAATATCTTCACATCAGAGGCACGACACGTCTTGATGTTGGTATTGTTAGACACCGGAAAACCACTGCAAAACGTATTTGCCTTCATCGGAAATCTGTTACGTCATTGTCTTGTAAGAAACGTTTATCTGAAATTGTGCTAAAAATCACAATTTCAGATAAACACAAATCACACATCATGCGGCGGCTAGTGAGTTTCTGTCGCACAGAAGGAAATTTACCGTACTGTTTGAATAACAAGCCATATACATAATCATGCTCGTTTACTTTTCTGTTCATGTGAGGGAAACATTTCCAGCTGTATTTCCAACAAAATAAGCACGGGAATTGGTATTTGTTTGTAAGACGAACTGTAATCTGTTGTTTACTGTTTAATGCAAATGAAGCCCAAAGAAAGATGGCTAAGCTAAGCTACACACTACAGGTCAGTATGGATGTGCTAATTAGCTAGGTCCATGAGATGATAACTTGCAAGACTACCTCTAACTTAAGTTAGCAAAATACCCAAGTACAGTATTAGCCTTCCACTCCAGTAAATGTGATTGCAACCATAACGGTAGAAAAACACTCATTATGAAAATGATCATATGCTGTCTGATTTGTGTTTGAGCATCTACTCATCAATTTATCATATTTGGGTTCTTTGGCCAACGTTACTCGATGTCAGGAGGAGTTTGCGCAGTAGTCCGAATTGTGTATGTGTGTATGTGACCAAGCGAAATTCTGAAAAATCGGCTTCATCTGGTCCCATTGAAAACGATGCTATCCCTCAGTCCATTTCTTCTACTGTCGATGGCAACAGACGCGGAAGATAAAACCCATGGGGCGAAAAAAAAAAACAGAAAGGGCCCAGTAGCCTTTAGCATTCCATTGACTTTCATTCATTTTGCCGTCATTTTGAAACCAAATAACATTAAAAGCACCCAGAACCTTGATTTTGGTATTGTTGGACACCGGAGAAACCACAGCGAAACATATTTGCTTCGATCGGAAATCTGTTATGTAATTACCTTGTAAGAAAACTTGTGTTAAAATTATGCTAAAAATGATGTCACAAATTAAGTGAGGGCTAGTAACTTTCTGTCGCACAGGAGAAAATTTATTGTACTGTTTCTTCTACTGTCTATGGCCATACCATGGGCAAAGTTTTTGGAGAGCTATTTAGCAGCAAAAACAATTTCCATGAAATTTGAAAACGACAAATTTATATATCTTCAGATTGCCTGTTTCAGAGTTACACCACAATTAAAATTAAACACATAGCTTAAAATAGCTTGGGAGTTAATTTCTTGGCTTCCTATCACCAGCATTTCATAAACAGATCAAAACTACACAGTGTTTTTACCATGCAGTCAAAGCTTGTGAAATTGTCATAGGGAACAGTGTCCCCCCTCAAAACTAGAAGTTAGGAAAGAGTTTTCATTAAATAACTTGCCAACCATTTTACCCCATAAGTACTTCAATTGTGCAGCTTGCAATGTTATGCGCACAGACAAAGAAGTCACACATCCAAAATCAGGCAGGACATAGTCAAGGGCAGAATCACGTGCTTATCTACTTTTGTTGTGTATTTGTTGACGTGTCCATGTGGATTGTTTTATGTAGGAAAAACTAAGAGACAATTGAAAACCAGGCTTTTGAGCACAAATGTGCAATAAGGAAAAATGATGATAAATCATCAGTTGCAAGACATTTCCATTCTGCTGGCCACGATACAAATATGCTAAAATTTATGGGGTTGGAAATTGTTAATCGCTTACCACGAGGGGGAGACAGAGAGAACCGTCTCCTCCAGCGAGAGGCCTGGTATATTTTCAATCTGAACACCTGCATCCCCAATGGGAAAAATGAAGAACTGTCGCTTTGTTGTTTTCTGTAAATATTTTTGTAAATATATTCTACAACAGGTTTTCTGTATAGGCACATTTGGGTTGCATTTGACTATGTGGTATGGGTTTATGTACTGGGTTGATATGACTATCCAACCAATGGACTAGTGATTCGGGCAAAAGCAAACTTGAATGCTATTGGTTGTTGGGAATGGGTGTGGTAATGGGTGTGGGTATTTTGAAGTGTGGACTCTCATTGTTACACTGTTGCACACTGAAGAAGGCACACCCGAAACGCGTCTGTGCAAATACACAGTATAGTTATCATAAATTATAGTATTGTTCCGATGAGGTTTTCTTTAGCATGCATAGTGACATAGCATGCATTGATTAAAGCAACACTAAGTAGTTTTCATCTTTGGTCACCCTACAGGTTGGAAGCAGAATAGGCAAAGCAAATTTAGAAGTGCCTTTCATCCTGTTACAAGTTGCTGACTTGTACAATTTTGAAACATTATTTTAAGGTTGGAAAAACTATTTAGTGTTCCTTTAATGACAAAAACAGCAGGAGATTTCTGTTTTAAAGGTTGCCAACATTTTTTAAATCAGTAGACCCAAAAATAGTTATGTTGTGCATAAAGAAGTGCAGGTCAGGTTAAGTTCTAATGACCAACGAAACATTTCAGCATAATGTCGTGGCCCCACATTATCAACAAAAAAACATTAAAAATACTTTGAATATTTACTTTAGGTACTTTGTACATTCAGCTTAAGTAAAAATTTGAAAAACAACTTCTACTTTCAGTGGAGTAATATTTAACTAGGAATATCTATAATTTCACTCAAGTAAACGAATTGTGTACTTCGTCCACCTCTATATGTACAGTATGTGGGTCTGAGATTGAGGAGATATTAGCAGTCCTAATTTTTTTATATGAGTTGGGGCTTTGTGATCTGATAGGTGTAGGAAGTGGGGAAGGTGTACAACTGTTTCACCTCAGTAAGTGAGAGGCGTGTTGGTGGTGCTCTCTGCGTGTCACAGTTAACATTCAGAAAAAGTGCAAATGCATTCTACAACAATGCAAAATTCTGGAATTCCACATTATATCCTTTATGCAGCCCAACATTTTTTAGAACTTTCATCCTCCCAACATTTCCTTTACATATGAGTGACATTACCTGCTTGAAGTTTAAAGTGTTTTTTTTAGGGCTTTGTAAGCTGAAAGGTGTATGTGCGAGAGGAAAGGAGTATGACTGCTCCTCCCCTATGGGTGAGGAATGCGTGTATTTGCATGTGATGTGTATTTGGCTCACTGTGTCACAGGTAATATTTCTTATTAAAGCTTGGCACAGATGAACAGGCAACAAGGATCTTACATATACTCCAGCAATGAATGTCAGAGCGCTCTCTCTACTCCTCTTCCTTGCTGTGGTCTTTCTTAGCACTGATGGTGAGTTTTCACACTCAGGTAGTCACACATGTCATGGGTTCACTGTTTTCTGCATTCTGTGTGGTTAGTGTTGGAAAGTTGCAACATACAAATCTATTTTGCCCAATAAAGTTGTCTTCTAGGGACAATAAAAGCTGTATGATCTTATGTTCATTTTATCTTATATGTGCAAACACATTCAGTTAAAAAAATGTTGTATTGGTTGAAATATTTGAAGGTAAATATTAGACAAAAGGGAGTAAGCAGGTTTATTTAGCATTCAGAAGTTTTGTTCTGAAATTGCATTTCAAGCACTCTAACTGTAATTTATTTTTTAAAAACACATTTCAGTATGTACTGTAGATGTGTACTGTCACTCCAGTGTGAAGGGTATGTGAGAAGGATGAACGTTTCAAAGAATGTTGGGCCTCCATAGAATTTAATGTGGAATTTCTTGTAGAATGCTGTCCTTTATAAAAAATCTCCCTAAAAGGTTAAACTACATTACAGTTGGTGGTTCACAGAACGGTTATTTGTTTACTAAAATAAACTCAAATCCAGCAGTGTGTGGGTGTAAGTGGATGTATGTGAGTGACTGTGTATGTGTTTATATGCCACCTGTTCTGACAGGTTTTTTGCTCTGTAGCATTTGGCAGTGGCCCGGGTTGTTGAAACATGCACCGGTTTTAATGTCAGGGATAATTACAGTACAATCAACTGCTTTTGTGTTGATGCCATGCCAACATTTGCTACCGTTTTTTTCAATACAATACAATAGCCACGAAAACACAAAAAGAAAGTGGAAAAAAAACCTAATAACAAAAAACAAAACAAAAAACAACAACAAAACAGTGCTGGGTGAGTAGGATACTATTATGCATCAAGTATCAATATAGTACAGATAAACAAAAAAAGAGGTAAGCTGTACACTTCAGTCTTGACTGGAGTCACCATCATCCGGGGTAAGGTGATCTAGGATAGGCTGCCAGATCCTATAAAATGATTTCAGTCTGTTTGACATGTCGTATCTGAGTCTCTCCAGATGTAATACACCTGTAAATTCTGACAGCCAGTCCTTGAATGTAGGCACTGATTCTGATTTCCACAGTCTTAGCAATCCATCAATCTCTTAGCAATGATCATTCCATACATGAGTGTGTTTTGAACAGAGAGGCTTTTGTCCATTAGAAAGAAGGAGTAACCAAAAAGTGCAATCATAGGGTCAGGGTTAAATTCTTTACGATATACATCAGAGAACCATTTGAAAATATCACACCAAAAATTATTCAGGTTTGGGCATGTCCAAAACAGATGGGCAAGAGAGCCCTCGGCAGACTTGCATCGCTCACATAAGGGGGAAATAGTGGGATAAATTCTATGCAGTTTGGTTTTTGAAAAATGAAGCCTATGCATTACCTTAAATTGAATTAACTGGTGCCACCAAGGATGTCTTAATAAATTGTGTATTAACCTTAAACTGTTCAGAAAAGATTTTGACAAAATTAGAGATCAAGTGTTTGGAGTCAGGACAGCCCAGTAATAGTGAGTAGCAACTTTGTTCTTCAGGAAGCTGCTCAAAGTTAGGTATATTCTGACGGACATAGTTCCTAATTTGTAAATACCTAAAAAAATGTGTTGGTGGGATAGAAACAGTAGCGGCTCGTGGGTAGAAAAAAAGGTAGGGCAGATAGGCTGATGATGACCGAGTTTATTACAATTAACTCATAACATGCACTAAAGAGCGCGTATGCCACTATCTTTAAAAAGCAACCTTGATGGGGAAAATGCACGCACCTACATGCACCTCACCCATGCCTACGCACAAAATAAAGGGAAAAGGAAAAACTGTCACCTCAGAAACGCCTAAAGGGAAACTAACGTGAGACAAGCGGACTGTTTCGAACACACACACTGTAGCCCTAATGGAGCTGTGCTGCGATGTTAGCATTCTCTAGCATGGCTAGTTTTATAGCACAACTCAGATGTGACTTGCTAGGCTCGTGTTTTTCGCCTTTTTTGAAAAAATGCTTCATGTCACACACACCTACACTGCTCCAAATACCCCCTTGTCCACCCATGACAGAAGAACGAAAGAACAGGCATGAAAAACAGAACATTTTATTTCGTTCTGGACAACCATAGAGCCAAGGCTTTCTATCATACCACGAACGTGAAAACGTCTGATTAAATGACCTACCCTTGTCCTTCGTTTGCTAAACGATATGAATGTCTGGCTTATAGGGTCCAAGACTTCATATTGGCAATTTAGTTCCTATATCGAGTCGCTCGAAAAAGTTATCCAAGAGAAACTCCACGCTATTGCAAGCATGTTCGGTCGTCATGGTTTAAACTATACTACTGACTGGGTGACGTCACGTGCGGACATGTAGTACATACATGTCACGTACATAGACAGTAGAAGGCTGATGTACAGTGAAGGATCTTTTCCGGGTAGGGCAGAATAAACTCTGCTCCGTGGGCGTCTACAAACCCACGCTTTTTCCTATGGCTTTTTCTGCAGTGTTCTCTGCGTCTGCGCACAGATTTACATAGAATGACAATAGGGAGCAGGGTTAGATTCTCTGCCCCTCCAGCGATAGAATTCAATGTAATAGCAGCTACAGTGTGGCGGTGATCAAGACAAGCAAGAAAATCGGCAAACTTTTCTCTTACAAATTCTTAATAATGTTTAACAAAACATAACAAGATTCTCGTTCGCATTGCATTTATAAAACAACATTTTATTTACTATTAATCAAAGGATCTACAGTTA
The DNA here is from genome assembly GCA_030347295.1 of Setipinna tenuifilis. Lineage (NCBI taxonomy): Eukaryota > Metazoa > Chordata > Actinopteri > Clupeiformes > Engraulidae > Setipinna > Setipinna tenuifilis. Next base: position 1,080,837 of record CM059271.1, on the reverse strand, counting down.
TGTACGAAATTATTCAACCCCCACTGAAATTAAGTCTTTGACCAGTTTGACATCAATTTTGATCATTTTAGTCATCTTATTTACCATTAAATCAAAGAAGCACTTGAAAATTTTAAATATTAAATATTTAAATGTTATATTAAAATATAACACAGCATTTATACTGAAATAACCACAAATGTCTTTTCTGTGCTCACATCATTGTACGTTTTATTCAACCCCCAAGTGAAATTAATTTTTAGTACTTTGTACAACATCCTTTTCTAGTTTTTACAGCTTCCAAGCATGAAGCATAGCTTGACACAAGTGTCTTGCAGCGACCTACAGGTATCTTGGCCCATTCTTCACGGGCAAAAGCCTCCAGTTCAGTCAGGTTCTTAGGCTTGCGCACTGCAACTGCCTTCTTCAGGTCCCACCAGAGGTTCTCAATCGGATTCAAGTCTGGTGACTGTGATGGCCACTCTAGAATGTTCCAGCCCTTCATCTTCAACCATGCTGTAGTGGACTTGGATGTGTGCTTTGGATCATTGTCCTGTTGAAATGTCCAACGTCGCCCAAGCCGCAGGTTTGTGACGGACTCCATTACATTTGCTTCCAAGATCTCTTGGTACTGAAGGGAATTCATGGTGCCCTGTATACATTGAAGCTTCCCTGTACCATTAGAAGCAAAACAGCCTCAAAGCATTATTGATCCCCTGCCATGCTTCACAGTAGGCAAGGTGTTCTTTTCTTCATAGGTCTGTTTTTTTCCTCCTCCAAACAAGCGCTGGTCCATGGGCCCAAACAACTCTAATTTAGATTCATCAGACCACAGAACGTGGTCCCAGAACTTTTGTGGCTTGTCCACATGACTTTTTGCATACTCCGGTCGACGTTTCTTATTCTTTGGGGTCAGCAAGGGGGCACACCTGGGTGTTCTGGCATGGAGGTCTTCATTATGCAGTGTGCGCCCTATTGTCTGTGCTGAAACCTCATCTGACAGATCTTTTCTCAGTTACTCAGCAGTCACTCAGGGATTTTTCTCCACCTTGCGCTTCAGGTAGCGCACAGCAGTTGCTGTCAGGATCTTCTTCCTACCACGACCAGGTAGCGTTTCCACTGTCCCCTTCACTTTGAATTTTCGTATGATGCTTCTGATAGTGTCTCTTGAGATATTTAACATCTTTGAGATCTTCTTATATCCATTGCCATTCTTGTGAAAGCGAATAACCTCTTCTCTTGTCTTCTGGGACCATTCTCTTGACTTCACCATGTTGTAAACACACCAGTAAATGTCTAGAAAGGAGCAGAGTATCACAGTCCTTTTAAATCTGCCCAATTGGTGGTTATTATGCTTAATTTCTGCTCGTTAACATCCACAGGTGTTTCCAATACCTAATTGAAAATACTTGAATGAGGCACGGCTCTCAAGAGCCTCTCAACAGTGGTAGTCTTAAAGGGGTTGAATAATTGTGTCAATGAAGAAATCACAAAAAAGCCATTTATTACTTTATGACAAAAACAACTGATGTCATTTTAGTTGCATTTGGTTCTTTAACAAGTCCTTGTAAGAACACAATTACACCATTATGAACACAATTACAAATGTACACTGAATTCCCTAAAACCCTTTACAGCATTGGGGGTTGAATCATTTTGTGCACAACTGTAGTTTTCTTAGTGGAGAAATCTTTGGGAGGGCTCTGCCCCACCTGCCCACATGAAGCAGCCGTGCCTGGATAGAAAACTTTTCTTGTAATTGTGGGAAACTAGCAAATTGTTTATTTATATATAAATCTTTTAAAGTAACAATGCCTTTTTGCCTCCAGTCATGAAAGGCCCTGTCAGAGAGAGATGGAAGAAAGGCATGATTGTGATTAACTTCGGTGTATATGATGGTATTAGGGAGTTTACAGTTCTTTCTGATTTGCTGCCAAATTTTCACACTATTTAACACCAATCTGTTTTGCAGCTTTGCGTTTACAGGGAGCACAGGAGCTGAAAAAAGGAGTGCTGGAAGTGAGCTATTTGTAACACTGTTCCTTTCTATGGCAACCTAAGCAGGAATATCTGCTGTGATCGCCATAGAATAACCATACTGCCAATAGACCAGCGCTCTTAGATTGGCAGCCCAATAGTAGTGCAGAAAACATGGTAGACCTAGCCCACCTTTCTCTCTAGGTTTATGTAAATGAGTCTTTGATATTCTGTGGGATTTGAAATTCCAAATAAAAGGAACAATTAAAGAATCTAAGGTTTAAAAAAAAGACTTTGTGAGAAAGACAGGGAGATTCTGAAAGAGATATAAAAAACGCGGGAGAGTGGTCATTTTGATTTCATTTACACGGCCTATCATAGAGATAGGGAGATTACGCCACCTGCCTATATCTTCCTTCAACTTTTCTAACTTATAAGTTATAAGTCATCAAATGCTATCGTTTGGGTACAAAAAAAATTTGATTTTTTCCAAACTGCGCGACATACTTGATAGTTACAGACATTCTTAAGGACATTGAAGTGGACTTAATAAAACTGGAAGCCATCTACAAATCTGATACTACTGATTCTTCTTGCCTGCAAAAGATTCTTAAGCTTAAATATGAATATAATAGCATTTTGTCTGATCAAGATAAGGGCCAGTTGTTGAAACTGAAACAAAGATATTTTGAGTTAGGAGATAAGCCCCAAAAACTTCTAGCCAGACAGCTGAGGGGTTTGCAGGCCAATAGGGCCATATATCAAATCAGCTCCGTCTGGCTTGTTTTTGTTCGGTATTTTTGATGTTTTTGGCGAATATACTGAATATTTTGTTGGGTTTTCATTTGTAATAGTTTAACTAAGTTTGGCGGTTGTATATAGTCAGTTTTTCTTTTTTGATGGTGTGCCAGTTTTTCTTTTTTGCGTGTTTTACCTTACGACTGGTGTGCTTTTGAAGTTGGTGGACGCCAGAGAGGTTTGGCTGTTCGACGTTGGTGTAGCTCGTTGGGACCTGACAACTTTGAGTCTTCGGATCACTCTGGTTTTTAAGCAGAACAACTGGGAGATGGCCCGTGCCAAGCAGACCGCCCGTAAGTCTACTGGAGGAAAAGCGCCAAGGAAGCAGCTAGCTACCAAGGCAGCCAGGAAGAGCGCGCCTTCCACCGGTGGAGTCAAGAAATCCCATCGCTACAGGCCCGGTACCGTAGCTCTCTGAGAAATCCGACGCTACCAGAAGTCCACTGAGCTGATTCGCAAGCTGCTCTTCCAGTGCCTGGTGCGTGAGATTGCTCAGGACTTCAAGACCGATCTGCGTTTCCAGAGCGCTGCCATTGGCGCCTTCGAGGCTAGTGAGGCATACCTGGTGGGTCTGTTCGAGGACACCAACCTGTGTGCCATCCACGCCAAGAGGGTTACCATCATGCCCAAGGATTTATCCAGCTGACTCGCAGGATAAGGGGCGAGAGGGCCTAAACCCGGCAGCCAGCCTCTGGGCCCTCTACGGAAGATGCTGCATATTTACCATATTTTACACGATTGTGGACATTTTTATTTCTTGTACCTATTTCCTCTTCCTTCCTTCCAATGTTTAATTGTATTTTATTTTAAAATTTGTGTAAAGCACATTGAACTGCATTTATGTATGAAATGCGCTATACAAATAAATCTGACTTGACTTGACTTGACTTATATCACCTGTGAAAGTTTGAGTCTGATCAGATAAATATTTTGGGAGAACGAGGGCCTAGAAGTTTTGGGCGGAATCGGACTGTATTTTACGCTAATTTCGCCATGCTTGACATTTTGACAAAAATATTAAAATAGAGCAGGAATTTTAAAACCAAAGAGTTCCACAACAAAAGTAGAGATATTTGTGAGTAATTTGAGGTGTTTTATTAGTTCGTATGACAAAATCCGAATATTTTAGGGATTTTTACTTTATTTTCATGTTACGCTTAGAGTTTACGCTTGGTCAAATTCGAAGGCTTATAAACCCAAATATACGCGGAAATTGTCAAATTTCAAACGAAGAGTAATACTTTTACTTGGTATTCATGAAATAACATTTTTGGGCACTGCAAAAACAAATCTCTGGGAAGACCCGATTCAAGTTGTGTTTTGGACGATTTCGGCACTCAAAAAGCTTTGTGGGGTCACGACCCGATCGTACATGGATCTCAAATACTAACTTCCCAAAGACTTAGAAACCAGTTCAAATACTTAAAACACTTTTAATAAGCTACTGTTTCACTTACAAGCCTCATTGTATGGTACAGAGTTCGATTTTAAGCTTAGCATTCCCTGGGAACTCTACAAACAATAACAAAGTGTACATGTGTACATGTGTACATGTACAAAGTGTACAAAGCGTGTCAGTAGTTAATATTCGGGGATGGAAAGAATCCCCCCAAACCTCCGCGGGTCATAAGAATGAGAGGAAATATCTTCAATAATTGTGTCCTCCTTCGGCAAGAAGAGAACTTTCGAACAGTGCCCAAAGCGGCACAACAACGTTAGAAGACGAAACAAAAGCTTTAAACTCAAAGGAAACATCAAAAATAAAAGGTGGAGGTCCATCAAACCATTAGTCTACTAGTTTTCTTTTTGATGATTAGTCCATTTCATTTCTTACAACTTGCCACGCTGTTTATTAACCCATTAAGACCTAAAAGGCCTGGAAAAAAGGGCCTGAAAATCCTAAGGGTGATTTTAAAACAACCCCCCAGATCCTGAGGTTTTTCTGGAATTTCAACAATAATGTCAACGCCTATTAAATAAGTGATTTCCCAGCCTCTGAAGCACATAGAGACAAATTTCCAAAAGTATTTGAGAGCTTACACTTGTGGGTTTCATGACAAGTGTGATTTAATGTTCTACACCTTCAGAAGAAAATATGAAATAATACAGAAACACAATAATATGGAAAAAATAAAACAACAACAGTCACACCATGTACAGTGCACATAAGAAATAAAGAGCAGCTCTTATTCAGTTCAAAACGGTAAAAAATAAAGTGCCCATGGTCTGGTCACGGTAAATATTTGTCTCTGTAACGAGGTGCTCCCAAAGTTCGTCTGTAAAAATGTGATTGAATACCTGGAGCGGCGTTGCACCTGCTGGTATTTCTACTTTGATTCCCGGCGTGCGGTTGAAGGGAGTTCTGTGAGGATTAGAATGGAAATTTTCCGTTCTCCATTCCGTCTCAAATCCCTTGAACTCCTCTTCATTTCCATCTTCAATAAACATGTGTCATATCCAAATGTCACGGTCGATAGGATCCACATGTTCAGAGTTATCATTATTATCAATATCTATATCGCTTCTGTCACTAACTTCTGAACTCCCTGCACTAAAATTGAAGTCATCCATATTTCAAAACAATGTCACGTGCATTTTCGGGTAGATTTTATTTGGAAACCGATGATGATAGGCCGCAGAGGACAAAAATGACTCATCCGCTTTCCCGGTCTTAAAGGTAGAAATGCGCAACAGCGCTCCCGGTCTTAGTGGTAGAACAGCAGTTATGCGCTCCCGGTCTAAATGGGTTAAATAAACTGCAGAACATTGCAATCGCTGTTTATTTAAAACGACAAAAGAAACTGCAGAACATTGCTATAAACTGCAAAACATTGCTATACTCTTATTATTTGTGCCTGTTTGCTTACTAAAACATAAAAATACATGGCTATACAGGCTATAGGCTACATGTTGCAACTTTTCTGCCAGTTCAGCTCGCCTCTCTGGCGCAGCAGCAGGTACATCGGGGTTCAACGCGTTGTGCGCCGAAAGCGGTACAATAACGTTAGAAGACGGGAAACAAAAGCCTTAAACTCAAAGGAAACATCAAAAATAAACGGAAGGTATAGGTCCATCAAACCATTAGTCCACTAGTTTTCTTTTTGATGATTTGTCCATATTATTTCTTACAACTTGCCACGCTGTTTATTTAAAACGACAAAAGAAATTGCAAATAAACTGCAGAACATTGCTATAAACTGCGAAACATTGCTATACTCTCATTATTTGTGCCTGTTTGCTTACTAAAACATAAAAATATATGGCTATACAGGCTATACATGTTGCAACTTTTCTGCCAGTTCAGCTTGCCTCTCTGGCGCAGCAGCAGGTGCATCGGGGTTCAAAGCGTTGTGCGCCCCTAAAATAGCTTTTCAACAATGCACCAGTGACGAAAAAGGACCGTTTTCTTGATCAATGGCGCAACTGGTTTATGCGTCCTCACAATAGCATCTGGTGCGCGATGGCGAAGGCCTCTGCATCAGCAGAGCGTAGTCGGTGGGGGAGTGTCGGTGGAGGAGCTCGGTCAGGTACAAGGGTGCAAAGTTGTTGAGGGCCTTGTAGGTGATGAGGAGGATTTTGAAGTGTATGCATTGTTTTATGGGGAGCCAGTGAAGTCGATGGAGGACAGGTGTGATGTGCTCTCTGGAGGGGGTGCGGGTGAGCAGTCGAGCAGCAGAGTTTTGGACATATTGTAGTTTTTGGAGAGTAGTGGAGGGGAGGCCGTACAGGATGCTATTGCAGTAGTCGAGTCTGGAGGTTATGAAAGCGTAGATTAGTGTCTCAGCAGCTGTGGAGGAAAGAGTGGGTCGAAGACGTGCAATGTTACGCAGGTGGAAGAAGCATGTCTTGGTTATATGGTTGATGTGTGATTTGAAGGAAAGTGTATGTAGTCCATGTAGATACCAAGATTTTTTACGAGGGGGGAGGGAGTGACAGAGTGAGAAATCTTGACAGGTGGCCGTGATGGTTTTGGGGCCAAAAACGATGATTTCAGTTTTATTGCTGTTTAGTTTGAGGAAGTTGTGGTTCATCCAGGTTTTGATGTCTGTAAGGCAGGATGGTGGGACAGATGGTTTTGGAGGTGATGTACAGCTGGGTATCATCGGCATAGCAGTGGAATTTGAGTCCATGGCGGCGGATAATGTGACCAAGTGGAAGTATATACAGAATAAAGAGTAGGGGCCCCAAGACTGAACCTTGGGGGACTCCGTGTATGACGGGGGTGGTGTGGGATTTGTGATGGTTGATGGTGATGTAGTGGGATCTGTCAGACAGATAGGATTTGAACCAGGAAAGGGCTGTGTTGATGATGCCAATGGATTCTAGGCGGTTGAGAAGGATGGTGTGGTTTACAGTGTCGAAGGCACCGCTGAGGTCGAGAAGGAGGAGGATGGTGAGGGAGCCAGACTCAGAGGAGAGTAAGAGATCATTGGTGACTTTTCGCTGACACACCCGTGAGGGCGCAACGTGATTTTTTGCCTGAAAAAACGAACGATGCGCTGGCACAAAATAGCAATGACAGCATGCGCATGTTGCGAATGCACAATGCGCCACGGCATGATAGGGCCCAAAGAGTTTTTTCCAAGTGACAACACAAGAAAACATACAGTAATTTCACTGCAAAAAAAAAACATTTCGGCAACATCGAATGCAATGTCTTCTAGTCAAAGGCACTGACAAAAATATCTCCTTTCAATGTCTGTGATGGAGTGCCATCACTAGGGTTGTGTGTGTGCTCTGACTGTCATACCAAAAAGCCTTGTTAATTGGCATTGCGGTTAAAGTGCATGTTTGGTACAGGTGGGGTTACTTTTTCTCCCCTTCGCTGCACTATGCCTGTATGGGATCCTTCATTGTCTGTAGCAGGGCCATGCATTGATGGGGATGATGGTCATAGACCTTCCAGCACAAGGGAGAGAAGGTGAATGATGATCAACAGCTTTGTTTCTTATAGCTGCACACATAGTTGTGTTGCCACCATGTTGTCTTCTGATTATGACACGCTGTCCAATAATGTTCCTGCCAAGTCTCCTCATGAAAGTGAGGTTAAAACCTCCCTCATCCACAAAAATCAACTCATGACCTATGGCATCTGCATCTAGCTCCATCACTCTCTAAAAAGAAACAAAACTAATGCAGCACAGCAGGCCCATGCACAGCACTATCGTATGCACATCTAGATTCAGTACCAATGATACTACAGCCTTATACCTCATGATGCTTGCTATACAGTAATGCCTCAGGTTAGGCTGAACCCATTGGCCAGCTTCCTTCAGTGTCATTCCATGGTCCAGTATGTAATGTAGCTCTGATGTCATCAGTAATTCTATTTCTTAATCTTCTTACCCTTCTTCATTCCCCTTCCATATCCTTGTCCTCCTCTTTCTTCTTCACCTCCTCGTGCTCTTCCTCTACCTTCACCTCCTTGTCCTCATTGTCCTCTCCCTCTTACTTCTTTCCTTACACATTCTCATCCTCATCCACAAACTCTCCCTCGTGCGCCTTCACCTCCACATCCTCTTCCTCGCCATCCTCTAATTCTACTCTTCTCAGTCTTCCTTCTCCCTCCATTGTACTCCACCCAGAAAGCTTACCTGTGGCTTGTTTATAGTCCTAAGGCTGACTGCAAAGTGAACTAATTATCTACAATGGTTTGTACAATCAATTTAGTTTGTGAACATGGATGTTTTATACCTGACTCATTGACATATGGTTGCCTCTTGCCACAGGACGTCCACCAAAATGCTGTGTGGCTGTTTCCAAGCGCATCCGTCCTGACATCCTCAAGAGCGTGCTCAGCTATGAAGTGCAGCGAAGCACGGGGCTGTGTGACATCAATGCCATCATGTAAGTGGAGTGACCCAACCTGACCAAACCACCCAAATACAAATGCAGGGGCACAGCTATGAAAGTGTATGAGCACAAATACTCAGACGGCAATTTAAATTGCAAACGGAAATTCAGTGTTTACATTTTTCAAGCAATTTGAAGGAAAAAAAATTGCAATCCGCAAATCAATATGCAAAGTGGCAATGCAATCCTTAATTCAGTTTGAAATATTTTGTTGATATTTATTAACTAATTAATTAATAAATTTCATTTTGCCATGGTATTTTTAAACAATTATTTAAATGGCAGTTCCTTTTACAAATAACAATTCAGTGTTTAAATTTGCCATGCAATTTGAAAAAGTGTTGGCAGATCAATATGCAATTGGCAGATCAATATGCAAAATGACAATGTAATTCTCACATCACTATTTTGTTTTTAAAAATGCTATGAACATTTATTGGATTGCATTTTTATTTGTGGTGTTTTGTCTTTGAAATATAATGTCACTTCTGCACAGACAGGCTACCAGTCTATGCTACCATAACCATTACAAAGAAGAACCGTTTTTCTAGGCATTAGGTCCTACAAAGGCAAAGTGCAGTAACTACGTGAACATAAAAACTGAAATTCCTTTAAAATTGTCACACTGTCCCGTCAAACATGCTGTGGGTATAATAGTGGTGATGATTTTAATGTTCTTAATAGGAAGAAGGAAGATTTTGCTGTGATTTCTTCTTCGCAGGATTCCCAATAAAAGAAGGCCACAATTGCTTTCTTCTGTCAACCAGTCAAACTAAGAAAAATAGTGAAATCAACCTGTCTGAGGCGTCATTAACATTTATATTTACACTGACATTTTGCATATTGAACTGCCAATTGCAAAACACTTTCTCAAATTGCATGGCAAATTTAAATAAAATGGCCATTTAAATAAATGTGCAAAAGAACTATGGCACTATGGCAGATGAAGTTTGTTAATTCTTTATTCATATTTTTATATACACCTAAAACACATCATCAGTGATGTAACCTGGGGTCAGTGGGTGTTTCGGGTCTTTCAGCATCACCCTCGACTCAGCCAGGGTTGATCAGGCCCCGGCTTGTGTCTAAGTTGTTGTTCTTGTTCTTGATGGCTTTTCTATTGTGCAGCCCCTTGATCCCCAGTCTCCTCAGCGCTCTCCAGAGTGACTGGTCTGCAAATCCTCTGCACCCGACCTTGAAGGGTTCACATTGTGTTGTCCACCCATTGCTTTGGCATATACTGGTCAGCTCCTTATATCTGGCCCTGTTTCTCTCAAAAATAATATCATAAATATCAACAAAATATTTTAAACTGAATTACGGATTGCATCTCACTTTGCATTTTGCATATTGAATTGCCAATTGCAAAGTATTTTCTACAAATTGGATGACAAATTTAAGCATTGAATTTTCATTTGCAAATTAAATTGCCATTTGAATATCTGTGCTCATATGCTTCCATACACGGCAAAAGGGTGGGGGTAGGTTTTGGTTCGCTCTAATGGCTTGGTCCCAATTTTGGGCTAATCCTAATTCTTGACTCAATGCTTTTATGTTTGTTGTGCTAGCTCGAGTGGAAGTTGACTGGTCTAAACTAGCGTGTATACATACATCTATGTGGGATTAGCACTGTAATTACAATTAACAGTAACAGGATTTCTAACTTAACAAACAACCTAGTGAAGGTAGGCATGTAGAGAAATGTCAGATGTAACCACTTTATTGTCAGGGAAGAAAAATCACTAAGCTGGGATCTAGCAGTGGTTAAGCACCCAGCCTTGACAGGAGCAACTCTGGAAACACTGTGAATGTAACTGGGACTATGTGGCGTCAACACCACCATGTAAATGGACGAGGGACGCACAGCAAAGAGGGTGTGGAGGTGGGTGGGGCGTTAGGAAGGTTCTGAGGGCCAAGTATTGACAGGGGACTCTTTAAGGACAGGGGTAAATGAGCAGCTGTGCCTAATGGTTAAGGGGTTGGTCTCGGGATCGGGATTGGAGGGTTGCAGGTTTAAATCCTGTACCAATAAGAAGAATTTTGTTTCATGAGTGAATAACAAACACTCTCTTGTACATCCGTGACTTCAAGGCACCTTACCCCACATTTTAAGATAATTTGTGTAAGGGTTTCTGGACTCCTTGCCCTTTGACCCCACCTGCTGGACATTTCTGTGCACTACCCCTGTTTTTTGTCTGTGTGAGTGTTGGTGCTCCCCTGATGTCTTTCACCTGTGTGTAGTTATTGCCCATACCCTGCCTATTGTGTCCCTCCCCCTCATTCGCTCTGTTCCCCTTACCTACAGTACTTAAACCCTCTGTTCCCTGGTAATCATTCTCTGATTGTCTCTGTGTTCTGTATGTCAGTAGCGAGTTGTTCAGTTTGAATATCTGTGCCTTGGACTCTTCTGTGAGTTTCTTCCCCCATTGAACTGTTTTTGTTGTATTATTGGATGTTCTCAGCGTTTTTTTTCCTTTTGAATTTTCCGTTGTATTTTTGGATGCTCTCTGCGTTTTTGGCTGCAAGTTTCTGTCCACTATGTTGTTGGAGATAATTAAAGACTTTGCTTACCTGATTCCTGCGTGTGGGTCCTACCCTTTCCTAGCCCTGACAATGTGTGTCTTTTTCTACTAAGGTGGTTTTAGAAAAAACAAATCATAATTTAGTAAGTCTAATGTAAGCTCAACTTTTGACCTTATACTGATCTTTTTCTCCTTAGGGGGTATAATAGTCAGTATGATCTTACTTATTTCTGAGAGAAGATAAGAGTGTTGTAAGAAGTAATACTTTCCTCTGGGTGTCAAAAATGAGGTGAGAGATTATCCTTGTGAAGGTCATCGTAAACATCGTTAACTTATTTGTACTATTCTTTAGGCTACTGTTCTAAGATATTTCTCTGCATAACTTTACATAAGGAATTGTTGATTTCTCTCTTCTTTAGAATACACACGTGGAAGATTAAAAGAATCTGCATCCATCCAAAGATGAAGAGACGCATCGATCAACTGTTGAAAAAGAAGCAAATGTCGCCTTCTTTTAAAGTTCCTGCACCATGAGCTCAGTGTTTAGGACATGGTTGCCTGAGAACAAGGCTACTGTACTATGGGGTTTGGGCACTGTGCTTGCTTTTCATCAAATACAACTAATAAGATGAATTATGTACTGTACATTAATGCTTTATATGGCAGTTGTTAAACATCTGCTCCTTTCTTATCGGTATTTAGGTAACTGAATAAGAGGACCATCTTATCAATTCTGTTGTACAAGTGTGACACTTTTTCCATTGTTATGAAAGAGTTGAACATTAAGCATTTTTTCTTTTCTGGATACATAAAGTGTCTGTCTGACTGTTGTTATAAATTCGATTCTGTGCTTGGGCCACAGACACACAAAAACAAACATTTGAAAAAAGAAGATGCTTGAATTAAAACTACACAGGGTTGCTTTAGAGGGCATTTTAGATATTGCTTACTGCCTATTGACATTCTAACATGGTTGTTCTTCCTTTTTAAGAAATGAGGAGAAATAACATTTTAGCAGTCTATGTAGTAATGGATCTAGACAATGTAGAGGTCTAATTCTGACAAAACCTGACACAATGATGCATATTTTCCTGAGTCTGGTAATTCTTATGTGCTGTATAGGCTGACAAATTTGACCTTTCCAACATGTATGGTTTATGAGAAAACTGCAGTGTTTCATTTGTTTCCTCTGTCAATCGTCCTGGTTCTCCCCTATCATACTTCTTAATTTAACCAAGAGGGCGTTCATACTGCATTTTTTTTTCTGGCATGCCAGTTGTCTTTCTTTACTTCTCTGAAACACCATTACTTACAAATGAGCATGACCTATGTGCCTGCCCATAATTCCTGTAATGCAACCAATTTCCAGAATTATAGTAATCTATTAAATAAGCATATACTTAAATATAATATAGTTTGTCATCTCATGGTTTAGTTAAAGCAGTCATCTGTTTTGGCGCTCCTCCAGTCATATCACCATTTCTGATGGGAAACAAGAAAAATGCTATTGGAAATGTGATTAATTTGAATATCTACCAACACCTGTTGGAAATGTTCTGCACTACCACTTTGCACAATTCTGCCAGGTTGTATTGTAATATTTATTTACAGCACATTACAAAATACAAAAAACACAATGCAGAATGTAGGTATGGTGATTTTATCAATACACACATTTACATTTATTGTGTGTTATACAGTTACATTGCCTTACAATGTAAGATGTCAAATAATACAAATGAATGACAAAAACAGTTAAGTAACAAGCAACATTAAAAGGATGCCAGATAAAACCATGTAGAAAATCATTTGAAATAGTTTCGAACGGCTTTAAGTTTTAAACATGGCAACTGAGTAAGACTTATTGAGTTACCATGGCTTGCAAGCAAATTCTGACAGAATATATGGACAAAGCTTCAACAATTTTTAGTTTTTCTGAATTGCTAAAGCTCAAAAACCTATTGGCTGAAGAACTTTCCCAATTGCTTAAGCTATTTCTCAAAACTGCTCACTCTTTTGTCAATACCTTAAACCATTTTACATAGTAAAACACAAGTTGCAAAATTCGCTGACTCCTCTTTGCAAAACTCTAAACACATTCTTATTGTTAAAACACATTTTGCATTATTTAATACATGTGATGCAAAATGGTAAACATTCTTCTCCACATTTGATCACAAATAGAGCACTAATGCCATACGTTAAGCACAATGGGTCAAAACTGAGTTTACTTCATTGCAAATTACCTGACACCACCAATGTAAGCCAGTTGAGAGAGCCACCAGAAGGTTGCAGCTTGAAAATGGCTGCCAATCAGAGACAAAGAGGACAGAGAGTGGGACATAGCAAGAAAGAGGAGAAAGAGCAAAAGGAAGACTGTTTTTTTCTACTAACCAAATTAGAGTTACCATTATAGATCACGTTCTCGTCCATGGGTTGACGACGATCTATGAAATCTCATAGAGGCCATGGAATTGGCCTGTGACATAGACCAGAAACATTGTCAAGGATAGATATGACATGTCAGGGCATTCTTTCCCTGTTACCTGGCAAGGGACAACATTGCTTGTAATGTGGATGAGGTGCTGTGGCCTGACCTAACCCAAAAGCATGATAAAGCCCAGTGATATCTTGTTTTGCAGCACTGTATACAGCACTTGTAGTTTTCATTTGTACTGCATACAATAATTTCACTGCAAAAAAAAACAAAAAACAGTTTACATCTTGTCGTCACTCTGGGTCCGGCCACAAAATTTCAGCAACATCGAATTGTAAGGAATTATACTTGCCCTGCCTGAGACAAATGCTGAAACAGACACTTTGAGAAGGTGGTCTGTCTAATGATAATCCCATTATGGTAACAAGAATGGTCCACAATCACCCAACAGCAGAATTGACAACGTCAACTACAGTATGTGAAAGCACCAATCAATTGTAGTATGGCTTGTGGAGATAGGCCATTGAGAACCATCACAGGAAATGTGTCAAAGTAATTATACACAGAGGAACACAGTCTCTCCAGACCTAGTTGCCTGATCAACTTAGTTAATTTACATCAAGGACATAGGAGGAGTCTGCCTGTACAGTCATGGCCAAAAGTTTTGAGAATGACACAACTATTAATTTTCACAAAGTCTGCTGTTTCAGTTTTTATAATAGCAATTTGCATATACTCCAGAATGTCATGAGGAGTGATCAGCTGAACTGCAATTAATTGCAAAGTCCCTCTTTGCCTTGAAAATTAACTTTATCACCAAAAACACATTTTCACTGTATTTCAGCCCTGCCACAAAAGGACCAGCTAACATAATTTTAATGACACACAGGTGTCACACACATTAACACAGGTGTGGGTGTTGATGAGGACAAGGCTGAAGATCAATCTGTCATGATTGTGTGACTAGACACTTTAAAAGGAAGATGGTGCATGACACCATTGTTCCTCATCTGTTAGCCATGGTTACCTGCAAGGAAACACATGCAGCCATCATTGCATTGCACAAAAAGGGCCTAACAGGGAGTTTTATAGCAGCGAGTAAGATTGCTTCTCCATTGAGAACTTGAGGTCAATCCTCAAGAGGCGGGTGGACAATCAAAAACCCACAAATTCACAAGCCTTGATTATGTGTATAATGTGGCTAGGAGTGTGATGATCATTTGGAAGTTGAGTGTAAAGCAGTGAGTTGTGTTTACAATTTTGCAAAAAGAGTGATGTGCAGTGGATTGCATTTACTCTTTTGCAAAGTGTGTGTTACAACTTTACAAACTGAGCGCAAAGCAGAGTTTGTGCTATTAGTTTTGCTAACTCAGTGAGGGGGTTTGCTATAAGTAATAATAGTTTTAGAAATTGTGCTACAAGAATCACTGTTGGTGTTTAAGCAATTAAAAAACTGTAATAATGATTAATAACCACAACTAAAGTATCTAACCTGTCACAGGGATATGTTTTATGTGGCTGGCTTGTTGTAAGTTGTTTTTGTATTTTTGCTGTGCTTCTTTGGTTATTTGTTTTATTGAATAATGTTTATTGAAGGAAATAGTCATTTTACAGAATATCAATATACAACATATTCCTTCCTATTTTCTGGTTGTACACATTAAGAAAAACAGAACAACCCCAGCCAACCCCCCACCCTACAAGAGAATCAACTGGGTAAGAAAGAAAAAGAGAGGGAGAAAGAAAAAGAAAAACAGAACAAAACAAAAACAAAACAGACAGAGCCAGCTGGTTAAGGAAGCACAATGGTAAGCCAGTAAAAACAGACTGTGACGACGGGGAATAATGATAAAAAAGGGATAAAGAGAGCTCAGGTGCTAGGGGTCAGCAGCCTGGGTTTCTGACCATTTATCAAGCAGTGGTTGCCAAGTTTTGGAGAATGCTCTTTCACCGTTCTAAGTGTAAAACACTGCCCAGATCTCTGAGCCAATGCTGAAACAGGGGGCAGGTTTCTGATTTCCAATGTTGCAGAATGAGGCGTTTAGCCAAGAGAGTGCAGAGGGAAATCGCTTGTCCTACATAGCCACTGATGTTGGGAATATATTCTACACAACCAAAAATGGCAAGGATTGGGTCAGTCGCAACAGTTTTATGGAACGCTTTTGAGATGTAATCAAATATGAGAGTCTAAAATAGAGTCAATTTAGGGCATCCCCAGAACTGGTGTGTCAGAGTACCCGTTTGATGTTTGCATTTGTCAAATAATGGAGATGTGTTAGGGTAAATACTATGTAGCCTGGCTTTGGAGAAGTGAAGCCTGTGAACCACTTTAAACTGTAACAAAGAGTGTCTGGAGTTTATTGAAGTGCCATGAATCATTTTTAGAACACCCTCCCATACTGTTGTACCTCCATTCCAAGTTCCTGTTCCCAACCATTTTTGATCTTATCAGTGTTCACTGTCTGATGGGCTACCAAATACCATATAAAATAGAGATTGTACCTCTGTTGCCTGGAGTAAGACACATAATACTGTCCAGAATTTTGTGTTGGGGTGCATGTTCAAACTGTGGTATATGTGTTCTGATAAAATGTCTGATTTGCAGGTACCTGGAAAAAAGTGTGAGGATGGTAAGTCAAATAACTGTTGGAGATGTTGAAAGGAGACTAGACACCCTTGAGAGTACAGGTCCTGTATACAAAAAATATTATTAGTCCTCCACTTAGAAAAGCCTGGATCCATTAAGGCAGGGGAGAATGCATGATTATGACTATCTATATAGACTTTAGGCAAATCTAAAAAATGTTGGATTTGTTTCCAAATTTTAAGGGAATGAAGTATTATAGGGTTTTTAATATAAGAAGGAATTTTAACTTTAAGAGGGTTATTAAGCAGTGCAGGGAGGGAGGTGGGCCCACATGAAAGTACTTCCATTTGAAGCAATGAGGGGGCATCATCTTGATTGTAATGGGCCATTGGAAGGGCACTACGCCAATGAGTAAAACATTCAAATTTGCTGCCCAGTAGTAAAGTTTAAAATGGGGCAGGCTGAAGCCTCCTTCTGTTTTGTAGAGATTCTAGGTAATTTATTATTCCAAATAAAGGAAGTTATGAGTCTAGGTTTTTAAAGTAGTAGAGGGGAATAAATACAGGGAGATTTTGAAAAATGTAAAGAAATCGAGGAAGGACAACCATTTTTATGGCATCGATGCGACCCACCATAGAAATGGGCAATGTGTTCCAAAATTGAATATTCTGTTTGAAGTGTTGCAGTTTAGATTCCCAGTTACTTGAGAGGAGCTTTCGATGATCGCATGTTATTATAATGCCAAGAGATTGTAATTTGTCTGTTATAATTTTAAAAGGCGTCATGCTAAGGAAGTTAAGATCTACTTTGTCAGATATGGGCATTAGTTCACTCTTGTTCCAGTTGATCTTATATCCTGAGAAGCTACCAAACGTGTCAATGAGCTGTAGTAGAGGAGGAATAGAGGATTTAGGACGATAAATGAATAAAGTAACATTTGTCATCCGCAAACAATGATATCTTATTTTTCACCCCCAAAACATCAATTGGGGCTATCTCCTGTTTTGCTCTTATTTGGCTGGCTAGTGCCTCTAGTGCTAGGTTGAAAAGGTAGGGTGAACAAGAGCAACCTTGACGCACACCTCTAAAGAGAGGAAATGATCACCATTTGTGATTATTGAAGCCTGAAGATGAGCATAGATAATTTTAATCCCTTTTCAGGGCCAAAATCGAAGTATTTCAAGGTGGCGAACATGCAATCCCTTTCCAAAAAATCAAACGCCTTTTCTGCGTCTAGCGCTATAACCACAGACTCTTCCTTCTACTTATTATAAATTATATCGAATTATTCTATGGCCCTCTAGAATGTTGTGACAGCTCCCATTCACTTTGAATGGACTTTCCCAGCGTTCTACAGGCGGATATTTTTCGATAACCGCCCGCTGCGCCATTAAAGCCCACTGCCAATGGCAACGAGTTTTGTCACTTCAGATTCACGATACCATATCACGCCGCAAGTAGTTTGACCACTTTAAAAAGTAAATATTCGCTACTATACGGCAACCTGGCAGTTGTAACGGCTATTTTATCCAGGCTGTTAGAGAAGTAGGGCCTACGTCTACAGAGTTTTTGGCGACATCTGGTGGAAAAAAAAAAATTCCAATTAATTTTAATATATGGCGACTATGGCACTTCTGAGCGCTGGTGGGAAGAGATTTACAGAGACAGACTGCACGGAGACTAAAACAAGAAGAAATCAATATTTGCAGGAGGAGGAAATAGATAAAATAGAAGAAAACAGGCATGAAAGCAACACCAAAAAGAGCACTGCATGGGCAATGAACAGGCAATGAAGGTCTTTCGAGACAAAATATCCAGTGCCCAGTGGAGTGTTGCTTAGAAACGAACAACAATGAGTGCGTTCACATGGACAAGTCGAAACCACTTGGAAGTGGTTTGGGATCGTACCAGCTTCATGTGAACGCGGATTGGTTTGGTTTGGAATTGGTTTTGGTTATCCCCCTGCGACTCCAGGCCTGGGCTGTTTCGAAACCACTTCGACTGCCATGTGAACGGGATCGGATTGATTTTCATGTATTGCGCATGTATCAACGAAATAAAAAACGCAGTTTGTTCCTTCATACAGACTTTCTAACACAGCAGAATGCACAACACGTACGCAAATGCGTCAAACTCCTGGAACACCATGTTTGTATGCCGCCAGAAAGTTTGTTTATTGTCTTTATTTAGTAGGAACAGTGCAGAGCCCATAGAAGATGTGCCAGAGTATTACGTTTTTGTTTAGACCACCTTATTGTTTAAGTGGGTAATAATATCAGGTGAAAGGAGAAGGCTATGTAAATACATTTGCACTGACTGACTTGTAAGATTTTCTTTAGCCACTGTTTTGCTATGTGGAATAACCGGAATGAGAGGTGAAAAGTTCAGTCTCCTCTACCTGTCGTCTGTATGCACTGTAGGCATATGTGTGCAGTGCTGTAGTCTGCTGTTGCGTATACGATAAGATACATCTTACCTACGTAGCAGCTTTGTTGTGGGCAAATGTTTACTCGTGTTATGTCCATTATTTTAGTTATGTGTCGTTAGTCGCGTTATGTCCAACATTGTAGCAGCTAGCATTGTAAATCTTATCAGCCTGGGTCATGGCTGGGTCGGCACGGTTTGACCGATATCTTTGGCATTTTTTGCCCAAACAACACGAAACTTGGTACTGCACACACTGGTAACATTATGATGACGCCGTCCAATTTGAGACCAAGCGGATGAGTGGTTCAAGAGTTATGCGTGGAAGAGACGTTCCTTGTATTAAAAGATAATAATAGAAAGATAGAAGTTGACTACAGCGCCCCCACCTAGCGTAGCGGAAAGGGCCGGAACTCTCGCCGAATCCGCTTAGACGAACTGCATGTGAACAGGGACTTGGGGGACAGACCCCCCGTTGTGAACCAAACCAAACCAATCCCATCATGTGAACGCAGTGAATAACGTTCCAATTGCACTACTTTTTCTCGACAGAAGCCAACGTGTATATGAATAAATTCTTAATTATTTTGGTAAACAATTGTCTGTCTTTTCTCAAAATAAGCAGTAATAAGCTGCAATAAGCCGTAGAATAAGCGGGATAATGTATTGTCCACGGGCGACTATAGGAAAATATTTCCCTTCAGGGACGAAACAATACCCCTCCGCCTTCGGCGTCGGGGTGCTGTTCGCCCCTGTCGGGAAATATTTTCCTATAGTCGCCCGAGGACAATACATTATCCCTTACTAAACGGCGCAGGTTAAAGTATATCTGCCTACCCGGTACAAAGCCAGTCTGATCAGGATGTATTAGGCTAGCTATGTGTTTCCTGAGTCGATTAGCCAAGACCTTACTCAGAATTTTTGTTTCCATTTGAAGGAGAGATATTGGACAATATGATGCCATGTCTAGAGGGTCCCTGTCTTTTTTAGGGATGAGTGTAATGTTGGCATTGTACAGTGAAGGTGGCAATTCTGCTGTCTCATTAGAATGGACAAACATTCGCAACAACAAGGGGGCTAAGTCGGATAAGTATTTTTTATAGATTTCAATGGTGAACCCATCAGGGCCTGGGGCTTTGTTGTTTGGGAATTGAGATATGACAGACTTGATTTCCTCCAAGGTGATGGGTGCATCCATTGATTCACATGCCTCTTTATTACGTAAGTTTAGGAAGCTGACTCTTCTCTAAGAATTCATTCATTTTCAGTAAGCCAGAGGACTTAACTTTAGACTGGTATAGTTCTTCATAAAATGAAGCAAATGCTTTGTTTATTTTTTGTGGATCTGTTATTAGCTTGCCTTGTTTATCATTTATTTTATGTATTGCACGGGTAGCCTGAGAGTGTCGTAATTGCCTTGCTAGAAGTCTGTGGGGCTTATTGCCAAGCTCAAAGTATTGTTGTTGTGTTTTTGCAAGTAGTGTACAAACTCTTTGAGAGAGGATTGTGTTATATTCATATTTTAAGCTTGTAATTTTCTCAAGAGTACTATCAATGGGGGTTGTCTTATAGAGGTATTCCTGAATAGAAAGATCCTTAATTAAATCTTCCAACTTCTTTGCTTCAGCTCTTCTTTGCCTAGATACATAAGCTATGATGTGGCCCCTGATTACTGCCTTAAGTGCCTCCCACAAGGTTGTGTCATTTACGCCACCTGTGTCATTAGGCACGTTCGGGTTACAATCCCGTCTGTTTGCGTTTGTCTGCGACTGTCTACATACGTCAGCAAGAACTCCGCCTCACAGCATGGGCGGGCGTCGGTCAAGTCGGACACAAGTTTTCAGTTTGCACCACCTGATCTTCGTAGTAGATGACGGAGACGTCATGTGTTGTGTGTGGGGGACAATAGGCTCGTTCGGGTGATGGTAAATGTTTGCAAACGGATGTAGCCGCATGTAGTCAGCGATGCATTGTGGGCTGAAAATGTTGCATGATGGTTAGACTTTGTGTCAGAGTTTCCAGAAAGGCGTGGCGCTGTCACAAAAACGTCACAAGGTCAGATGACCTAAAAACCCACGTGATGTAGCCGCATGTAGACAAATCGTGCAAGCGCTTGCAGTTGCTTTTCCGTGGCTACAATCGTCTAACTAACGCCTCCGTGGTGACGCAACTTTGCCCTGGTTGGTTTAAAGTTCATTGACGTCTGGACACGGATGTTGTGTAGCGCTCTGTCACGGAACTTCTCATCTTATATGTACACGCCCCAGAACAAGCTAAAAAGAGAGAGAAAAGATATGTCTTCAAATTGGACTAAAATAACGTACATATAAGATGAGAAGTTCCGTGACAGAGCGCTACACAACACACGTGTCCGGACATCAATGAACTTTAAACCAATCAGGGCAAAGTAGCGTCACCACGGAGGTGTTAGTTACAGTTGTAGACGTGTGGAAGCAACTGCAAGCGCTTGCACGATTTGTCTACATGCGTCTACATGCGTTTAACTCACGTGGATTTTTAGGTCATATGACCTTGTCACGTTTTTGTGAAATTGCCACGCCTTTCTGGCAAGTCTGACACAAAGTCTAACCATCATGCAACATTTTCATCCCACAATGCATCACTGACTGCAAACGCATGTAGGCGCATGTAAACGTTTACATCAGCCCGAATGTGCCTAGTAGCTTGGGGTCTACTAAAAAATAATCAGTGCGAGAGTATGCTTTGTGCACTGAAGAGAAGAAGGAATAGTCTCTTACAGTTGGGTGGTTGAGATGCCACACGTCAACTAAGTTAAGGTTTTCCATCAAAGTATTGAGGCGGATGCATGAATTAGATCTTTGAAGGGACTTGGAGAACTGTTTGTCCAGCAGGGGATCAAGTACGCAATTAAATTCTCCACCAAACACCTGTGCTGGAAAAATCAGGAATCATATTGAAAACCTTTTGGAAAAAATCAGGGTTGTTATAATTAGGTGCATAGAGGTTTACTAATGTAATAGGCATAGGGCTCTATTTTCACGATCATAAGCGCATTGTCTAAAGTCTGTCGCGCAAGTTGCTTTGGGAGCGTTCCCGACACAATTTGGTATTTTCACGGCGGAAAAAGCGAACATTGCGCTAGGCCCATCGTTCAAAAGGGTTGGGTTAAGTTACTTCATTAGTCATGGGTGTGTTTTGGGCGTAACATACAATTAACCAATGAGAATTTATACTCTCATTCCCTTTAAGAGCCAGCATTGTCCATAGCCTGTTGCTATTACGATGGCGGATTTACCCGGACGGGAGGAGCTTTTCGGTGGAGCAGACCGACCTGCTCGTGCGTGAAGTAAAAGCGCGTGAGTAGTTAATATTCGGGGATGGAAAAAATCCCCCCAAACCTCCGCGGGTCATAGAAGTATGGGAGGAAATATCTTCAATAATTGTGTCCTCCTTTGGCAAGAAGAGAACTTTCGAACAGTGCCCAAAGCGGCAACGTTAGAAGACGTGAAACAAAAGCTTTAAACTCAAAGGAAACATCAAAAATAAAAGGTGTAGGTCCATCAAACCATTAGTCCACTGGTTTTCTTTTTGATGGTTAGTCCATTTCATTTCTTACAACTTGCCACGCTGTTTATTAAATAAACTGCAGAGCATTGCAATCGCTGTTTATTTAAAAGACAAAAGAAACTGCAGAACATTGCTATACTCTTATTATTTGTGCCTGTTTGCTTATTAAAACATACAAATACATGGCTATACAGGCTATACACGTTGCAACTTTTCTGCCAGTTCAGCTCGCCTCTCTGGGGCAGCAGCAGGTACATCCGGGTTCAACGCGCTGTGCGCCAAGCGGTACAATAACGTTATTGTTAGAAGACGGGAAACAAAGCCTTAAACTCAAAGGAAACATCAGAAATAAACGGAAGGTATAGGTCCATCAAACCATTAGTCCACTAGTTTTCTTTTTGATGATTTGTCCATATTATTTCTTACAACTTGCCACACTGTTTATTTAAAACGACAAAAGAAATCGTAAATAAACTGCAGAACATCGCAATCGCTGTTTATTTAAAACGACAAAAGAAATTGTAAATAAACTGCAGGGCATTGCTATATTCTCATTATTTGTGCATGTTTGCTTACTAAAACATACAAATACATAGCTATACAGGCTATACATGTTGCAACTTTTCTGCCAGTTCAGCTTATCTCTGGCGCAGCAGCAGGTACATCGGGGTTCAAAGCGTTGTGCGCCTCTGAAATAGCTTTTGAACAATGCGCCAGCACCTTTTCATTAATCAAAAACGCAAATGGTTTATACGTCCTCATAATAGCATCTGGTGCGCTTTGCGCCAGACCACACCGCTTCTTTTCGCTGACCGCAATGTCAGCCGCCTGTAGTCAGCGATGCATTGTGGGCTGAAAATGTTGCATTATGGTTAGACTTTGTGTCAGAGTTGCCAGAAAGGCGTGGCGCTGTCACAAAAACGTCACAAGGTCAGATGACCTAAAAACCCATGTGATGTAGCCGCTTGTAGCCGTCTGTAGACAAAACGTGCAGCCGCTTGCAGTTGCTTTTCCGCGGCTACAATCGTCTAACTAACGCCTCCGTGGTGACGCAACTTTGCCCTGGTTGGTTTAAAGTTCATTGATGTCTGGACACGGATGTTGTGTAGCGCTCTGTCACGGAACTTCTCATCTTATATGTACGTTATTTTAGTCCAGTTTGAAGACATATCTTTTCTCTCTCTTTTTAGCTTGTTCTGGGGCGTGTATCTGATGCTGTCAAGCTCAATCTTTTATTTATTTATGTATTTGTTAATCTCGTTTTTATTGTATTGCTTTGTGTCAGTAGGCTATACCTATTAATGATCTTTGGGTTATGGTTTTGCCGTGTTATTTTTCATCCTTGTGTTGTGCAGCACTTTGGGACATCTCTGTTGTTTTGTTTAAATGTGCTATTAAAAAAACGACTCGACTTGACTTGAAGTCTCAATGCACCCTACTACAACCGCCCGCCCCCTTCTTGTCCCTAGCCGTGTTTGGATAAGGGTAGACGTCTACAGACGGCTGTAGCCGGCTGTAGTCAGCGATGCATTGTGGGCTGAAAATGTTGCATTTTGGTTAGACTTTGTGTCAGAGTTGCCAGAAAGGCGTGGCGCTGTCACAAAAACGTCACAAGGTCAGATGACCTAAAAACCCATGTGATGTAGCCGCTTGTAGCCGTCTGTAGACAAAAGGTGCAGCCGCTTGCAGTTGCTTTTCCGCGGCTACAATCGTCTAACTAACGCCTCCGTGGTGACGCAACTTTGCCCTGGTTGGTTTAAAGTTCATTGACGTCTGGACACGGATGTTGTGTAGGGCTCTGTCACGGAACTTCTCATCTTATATGTACGTTATTTTAGTCCAGTTTGAAGACATATCTTTTCTCTCTCTTTTTAGCTTGTTCTGGGGCGTGTATCTGATGCTGTCAAGCTCAATCTTTTATTTATTTATGTATTTGTTAATCTCGTTTTTATTGTATTGCTTTGTGTCAGTAGGCTATACCTATTAATGATCTTTGGGTTATGGTTTTGCCGTGTTATTTTTCATCCTTGTGTTGTGCAGCACTTTGGGACATCTCTGTTGTTTTGTTTAAATGTGCTAGTAAAAAACGACTCGACTTGACTTGAAGTCTCAATGCACCCTACTACAACCGCCCGCCCCTCCTTGTCCCTCACACACAACACATGACTTCTCCGCCATCTACTACGAAGATCAGGTGGTGTAAACAAAAGACTTGTGTCCGACTTGACCGGCGCCTTTTAAACACCCGCCCATGCTGCGAGGCGGAGTTCTTGCTGATCCATGTAGCCGAAGTTAGACAGACGTAGACAGACCGGTGTGCTACTCGAACGAGCCTCCTCACGCACAGCACATGACTTCTCCGCCATCTACTACGAAGATCAGGTGGTGTAAACAAAAGACTTGTGTCCGACTTGACCGCCGCCTTTTAAACACCCGCCCATGCTGCGAGGCGGAGTTCTTGCTGACGCATGTAGCCGAAGTTAGACAGACGTAGACAGACCGGTGTGTTACTCGAACGGGCCTACCTTTTGCCTGAAAAAATGAACGTTGCGCTGGCACAGAATAGCAATAGGCCCGTTCGAGTAACAAATCGGTCTGTCTACGTCTGTCTACCTTCGGCTACATACGTCAGCAAGAACTCCGCCTCGCAGCATGGGCGGGTGTTTAAAAGGCGCCGGTCAAGTGGGATCATTTATTATTCTTTGGTTATTTTTGCATGTATTTTATTTGTGGTGTTGTATTTGTTTGCTATGCCTGCTGGGATAGACTGCGTAATTGGGTTGTGTTCCTGCTGTGATCCTGATTGCTGCCTAGATGGGCTCATTGAACATGGCCCTCCCCCTTCACCTGCACTCATGGCAGGGTTGATCAGCACTGAGTGGCTGGTCACATACAGGTGCTGCCGATTTAGAGGGCACTCTCTTGAAAAGACTCTAAACTCTGGCATTTCACGGTGTGTTCTGCCCGGCTCGCACACTGTGTCTGCTGCTCTCTTTCCTCCCTGGATTCCTGCACGGTCTTGCCTAAATTTGTGGTTGCAGTTGTGCTTGGTGCTGTGCCTCGACGTTGTCTGCAGCTGGTCTACCGGTGTACTGATCTGGGCCTCGTTTCCCGATAACGATGGTTCTTGGGCTTAAGTGCCACGTAAACGATTGATCCTACGAACGTTCTTAGATTTTCTACGCCTGTTTCCCAAACACCGTCGTACATGAACGCGCGTGCACAGCTTCTAAGATCGTTCTTAAAGGGAGCTGTGCATGGTCCATGATGACGACGATGACTATGGCGGTGGTGGCGGAAACAGACAGGGCCAGGGCCGCGACCGTTTGGTGGGTGTTGAGGCCCGTCACCGTGTCATTACAATTTTCTTTTGAGTTTGTTTTGAAAGACTTGCACTTTTATGTTCAGTAACCTGCACTCCCATTTGAAATTTACCACTTCTGCGTCTGTGTTTTTGTGTAGGCTATTTAACACGTTCTCTTAATTAGGCCTATGTTGATAGACTATAGGCCCTAATGTCCGACATAATATGGTTATAAAACAATTTTTATGTAATTTAAGCCTCCTGTCGTGTTCGGGTCAAATCTTACCGGTTTACAACTTATAATAGCCTACTCATAAATATTATGTTTTACATCTGATTACCTCCAGACCTTATGATATCCTCCACACGTGATGATTAGCCTACCTATTTCATTCAATTTTGGATGTTTTAATCAACCGGGTTACACCTGTGGTGTTCCCGGTCAAAAGCAACCGCAATAGGAAACGAATGGGTATCAAGAGTAGGCTACATTCATTTAACATACAGAAAATACAGAATACAGAACTACATTTTTGTAGTTCATTTTCAGTGCGCAATTGTATTTTCACTGGTGTTATTTCATGTTTACTTCTATAAACTGTTGTTAGACACTACTTTGAAACATTGTTCTCAACTAAAGAATGTTCAATAAAAAAAATGGTGGTGGAAAAAAATTGTGCTAATTTAAGAGCAGTTAAAACAGACACTAAAGTAGGGGGCTGGAGGTGAACACGACCGGAGGGTTAATGAGCATATTTACAAACAGCGGGGCAGCACCAACGTGCTTCACATACATAGGCTAATGAAAAGAAAATGGAAATATGAGGGACGGCTGTTATGTCGCTGGTTTCGCTGTGCCATGGTGGTTACGCAGTGACCATAGACTATATTCTTGCGCACATGAAGTAGGACTATTTCGCTACAAGTCCTCCGGGTGTCTCCACTGTGCCCCGCCGCTAAGATCAATCTTAGCGCGGTAAGACTACTCCAGACCACACTTAGAGTTACGTGTGATCCTACGATAGTTTGTAACAGAGTTTGTTTTTTTTCTTTCTTTTTCTTTGCCACATCCCCTTAAGCATGCACAAACTCCCACGTAGAATTACCGCACCCACTTGTTTCAATCATTCCATTCCATTCACAAATTGGTTGGCCAATCAGGAGTCACGAAAGTCACGGCTGCCAGGCCACAATCATAGTAAAAACCAGGAAGTGAGTAGGAGAGACACAGCGGCAGTGGCGGTGTTCGTGGCTAAGAGCTTTTTACAGCAAAGGCAAGTAGTAGAAACGTACGGGCTTTAAAGGAGTAAACGCGATCGTTGTTCTGGATTGTGTGAGGATTTCGGAGAATCTGCATGAACATTGGGACAGTACAGGTACCACCAACGCAAACGCATCTTGCCTGGCTTGCTATGGATGTCTGTCTGTTCGCATGAACTGCTGTTTCCCCGCCGAGTTCCATCTCTGCCTGGCTTCTGCTCCCTTGCTGCTGGCCTCTCGGGTCACCCACCTCGCCTGCTTATCCCCAGCACGCAAACACACACACACACGCACACACACACGCCATTGCTGCACCTGCCAGCCCCGCTTGCTTTCTCTCTCTCTCCTTTTTTTCTGTTGATGGTTTAATGCCTTGAAAACCACTCTGTGCTTACCGTCAATACTGAACTGTTATCCTGCTGTTGTCCTGCTCTTGGAATTATACATTTACGAACTGTTATTTTTCCTACTGCCCGTTTTGTGGATGGACTGAACCGAACTTTTTTTCAATACATGCAAACGTGAATGAAGTAACTCGTGTGGTGTGACGTGTTGTGTTGCAGTTTAAACAAGATAAACTTTGATAATTGGTGTTCTAAAAACCTGACGTGGTAGTTTTCTTGCTACCTGGCGCCCAACCCTTCAACCCATTATTATTATTTAATATTTTCTTCTTATGCGTCAGGCTGACACCGTTACAGTGGCGCCCAACGTGGGGCTCTAGGGGCGCTGTTGAATCGTTTTTGAAAATTCTCTTGTTTAATTGAAACTGTGGTGAAACAACGTTTGTTTGTGTGCAACTTTTGGGGTTTTGAATTTTTAAACTGTTTGTCTGTGCAAATATTTTGCTGACACTACTGATTTAAGACATTCGAATTGATACTGTGAAGTGTATTTTCTGTGTGCATGTGAAATTTGTAAAGTGTTTTTGCTACTTCCTTTACTCTTAACTTCCTAACATGGCTGAACACAATCACTCTGTCACTGACCCTACCCATATGCCTTCACTCCTGAGTAGCCCTCCTGACATATCCACCCCTCGTAATACATTCTTCCTGCGGGAGCGCCCTCTACAGGTCCACCCACCTAAGTTTGCCTCCCTAAGCACTTCAGTGGATATAGCTGTGCCTGTGATTAAGCAACCACTTGACCCACCATCTCCTGAGCATGACTTGCGGATAGAAATATCAAAAGAATCCCCTCCTGGAAGTCACGATGCAGAGCTGTCTGATGTGTCCCTGACATCAAACACCCAGTGTGACCTTCCCAGAGCTCTCCCAACCCCTGGCAGAGAACTAGGACGTCTGGCTTCTCAAGCCCAGGATCGCTTCGCAGAGACTGTGGAACGACAAAACCAGCAACACAAACATATTCTAACCCAAATTTCAGGAAGCTGTTTTGTTTTGGAAACTAAGATTACCGCATTGGCTAATGAGACCGATCAGAAGCTGCATGAGCTAAAAAACCTTCTACTGGAGGATAAAGAAAAAACAGATGGGCAGATGGATAATATGTTGAAAGCCATGAACACTTTATTGACTGAACACCTGGAGAATGGAAATGCTAAACAACTGGCTGAGGTCCGCTTCATGGTGGAACAAGTGCAAGTTGAAGTCCAGCAGGATATTCGTGATAGCCACCAAGCGATGTTTTCATCACAGGAACACCTCTCGAAGAAAATGGACCGCTGTATGACTATCATGGAGACTCTTACATCTACAGTGACTGGTGTTCAAGCACAGTTAACTTGCCACATGCAGAAAAATGCAGAAGAGTTTAAAAAGCTGTATGATAAAATTGAGTTTTTAAACAGGAAAACTGCTCTTACCTGTACCCATCCTGTTCCTGCAACCCATAGTCCGATAAGCTCATCTGGTTCGGTGAGGCCTCCTTTCCTGGTGCCTCCTCCTCAGCCTGTCGCTCCTCCCATTAAGACTGACCACCTCAGACTTTCCTTTCCCACTTTTGGCAAACCGCATGACGATACAGATCCTGTTCTTTATCTGTCTAAGTGCCATGATTTCTTAGCAGTACAGCCCTTATCTGATGCTGATATCCTGGCTACGTTCAGGACTGTTCTGCATGGTACTGCTCGTGACTGGTGGGAGATAGCCCGCACCACCGTCACTTCTTGGGAAGATTTCCAGACTGCCTTTCTCTCTGCCTTCTTGTCCGAGGACTATGAAGAGGAGCTAGCTGACCGTGTGCACATGAGGCGACAGGGGACTGCTGAGTCAATCAGAGATTTTGCCTTCTCCTATCATGCACTCTGTAAGAGATGGAGACCAGCAATGGTTGAGCATGAAATTGTTAAACTGATATTAAAAAATGCTAAGCCTCACCTGACCAGCCAGCTTCGAGGACGTGTGGCTACTGTGAATGAACTTGCCAGACTGGGCCATCAACTGGAAAAGGACCTCGAACAGCAACTGGAGTATGAGAGGAGGCATGCTGATTCACCTCAAACTAGAACAGTGTCCAAGGGTTCCAGTAAAGCATCTGAGAAGGCTTCAGTCGTGTGCTGGAGATGCAACGGTCATCACGCACCTGGTTCCTGTCCACAGTATCAGTCCAATACTAAGCAGGGCAAGCAGAGTTCTCAGCCGCAGGCATCTGGCAGCCATAGTGAAAAAAACACCTTCTCCACAGTAACAACTAGGAAGAAGGACAAGCATGTGAAGAACACTGGGACCCCTCCTCCCACCTTCCCTAAGCAGCTGGTAGTACCCATCACCATTCGTTCATGGTTCGGAAAGGCTATTGTCGACACTGGAGCCACATTTACCTTGATCCAGGAGGATGTTTGGAAGGACCTTAAAGCCTCTGGTGAAGAGTTGAAGCCCTGGTTGTGTGGACCCCTCTATCTTGCCAATGGTGAGACTGAGATACCATTAGGCCTGGTGGAGTTGAAGTTGACACTCCAAGAGCATGTTTTCACCTTGCCAGTGGCTGTCCTGGCATCCAAAGCCTTGGCCTATCCAGTGGTGCTGGGCCTGGATTTCCTTTTTCTGAGTGGGCTTCAAGTAAATGTCACTGACCTGCAGTACAGTTTCCCCACTGAAACCACTGTTTATCCTTTCCAGCCAAGTGATGCAGGTATGCATGGTGACAGTGCTCTGCAGTCTACCTCCTTTGCTAGCCAGCTGCCAACAACCCCTTCGACGACGAGCCTTGCACTGCTGTCTTCAGTGCCTCCGCCTCTTGTGCCTTGTCCTGTGAAGTTGACGCCTGAGGATTACATCCACCTCGCTGTCCAGAACTGTCATCTGCAGGAGGAGGACAAACCCTTCTTGCGTCAAGTTTTGGATGATTATCCTGAACTTTGTACAGGAAAGCCTGGGAAAACAAATGTTTTACAACATTGCATCTACACCTCTTCAGAAATACCCATTAAGCAAAGGGCTTATAGACTGTCTGCGCTGAAGCAATCTATTGTGGAGCAGCAACTAGAGGAGATGTTGCAAGATGGAATTGTGGAACCTTCTTTCTCTGGCTGGGTCTCACCTGTGGTCCTCGTGTCCAAGAAAACAGGAGGCCACCGTTTCTGTGTGGACTACCGGAGGTTGAATGCTGTCACTGAAACCGACGCATACCCTCTTCCAAACATCTCTGAACTCCTGGAATCACTGGCTGGGGCTGCCATCTTCTCCACACTAGATTTAAATAGTGGATACTGGCAAGTCGCCATGGATGAACACAGCAAAGCCAAGACTGCTTTTGTGACATCTGCTGGTCTATTCCAGTTTAGAGTGATGCCGTTTGGTCTGAAGAATGCCCCTGCGACTCCAACGGCTGATGGAACGTGTCCTGGGTGAACTTCGAGGCAACATCTGTATGGTGTACCTTGATGACATCATTATTTACTCGCAGTCTGACCAACAACATCTGTCTGACCTCTCAGCTGTCTTTGAGAAGCTCCGTACAGCAGGGTTGACTCTGAGCCTGAACAAATGCAAGTTCTGCTTACGTCAGGTCAGATACTTGGGACACATCATCTCCTCTGAAGGCGTCACTGCGGACCCTGAGAAAACCAGCTCCATCCAGGATTACCCTGTCCCTACTAACCTGAAAGAGGTGCAGCGGTTTATGGGTCTTGCGGGATGGTACCATCGCTTCGTCCCAGGCTTTTCCCAGTTGGCGGAACCCATCAATGCCTTGAAAAGGAAAGGGCAGAAATTCCACTGGACTGAACAATGTCAACATTCGTTTGTACTGCTAAAAAAACATCTTAGCTCTGCACCTGTTCTCGGCCACCCTGACCTGTCGCTTCCTTTCATCGTGTACACTGATGCCAGTGAAGTGGGGCTAGGAGCTGTGCTGGCTCAAAAGAGGGCATCTGGGCGCGAAGAAGTTCTTGCCTATGCCAGTCGAGCCATGAATCGGGCCGAGAAGAACTACACTACCACTGAGCGAGAATGCTTAGCAGTGCTCTGGGCATTAGAGAAGTGGCAACATTACCTGGAGCCGAAACTCTTTACAGTTGTCACAGATCATGCTGCCCTACAATGGGTCATCAGCTCCACTAAGACGACTTCTCGTCTGATCCGTTGGTCTCTTCGTTTGCAGAAGTTCAACTTCATTGTAGAGTACCGGAAGGGTAAACTAAATGAAGCTCCTGATGCGCTGTCCCGGATCCCTAGTGCTGCTGACTGTCTCCTTACCTATGGTGCAAAGGAATCGGAGGAATTTCCACTATCCATTGACACCATCTGGCAAGAACAAAAGAAATACCCAGAGATTGAGGAGGTTTACAAAGCCCTGACATCTTCAGATCCTGGCACACAGGAAAAATTTGCTCTGCTGGAGGACAAGGTCTACCGGAAGACTCACCCTGCTGGCGGACAGGTCCATTACCGTCTGTACATTCCGCCCACCCTTACCCAACAACTCTTACATGCGTATCATGATCATCCCATGGCTGGCCACCAGGGGGTGTTCAAAACCTATAAGCGTCTCCAGGAAGTGGCTTTCTGGCCAAGAATGTGGAGTGATGTCAAGGAGTTTGTTAGGAATTGTACCACCTGCCAGACGTGTAAAACCGACACCAAGACGCCTGCTGGTTTGGGACAACAGACCTCCGTCCACAGTCCGAACCAAATGATCGGAGTCGATCTCATGGGACCCTTGCCCCGGAGTGTTGCCCGGAACGAACACCTTCTAGTCTTTGTTGACTACTTCACCCGCTGGGTAGAGTTGTTTCCTGTACGTCTTGCTACTGCTCCAGTCATTGCCAACATTTTCCACACAGAAATTATCACCCCTTGGGGAGTGCCAGATTACATCTTGTCTGACAGAGGTTCCCAGTTTGTCTCGTCTGTCTTTAAAGGTCAAATATCACGACTTTCAAAATATTCACGTCTTTGCCCGTTCCTAGTTTAACTTATTATCATTAACAATACAGCATAATGAATAAATCGAAATCTCTTGCCGATTTTCTACCGTCTGCATTTTTTATAGTGGCCAGCCGAAAACAAAAACTCAAATATTCCTCATCTGTGACGTAACTGTGACGTATCCACAGGGAGTCGACAGGCTACTATGCATAGACTGTATATAAGAACTATGTTGTTCAGCAACGATTTAGCAACTACGAGCGGTTCGGAAATTTGCAATGGACAGTGATTCAGAGATTTCAGACTTTGACTTTTCGTCAACTTCAAGTGTCAGTTCTGACGAATCCGAAAAGAGGACTTTGTTTCAATCAGAAACAGGGTATGAAGATGACACATACTCTAGCTGGGATAATGCCAAACGTCATAGGGCCATACATGTACGAGCCCGAAGCACCACCACCTGCCGATGCAGCAGCCGGCGAAAGTGATGAGGACATGGACAGAGAGAGAGAAAGAGAGAGAGAGAGAGAGAGAGAGAGAGAGAGCAGCTGGTTTTGGAAACGTACTTCTTGCTTACTTGTTACTTGGCAACGATGCTAGGTGCTAGTGATTAGCAGCGCTTCACAACATTGCAAAGACTAACGTAATCAATGGCTAACTCAATCTACGTAGGGCTACATATATTACCAACCTTGTATTAAGCATGGACTCCCGACGACACTCCAGCACAGACACCGATGGCACATCAAAGCAGTCGTCCCGAAAGTGTCGCGAACAAATAACTGCTCCAGGTCCTGGTTCAGCAAAGTCCGCTCGGGTTTGCCTAACAAACCTCACCCAGGACCGCCTTATCGCCGTGTTTTTAGGAAAATAATAGGTAGAAATACCCAACGCCTTATTAGCCACACTTCTGCAGCCTCCCACTACACAATAATTAGGCATGGTTGAAATAATTAACCGGCACGAATATAAAAACTTTACTACAACTATCAATGAATGAAGCGAGAACAACACCACCGAGCTTTTCGACTCCCTGTGAATACGTCATCCACCGGAGATGTCCGAAGATTTCCGAACGTGCAGATTTGGTTTCCGTTTCTTAGCAGCCACGCAAATAGTTCATACAAAACTGCGACTAAAATAATTATGACACTGCATATTATTATATGGATAGTAAAAGTAGGATGTTAAAAACATTATTTATCAATGACTAATTTTTTTTTTAACAGGAATGTTGACCTTTAAAGAACTCTGTGGCAGATGGGCTGTCCAACCACGTAACACCACTGCTTATCATCCACAGACAAACATGACAGAACGAGTGAACAGGAACCTTAAAACCATGATTTCCCATCGTCATTGGGACAAGTTCCTCCCAGAATTCAGATTTGCCTTAAATTCTGCGGTACACGAAACAACTGGCCTCTCACCTGCCGAATTGCAGTTGGGGCGAAAGCTTAAGTGCCCACTGGATAAAGTTCTGCTGTGGAATGATCTCACCCCTGATTCTCCATCTTATGACATGGTGCGAACAATTGAGAGCTTGAAAGCAAAAGCACGTGAGAGTAGCAAACTTGCTAAAAAACGTCAACTGCGGAACTACAATAAACATCGTAGAGATGTTGTTTTCAACTGTAAGGACCGTGTCTGGGTTCGGAATCACCCCCAGTAAAACGCCTCCAAACACTTTGCCGCCAAACTTGCTCCAAAATGGAAGGGCCCCTACCGTGTCGTTAAGCCCCTTGGTCCAGTGAATTATCTTGTGGTTCGGGAAGACAATGGTGAGGATCTGTGTAACATTAATGTTGTCAACCTCAAGCCCTGTTATCCCATTGCCGAAGAACTTGATGCCCGGGAACGTCAGAAACTCCTTAACCTCTTTGAGGAAGAGTCGAGTGATGAGGACTTCCTTGGATTTCAGTAAACTTGCTGGTAACAACCATGGGTTGTTTTCTCCAAGGGGGGGAGAGTGTAACAGAGTTTGTTTTTTTTCTTTCTTTTTCTTTGCCACATCCCCTTAAGCATGCACAAACTCCCACGTAGAATTACCGCACCCACTTGTTTCAATCATTCCATTCCATTCACAAATTGGTTGGCCAATCAGGAGTCACGAAAGTCACGGCTGCCAGGCCACAATCATAGTAAAAACCAGGAAGTGAGTAGGAGAGACACAGCGGCAGTGGCGGTGTTCGTGGCTAAGAGCTTTTTACAGCAAAGGCAAGTAGTAGAAACGTACGGGCTTTAAAGGAGTAAACGCGATCGTTGTTCTGGATTGTGTGAGGATTTCGGAGAATCTGCATGAACATTGGGACA
Organism: Setipinna tenuifilis; assembly: GCA_030347295.1. Lineage (NCBI taxonomy): Eukaryota > Metazoa > Chordata > Actinopteri > Clupeiformes > Engraulidae > Setipinna > Setipinna tenuifilis. Next base: position 1,046,501 of record CM059271.1, on the reverse strand, counting down.
GTACAGGTACCACCAACGCAAACGCATCTTGCCTGGCTTGCTATGGATGTCTGTCTGTTCGCATGAACTGCTGTTTCCCCGCCGAGTTCCATCTCTGCCTGGCTTCTGCTCCCTTGCTGCTGGCCTCTCGGGTCACCCACCTCGCCTGCTTATCCCCAGCACGCAAACACACACACACACGCACACACACACGCCATTGCTGCACCTGCCAGCCCCGCTTGCTTTCTCTCTCGCTCCTTTTTTTCTGTTGATGGTTTAATGCCTTGAAAACCACTCTGTGCTTACCGTCAATACTGAACTGTTATCCTGCTGTTGTCCTGCTCTTGGAATTATACATTTACGAACTGTTATTTTTCCTACTGCCCGTTTTGTGGATGGACTGAACCGAACTTTTTTTCAATACATGCAAACGTGAATGAAGTAACTCGTGTGGTGTGACGTGTTGTGTTGCAGTTTAAACAAGATAAACTTTGATAATTGGTGTTCTAAAAATCTGACGTGGTAGTTTTCTTGCTACCTGGCGCCCAACCCTTCAACCCATTATTATTATTTAATATTTTCTTCTTATGCGTCAGGCTGACACCGTTACAAGTTCTTAGCTAAGATGGTTTCGGGAAACGGCCCGTGGACTCTACGATGGTGTTACGTGTGAACTTACGTACTACTTAGGCTTAAGTAGTACTTAAGTGCTTTTGGGAAACGCAGCCATGGGCCTTGCTTACCTGGTTGTTCTCCTCACCCACACCGCTGACGTCTGTTGGACTGCCCTTGGCAGCAGAGCTCCTGCCCTCCACAATTGGTGTTTCTCAACAGCACTGGGAGTCACATATAGCCTATCTGCTCCCAGTTTGATGGTGAGTGCTGCTTCTGCACCTCCAGTGTTACCACCGAACTGTACAGCCCATGTGCACAGTAATTGGAATGCTCTACCTTCTGACACAGTAGACTTCTAGGGCTCTATTTTCACGATCATAAGCGCATTGTCTAAAGTCTGTCGCGCAAGTTGCTTTGGGGGCGTTCCCGACACAATTTGGTATTTTCACGGCGGAAAAAGCCAACATTGCGCCAGGCGCATCGTTCAAAAGGGTTGGTTTAAGTTACTTCATTAGTCATGGGTGTGTTTTGGGCGTAACATACAATTAACCAATGAGAATTTATACTCGCATTCCCTTTAAGAGACAGCGGGCGCATTGTCCATAGCCTTTTGCTATTACGATGACGGATTTACCCGGAGAGGAGCTTTTCGGTGGAGGAGACCGATCTGCTCGTGCTTGAAGTAAAAGCGCGTGAGTAGTTAATATTCGGGGATGGAAAGAATCCCCCCAAACCTCCGCGGGTCATAGAAGTATGGGAGGAAATATCTTCAATAATTGTGTCCTCCTTTGGCAAGAAGAGAACTTTCGAACAGTGCCCAAAGCGGCAACGTTAGAAGACGTGAAACAAAAGCTTTAAACTCAAAGGAAACATCAAAAATAAAAGGTGGAGGTCCATCAAACCATTAGTCCAATAGTTTTCTTTTTAATGATTAGTCCATTTCATTTCTTACAACTTGCCACGCTGTTTATTAAATAAACTGCAGAGCATTGCAATCGCTGTTTATTTAAAAGACTAAAGAAACTGCAGAACATTGCTATAAACTGCAAAACATTGCTATACTCTTATTATTTGTGTCTGTTTGCTTATTAAAACATAAAAATACATGGCTATACAGGCTATACACGTTGCAACTTTTCTGCCAGTTCAGCTCGCCTCTCTGGGGCAGCAGCAGGTACATCGGGGTTCAACGCGCTGTGCGCCGAAAGCGGTACAACAACGCCTTAAACTCAAAGGAAACATCAAAAATAAACGGAAGGTATAGGTCCATCAAACCATTAGTCCACTAGTTTTCTTTTTGATGATTTGTCCATATTATTCCTTATAACTTGCCACGCTGTTTATTTAAAACGACAAAAGAAATCGTAAATAAACTGCAGAACATTGCAATCGCTGTTTATTTAAAACAACAAAAGAAATTGTAAATAAACTGCAGAACATTGCTATAAACTGCACAACATTGCTATATTCTCATTATTTGTGCATGTTTGCTTACTAAAACATACAAATACATAGCTATACAGGCTATTTCTGCCAGTTCAGCTCGCCTCTCTGGCGCAGCAGCATCTACATCGGGGTTCAAAGCGTTGTGCGCCTCTAAAATAGCTTTTCAACAATGCGCCAGTGACGAAAAAGCACCTTTTTATTAATCAAAAGCGCAAATGGTTTATACGTCCTCATAATAGCATCTGGTGCGCTTTGCGCCAGACCACACCTCTTCTTTTCGCTGACCCGCCCGTCACGGCGCAATGTCATCTGCTATCTAGACAACGTGTTTTTTTGCCTGAAAAAATGAACGTTGCGCTGGCACAGAATAGCAATGACAGCATGCGCATGTCGCGAATGCACAATGCGCCGCGGCAAAATAGGGCCCCTAGTGTTAAATGTATTTTAGTAGTCCATTTGTGATTTATTTTGGGGTGTTTGTGTTGTGGTTCATTTGCCTTCTGCTGTGGTTACTGGTTGCTTCTTTTGTTTGTTGTGTGTATGTTGTGAGAGTGTGGGCAGAAGCTACAGGTGTGCCTACAGTGTCTGGGATATTGGATATTGGACTGGAGAAGCTGCTGAGTGCTACAGACTTGTACTGGTGTTACATGGACTTTAAAAAGCATGGACTGTACTTTTTAAATGTGGACCTTTACAGTGTGTTTAAATACAACTATTTTTGATAACATGTTTGGGCAATTCTGTTCTGTTGCTCCCACCAAATTTAAGAACCTGTTGTGTGCATTGAGAGTTCCCAGCTCTTCAATTGGGTGGTGTAGTCGGACAGCTGCTTGACCTATTACAAACCTGTATATTATACTTACCTTTTAAGACTTATTTGTTAAATCCAGTGTTTCCATATGTTTGAGAAAGCTATCTAAGCTATTTACTAAATATGTTATACTTACCTTCCCCCATTCACCCTGTTGATTCTGTGCCTGCCTTTCACAATCCCTCTTCTTCTTTGTAGATGATGGTTGCTATGGAAAATGTTTTTCCATAGCTATGGAAAATGACAGCAGGTCTATGAGTGAAAACAAAAACAAGTAGACAAGAACTTTAAGATGTCAGCCTTAGGAATCTTAGGAAAGATCTTTGATTCTACATGTTCCTGGCAAAATATTGTACTTGGAATTGACAGTTTTGCATGCACACATTTAAGGTTGAAATAAGAAAAACAAAAGACATGCCCATCTTTTTTGGTAAACACAATCAGTTATGTTGTAAAACATTGCAGTTTGCGTTTCTGGGGAAGTTTTAAGCCCTTGTGTTTTAAAAAATGATTTGCAGACTTTCTTTGTTTCATTTCAGCCCCTAGAAGACACATGATTTGGGGATAACTATATTCATTACATCTTCTGCGTGTTCGGGATGTATCTTTTTTTTTTTTTTAAATCCTGTTGTGGGTGTTCAGTCGGTGAGCAAGACGTTGCAGACAGCTGTGCTCGGAACAAAGCAGCGGACTGTAGACCTGAGACGATCCCGGTGGGAGATTCGCCTTCGGCCACCAGCCCAGCCCTGTGGGCCGGTCTACCTGTGCTTAAGCATCGTTGGATGTTGGAGGGGTAGAATTGTCTGCCCCTCGCAAAGTTAAGTACCCTATTGCTACTGTCTGAACAGCTGCCACGGTGTACGGGACTTCTGAGCGTGGAGACCAGGCCTGTTATCACCAGCAGAGAAACCACCGATTGAGGGGCAGCTGCAACTACCCTAGTCCCTCAGTGGGGTTGCTGGTTGCCCTGAACATTGGAGGAGGGGGCGGAGCCCTCAGGACTGAAGGACTTGTTTTTTAATGTTTTTACCCTCTACTTATAAAATTGTGCTTTTTTTACACTTCACGCCTTGACTCCTGGCGTTATTGAAGGGTACAGCGTTCTCCCCACTGGCAGAGGTTTCTTTTTGGCTAGGGAGCATTAGCGCACCCCCCTGGTGTAACATTAGGTTTTGTCCAGCAGATTTCAAGACCCTCTATTATGACAACCTCCATCTTCATAACAACCTTCTGGAAGATGTTGGATGGCTGTGTGAGGCCAGAGTCTGGTGTGTTATGCTTCCTTTTAATGAAGGATGTGTTTTCTGACACGTATGATCACCTTCTTCCATGCACACCAGAAGGCTCTGGTACTGATTGCATTGCATTCAGACACAACTGGTGAGTTCTTTAGGCTGTGGAGGAGCCACCCAGCAATGTAAGTCAGTGCTTCTTCCTTTACACAGTAACTGGTGGTGATATGTTCAGGGATATCTCCTGAGTCCTCAAGCATCTTATCAGAGTTTCAGTAAAGTTAAGTCTGTTTATAATGAAGATTGCATGTCTTATTCATCTGCTGTGTGTCCTATTCATCCTGATTTCACCTTGTCTGATTAAATGTAATTGTTCATTAAATCAAATTACACCAAATAGACTTGGTCATGTCCAGCAAGAAAATAGTTTGATCTCACCCTCAAATGCATACATCACAACTACAATCCACTTGATAAAAAAAAAAAACCATACGTAAAAACGTATATAAACACACATGCAGAGAAGGTTGTCCAGGCGCTGTTGACAGTTCCTGCATGTGTTCGTAGGGGTGAGGGAAAAACTCCCTGAATTGCATGTGGTTTAATCGAGCAGAAAAAAAGTGTGACCATGGGGAGAATTGCAGTTACTGGGCTTTAATTGACTACGCCACCTGTGGCCTTGCACCACAAGATTTAAATGTGTTCAATAAAGTTGTAGACAAAAAGGGTTCCGCACACAGGTAAGTAAGCAGAGCAGAGACGGGAGGTTTGTAGTAGAAAAATATATATTTATTAATAAACAATGAGGTGCATTGGCTATATTTATTTCACACCAGCCACTCAAAGCACACAATAAAAACCATTTCTTTTTATAAGGTTTACACAATAAATAAGAGCAATAACTGATCTTACACGGAAAAGAATCAGGCAAAGCAAAGCAGCAGCAGCATCACCCTGCTAACACAAACAGGCTACCGTCTCAAAGGTTTGTAGAAAAACTGTTCGCATACCAAGCATGTTCAGAGCAACACACATCAATCACACCAGGTTAAGAACTGTAACATCTCACAGTATGTTAAAAGAGAGCATGCAATTATAGATCACACCACAATTGTCTCACACTGGTGAAATCACTGTTTGGTCATGCAATAAATCAAATCATGCATTACAAACACACCAATAAGGTGGATGATTCAAGGTTAGCACATTCGCACACTTAGTATATATGAACAAGGACTAAACAAACATTGATTTACCTCAAGCGTAAAGTTGGTTACCGTGCGTTTGTTTTTCCCTTACGCCACAAATCAGCCAACAGCTACGGGATGCTCCCGGCGTCCTGACCAAACCTCGGTTTGCAAATAAGAACAAGTCAACACCATCTTTACACTACAAATTTACATGAATTGGGTTACAATGTTACATTCCATATGCATAGTAAGCAAATACCTTCGCTAGCTCGCGGTGCCGGTGTTCCGGGAAGTTCCTGGCCCAGAGTTGGACACCACAAACATCACAGAGGTTGTTGCTACAGCAACGCTTGTTTTTAGCGACAGCAGCAAAAATGACTAGTGCTAGCAGCATTGAAAATAAAAGTGTCGCCCCATGGACAGTGGACGAAGTAAACGCCTTAATAGCCATGGTCGTCAGTGGAGATACAGTAGAAACTTTTGGGGGCCGTGAGAAAGGGGAAAATCTATGGGGAAATTAGAGAGAATTGGCTGGGATGGGCTACCACAGAACCGTTACGAACAAATTAAAGAAAAAAAAAAAAGGAATAGAGAGAATCTAGATCGTCTCGCGCACGTAACATTCTAACCAGTGCTGAAGCCTATGGAAATGCGGGCAGGTGCCGGTGCCGGCCCGGCCCTGGTCGGAAAGAGATATTGGCCGGGTTTCCCAGATGCAGTTAAGAAGTTCTTAGCGCTAAGAACGTTCTTAAACCCTTCTTAGGCCCTCCTGTAAGAAGCAACCGCGTTTCCCAAATTGCTTCTTAGCCTAAGAAGACCTGCCGTTAAGAAGGATCTCTAAGAAGAGTCTGGAGCCTTCTTACACCCTTCTTAGCGAGAGAACAGTGGAAACAACGCCACCTTAGGCCGATAATGCAACATGACACTAAGCAAGGAGATAGTCATGCAATGTGTCGGATAGTCCAATTGTGTTTTCCCCCTTTTTTCCTGTAGGCTATTTCGCGCACCCCTTCTACCAATGAAATGTTAAATATTTGTGGGGAAATGTGTCATCTATATGGTATCATGTGTTTGAAATGTTGTACCCCAGTCCCCTCCGTAATATGTCCGCTATAATTTTTAAAATAAATATTTAATATTTATTTGAGGCATGTTCTATAGCATTTAGGTTACTCCTCCTTGGCCGCTTGTTGAACGCTAAAGCAACTCGAGCGGCAGTGCATATCTGAAATGAAGTTGAATAAGGTGTAATCTCAGGACACATTGCCTCTACAACCAGGGACAAGTGACACCACACAACTGGTACACGAAAGTAAACTCAGCAGTCAATGCTTTGTGACAGAAAGATTGCGGAGAAACATACTGCAACTTCAGGTGGCAGCATTTTACTATGCCGACGGTGCGCTCCAATCGGCCACTCTGAGATCGATTGCTCATTGTGCTCCAGTTAAGAAGACAGCTAAGAAGCATCTAAGACGCACGTTAAGAAGGGCGTTAAGAAGGCATCTGGGAAACATTCTTATCTTAACGTTTCGTCTTAGCCGACCTCTTCTTAACAGTCTTCTTAACTCCTTAAGAAGATTCTTAACTGGGAAACCCGGCCATTATTGACTGATAAAATGTGTAGTTTGGCGGGCATGCTTTAATAAGGGTGGCAGCCCCGTCCTCTTTTAACAATGTTTCTGGAACATAAAATGGAGCTTTTTGTGTGAGATTAAATCGTTTATGATAAAGCTCTTATTGGTGAGAGATCTTGCATTGAGAAGTGCAGCTTTAATGGTGGTATTGGGATTAGGCTAGTAACTCGGCGATGGAGTGGGATGCTGATTAGGTTCTAACTTTGCGTTGCCTATGATAAGTTATAATGGGGGGAATTTGATTGGAGGGATTTTGCAGCAATTTACAGTTTTTTTCTGAATGCTTAAACACTAACAGTGATTGTTGTAGCACAATTTCTAAAACTACTAATTCTTATAGCAAAACCCCTCACTAAGTTCGCAAAACTAATAGCACAAACTCTGCTTTGCACTCAGTTTGTAATTTTGTAACACACAATCCACTGCACAGCACTCTTTTCGCAAAACTGTAAACACAACTCACTGCTTTCCACACAACTTGCAAATAATCAACACACTCTTAGCAAAACTATACACAATCATGGCTATTATTTAAACGATTTTGCCAACTTTCTGGCCACACCGTCACATGTGAAAACTCTTTTATATAAATAATTCACTTTGCAATCATCCTGAGCACTAGCAATACAGTAAGCCACAGGTAAGCTTTTGAGGTGGAGTAGCCTACAATGTTGGAATAAAGAGTGAGACTTAGAGAGGAGCATAAGGATGTGGAGGTGAAAAAGCAAGAGGGAGAGGACGACGAGGACAAGGAGGTGGTTAGAGGAAGAAGATGAGGAGGTGACAAAGTAAGAGGAGGACGAGGTAGGGGAAGGAAGAAGAGTAAGAAATAGAATTTTTGATGACATCAGAGCTACTTTAGTGGACAGTGGAATGACCCTGAGAGAAGCTGGCTAAAGGGTTCAGCCTAACCTGAACCGCTGCAGTGTAGCAAGCATCATAAGGTATAAGGCTATAGTATCATTGGTACTGAATCTGGAAGTGCATACTCTAGGGCTGTGCTGCATTTGTTTTGTCTTTCCCAGAGAGTGATGGAGCTAAAGGCAGATGCTATATGTCATGAGCTGATTCTTGTAGATGAGGCATGTTTCAGCCTCACTACCACGAGGAACATTGTTGGACACCATGCCATAATCAGTATCGGACAACATGGTAACATAACTGTGTGCAGCTATAAGTTAAAATGGTGTTGTTCCCATTCTCTGCCTTGCGCTAGAAGGTCTATGACCATCATCCACATCAGTGCATGGACCTTCTACAGGCAATGGAGGAGGCATACAGGGATATTGTAGTAAAGGGGGGAAAAAGGCACCCTACCTGGCTTTGAACCCAGGTCTCCAGGGTATCAAACATGCACTTTAACCACAACACCACAGAGCCAACTTTGTTAGTATGGTAGTGAGAGCATACACACAACCCTAGTGATGGCACACCATCACAGACATTGACTAGGCCTCATGTCAGGCCTTGATACTGCACTCCAGAGATATTTTTGTCAGTGCCTTTGACTACAAGACATTACAGCTGATGTTGACAAAATTTTGTGGCTGGACCCAGAGAGACGACAAGATGTAGACTTCTTGTTTTTTTTGTTTTTTTTTCTCTCAGTGAAATTACTGTATGTTTTCTTGTGTTTTCGCTTGGAAAAAAAATGTTTGTATTGATGTGTCTAAATGAACATCCATACTTGAACTTTGAATCCCTGTGTGTTTAGTTGGATCCCTGTGTATGACTTTAAACTGAAAATATCTTGTACACAGAGAAACCAAAAGCCAGTTTTGTTTTTCATTGATACCATTATTGTGTAGTTGCTGCATTGTGTGCTAATTAATATGATGGTTTGTGTTAACTGTTTAGTACAAAAACACAATTTTTACAACGGTTTGCAGAGTTAAGCAAGATGTGTTGGCTTTTGCAAGGTATTTACAATGTTTTGCTAATTTGGTGAAAGGTTTTGTTATTTGTGTGTAAAGTTTTGCAAAAACAGCCAATAGGTGCAAAAATGTGCTTAAGTGATCAGAAAAAACTGTAATTTCACAGTTAATCAGGCCAAAAATGCTCCCCCTAGTGAAAGCTTACCAGATGTGCGAGACAGCTTTGGAATTTGAGTCCTTGTCAACACACTACTGACAGAGATGTTAGTGAAAGAAAAGAATTTAGTGTGTTATCCAGCTCTGATGAAACTGAGACTGGATAGATGAGTCTACAAAAAACTTTTTAGAAATTAAAGGTAATTTCCTGCATTCTGGTGCATTTTAACAGGTTGTTAGATAGCTTAATTTAAAGAAATAGGATTTTTCAGCAACATGAGTCTTGTAAGTAAAAGGATAGCAGAAAGAAAACTGATGCTTTACATAGTCAAAAACAGATGCTGGTCATATAATTAGAATATCATAAAATTTATATAAAATTATATTTATTCATTACACAGGCTTTCTTTAATTTTGATGATAACTGACAACTAATACAAATCCCAAATTTAGTATCTCAGAAAATTAGAATATTACCTAAGACTGATGCAAAAAAAGATTTCTAGAAATGTTGGTCAACTAAAAAGTATGAACATGAAAAGTATGACCATGCACAGCACTCAATACTTAGTTGGGGCTTGCCTGAACCTTAGACTATATCAGTTGCTGCCCTTTCTAATAGGAGTCAGGGCTATCTTCTTCCAGTCCTATAGGCAACGCCTACTTGTCAAATAGACCATTGACTCTAATGTGGGTGCTGGTCATTTGACAGCAAGCGTCACTCTTGCATGTAACGACTAGGCTTAACGTGCTCAGCTGCCACAAGAAACATGACCCTGAAAGCGAAGGCTTTACCTATTGAATCCCAACACCCAAGTGTATTTAAAGTCTTATCCGCAGTATTTTATGCTCTTAGCTCATTTTTGATAATCGTCGTAAACAAAATTGTCCTGACAAACTACAGGTAGGCCGATGTTTCGAAGTGCGCTTTCCACTTTGTTTGCAACTTCCGTGTTCTTTCTTTACGTTGAATAAGCCTTATTTACGTAATTGTCTGCATAAAAAACCCCAGAAATGTTGAATGCAAGTTTGTACATGATGTAGACTATAGTGTAGCATTCATTGTCGACTTGTTTGACATGCGTTACGTCTGTCTTTCTCTCTCAGATTCCCCTCATACATGTTCCTAGGAATAGGACAGGTCCGTGTTTTCAATGACTTTGTTTATTTAAATGTTTAAAGATATTAAGTATGTAAACAAGTGAAATGTTTTTCAAATGCCTGTCTTACTTTTACAGATGGCAGTGACTATTGTCATTCTGTATGCCGGTAAAACTCTTCACATCATAACATTCCAGGACTTTGACAAAAGCATTTTGAAAAAGGTAACGTAGTCTGTTAATCCTCCTCTTGTGGTAGCCGTAAACTTGTTGCATGCTTGTGTACATTATCCTGTGACAGTATGTGTTAGGTGATTAGTTACACGTGAATGAGCCTAGCTGACAAATGTCTTTCTATATACATACGTGGCTATGACTATTGTTTTGTGTTCATATGGCATGTAGAACTAACATGCATGAATACAATTCTTACTTCTTCATGTAGATATTTCCTCTGCCCTTGCTGTATGTGGGGAATCACATAACAGGGCTGGCCAGCACTAAAAAGCTAAGGTAGCACACTGCAACACATCACAACGTTACCTTGTTTCCATACCCTATGACCATCCGTGTCTTCTTTCCTGTGTTTCTCATCGTCTCTCTCCTGTAGCCAAGGCTAGGTTATCCATACACTTGATTGGGCAAGCACCCAAATACCTTGAAATGTCTTTTTTTTAGTGCGCTGCGCTACAGGTGTAGTAATGTCTATGTTCATCTGGCCCTTGCAATACCGTTAGAACAAGTAGACCTTTAAATATGTTTTTTCTTTGGAGCTTTAAATATGCCTCCATTGAGTACGCATACACTTTAAATATCTCTTCATTAAGAAAGTTTTTATTTGTTAATGTTGTAAATGGGGCTGCATGTAGAGTGCCTGACAAAAGTCTTGTCGCTTATCCATTCTGTAGAAACAAAAGCTTATAACCTGACTTTTAATTAATACATTGGTTGTAGAAATGTCTCATATGAAAGCTGAAACCCTCCCAAATTATGCTCAATATACTAAAATAAATTTGCTTCACTGAAGAAAGATTGATCATTTAATGAACACAGAAAAGTCAGATTTTGGCGAGACAAAAGTCTTGTCGCTTTGTCATATGATGCACCCAATCCTAGATTACAGCCTCACCTGTGATCAGTTATTGATCAATAAATTAGTGGATGTGTATAAAAAGAACCCCAGCATACCAGACCTTCACATCAACTCCAACTTGCCCTCTGATAACATGCCTAAGATGCACCCTGAGACCAAAGCATTAATTATCAAGAGGACCAGAAGACCAGATCCACTGCTGAGGTGGCTGACACCTTCAATGTGTCTCAGCGTCAAGTACAAAGAATAAGAAAAAGATCTGAATAGACTGGAGATGTTTTTGACAAGCCCAGGTCCCGCAGACCCTGCTAGACAACTGCTCGGGAGGACCGTGTGTTCCAAAGCCAAGCCCCTTTTTTCACTGCAGCAGAGCTCCACCAGGCCTGGTCACCTCAAATCCCTGTGTCAACCAGAACAGTTAGTAGAATTCTGTCTCGAAATGTCCTCCATGGTCGAATCAGTGCACAGAAACCAAAACTAAACAAAAGGCAATTAAAAAACAGTTGGCAAGGCCTACAGCCTGCTAAAAGGATGGATGCTGGAAAAGTGGCAGAAGATTTCTCAGATAAATCTTCGGTTGGATTACATCACAGCCACCGCAAATATTGCAGGAGACCTACTGGAGCCCGTGTGGATCCAAGATTCACACAGAAAACAGTTAAGTTTGGTGGCGGAAAAATCATGGTCTGGGGTTACATTCAGTATGGGGCTGTAAGACATTTGCAGGGTGGAAGGCAATATCAATAGCCTAAAATATCAAGAAGTATTAGCAACCTCTTACATTCCCAACCACAAATTTTGTAGCAGGATGGTGCTCCATCGCATACTTCCATCTCTACATCAAAGTTCCTTAAGGTGAAGAAGATCAAGGTGCTCCAGGACTGGCCAGCCCAGTCACCAGACCTGAACATCATTGAGCATGTCTGGGGTAGAATGGAAGGCAAAACCAAAGAATCTTTATGGACTCTGGGAGGCATGTAAGACTGCTTTCTTTGCCATTCCTGATGACTTCATCAATAAATTGTACGAGTCATTGTCGAACCACATGGATGCAGTCCTACAAGCTCATGGAAGTCATACAAGATATTAAATATGAACCTCACAACACCATTACTTGATTCACTGATGTTATGCAACATATTTTTGTATTTGAAGTACATTATTTGTTAAATTTTCTGTAGGCGACAAAACTTTTGTCTTGCCAAAATCTGACCTGTCTGTGTTCATTAAATTATCAATCTTTCTTCAGTAAAGTAAATTTATTTTCAGTATATTAACATAATTTAGGAGGGTTTTAGATTTCGTATGAGACATTTCTAAAACCAATGGATTAATTAAAAGTAAGGTTATAAGCTTTTGTTTCTACAAAATGGATAAGCGACAAGACTTTTGTCAGGCACTGTAGGTGTGTGGTGCTGATGGTGGGGATGATATACTTGAGGTGTACTCCCCACACTGTGATAACCCATAGCTCAACTCTGTTTGCATGTAGCTCCATTCTATTTTCAATTCAATTTCTCTTATTTTCTCGGCCGCACCTCTGATAACGGCACATTCTTCCTATTCTTTCACTCATCTCCTCACACCTGTTTGTTCCTGTTCCTCCTCTACAGTTTACCCATGTTCACTGTATTAAGAAAATTCACAATATTGATGACCATGGGCCTCGAGTCAATCATATTAAGGTATGTCCATGATTTATTTGTTTACTTCTGCGCTGTAAAAGTTCTGCTTACAACCAACGGTTGTTTAACTTAACAATGCCAAGTACATTATACATATGGCATTGTAAAGGTAAACAAACGTAAGATCTATGTAGCCACATGCCTGATTTTTTTTCAGTTGGTTGTGAGCAGCAGTTTTTACAGTATACATTGTAGTTGTTTTGCCTGCTTGTCTATTGGTTCTCCACAAAAGGAAAATATTTACCAGGAGTTTGGTGTACAGTGTATTTGCCATAGTCTTCGGAGCTGTGGTGGCAGCAGGGTGAGTATGTGTGTGTATGTATGTGTGTGTGTGCATGTGTGTGCATGTGTGTGCGTGTGTGTGTGCCTGTGTGTGTGCCTGTGTGTGTGTGTCTTATAATGACAGTCATTAGTGTGTGTGTCATATATACAGTCATTGGTATGTGTATGTATGTTTGTGGGGGGTTCCTTGGCCTTTTCCAGTTTTTGTGTGTGTGCTCGCTGTACATATGTGTATAAAGTGCTGCTTAGAACCAAATTAAAAATACTTGCAATACTTACAAAAACTCAAACATATTAAACATATCTACGTACCTTCATTATACTTAAAGAATAATGCTAAAACTAATCTACACTAAGTCAAAGTCAAAGTCAAAGTCAAAATTATTTGTATAGCGCATTTCATACATAAATGCACTTCAATGCGCTTTACACAAATTTTAAAATAGAATACAATTAAAGATTTAAAAAGTAAAATACAATTTAAAATAAAGAATGAAAATAAAATAAAAAAAATAAGACATAAAAATAAAAATTAGGAAAAGGCATCAGAAAAAAGTTTCGTCTTGAGTCTGCTTTTAAAACTCACTACAGTAGGGGCATTCTTTACATCCTCTGGAAGCTGGTTCCAGAGCTTTGCTTTATAATAGCTAAAGGCTGCCTCACCACACTTTGTTTGTACAGTAGCATAAGAAGATCCCTGCAGTAGCATCTTGCCTTCATTTTTTAAAGTTAGTTCTAAGCAGCACATTTTATGGTGTGCATGGATAAAGACAGTGTTTTGTTCCATCCAATTCATGATTGTTTTACAGTTCAGTTTAGCTTACACGTAGGCTTTGCAGATGCTTCATCGAAAAACCGTATGAAGAATATTTACATTAAGGGTAACTCACCATGACAAAATATTAGCTTTCTAAAAGTGTCTTCTGTCTTAGAGAGTTGGTGTCCTTAAAGGAAAACTTTGGTTGACATGTTAAAACATCATGCCGAGTTGGTATGTTTGCTGAGGATCAAAATTGCGCTAGCCTGTTGCATTTAGAACTTCACTATTTTTTGCCGGCTTGGCCCAGAAGATTAACAATGGTAGTGCTAAGGGCATAGAGAAAGCATAAAGATTACACTATAACACTCGTCCCTGTAACTCTCGTATGAACAGCAGTGTTCCACATTAAAGAAAAAAACATTCGTCCATCCAAGCTGGATTGCGATACCGATTCTAGTGTCCAACCAGGAAGATGGGTAGGCTGCGCCGATGTTGCCTTCCTCATCCGAAAAAAATGCAACGAAAAATGTAATCCACTCAAAAATGGCAAAAGGGACAAAAAGAAAGAAAAAGAAAATCGGATGCGTTGTCGGTATACCAGCAAAAAAAAAACAAATACAAAGATGGCTGAAATGAGGGAGGCACCACTCTTGGACATTGAGGAGGAGGTAGCAGATGAGCCAGTCACCAGGGCTTCTACTCATAGTGAGCGCTGCCATGAAAATAGGGCCGATGCATGGGTCACTAGAAGAAATCCTGTTGGGGAAGTAACATCACTGATTAGTTCTCTGTACATATCAGACCCTGACGAGAATGAGCAAAGCTTGAGTGAGGAGGAAAACACATCTTACCTCACACTGCCTGTGCTCACATCCATTACCACTGACTTAGGGTCAGTTGTAGATAGGCTTGGCACTCTTGAGAATTTCCTACACTCTTATGGGCGTTTCACACAGCACAGCCACTGCCAAACCACCTGTGGTTTACTCCAAGCCAGCTATCCAGATGGAGTTCCCTTCGTTTAGTGGGTCCAGAGAGGTGGCTGATGTTCTGAACTTTATGGATCACTGTAAAACCTTTTTTGCAGTTCGGCCATTAACAGCTGCAGAGCTGATAGGTGCACTGTTTAATGTGCTTAAAGGCCCAGCACATAGCTGGTGGACAGTTGCAAAAAATAATGTGCATAACTGGCCTGAGTTTAAAGAAGCTTTTAAGGCTCCCTCCTGACTACCTCACTGATGTCGAAAAAAAAATTGCGGGACATGGTGCAGTTGCCCGACCAGTGTCTAAGGGATTTCGCCTATGATTATTGTGCTCTGTGTTTGAGCCCGACATCACAGAGACTGAGCTGGTGCTGAAAATCCTGAATAACTGCAATCCCAGGATAGCGGGCTGTCTCAGGGGCACTGTCACCAATGTGGAGCAGCTGGTCCAGATAGGCACCCTGGTGGAGAAGGACTGCACCTCTTCTAAAGATTACTCGGGCAAAGTGGATCAACAGAAGGCAAAAGAAAAAAACTTAAAGAAGACCCAGGACAAAGGAGCCACTAAGGAGACTAGGAAGGCTGCAGGTGTGGTCACCGTTGTGCGCCGGGGCAAGATGTCGTCAGTGTCCCTCCTGCATGTCCCAATCAGAGTGCGAGGGAAGCAGTGCCAGGTGGTGTTTGACGCATTAAAGAATAGGTACATCCAGTGTCAGAGTCTCTGGCGGGAACTGGCTCGGGATGGTGAGTGTCTGAGGCCGAGTGACAACCAAAGCTTTGCCCTAGCAGATGGGAAGGCGTATGGCGCTTTGGGGAAGATAAAGTTAATGTACACCTGGCATGACATGATGTGGTCTCTGGAGACATTCATTATGGCCGACATCCATCTTGCTTTCCCGGTCATCCTAGGCTTGGACTTTCTCAGCAAAACCTCGACTATCATTAATATGGGAGACCAGAGCTACGGGGTGAAAGGACCCAGGAGCTATACTTTCCATTTTTTTCTCTCTGTGCCGCTTGAGGGATCGCTGAAGCATGAGCCTGACGTTCGTTCTAATGCCAGTCTGTATGAGGCTCTTCCTTGCCCAGGTGCCTTGGGTCCATATTCCCCACTAGGGGTGGCGTCTCCTGCCTTTCTTGATCACCCTACAGAGGTCAGGGAGCTGTTCGAGGCTTGGCCCATGGTGGGCTCTGGGACATTGGGCAAGACTATGGTTAAGACACACAGCATCTTTACGACCGATGAAGTCCCAGTCTGCTGCAAGGATTACAGGGTGTCACCATTCAGACGTCAGATCATTGCTGACCACGTGGAGCAAATGCTCAAGGATGGGATTATCGAGCCATCACAGTCTGCCTGGGGAGCTCCAGTGGTACTGGTCAAAAAGCCTGATGGGTCCATTAGGTTCTGTGTGGACTTCCGACGTCTGAACGTCAAGACTCACCCCAATGCCTACCCCATGCCTCTTATCCATGAGCTATTATAGTCTATGAATGGAGCAGCATTCTTCAGCACCCTTGACCTAAAATCTGGGTATTGGCAGGTAGCCATGTCAGGGGAAAGTAAGGCTAAGACTGCCGTTATCACACCCATGGGCCACGCTGGGGCCACGTTTCAGCGGCTGATGTAGAAGGTCCTGGGCGAACTGAGGGGAAAAATATGCTGTGTGTACATAGATGATGTCATCGTTTTCTCACCAACACCTGAACAACATCTTCAGGATCTTCACGCCGTCATGGGGAAGCTCCATCAGGCCGGGTTAACACTCAACCTGAAGAAATGTGCCTTTTTCCAGCAGGAGCTGAAATTCTTGGGACATGTGGTCTCGGGCAAGGGGGTGCAGGTGGATCCGGAGAAGACACTGGCAGTAACATCCTACCCAACGCCGACAAACATCAAGTCATTGCAGCGTTTCTTAAGCCTGGTCGGGTGGTACCACAAATTCATTGATCATTTTGCAGAGCTGGCTGCCCCCCTGAACAACCTGAAAAGGAAGGATGTGGAGTGGGTATGGTCAATGGAGTGCCAGCGGAGTTTTACCCAATTGAAAGAGGCACTGGTGAAGGCTCCTATCTTGTCTCAGCCTAATCCCTCATTGCCCTTTGAGATCCACACTGATGCCAGTGAGGTGGGTTTAGGGGCCGTGCTGGTACAGAGGACAGCTGAAGGGGAGAAGGTGGTTGCATATGCATCCAGGGGGTTGCATGGGGCAGAGTGCAATTACTCCACATCAGAAAAGAAGTGCCTTGCAGTCGTGTGGGCTGTTGAAAAGTGGAGGCATTTCCTTGACAGGGCGGAGTTCACCATCTTCACCGACCATGCTGCACTTACTTTGGCCTTTAATTGTCCCAAGACTTCTTCCTGTCTGACCCGCTGGATCTTACGCCTCCAGCAATTTCAGTTCAAAGTCCAGTACCGGAAAGGTTTTCAAAATGTGGTACCCGATGCCCTATCTAGAGCTTTCACTCCTCCCACGGTTCTTGAAGCCCATGTTGCGGTGACTGCTTCTTATGCCTCTGACTGGCCTTCCTCCTTGTCAGAGATAAGGGAAGCTCAAGAAGATGACCCTGAGGTCATGGTCCTGGCCAAAGAGGCTGACACCAACAGTAAGCCTGACCGGATAAGGTTCACGCGGCTACAGGGGCTTTTGTACCGCCAGTCTCCGGTGAAGGAGGGAGGAGACAAATATCAGCTGGTACTCCCCAAGTCACTTGTGCCTGTGTTTCTGGTGTACTTCCATAACCATCCTTTAAGTGGTCACCTGGGCAGGCTGAAGACTCTCTTGAGGCTCTTGGAGGTGGCCTGGTGGCCGTGTGTCCGTAAGGACGTATGGAAACATGTCCAGGCCTGTAACACCTGCCAGGTCTACAAGGCTGAAAACAAAAAAACAGCCGGTTTCATGCAGCCGACTCCTGTAGAGGACCCCTGGGAAAAGTTGAGGGTGGACCTCATGGGACCTTTTCCCCGCAGCAAGAAAGGGAACATCTTTCTTTTAGGTCTGGTGGATTACTTCACCAAATGGGTGGAAATGTTTCCTTTGAAGGACAATAAGGCCCATCGTATTGTGTCCATCTTGAAGGACGAAATTTTCACCCGGTTTGGTGTTCAACGTGAGCTGGTGTCTGACCGGGGGCCACAGTTCACTGGCCATGAGATAGCTGCCTTCTGCAAGACCTGGGGAGTGACGCAGAAATTTACCACCAGCTATCATCCCCAAGCCAACCTCACAGAGCGCTCCAACCGGACCATCAAGACAATGATTGCCTCGTATGTGGGGAACCAACACACAACCCTGAAAGGCCCACTGGAGAGACTCATTGGCTCATCCCCCACTCCACAACAGTCACCCTACACACACTACACATGCATCAAAAAGAAAACTTTACCTACCTCGGATCCATTTTTTTGTATTTGTTTTTTTTTTTTTTGCTGGTACACCGACAACGCATCCGACTTTCTTTTTCTTTTTGTCCCTTTTGCCATTTTTGAGTGGATTACATTTTTCGTTGCGTTTTTTTTTGGACAAGGAAGGCAACATCGACGCGGCCTACCTGTCTTCCTGCTTGGACACTAGAATCGGTATCACAATCCAGCTTGGATGGACTAATGTTTTTTTTTTCCTTAATGTGGACTTTTAGTTACTTCTGGTGAACTGGGACAAAAGGGGGGTTGATTGCAGCATTTAGGGTTGCACTGGGTTTCATTGTTTTTTTTTTTTAATACACCGCGCTTTGCGCGCAAAGATCATTCTGTGTTCACGCCTCATGTATTCCTTTACATTCAGCGCCGTCTGAATTTGTTGCATGGGTTTTTTGAGTTGGTATAATCGTTTAGTTATTGCTATAGTTATTGTTATTTAGTATATTTAAGCTTTCATTCAAAAGAACTCCTTGCGCGTTAAAGTAACACTGCTGTTCATATGACTGTTACAGGGACGAGTGTTATAATACTATTTTTAAATAATTAAAAACAGCTTAAAGACACGCAACCCCACCCATACCCAATCCATACACACTTACTAGCATAGTGACACCTAGTGAAATGGGTAAATGCAAAAATTGAATTGCCAATATCTTAAATGTAGAAGGCAAGAACTGTCCAAAATATGATGTTCATGATCAGCACAATAACTTCTAAAAGCACAGCTAGTTTCCCATCTAAGATAGGAGATAAAAAACTGTTTTTGCTAAATAACTTGCCAAAAAGTTTGCCCAAGACACTATCTATGTCTATTTCCCTTTTTTTGTATGCCGGTGTTACAGAGGTGTATCAACTAGGGTTGCCACCCGTCCTGTAAAATACGGAATCGTGCTTTACTTGGTAGTTAAATGTTGCCTCCCATATTGAACCGACACGGGACGCGATTTGTTCTGATTTGGTCTGTCGCACACATATCAACACTAAATCTAACTGTTACGACTCAGGGCTGTGCGTCCTGGTTCTCTCTCTCCTATGTGTGTCTGTTCCAACTAAGCACACTCCACTCTATCTGTCATCATGCTGTGTGTTTGTGCCTGGTTGCCCGCATGCGTTGTCACAGTTGCCTAGAGACAGACAATGTACACCGGCCCTGATAAAAAAAAAAACACACATTTTTAAAAAATGTCTGTTTCACCAGCACCCGTGACTCCACCGCGTCCTCAAAAATGCAAACGTAAGTGGAAAGAGGCCCATCTTTGGCTGGGCCAAGTCAGGTATAGCATTGTGCACAATACTTGGCCCTTGAACATAAATGACTTTTCAACACTCCTTCTCCAAGCACTCTTAGCACTTAGAAATGTCAGCTTTTACAAAGTATTTTTTTTCTTTAGTATCAAGCTTAGTTCTTTCACTCCACCATTGTAGGACATGCGTCAGAAGCATGGAGATTTTATGATGGGGTAGCTGTGGTGGGCGTCCTTTATTTTGATTTCTGAAAGGTGGCAACCCAGCCCATAAACACTCGTTCGTAGCGTAACACCAGCAATGAAATGGGTAAATGTAAAAATTAGGATTTTGAATTGCCAATATTTTGGGCCGAGAAGGTGGGAACTGCACAAAATTTGTCATGTACAATCAGCAAGACAACCTCTGAAAGCAAGTACTATAACATTTCATGCAAAGGAGTCACTGTAATTTTACAATATCACATTATATTATTATCTGTAGAACAAAATAGTTCAAAACCAAATTGTTTTTCCTTATTTTCAGTGGAACCCCCGTGGATGAAAATCACCTGTCCATGCCCACTTACAACAATGAAAACGTTGCAAAAAACAAAAACAAGTTGAAGTGAGAAAAACAGCACAAACAGGGTTCAGGCGAACAGAATAGGTGAAATGTAATGGGTTGCTGGACTAGAGGTGCGAGGGCCTGTCATCACCACTTGCGGCTATTTTGTTGAATGTTTTTCAGAAGGAATGAGTGATGGTAGGTAAAATATAAGGCAAAATAAATTAACCTAATGAACGAATTGCAGACTTGCACCTTTGTTGGTTTGTGAATAAAGCTGAATAAATCCTAAAAGGTTTTGGTCAGTGTTTGTATTTCTTATGAGTTTCCAGCAAAATTAGCTTATTTGTGCCAATGGAAAAAAACGTTAGGTTGGTAGTTACAAGGCTAAAGTTAGCTTACACCACACTTATAATTGCCAATTGTTTTCAATGGGCGGCTGCGCCACTGTGTGCTGTGTAAGTGCACTAATATCATTTTGATGTCACTTTGTTATGCAACAGGACAGACGGCAAGTATAAACCTTGCTTAAATATTCAAAGTGTAGGCAGTATGTCCATTTTAGTGTCAACTCTCCTCTTTATTATACATTTTTTCTTTTCTATTGTCCATTTCAAAGGGCACTTTTTTGCATTTGCTCTGCATGCACTGTGTAATGCCTGGGAATTGCAGATCTAGTTTGCTCTTTCTTATCTCACTACAGCTCTGACCTGGCATTTGATATAGAGGCTTATGCCTTCATTCTGCTCAACGATGTCTTCACAGCCTCCAGTGGCGTCTACACTAAGAAAAAACTAGGTTCTGAGGTCGGTGAGGTCTATTGCAATATGTCTTGATTTAGATTATGTTTTCTGCTCTTACCAGCCCTTCAAGGTTCTTCAAGGTTTTCTTCTACTGCCCCCTACCCTCAGGTCACAGATTCAAACCTCTCCCTTTTAGATGTAGTAGAGCCCTGTGAAATGTTTTGCCAGCATCCATCAGACTTTTGAATAGTTGACCGCGACCACCGTGTTCTTTGGGTGTGTGTGTGTGTGTGCGTGTGTGCGTGCATGCTGCTTCTCCACGCATAAAGTTCCTAACACAAAATTGAATTGACTGGAATTAAACTGGCATTAATGCTCCAGTACTGTACTGATATAAATACCTGACATTCTTGTTATACTAATGTTGTACCAGTGAACTCTTAGTCAAGAAAAAAAAGCATCATGGAAACACTCAGAACTAGGGTGTGTGTCATGAGTCTATTTCACATACTACGCAGGAAATCATCGCTCTTGCAGCTGTAAATCAGTGTGGTTCTGATCAGAAGATCTGTACATTATAATGATGCACTTCTATTTGTTTTAAAAAATCCATGAAGACATTTAACTTCCATATGGAATCTTATCATAAAAAACATCCCAAATCAAATTTGGTTTAATGGAGCGAGTACACATGTGGTGGTATTTCTGACTGGGACCAGATCGGAATTGATCAACTGGTCCTTCAGATTTTTACCTCTTGAGTAGACCGTCTGTGGGGGATCTGTAAATATGCCACTTAGTGACGAATCAGTTTGGAGGATATGCCAATGTTTTTGTAAAATGGTTTAATCTCTTCAGCGCATTTTGAAAACTGAGTAATTGGTGTCGGTGCACATTTTTTCTTCTGGTGGTTCCTGTAGCAACTCAGTTCTGTTCTTCTTTTCAAGTTTTGCATAAGCATTAGTAATTTGGGTGTCTTTATAGCCCCTCTGTAAAAAAATTTTCATGATCTGCATATTTCGTTTGAAATTATCTTGGCTATATGGCAAACTATTCTTCAGTGGGTATGGGTGACCACTCTTTTTTTGCTTATCTTTTTTCTTGACTGAAAGTATCTGTAAACTGTTGTATGCACCTCACACAGGTGTGTGTTTACAATCCAAATAACAAGTACCAATAAACTCTGCCACAAGGGCTTTAGAATTTTCAGTAAGTCAACTGTCAGTTCCATACTGCCCAGACCCTAACTAACAAAGACTTTTTTTCAGCTGGCTATGGCAGACTGATGTTAAATCCACACTGACCAAACTGTTGGTGTTTATTGGAGTCTGTAAGGGTAGTGTACATGTACCTGTAAAAAGCACATTGTGTAGTTCCCTGGGGTTGATAATGACATTATTTCAGTGTGTAAAAGAGTTTCTGCCCACTCCCTTCAACAATGGGTGTCTTGTTTCGCTAGCCCTACAGAAAAATGCAGCCCAGAGTCCCACTTTTGTGTTTAGCAGCTGTGCTGCCATATTTGATAGGCTGTGAAACACCTTTGTGAATTGAAAAGAAATCTACATTATCTTTGCACATTTGAAGGTCTGTTAAATGTTGGGTTTGAAACAGTTGGGTTATGGCAAACTAATATCTAGGGTGACCTTACTAGGCACAAAAATAAATTTCTAAATCAAATACATGCATTATTATTCGTTATTAGCTAAATGTATATTTTTTTTATTGACTACAGTGCCCTTGGAAAATATTACTTCCTATAGCTTATCTCATCTTTGTCTTTGCACTGTTCTTCTCTTCTTCTTATTATAGTTATTATAGTTCTTGTAATGCTTTTTCTGCATTTAATACGGCTTCAACCATTTAACATAGAAACTTCATTCAAACTGTGCTGCATAGGTCTTACTTAGGACACTTGGGCTATGTATTTTTCATCTTTGTGACGTTTTTACTTTTTGAATTATTAATTAAAAGCTATGAAAATATTCCTATAGATTTAACATTGAGCATTAGATGTTCAAGCCAGCTGCAGCAATGGATGCAACTGTCACAGCATACAATCTGGCTTTCATATACAACTGCAACTCCATATTCTGTTCAACCGTTCCCTCTCCCCACAACTGTTTCAAAATAAAAGTCCCTACTACAATAATTCTCTACTCAATATTTGTTAATAACTATTTTAACCATTCAGCCATTCAAACTGTCAGTTGCTATCCATTTTGTATCCAGCTAACTGTTTCCTCTGTCTACAAATATTACAAAATAAAAGTACTTACTACAAGAATTCACTATTAAATAATTAAACTATTTAAACTAAGTAACTATTAATTTATGTCAACCTGTCAACCGTCATCAACTATGTGTCTAGTCTACTATATTAAACCATTTATCTACCCAGCAGTCTTGGAATTACATTCTCTGTTTGAATGTTGAATGGCCTATAAGACTATAGTTTAAGATTTAAAAGAAAAAGATTAACTGTAAAAGATCGTATTTGTTTTTGAAGACTTTTATCTGGGAAATGGGCACTAAGTTTGGCTTCCATAAGCCTTACTCAGAATATTGCTGGAGACAGACCCTTCCTTCTTATTGACCTCTCTGCTGACTTTCATAAAGAGTTGTGCTAATTAGGATCAGTTGGTTCAGTGAATTTGCTGGAACAAATATGTGGTAGGACTTTCACATTGTGAACCTGGGATGTCCTCCTAATTGCAAAATATGTATAGACCCAATTTTTTTTTGCTAGCGAGGAAAGTAATTTTCAAAAATGTCTTCAGGTATGAAAAAACATACACTACTCCATTGACAGTCTCTGGAATCTTTATTGGTTCATTATATAGTCATCTATGTTGGGTGTGAGTTGCATTGTGTTGTTCCCTACATAGTGCACTATATAGTGAATGAGTGGGCATTTTAGATTCGGTCATTGTGTATACACCTGTGTGTTCAAATCTCTTGTCTCAAATGGTGAACTGAATATCTTTAATATGCTCACAATACAAAAAAAATGTTTATGATGGTGTCCTTACAATGTTGGACATTTGGAATAATCCTAAATTCCCCCTTCCTATGCTCCTGCTTTCTTGTAATAGACAAAAAATGCTTTCACCTCTGTAGGGTCTGGGCAAATATGGAGTACTCTTCTACAATGCACTTCTTATTATCATCCCCACACTGTTAATGAGTGCCTACACTGAAGACTTGCAAAAGGTACGTGTGTCAAAAGGAAGTTAAATAATTTGAGAAAAAATAGCTTGTTTGTTGTTTGTTTGGGAAATATTTTTGAATATGTTTTTTTGTGCTATGAGAAGAATAGTTTTCTATTCTGTACCTTCTAACCTGTTACTGATGGTCTGATTTCCCAGGCACTGGGTTTTGAGGATTGGCACAACCTGGCCTTCCTGGCCTGCTTCCTGATGTCCTCCATCATGGGGTAAGCTTTTTTAAGGCCTCATAGGGTTAGTGCTTTTAAGGCCTCACGGGGTAAGTACTCTTAAGGCACACGCCAGGGCCATCACCATCACCACCTGTAGTCTACGAGATGTGCAGGTATACGCTAGGTGTTGACAAAATAATGAGACATTCATGGCTTAGCTCACCGTCTTAAGCACTCCACACCCTACCACACACACACGCACACGCATGCACACACACACGTGTTTCACGTGTTCACACATCAGATCCATGAACCTGTGCTTCATATTGGAATTGTTTGCTATTCTAAGGCTGTGATTTGTAGTGTTGATCCAGATCCTGTAATTAATCCAGGGCAATAGCCCTAAATGCTCCTGTCAACATCTGCTATTGTGGTATGTGATGCATATTTATTTTGCAGATTTATTCTAATGTACTCCATCGTGTTGTGCAGTCACTACAACAGTGCTCTCACCACTGCAGTGGTTGGAGCCATTAAGGTAGGCTTCCTGGTTAAATGTTAACTCGATTTCAGTGATTTTATAGCCTGGCAAGCCAGCCCACATTAAATTGTGTCGTCTGGCCATGATGGATAGGCTAGGCACAACCCAAGTAGCGACATCGACGGCTGTCTTTCAGACTGCCTCTGCATGCAGTCGGATAGCGCTACAACCAATCAGGGATGCGTTTCCCAAACAACGACGGATGTTAGCATTTAACCACCGTTGTCCGATGTAGGTTCAAACGACACAACAGTCCGATTCCGACTGTTTCCCGAAACTCTCCAACTACCTACGTACATTGGAAGTCTGAACTATGTTAGTTTGGACTTCTGTCGTTGAAACTGCAAAGTATCCAGACGTGTCGGAAGTGCTCGGAGAGTATTCGGATGCATTCGTTGCGGGAGACGACAGAAACGACACCACAATAGTAAGGCAACAAAAACGTAGCCTTTTTAAAATTAAGCCGGTATGTATGATAACTTCAGCAACTTAGGAAGATGTTCCCCAACACAATCATGTCCCTTACTCATTAAAAAGCAGTGACTGAATACGTTTGTAATGATATGATTGTGTATTTCACCCACAATCAAACCTTCTCACTTTTTCGGAGAGATGCGGGTTCGAATCCTGCTAAACGCTAATCAATTTGAAACACGTGGAATGATCTGTAAGATAATGGAATGACTTTGATTGTGGATCCGTGATCATACTCTACATCACAGTATTAAAAACAGTCAGCAAATAACCCAAACTTTAATAATCCAACAACATTTTGCAACAACTTTTGGTGTCTTGTGGGGTGAATTTTCTATCTTCCTTTTACATTATCTGGCAAGTGGCGAAAACGAAGTGACGTAAAGTAAAATCATTCATGCAGTGGGTGGCGGTAAAGCATTGAATGGTGCCTAATCCGACCCAAGAATGCCAAAGGTGACGAGCAAGACATCACGTGTACAGAAACCGACATAAACAATGGTCTAACGACAGGTCCATGCTAATCGTTCGAACAACACAGTTTAACAATGGAACTTCCGATGGATCGTCCAGACTTTGCTGTCGGGAAACACCTGCGTAGTCGAACGATCCATCGGACTAACGTTGTTGTAAACATCGTTAGTTGTGTCGTTCGAACGATGCTGTTGGGAAACAGCAGTCTCGTTAGTCCATCGCTCAAACCTACGAAGTTGCTAAGGAAGTTAGCAACGACGGTTTTGGGAAACGCACCCCAGAGCAGTTATTGTTTGTTTTCACAAGTTTCAAACCAGGGAAGCAGCTCACCTCGCTTACGCCTGGCAGCACGAATCACTGCTTCGCTGGTTTTAAACTTGTGAAAACAAACGATAACTGCTCTGGGGTGCGTTTCCCAAAACCGTCGTTGCTAACTTCCTTAGCAACTTCGTTTCCCAACAGCATCGTTCGAACGACACAACTAACGATGTTTACAACAATGTTAGTCCGATGGATCGTTCGACAACGCAGGTGTTTCCCAACAGCAAAGTTTGGATGATCCATCAGAAGTTCCATCGTTAAGTTGTGTCGTTCAAACGGATAGCTTGGACCTGTCGTTAGACAATTGTTTATGTCGGTTTCTGTACAGGCGACGTCTTGCTCGCCACCTTTGGCCTTCTTGGGTCGGATTAGGCACCATTCAATGCTTTACCGCCACCCACTGCATGAATGATTTCACTTCAATTCACTTCATTTTCGTCCTGGCACTTGCCAGGTCATGTAAAAAGAAGATAGAAAATTCACCCCATAACACACCAAAAGTTGTTGCAAAATGATCACGGTTCTTGGATCCACAATCAAGGCCATTCCACGTGTTTCAAATTGATTACTGTTTAGCAGGATTCGAACCCGTATCTCTCCGAAAAAGTGAGAAGGTCTACATAGTGGGCTGACGAGCTATAATCGTTGCACTACACGAGCTGTCAGTGGCCTTAGTTATATTTACATGTAGGTCTATGTAGGATAGAATAAAACACGATCATATCATTACAATCTTAGTCAGTCACTGCTTTTTAATGAGTAAGGGACATGATTGTGTTGGGGAACATTTCCCTAAGTTGCTGAAGCTGTCATACATACCGGCTTAACTGAAATAAGGCTACGTTTTTGTTGCTTGTGGTGTCGTTTCTGTCGTTTATCCGCAACGAATGCATCCGAATACTCTCCGAGTTCAGACTTCCATTGTACAATGGAAACAGTCGGAATCGTACTGTTGTGTCGTTTGAACCTACATCGGACAACAGTGGTTATCCATTGTCCGATGTAGGTTCAAACGACACAACAGTCCGATTCCGACTGTTTCCCGAAACTCTCTAACTACCTACGTACAATGGAAGTCTGAACTCGGAGAGTATTCATTGCTCTGGGGTGCGTCCGTCGTTGTTTGGGAAACGCACCCCAGAGCAATGAATTTACCATAGCACTACACCAGTCTCTCCTCGCAGCCCTGTCATCGTGTTAAGCCCGCCCAGCGACTTTACAAATATGTACAGATTTGGGAGAAAAGCTACTGAGCTTTAATGGGTTGTGGCTAGACTGTAGCCAGAATAGACATTTCAGTTGCTATTGCCAGGGAGCTCATACGTTACCCAATCTCAGTGCTGTCACCACAGCAGTGGTTGGAGCCCTTAAGGTAGGATACTTGCTAAAATGCTCTTTCTAGTCTATACTTAATTGATTTTATTCAGAGAGCTCATATGTGACCCAATCTTGCATGAGAAATAAGTTTAAAGTCACAGATTGCAATTTTAATATACAGATATTTTCAAGATGCTTGACCACATTGGCCCAAGTTCTTTCTTTATCTTTTATGAAACACAAGGTGTTCAAAACCCATATCCATATTTGTCATGGTTAAGATAACTAAACCAAGGTTAAAAATAGGCTATTTAAAGTTCACTTGCACCACTTAAAGATTAGGTAGGCAGGAAATCCTTTAGAAGTGCATTGTCCTTCCAGATCTGGTCAAATATGTAGCATGGAATGTATGTAGGCTTTGCACTCCAGGAAATTATGCAGTTTTGCTCCAGACTAAGAACGTAAGGTAGTACCTAAAACATACCTAGTCCAGAAACACAGAAAGTTGTGTGTCTGTTTGTGAGAGTTTGTGTAGGCCTACAACAGGGACATAAAATAAAACCAACAATGGAAACATCCCTCATCAATTTCTTCTGTATGATTTTGTGTATTTAAAACAGGTGTAGCACAATTGGAGAAGAACAAATGCATTCTCTCCCATTATCCTCTTGCACATACTGCTGAGGTAATGATGGGTTAGGTACAAACACTGCTACACTCTTGAAGTGGTGTTGCTGTTGTTTATAGGATCCTAGCCAATTAACTTTAAAACTCATGAGAACATTTCTAACTTCTCTTTGGAGTATATTTGTTATATCTGACATTAATCCATGTCATTTAAAACTGCAAATAATATGTCAGTTGTACAGCTATGCTAACTACTATAGCCTACTTATTTGCTAATGACTAGTTACATTATAAAAACCACAATTTAATGTAAGGGCATATCCCTACTAGAAATGTGATTCAGTGTGTCTATTCCCCATCTAGAATGTTGCAGTTGCTTACATTGGCATGTTCGTTGGTGGTGATTACTTGTTTTCATGGCCCAACTTCATTGGCTTAAATATATGGTAAGTGTTCTTAAAACTAAACTAATAACTGGAAAAAATACTAAATAAATATGAATATTAGAACCAGCCTTTTTAGAATTATGTATCATGAATAAAGCCCTTGCCGCTTGAATAGTGCATTTTAAACCAACACAAAAGGATAAATGCAACATACTGCCTTGAAGATTACTCTGTGCCAGCACTGTATAAATAAATAGTAAAATGATATATAGATTTAAGCATACAAAGAGGATGTCCATTAATATTGTTTTCTCTCTTCACAGTATGGCAGGTGGGCTAATGTACTCCTACCTGACATTTCACAGCACCAGCTCACCTGATCCCACACCCATTCCAGCAGCAGAAGACAAACCCAGGCTCCAATCACTAGAGGAGGCCAGCAGCGAAAGACTACGGAGGAGTGGGTCGCTCAACTCCTGTTTGACCTCTTCATGACCTCTACAACACAGGCTGCACAAATGGACTGAATCTTTATTGGAACTTTTTTGGTAAAAGAACTGGCACACTATTTATTTTGTAGGGCCATATTTTGTAAAATTTTTTACTACTTGTGATATGCTTGTGACTACTATAAGTACTTGTGATATGCTTTTATATGAAGAACATCCAGGGGCTGTAATTGGGTGTTAGAATGATTTGTAAATTGTGCGATTAGGGCCAAACATTTCTAGTGACACCACTGAGTATCCTAGCTTGATCAATTTCTTGTCTGTTTGTGTAATAAAAAGTGCTTTTGCCTTTAATTTAAGAGTAGAGAGTGACAGGAAATGAGTGGACAGAGATGAGAGAGACAGTAGGAACGAACATAAAATGACCTCAAGTCAGTTGATTGAACATATAAAACACTCAACAAAATCTTGTGTCTGTTTAAATGTGATAAAACTTATTTCAGTTAGTTCATGAAATGCTGGTTTGTACAAAATGTGATAAATAGTACAGGTTTCTTGGGATGTGTTTCCATTTTGATGTCTTATTCCATTCCAGTCTTTATAGTGCAAAGCATTGTAGCTTTGGTGGTGAAATAATTCTCTAATGAGAATTCTCTAATGAGAATAGCGATTTTATACGCTAACCCCTTTTCAGTTCTGAACTAGCTTAAATCATTATCCAGTGTAACTGTTGGATTCATACACTATATAAACTAAAGCATAAAACCAACTTGTGAGGGACCGTCAGGCTCAATAGCAGGAGGCCAGCAGACTGGAAGAAGGGGTGAATGGTAGGAAAAGAAGATCTCCGAAAGTCCACGAGCGTTTTTGTAGACAAATATTGCCTTTTTAATTTATAAAACAAAATGTGCAATCCTCGCACACACAAACAAAACAAAATAACTAACATTAACGCAACACTTAGGCTAAATCGAAAATAAATTCCTACAAAAAGAAAGAAAACTCATCAGGCAACACTGTTTAGGCTTGCTGCTTTTTCCGGTCACCAGCAGCACTTTACGCTCTCGTACTCTCTTGTCCATGCTCTTTTACTCGCTCGGTGAGAAATGGGGCACCCCTTAAATAGAGCATTCATTCACGTTAAATTGGGCCAGTCATGAGGTAATTGGACCATACCATCACCCAATGACGCTATCGCCGTGCTGCAGTTCAGGTGGGGGCAAGCGTAGCACGCAACAGAGTTGAGTTTTTAAATCGTAAAAACGGTGAGAGGGTGACATGGCAAAGTTCACCTTCTCACACATCTATAAAGTATTAGTACACATGCTGCATGGATCTCTTTATGTTGGGTTAACTTCACAATGCCATGTACCCAATAATGTGCAAGGCATTGTTAAATTAAATCTATGTAAAAAGGTCCATACAGGATGTTGCCTTGTTCTTTTTAAAGGTAAGTTCTATGCACTTTTACAGCTTAGGGCTGTGGTGAGATGAAGGATAAGGTTTTACATAAGGACCAGAGGGATAGTAATCTACAAATCAGTCACACTCACAACCATAATCAGATATAATATTTAATAATGATGAGAAGCAACATGCACTAAACTAGTACTAGATGTTGCCAACAAGTAGACAGTTGAACATGTTTCATTCATTTACATAGTATGGGCCATACAGCAAATAAAAGTCACCTCTGCTGGGGAAAAAACACAAACATTTATAACAGGACCTAGATTACATTCTGATAGTAGCAAGACAACGATGTGAGCACATTCTAAATAACTTTGTTCAACTACCCTCCAAGTGATTCTGTGATATATTAACTTTAGTTAAACATAAAAAATTAAGCATTTTATTTTTTTCTAGCTTTACATAGACTTAATTTGGTGCTGATTGCCAATACAAAGGGGTTTTCCAGTATTCACACATCTTAGCTGGCCCTGTCACTGGGCCTGCAGTGTGCTAGTTTTTCCTGACTTGATAGATCTGAAAAACAGGTTGAAATGCACAATATTTAATATTTAATACCAATATTACATTCCAAGTCTGGAGCTGATTCCTTACGGTGTGTCATTTAGTGTTGCAGGAAAAGAGCCTGGGAAAAAAGCATCAGGGGATTTGGTGAAACCTTCTGTTTTTGTTACTCAAATAAGTGCCGTTCTTTTTTTACACAGCAGATCATCTCAGAGTGACTCTGCAGGCCAGTTCAGGGAGACAGGGAGATGACAAGAAGAGGTTGTGTTGGTCACATCAGTATTACACAGTCCTCTGTTTAGTAACCACTTTTCTGTGATGGTACTTGCTGATGCTGATTTAATTACCCTCGCAACAAAGCTTCTGGGTGAGGAAAATGTTTTTGAAGGGATAAGGGGGGCTGTCATGTGAGTTTTCATGTTGGGTGGAGAGAAAGCTTGTGAAATATCTCCTAGCATACTTAAGAGCCGCCACGCTACGCCCCAAGTCTGACACCTCAAGCAGACTTATGTGATCAACTCAGAAAAGCATTAAATAATTACTAAACAACAAAACCAAAAATAGGTGCACTTAAAAGTTGTATGTCCATTAAGAGACTAATGTTTGTTTTCATAAGCTAGCTAGCTTTTAATATAAAAGACAGTAGCCATTCTGAGACTCCTGGACTGCCATTTTGTTTCTTGCTCCACCCATTACCACCACTTGGGGGTGATTCCAAGTATATGATTTACTTTAGTGACAAACCAGGGCAAGTTAACTCTAGGATTAGGTTTACTACCTAATCTCAGTGAAGTAACCCAGGTTTATTACTAAACCATGTACTTACGACACCTTGCTGGACGTGAACTAATCATCCAAGTAGCCACTACTCTGCGTACTGCCATTTGATTAACACCCTGTTGGTTTTTCTTTCCCCACACCAAATTCATGTATGTACACACACACATATACACTCTGCACACTGTCAGACCACTACAAACAACAAAACAAAGCACAAAAAAACTTGTTACAGTGAGAAAAAGTGCAAAATAACGAACACACCAGCCAAATACATTTTTCCTCTATCCTCCTTCCCTCTCTGTCTCTCTCTTTGAAACACGGCAGAGAACATTCTTCATATAATGATAACAATAATGATATCTACCGTCTTAGCAGCTCTAAGATACGAGTACAACTGGAAGCGGAAATAAGGTGCTTTTAGCTTAGGTCTCCACCCTTGGGTGGGACATGAGTACAGGGGGTGTTCAAGGTGGGTATTCCAAGCAGGTCGTTTGGTGACTCACCAAGATGAGTTAACTCAGAGCCAGTTGAAAACCACCTCCTAATAGAAAAATCCTATGGCTTTGTTTTTGCTTAGAGATTGAAGCCATAAGGTTTACCACGTAACTCTGAGTTAATTTATCTGTTTTAGTGACTAAACCACCTGCTTGAAAATCCCCTGGGGGTATGCCAAAAAGCAGGTTTAGTCACTTGTCTGGGTAAATTAACTCAAAGCAAAGTGATAAACCTCCTAATAGAACAGCCATATAGCTTTGTTTTGCTGAGAGACTGAAGCCATAGGAAGGTTTTGGAAGGTTTACCACTTACTCTGTGTTAACTTATCTGGGTTGGTAACTAAATCACCCAACTTTGAACAATACATCCCGAGGGGGGAGCGTTACAGCCTCATGGAGAGAGGTTGTTGGCCAGCTCGATGAGGGCCAGCGCTCCATGCAAACGCTCTCTCTGCTCCTGAAGTCGGCGTCTTGCCGCACCACCACCTGTGCTGGTGGTGGTGCTGGACTTCTCTTCATCAGGAGAGGCAGCGCTCTCCTCCTCTTCCTCATCCGACTGCATGTACTCCAGGGGGTCCTGTTGTTCTTGGTCCTCCAAACTGCCCTTCCCCACCGGTTTGCCTTTAGTGGGAGGGGTGACCCGCTGCTCTCGAGTCTGCCAATACCTGAGAATGAAGGGACAGATGGAATAAGTGATTATGTGACCTCTCACTGGAGCTCTGCCAAGCTCACACAAACACGTTGCAACACACCTTAGATCTTACTTCCATGTCTTTACATTGTATAGGACCAGTTTTCTGTCAAGTTACATCCGAGCTGAGGTCAAGGTGTTCACCCCTAGACAACACGAGAATTTAGATGCTGGGGCCTGGGGCTCCCAACCATCTCATAACACAGAAGCTGGAACATTCTGACATATCTTAATCACTACCGTGTGTGTGTGTGTGTACAAACATGCACTCACTTGGCTAGCCACTCTGCTACAGCCTTGTTGTCCACACTGTGTGCTTTCCCTGGGCTCATGGTGGGCTCTTCTCTCTTGAGGCGGGCGTACGGGTGCTTAGGGCAGTGGCGGTTGGCATGGGTAAAACGACTGCCACAGCCTGGAGGGAAAACATAAGATGTGAGTTTTTTTAAACATTCTATAAAGGAATGCATTCTACAACAATGCAAGATTCTGAAATTCCACATTATATCCTATGGAGCACAACATTCTTAACTTTCAGACTCGAAACATTCACATGACACTGGTGCTACATGTAGGATTGTGGCCAAAACTGGTACTACATTTAAATTCATAATACTGTGAAGACAAAACACAAAATCAAAACAAAGAATTTGCAGGCTGTGAAACTCTTGTAACATATTAAAACCAATTTATGTTTGCTTGCCATACATGTCTCACACATAGCACTTTCAGCACACTCAGACTCTTGGTACAAATACACTAAATAAGACACTCCTGTTGTCTGGAGACAGTCTGTGGTCATTTCCTGATACAAATGGGCAACAACACATTTTGTACCTGGTATTTTCAAACATTACTGCATTGCAAAACATTACAAAACATTCGAATGACTTTTAATGTAGAAATGAGAATGCTCTCATTTGGTCCAAAAGATAATCCTGGTTTTCATCCCAGACATCTTTAGTAACTAAGCCAGATAAGTTCACCCAGCGTCACTTGTTCCAATAAAGAAGTCCCAAATAAAACAGTCACGTGGCTTCATTCTGTTAACAAAACACAGCCACAGGGCTTTTCTTTTAAAAAGTTTGCCACTTGATCCAAGTTTACTTATCCATGTTAGTGACTACACCTGCTCCTACACCAAACCCATTACAGCAGAGGCAAGCTACAGTTAAACAAGTGGCCCTTACCCTTCTCTGAGCAGACAAATGGCTTTTCTCCTGTGTGAAGACGCTGGTGTGTCTTCAGCTGTCCGCTTTGGACGAAAGCCTTTCCACATCCTGGATAGTCACAAAGGTAAGGTCTCTCCCCTGAATTGAATGCACAGAACCCAGGTCATGATTTGCTTTTGTGTGTGCGTATGTTGGGAGTGGTAATGGTAATATTTAAATGCATAGTTATGTTACATTCTTTCAACTGGTGGGAACTTCTCTCTTTAATGTTAGTAGTGTTGTATATAGTTCTCTTACATTCTTTCCTGAAAGGCAGCAATGTTTTTCTTTATTTTACACCTGAGTCGTCACTTTATTGTCGCTCACCTGTGTGTGTACGCTTGTGGGCCTGTAGTGATTTCTCTCTTGGAAACACGCGGTGACAGATGTTGCACCGGATTCTGCTGTTGGAATTCTCGCCCTCTGTAATCAGCTCTCGTACCGTGTCAGCGCGCGGACGGCCACGGCGCATGCCGTCCTGTGGAAAAAAAAGAATACAGGGTAAAGTGTACAGGCGAAATTTGTGTTAATTTCAACGACTTAATGAAATTATGTGTGCTTTTTGTGACTTAGCAATGAATGTTGTACAGCTATATACACAGCAGCTAACCAAAAAAAATAACTGGTGAATAAATGCAAAGAAGATACCCGTCAACACTATGGGCTACTCGCTGTAATACATAGGCTACGTCTAGATATGTAATTACAATACCAAAGTTGAAGAGAAAGTGAGCTAGCAGAATAACCCTAGATCGTAATACAAAATACACACGACAGACGCATACAGTCGAAACTACTTTAACTCACGCGTTAAAAATGTTTGTTCATTAATATAGAACATTTCCGGTAGAGGTTTTGGCGCGCATGGAAACGTCACGCGAGGACAGCTGCTACAGTAGGAAGTTAGAAGGGGTTTAAAATCCATTTTGTTCATGTCAATGCACCACCTACATATATATTGTATAGGCTAAGTCTTGGATACACGGCCATACGATTTCCAGCAATTCTTTACGCAACCCAAACACATAATTCTTACATTTTAAATAATTTTGACTGGAAGGTCATTACACAGACATGCATGCCGTTGGTCAAACATCATTAAAACGTTCTGCCATGTATGTAAGAGTAATGTTATATATAATTCAATAATTTAAACTAATACATTGTGCTTTATAACGGTTCGGCACGGCATATGAATGTCCTCTTCCATTTGTCGACTCATATTTGCCATGCTCAGGTCTAATTTTAAAGTCTTATTACACTGCATAATCAGCATTAAATATGTCACTCGTCTGCCAACAGACTTGTAATTTTACATACATGTACAGAG
The DNA here is from genome assembly GCA_030347295.1 of Setipinna tenuifilis. NCBI lineage: Eukaryota > Metazoa > Chordata > Actinopteri > Clupeiformes > Engraulidae > Setipinna > Setipinna tenuifilis. The sequence continues at coordinate 1,011,261 of CM059271.1, read as the reverse complement.
TTGACCTTATAGCCTACGCGTAAACATTGTAAAAACGTACCTTATTATGGTCCGAACAAGCAGCGTGGTCAGTGTCGCCCGCGGAGCCGCTCCGGGTAGGCGAGGCGGGCCCGGGTCCTGAACCTGGGCTGAGCGTAACATTATGCGCGTTTTCCCCCCATTTCCACGGGTATACCATAAAGTCGCTAAAACCTGGACTTGTGGGCATCAGTGAGTCTGTCTTGGGTTTAATCGGGGTGGTCTTGATGACGGACACTAACACCCGTTTTGGAGAGTCATTGCAAAAAATCATTTGAGGAGAATTGCCTTCTGCCATCGTGACGACAGTTAAATCCGTCAAATAATTATTTCTGAAGCGAAGTCAGCTTTAAAATATGAAAGTTAACAAAAAACCCTGCGTTAAAAGAAGGTTAGAAGTTAACTTTCTAAGTTCACGCCCTCAAGAAAGTCTTCTCAATGCACAGAAGATGAATAACACACAGTATTCCTGATAAAATCCGCGATTAATTTGATAAAAATCAATCATTTCCAGAAACAAGTCAGGGTGGGCAGTATCTTAAGTCTTCCCTTGAAGCGATGCAACAGTATTCTATTTTAACATTCTGCGTTCTATCTGCTGTCTTCTATGTCGAATGAATATTGTCTGCCGGATACTGAACCACTTTTCCCGCGTCACAAATCGCGCTCGAGCGGTCTGTCCCGCCAATCAACTGCAAGATTGTTGGAGAACACTCCTCACATGCAACAGAAATAACCTATTAAATTAACTCGAATACATATTACAGCGATCCCTACGATACACAGTAACCAATGACAAGTTTGGAACGATCGTCATATCCGCTTTGATGTACTCCTCCTCATCCAATGATTTTCAAACGCGGTGAGGCGCGCCCCTTAAAATTGACAACGGCCTCAACCAATAGAAACAAGGGTTCAGATAAATTAACCAATACGAGAGAACATATCAATTTCTCCCGCGCACTGCAACGAATGTCTGAGATGTTTTGGTTAATTTAAAGGGAATGGGGGATGGGGCGACGGCGCCAAAGTTACGTAATACAACGGACAAAATGTAAGATGGATACAGAATGGCATTCTTAATAATCGGACAGTGGTAACAAAGAAGCTACAACTAATTACGTTTATGGTTCATAATCACAATACTAACTTAAAATCGGCTTGTTCTGAACCGGAATAGTAATAATATGTTAATAACAATTAAAAAACGAGTACCACTTTTCCTTAACCTCTGGGCCTGTGTGTAGCAAGTGTGATTTGGTTTAAAGCGGCGAGGGCGCGGTCTCCATGTGAGTTGTGTTGGCTTGCTGAAGCAATGTTCCAACCAATAACGTTGAATGTATGGTTAGTATAGTACACCCCCTCCACACACACACACACACACACGCATGAGTGTGTGTACATGATTGGTACAGACAAAAGACAACTCAAACCCACGTGTTTCTCTAGTGAAACATCAGGATCTGAAAAACCACATATCGGTATCACTTGAGGTGGTAAATTTACTAATTATTTTTTGTAATCCTCAATGTCCGAGTGGCATTATTTGATATGATAACCCTCTCTATGTGGTAGCTTAGTTGTATTGTTTGTAGTATTTATACCTGCACACAGTAAACAATATAATACAAGCATATGGACAGATATTGGTGCCTGAAAGTATGTAGGAATATGTGATGTGGTAGAAAAACGTGTACAAGCAATAGGGATAACCACACGCTGGAGAGGATTGTAAAACAAATCCATTCAAAAATGTGGGGAAGATTTACAAAAAATGGGACTACAGCTGGAGTCAGTGATTCAAGAACCATCACGCACAAACATATGCAAGACATGGGTTTCAGCTGTCGCATTCCTTGTGTCAAGAGACAGCATCAGAAGCATCTCACTTGGGCTAAAGACAAAAAGGACTAGATTGCTGCTGAATGGTCCAAAGTTATGTTCTCTGATGAAAGTAAATTTTGCATGTCCTTTGGAAATCAAGGTACCAGAGTCTGGAGGAAGAGAGGAGAGGGGCAGAATCCATGTTGCTTGAGGTTGAGTGTAAAGTTGACACAGTCAGTGATGGTTTCGGATGCCATGCCATCTGCTGTTGTTGGTCCACTATGTTTTTCAAGGTCCAAGGTCAACGCAGTTGTCTAGCAGTAAGTTTTAGAGCACTTCATGCTTCTTGCTGCTGGCAGATTTCATTTTCCAATAGGACTTGGCACCTACACACAGTGCCAAACCTACCAGTACCTGGTTTACGGACCATGGTATCCCTGTTCTTAATTGGCCAGCAAACTCGCCTGACCTTAGCCCCATAGAAAATTGATGGGGTATTATGAAGAGGAAGATGTGATACAGCAGACCTAACAATGCAAAAAAGCTGAAGGGCACTATCAGAGCAACCTAGACAGTCAAAACACCTGAGCAGTGCCAAAGACTGATCGACTCCATGCCACGCTGCATTGCTTCAGTAATTCAGGCAAAAGGAACCCCAACCAAGTATTAAGTGCTGTACATGCTCATACTTTTCAGTTGGACTTTTGTTGAACATTTCTAGATTTTTTTTTGTATCGACCTTAAGTAATATTCTTATTTTCTGAGATACTGAATTTAGGATTTTCATTACCTGCCAGTTATGATCATCACATTTAAATAAACATTTGAAACATATCAGTCTGTGTGTAATGTATATAATATTAAAGTCTCACTTTTTGAATGGAATTACTAATATAAATCAACTTTTTCATGGTATTCTAATTACATGGACAGCACCTGTAAGTTGGCATTTTATGGCTGTACTGTAGAATGTTTAAAAAAGAAATTCAGTTCCAGACAAATTGAAAAGACTTAATTTAATACAGTAAATACAGGATCTACATGCAGTCTTTCAAACTGCAATTTCATGGTCTGATCATTTTAGTTCTGGTATCATTAAACAAACACATAAACAGTCTTGTCTACCCAAATATTAAATGATATCCACCTTAGCATCAATGTTTTTTAAGAGATTAGGGATATCGGGAAATGTTTTTCCTCCTCAACATCAAGGCATATATTTACGGCTAATATTATATCATATGATGCAAGATCTGGGTAGCCGTGACCACCCTAAAGTAAAATATATAGCATGTATGGCTATCGCTTAAAATGGACTCCATACAAACCTACTGTGTAGATGCTATAGGACGATTATCGCGAAAACAATGTACGTCCAAAAAGATTATCATGCCTCTTAGTACTTGTAGGCACCCTACAAACCAATTGGTACAGCGAAATTTTGCCACCTTTGGTGATACCAACTTCTGTCCTGGCCCATGGACTAAATATCTTTGTAATAAAGAGATTTCCACATACATTGGTCAGAATGATTTTATTAAAATATCTGCCATGATATTCTACTTTGGACATTAGTGCAGTTTAACTGAAAATGGTATGAGTATGTCACATTCTGAAAGTGTCATTTAAAAAAGTATACAAAATATTTACAGATATTTACAGTACATATTTTTTTCAAGAATTATCAAACACTGATTATATACATTGTAAGGCAGGCCTATTATAGCATAACTGAGGCTCTCATTCATTCATTCTTATGCAAGAACCAAAAACAACACTTTTTAAAAAGAAAAGCCTGTAGTTTTCCCCCCTTGGAATTATAAGCATATAATTGTTACACACATCACCTTCTTTAAAAATAATAAACCAGATGCCTAGTTCCACAGAGTTCCACGTTTCAGTTCTGCTCAACGCAGAAGAGGCGCTCTAGCTTTGGCTATGGAGTTGCTGAAAAGAATACAAAAACACACTGGTTAAAACACGATATATAGAACAACAAATACAATAGTTAAAAATACAATAGTTACAATATAGCTGCAAGCAGCAATGAGATGGCCAAGCAGCAAAGCAGTCCAAAGTATCCACAGCACCACAGTGTAGTGAAGTCAAAGAGATGGTCTTTAGCACTCACAATAAGCTTTGCGTCAATAGACCAATGTTTGGCTAAGATATAAGGGCACTTCCTGGTCTGAAGATCATCTGCCAATGCCATCAGTCAAACTATATGGCTATTGAATGGGGTCAGCAGTCATGGTTTGTTTGGTTAACATATGTCAAAACATTGCTGAGATATGAGCTCACTTCCTGTTTGGCGATTTTGCCTTTGAATTTGATAGGCTGTAGCAGTTCAACCATTTTGAAATTCTAAAGGTGGTCAATGGGACAAACCACCGTATGACCATGTATTGGAATTTTGTTTCTAACCCAAACACATCATAAGATGACCTCCTAGTGGCCAAATTTCCAGAGTCACCAATCAGTAGAAACACACTGGTGGCCAAGCAGTAAAGATACGAGGCAACCAAATATACAAAAATAAATACATTTAAAAATCCACACACACAAAAGTTTGACGTGTCCATTTTAACAGGCGTCTGCAACTACTCATACAACTTACATACATTTCTTGTAGTATGGCAGTGCATGCGCATGACTATATAATTCTGTGTATTCAAATGACCAAAATTGACCTTTTCATTTGCATTAAAAGATAAAAGGGCTTGAACATTCCTATGACCAACAAAAATTACACAATGATGGTATTCAATTGGCAGAATTGCTTTTTGTTAGGGATCGCCGTTTCTCAAAGTTTTTGCTATGTTTTGGTCAGTTATTTGAGGTGCAGTTATTTGAGGTGCAATTACATTGTTGTTACTTGTTAAATACACAAGTCAGGTAATCCTAAAACCCTGAACTCTAGGTTACATTATGTATTCATCATATTATGCATAAGTAATAATATAGCTAGCTACATGCATAGTACATACAGTGTACATACATAGTCCATTAGGCCAAAATGATAAGTGTAAAGGAAAGCCTTTCTGATGTACAGTGTAGCCAAATGTTATTTAAAAACACTGACAAATTGTCGTCTTGGTGCGCAATTTGCAGTCTGCTTGCAGAGTCTATATCTTGTTGGAAGATATACTGGTGCGAAAGCACTTATTTGTTATAGCTGAAACAGTTTTTTTTTTATCTTTCTTTAATATTTACAATTTCATTTTCAATTTAGACAATTTGTGAGAATGTGCAAACAATTTTTTACTACACTGTAACATAAAGATGTAACTGCAACTCTTTCAAAAACAAGAGTAATAAAACATGGAAGTAAGGGTGAATGCATCCCACTTCAGTGTTGAAGGCCTACACACATTTGGAGGTTTGTAAGCTTGAAGAAAGCAGAACCTTAAGAAAGCACAAGTGCAAAGATAAGTGGAGGTGGAGATCCTGGCTTCAGAAAGCCAAAAGCCTGCTATGTATTCCTTCTGCCTGTGTATTAGAAAATCATAGGTGATTTAACTTGTCAGATGATCTACCTGTCTGATTATTTGTGCGCTTATTAGGATCAGCTGGTTAGAAAAATGACTGGATTAAATATGTGGAACAACTTTTTGAAACTGGAATCTCCACCTCTGGGAGGCACACACTGGATTTCTCCTTGAAGGTCTCCACATGTTTTAAGTTTCATAAGCATGATGCTAGCTTAATAAAGCAGAATGCCATCAAATCACAGAGAGTAGCAGGAACACACAATCAAGCAAGCACATACAGATAAACAGAACCACACAGGGCTATAACAGGCCAGGAAAGACAGGCAAGTACCAGGGTCTGGCAACGCGCACTGACTGTAAAGAGAACTGAGCTTTCCTTCTCCTGGACATGGTGCATCTGCAACAAGTGAAAAGGTTTTACAGTGAGCCTCAGAGTACAAAGTGTCAGTGTGAACATAGACACACACTATAGGGTGTTGAAATCAACCACACCACTGCATGCCTCACCAACACACACTGTAGAGCTGTAACTGGTACACTGCTTAATAAAAAAACGCTATGGTTTTGTTTTACTGGAAGAATAAGTGATCAGGTAATTTAGCAAGGTATGTGGCTAAACCTCCTTTCTGGCTTTGGTTTCCCATGACCAAACTCTTTGGCAACCAACTAGCAAACAGAGAGAGGGCTTTGCTGGACAGTGTGAGTGATGAAAGCGATGATGTCAAACTTAAGCCCTACATTTGAGTATGTGTGCTGAATTTGGGTGCAATAGTTTTAAACTTCAGAAAGTATCTTCCCATCAGGAAGCAAACGTATGCTTAATAAGAGTCTCCAGACCCTTAACACCAAGTCTACTTCACCACACTAGTGTGAACCACTTATGAGGAATCCTTAGTGAAAGGAAAGGGAAAGACAAGTTTTGAGAGGAGCTCCAAAGAGGTTTAGTCGATCCATGGACCATGCAAGCAGGATTATATGGAAGAGAAGGGCAAAGGGAAAAATGTGAAAGGATGAAGCAGCCCTTTTAACTTCTTGCTCTTCAGTAACAATCTCCACACATCCTCTATCTTTTCAAGAGCACTGATTTCATTACAAAGTGGTAACTGTTCCTAAGCACTGAAAGAGTCTGCATCACCCAATGTTGGGTAACCCTGCTTCAAAAGTTTCAGTTCCATACCAAGTATTTGTTCCAGCCATTCATTAAATCAATTATTTAGTGACATCAGTGGGCTCTGCTTGATCTACCTGTGCACTTAAAATGGGTTAGGGTTACCAATTTACCCAATTCAACCAATGTAGTGAATGGCTGAAATAGATGGTGAGTATGGGTTTGTAACTTCTGAAGCCAGGTTACCCAACAATGCTCATAGAACAGACACAGGAATAGACAGGTTACACATTCAGTCTATAGAAGAGGCATAGGGCCTGTTGCTGAGATTGTTTCAGTCCCTACAAAAAGAACAGACTGGGTGGAGTATGCCACTAAGTACCTCTTTTACTGACTGAGTCTGGCTGTGGTCTGCGGAGGACTTACAGGGGGCTGTGAGCCCATGGAAGTCCCACAGAGTGTAGACCCTGTGAGGGGGAATGGACCAGGCTTCTGTGTGCCATGATGGTTGTTGTTGCTGCTGTTGCTGTTGTTGTTGATGATGTGGTTGGTTGGGTGTAAGCAGTGACTGTCCCAGTGCTGAACAGTGATACGAGTGATGGTGGCTACATGGTCAGAGCTGCATTGGTCCCTCTCACTGGATGCCATTACATTCAGGTTGCCTAGCGACTTCGCTAACCTTGAGTGTGAGAATGAGCTGGCAAGAACAAAGCATGCGGGTAGTTATCTCATCTTGTCTCAAACAATCACTCATCGCTTCCTACAACAGTGCATCTTAAGGTATGTTATTGTTGTGCCTTAACCAGGGAATACAGGCTGGTTTGGCCAGCAGAGGTTATTATATTTATGAGTCTGTTCATCCAAGAAACAGCCACAACACCTGAGACAAGTTTTATGTCTAATTCAACTTCTCATACCACTGGTTTCATGAAACTAAACTGGGCTTCATTAGCTGATCTGTTTGATTTACTAAGCTTGCTCACACACAAGATAGTAAACTGGGAAAATATACCTAAATGATTTAAATGTGACACATGCACAAAGATAATTTGGCTTCAGAGAGTAAAAGCGCATAGCACATATTTCTTTCAACCGTCTTCAGCTGATACAGTAGATGAACTAAAAAGTGAAATCAACGTGTATAGGTAAAACCAATACATGGCAGGACTTTTACTCTATGAAGTCAGGATTACCCACCTGTAAACACATATTACTGTAGGTCAGTGTCAGCTGATGTGCTGCTGGGACCAACAAAGAGAGTTAATAGCACTGGTGCAATCTGCCTTGACTTACCATGCGCACACATCAAAAGCGACTAAAACGTGAAACATTTGAATATTCAATGTTGCATACCTATTTAAAGGAGGCACTGGCTTGTAGCTGTATTGTCCTATGCTGTTATTGCCCAGCCCAAGAAACTACATGAGGTAGTCAAACACAAGAGCTTCAGACAATCATAGTCTAATCAATCAAAGTACACCCAAGAAAAGAATTACGTAAGGTTTTGTAATTTATTTATTTGCCACAATATTTAGTGGAAGAGAAGAGTAGTATGCAAGACGCTATGCTAGTAACCATGCTACTAACAGACTTCGACAACAGACCAGACCATTCAACAACATGAGAAACGTTATTCCAATTGGTTTGGTGCATCGTGACATTGCGTTCTCACACGCACGGCGCGACACAGCGAGTATACTGGAGCCTTTAGTGACTTTTGGTGGGTAGGCACTGCTAGTCTGGAGCCCTGTAGTAAACTGCCCAAGCTAAATGAACAGTATTAAAAAGGGGTGGACAAACCTTGAGGTGGACAAAGCTTGAGAAGGGAAAAGTCCTGTCTATAACTCATGTACCTGGCTAAAGAGTTTAATTAATTGGGATCAGCTGGTTCAGTGAATTCACTGGAACAAATATGTGGCAGGACTTATATACTTTTTGAACCTAGGATGTCTGTCTGGTATTAAGTGTATAAATTGCTTTGTCTGAGAAAACAAAAATAGACTTTAAGATGAGCATGAAACCACACCAACCTCCCAACAGCATTTGATCCACCGAGGGACGTCCGACCCCTCTTCCTCACATTCTTTTGGGTTTTCTCCATGTGTCCACTGGACTGAAGAATTATTCTGTTTTACAACAAAAGATAAACAACAGAAAACGTGCACTCAGGCAACAGACAGATTCATAAAAAAAAATATGACGGAGGTCCAAATCCAAAATGTTAACTCGCTCACTATATAGTGCACTATTAGGGAACAATGTAATTCATACCCTATATGATGCACGAGTTAACATTCTGGACATAGCCTTAATTTTTGTGTCAGAAACATGGAAGAGTGGTAAAAAGCCAGACCTTTTGATCATTAAAACTCAGAGGAGACAATGAAGTCAAGAGGGTGGGGAAGCAGAAAAATTGAAAACTCATTGCCACAGCAAAAACCTGTTCAAATGTTTGAATATAGCCAGACTGAGTCAATACAAAAGATTTGGGACAGGCTCCCCAATGCCACAAAAAAGCTCACAACAATACCACCACGCTGTAGGGTTTTTTATTAGAAGTCACCTTGGTCAACTTACTACATTAGCAAAAGAATAACAGACAGACTTGGTAGATCTGTAATGACTTCTCTTAGGTGTGTCCAGCTTTATGAAGACAGCTTTTAACACACTTCAAAAGATGGACAAAAGATTTCAGGAAAACCTGAGCATTAGGCATATGAGATGAGACGTTAAAATGCAGTGGGTTGATAAATTTCCTTTTATCAGTAGATGGCATGAGTAAATGCATAATATTAATGCAACATAATGTTTCTTTCGAAGTAGATTTTTCCCTCATATTGACGTGCACTAAAATAGTCAAGGCTTTTTCAAAGTTCTAAGACCACTACAGGTTTTCAAGCAACAAATGGGCTTGTCTGAGAATAGTTTGTAGAACTGACACCTACATGGACTCATCCATCATCCAAGCCCTTCCCATTACATTTATTTTCATACCAAATCTGAATGGACCATACAGTAGGGCACTGGAACTGGAATACTAAGTTAACCGTTTATCAGAAAGGTCACATCAGATTAGCTAATTATTGAAATCACCTGTGTTGAAGTGATAAAGCACAGGGAAATTATGGCAGAACTTCTACTTTCAAAAGCTGAGATGTCTGCCTCTGCTAGAATTATTTTAGTTATGAAAGTATAATAAGTAAAAGAAGAATTCTGCCACATGCTGGAAGAAACTACCAATGGCTTTTAAGAAATGACCAAAACTAACAAGCCATTTCGTAATCACATCTGGGTGGTTGGAGAGTGTTGATTAGGGAAGAAGATGAATGGGGGTGGGGGCACACTTACAGCAACTCTCTGGCTCCTGAGGATGGGGCTAATGGGGCAGGGGGCTGGGTGAGTGAGTGAGTGGGGGGCTCACCTACACTCCTAACCCGTCTATACAGAAATGGCTGACGACAGGGGGCAAGCCGTACACAATCCACCACAGGACAAGGCTACAGAGTGAAGAGATCGCCATGGCTACCAGCCATCTAGACAGAAGGATATATTCACACATCACAAAAACAATAGAATGAAAGAGAAAGGGACAAGAAGGGGGAGAAGGAGTTTCGTACAAAAAAAACAACAAACAGTGAAAAAATGGTAAGCAAAAAAGGAAATAGAGGAAACCATGACAAGCCAACATTCAAACCTCTACAAGTTACTGTAGAGCAAATACAAAACATACATGTCCATTTATTATAGAGCTCTTTGGAATGTTGAGGAGGACCATCAAGCAACAATCAAATTTTTACAATGTAGTATTTTGAAAAGTTTCTTTTATCGTTTTGGCAAGTAGTTGTGCAATTCGAAGATCTGTGCAGCTGATCTTGGCTGAAAATTGGTTTGGTGGTTTTTGTTTTTTTTTGATTATTGGCTTGTGGGGATTCAGACCCAATAGGAAAACTAAAGGTAAAGACCCAATAGGAAAAATAAAGGTAAAGAAGCCTTGTGCTATGAGGATATCATTGTGCACATGCAATGAAAAGAACAAGCAGCACCATCATTCACAGTGCAGCCAAGTTAGGAATTGAAAACAAAAAACCTAACCTAGTATAGTACATGTAAAATATACAGTTTCAAACATTTGTCTTCATTTTCTAGAGCCCTAACAGGACATGTAGAAGAAAAATCATGCAAAAGAGAACTTTTAGTTCAGGCAAATAAGAGATTGTGCTCTACACTTCCAACCAAAAAAAACCTTCCATTTGTTATATTTTTGGGGTCTTGACCAAAAGCTCCTGAATTCTTGTGAAGCCTGGACGATGTCTAAACGGTAGTAGACATTGCAAAAATTCCTCTGAGGGTGTAAGAGGCTCAAAGATGGTGCCACAAGGAATCACAGGCCATATACAGAAGACAGATCATGTAGATGACAGGAGAAATACTGCCCTTATAATCTTGCTTGTTTTGCTTCTGGAGGACACCATATTGTATTTCCCAGATGTATTTGCTTATGCCCACTGGAGAAGAGCTGGTTTTAATTCTTCTCCATAACATACAGGGAGAGAAACACACCTATCTGATGTTCTTGTACCATCAGGTTACCATGCAAAAGAAGAGCAACTGGTAAACATTAAATTGCAGTGAGTGAAATGCAGATGACACTTGTCACTGTATGTGTGAATCAGGAACACAATCCAGAATAAAAAACCTTATAGTCTATTCCTACTAGCCAAATGGAGTGTGACCACATAATTGTTTGAGCCCTATCATGTTAGTTTTGAGACTGTTGTTAGTCCGATTAAAGTTTGGTTAAATAGGCCCTAGTTAAGTCAGTCATCGGTAGAATGATTGAGAATAGTACTGACTGATCTTTCCTACAGTATGTTATGTAGTATTGCTAACCTGACTAGTCAATGGCCAAGGATGCCTGTGAGGGTGTGAGTGGAATGCTGAGGACACTTACGATAGGGAACCAGTGGATGCTCGGGCCTGCCTCCTACTCTTCAGTGCCCGGAGTTTGTCGCCTTGGGTGATGGCACTGCTCTCGTCCTCATCATCGTACTGAGTGAAAGTTGGAGGATCATTAACACAGTCAAACACACAGGGATGAAAGGGTGTGGTCCAAAAATTAGTTATCAACAAAGTAGAGACAAAGCCAAGCCGAGTAGTGGTAAATGACAAAACCTCCGAGGTTTATTGTGACGGATCCGGGAGCTTAATACAGCGTGCACCTAAGGCTGTGACCATACAAACTCAAAGATATGGGGTACACCGCCCTCCTTATATACAGGTGTGATGCCTTTGTTTCGTGTGGCGGGAGATTCGGGAGATCTGGTTGGGGGTGGGGATACACGTTGCAATGGAAGCACGCCCCAACATACATGCATCTTTGATTTTTCTACTACAAGGGCTCTGTCGTTGCTTATGTCCTTGCAGCTGCAAAGACTATTTATACCCATCTCTCCCTTTCTTGTTCCACCCCTCACCTCATGTCACATTCCATATTTTACGTCAAACAAGATCACATGAGATTTGCCTGCAGAGGCATCAAATCATTGTTTGACAGACAGATAGCTTATTTCAAACAGGCTCAAAGTCTTTAAAATCTCATCATCATTCCTCGTCAACCTTATGCGCTTTCCCTCACTTGACTCACCAGTTTTGAGCCTGCTTTTCTACTTGGCCTACTCCTTCTGCAGTCATTGATGGAGATGTCGTCCACACCAGACAGGATTCCTGTTATGGTAGCCATCTTGTTTGAGCCGTTCTCCTGCTCGCTCAGCTTCTCACGGAAGAGATCACCCTCGATCCACAAACTGTTCTGCTTCCTGTTTGGTAGGACCACACAGAAAAAAGTTACTTACAAGTCATAGAGAAATAATCACAAAAGCAGTGTGAACCGCAAAAACATTTTAGCCGCAAACGGTCTTGAAATTTTCTGATTTGTTTTGGATTTTCTGCCCTAAAATACTATAATAATAATGTCTTAACTACTACTAGTAACTCATGCACAGCCTATTCTCACCGCATTTTATGCCCGTTTTTGTGGAATTTCAGGGGATACAACTTACACAGCTTATATAAATACATTTGTTATTCCAGTGCAGGTTGCTATAACTTGTAAAATCATGTGGTTAAAAAATTGTGTGTGAAATACAAAGTAGTAATATTAAATATAGAAGACAGTGTAAAGAATGGGAGCACAAGGGATTCTTTGGAAAAAGAATGGTTTAGTTTCTTCCCTCTACAGAGGAAAATGCTTTACAGTATTTTGAATTTGACTGCAGTTTCAGCCTCAACTACAATTCCATAGATCCAACATATAGCACTTAAAAATAAAGACTTAACTGGGGAGAATGGGAGCATGAGAGACTTACTCTTCTACAAAATTCTGCTGTGGTCCAATGACTGATCCAGGCCTGCAGATGCGAATCCACGCAATGGCCTCAGCAGCAGTCAGTCTAAAATGCTTTATTAAGTAGCAACCAATCAGTGTCCCTGTACGACCAAGGCCAGCTATGAAGAGTGAGGCAAATATATGAGTTAGTTGCCAAGATGAGACACTTTTTGTGTCTTGTACTCTTGTATGGTCCAGAACCCTGAATTTTAAAATCTTGGATGTGTAAACCTTTTTACTTTCTTAATATATATTTAACTTTACAGTGTAATGGAATGTAAATATGCATGTTCTAGTCAGTATTACTGTATAAACATTTACCTTTACAGTGAACAGCAACTGCTCCCTTGGTATTTTCACAGATGTGTAGGAACTTGGCCACAATAGCATCGGTTGGTGTACTACCGTCCACAAAGAACAGGTCATGGTGTTCAAAGCCCATGTCAATGAATCGTTTGGCATCGTACATCTTCTTGTTGAGCCGGATCACAGTAGTGATGTTGTGCTTCCTGAAGTATGGAAAGTAGGCCTCAGGTGCATGTAGAGGGTAGCCTTCAGAAAATAAAAAAACAAATTAATGTTTGAAGATACATGGGGCAGCTTTTTGAGCAATGCTGCCAAGCAACAACATGATTGGCTCCTAGTGTTCTAATGTAATCGCCAAAAATTGCCTGCTGCTGACCCAAATTCTCATAATTAAATGTGTTGCCTAATATCAGTGGGAAAATTCCGAAACACATCTGATAATAACACTGCCTGGCAACATTACTCAAAAGCCATCTAGTGTATCATTAACTCAAAAGGTTTATTTGCAGTAAATATCTTACATACAAACCTTTAACTATGACCGAACCCTGTCATGACAACCGTGCGCTTGCACTGTGCCACAGTACTGTACTACCTTGCCTAAAGACCGCATTAAACCTACCATTCTCGATTTTGCTCTTTGGGTGGGGGCCGCTGAAAGCAAGAAACTTTCCAGGAATGATCCAGTTGAAGTCTCCATTCTCTGCTCTCTGGGAAATAGAAATGAGAGCAAGAGGCTAGTGAGTTATTCTCATCCTTGAAGTGAAATATGTGATACAGGCAATCTTAATATAAGCTGTCAAAACAGAAAACTTACTCTCGGTGAAAACCCACGGTTTTCAACAAGTAAAAAGATGTGGATCTGACTTTTGTCCCAAATCTTAAATGAAATGTTGTTCTCAAAACAGAAATTTGCCACTTCCTATTCCCTATTCAAACAGGTTATAAATACTGCTCACCGGTCAGTGACATGGCTTCGCCTCTCAACTTTGCAACCCACCTCCTCCCCCTTCCCCTTTGTGTACCCGTTTAACCTTTATTCTCGACTTCCTTTGCTTTCCTTAGCAGGACCAGCTCTTGGTTCTCATTATTGTTTTTTTTTCTCTCTCAGAGTCCACCTTCATTAAGAGAGGTGGCATTTATTTAAAACACTGGCAAAATTTGATCATGCCACATATTTGTAACAAAATATTTAAGATGCATGGTAGCCTATTGCTTTTTCAGTGCTGTATCATTTCATCAAGGATTAACCTCTTGGACTAATCAATGGTATTTTTGTTATTGTACTGTTTTAAAATAATTCTTATTTACTTACATGCAGATCATGAGAATTAACTAACTTTCTCCCCTCTCCTGCAATCATTGCCAAATTAGCCCAATTTGACAAGTGCTACCTTACACTTCAGTAGAAAATTTCTCTTTGGTAATAAAAAAAAAAAAAAAACATTTTCCAATATTGCACTTTTGTAGTGTTGCTCGAAAATGTTCAACAAGGTATGAACTTGAAGGACTGCCGACTTCAAATGTAATACACAAATTTACCTGTAGTGGCTGTTGACCTTACTACAGTCCTCTAAAGTGTGTAAGCAGAAAAGTGGTTAAATCCAGGGGAGAATACGTTTAAGATTAATTAAAATCAGAAACGCCCCAATTTTTCAGTTGCTCCGCCTAAAGTGCGCAACTAGGTTCATCACGTGTCAGTGACAGACTTAAGTCAACAGTAGAATGTGCGTAGGCATAAAAGTGTGCAGCTATGTGCATTTTTTCCACTTAAGCGCATGGGAAATTAGACCCCTTACTGACCCAACCAACTCAACATGCTCTATCACTTTTCATTGACTTTGTAAGAAACCTTCTACACTAATCCGTGTTTCTCAGATTGGGCTTCCCTCAACTAAACAGATCAAAACTCTCATTTCTGAGAGACAAATATAAGACTTGTATAAAGTCATATTTGCCTTTGAGGACACAGCTTCACCACTTGTGTGGTTTAACCAAAGAACTGTACTGTGCTGAGTTGGTGTCCCACCCCCTCCACGAGTAACTGCCAAATAAAACTCCAGTGTGCGGTTAATGTTTAGTTTATCTACACTCCTATCTTTGGGACAGTACCTCATAGTGTTCATATTCCTCCACGTCGAAATTAGAGAAGTCAAGCCATCCAAACCGCAGAGCCTAGGAAAAACAAAATTCAAGCCACTTTTACATGTATGGCAAAAAAAAAAAAAAAAAAAAAAAACCAGTAGCAGCAGTTGACCCAATGCACTTTATATAATGTACAGAAAGAAAAGGGCCAGAGTTTACAAGAGGGTGGAAAGGTCTGCATTTTTTAACTAGATGTTCTACATAGTGGCACATGGTATGACTGCCACAGCGAATTGATTTTTGTAATATAAAATACAAATGCTAATAGGTTGGAATGGCCAACTTGGGTTTTTTGACTTCATCATTTTAAAATTTGTGAGAAATTATTTTTGAATGTTGAGCCCAACGTACAAATAAAGATTTGGTCGTTTAAATTGCAATGGTTGGCTAGTTATTCAGTGACAAATGATTTTGGTCTCCCCGCCTTTTTGGAGGAGGGGTGGCTTCCGGGCACCAAAATGGCTTATTTCGTATTACTCGGATGTGTTACATTCCCTAACAAGTTTTGTGTTACCCGGTCTTTTAGTGTAAAAAGCGCGAACACTAATGGCAGTCAAAATAACGTGATACACATGTAGAGATACGGATACTGATGTACGAGATACAGATGGGACTGGAATGCCTTCACGACAGAGAAGGCCAATTGAAATCATACAAAGAATGACATTTGTGTGGCCATTTGGGTGGCCTACAAACAAGCAACATCTGTAAGTCAAGTCAAGTTTATTTTTATAACACATTTAAAAACAACAGAAGTTGATCCAAAGTGCTTTACAAACAAAAAGTATAACATTTAGAAAAATAGGGTAAAATTATGTGCTATAGACCTATGTGAAGTTGGTACCCCATGTTGCAATTATGAATCAAAATACTTTTATTCATTTGTGCATCATTTTTGCATGATTGTACAGGCAAAATTAACATTTGTGCACAAACAGTCTTTATGATATTCAACATTTAATTGTTTGACCTGGGCTCACCCAGCACCCCATCAACATCCAAATGATTCAAAAATGGTTGGAAACGTTTCTGCTTCATTTGTGCATGCAAAATAAACATAAACAAACTCAGCCTTGTGTCCTCTTACCCTTCTTGTGTTTTGACAGAATGTTTACCCACTACCTACTATCACTACCTACTGACCAATATCGGCATTCCAATATAAGGAGAACGCTGGTCCTTTTTAATCCATAGCCATGTTGATTGGTGTTACCAGTAATAACAAGAATATTTGGCACAATACTGACTGAGTAGGGTAGCCTACCAGGGGTGCGTTTCCCAAACAATGAGAGATGCTAGCACCATTGTCCAACAGAGGTTCAAACTACACAACAGTCCGTTTCCCAAAAATCTCCAACTACCTACGTACAACGGAAGTCTGAACTATGTTGGTTTGGATTTTCGTCATTGAAACTGCAAAGTATCCAGATGTTTCGGAAATGTTCGGAGAGTATTCGGATACATTCATTGCGGATAAACGACAGAATCGACACCATGCCAGTAAGCAACAGAAATGTAGCCTCATTACAGTTAAGCCAATATGTAGGACAGCTTCAGCAACTTAAGGCAATGTTCCTCAACACAATCATGTCCCTTATTCATTAAAAACAGTAAATTAATCAGTTTGTATGATATTATCGTGTGTTTCATTTATACTACATAGATCTACATATAAATTTAACTAAGGCCTCTTTAAGCTGTTGTGGTACAATGGGTGAGTGGATAGCTTGTTAGCCCACCATACAGGGTTACTCTCTTTTTCTGAAAGATATAGGGTTCGAATTCTGTCAAATGGTAATCAATTTAAACGGACAAAAATGAAGTGAATTAAAGTAAGATCATTCATGCAGTGGGTGGTGGTAAAGCATTGAATGGTACCTAATCCAACCCAAGAAGGCCAAAGGTGACGAGCAAGTCAAGTCAAATTTATTTGTACAGCGCATTTCATACACAAAGGCTCAATGTGCTTAACAAAAATAAAAGCAAAGGACAATAAAAGCATAAAAGATAAAATAAGTTTAAAATATGTGTAAGATAAGGAAAAGACAGCAAATCAGAAAGCAACAGGTAAACATAAAAGATAAAAGAGGTAAAACATTAATTAATTAATTACAGGTGAATCACCAGCAAAAAGCATCTGAGAACAGTTTGGTCTTAAGCCTAGATCTGAAACTTCCAACAGTAGGAGCATTTTGATATCTTCTGGAAGCTGGTTCCAAAGCTGAACTGCATAGCTGCATTTTGTTGTGACAGCAGGTTTTACCAACAGATGTTTCTGCTGTGATCTTAAAGTCCTAGTTGGTTCATATAGCAAGAACCTATCCAACAAGTATTTTGGTCCCAACCCATTTAGTGTTTTAAACACAAGAAGCAATGCCTTAAAGTCAAATCTATAACCTCCTGGGAGCCAGTGCAGGGACCTTAAAATTGGAGTAATGTGTTCAGTTCTTCTTGCTTTTGTGAGAACTCCTGCTGCTGTCCAAGCGGGAGCATATAGAGATTGAATAGTAATGGACCAAGGATTGACCCCTGGGGGACACCACAGGTCAAGGACACAGGTGCCGATAGTTTCCAATAGCAACAAAGAAACTCCTTTGTAAGATCCAGTAACACCAAGACTGATGTTTTGCCAGCATCAGAGTTAAGACGTACATCATTTATAACTTTAACCAGAGCTGTTTCAGTGCTGTGATTGGCACGGAAACCTGACTGAAACTTATCAAAGCAATTATTTGATGTCAGAAAAGCAGTTAATTGATTAAAGACTATTTTTTCAATTATTTTCCCAATAAATGGTAAATTGGATATGGGCCTGTAGTTGTTAAGCACTGAAACATCAAGGTTATTGTTTTTGAGTTTTAGAACTGCTTTTTTCAAAGAGGAAGGAAAAATGCCAGTCTGTAGTGATGTATTTATAATCTGAAGTCTGTTGATATTAGGTGAAGAACAGACTTGAAAAAGATTGTCGGCAGATGTGGATGAACTGAGATTTTGTACAGTTTTTTCAAGAATATCATTCTTCATTCATTGAGCTAAGGTCCCCTCTCACTGGAGCCAATGGTTCCAGATTTTGGGCTATTTGCAATTGAAAAGCTATATTCAGTCGTATTTTATCAATTTTGCCTTTGAAAAGAGATGCAAAGTCGTTGCATTTATTAACTGAGAGAAACTCAGGCAATTGGAGGCAATTGTGATGATCGGTTTGTTAATGTCTCAACAGTAGAAAATAGCACACATTGTTTGCACAGCATTGTTGACATTGCTGTTTATGATGTTAGAGAAGTAAGACTGTCTTGCTTTAGAAATTTCCGAATTGTATTTTCGGAGCGTTTCTTTATGGATTTGATAGTGGATCTGAAAATTAGATTTACACCATTTTCTTTTGGTCTTTCTACACTCTCTCTTTAGCAGTTTAACCATTGGATTCAGTTTCCAGGGGGTTTTTGCTTGTTAGTGACTCTTGAGTTTTAAAGGAGCAATACTATCCATAACATGTGTCATTTTTGAAGTAAAATTTGTCATTAATTCATCTGCACAGTCTGATGGTTGACTTAGGGGCTGTGGGAGTGCCTGCTCAAAAAGAAGACATGTGTCATTGTTTATGACTCTCCTTCTTAGTCATACACTGCTTCTGAATGTGAGGGGACATAGAAGCATCAAAGAAAAAAAAAAGTGTTGCCGAGAGTCTTGGTGGTCTGTTGGTAGTCAGTAGTAACATATTAGGAAAACACTTAATGAGTGCACTTAGGTACTCAAAGGATGTAAAGTTGCCAAATGTTGTCTGTTTGCACTGAAAAGATGCTTTGAATATGTTTGCTATTCCTCCTCCCTGTCTATTACCTCTTGTGACACTCATGAAATCAAAATTTTGGGGAGCCGATTCGATAAGGGTAGTAAAGCTGTTTGCTTGTTCCAGCCAGGTTTCAGAAAGAAGTAAAAAATCAAGTATGTGTGAGCAAATAAAATCATTAATTAAAAATGACTTGTTAGAGAGTAATCTGATATTCAGAAGAGCTAGTTTTACAGTGAGTTTAGGGGTCATATCCACTGATGCGTTGTGAGGTTGTTTTGGAACAGGCAGGAGATTAGACTGGTTTACCCCATTCACAGGATGCACACAAATTCTTCTTCTTCCTGGGTCCCAGCTTGTTTTAAAAACTACCCTTAATGCAGGGACCAACAGCATATCAGACAAAACACTCATCAAAGTCGTCCCTACTGCCACTGTTAGTGCACTGAGGCTGTACACATTCCAAGCCGTTAGTTTGATCAGGGGATCCTTCTGCCGGCAGAGGGGGTGGTGGTGCCCTGTGCTTCTTGGGTGCTGTAATGTATGGGTATGCAGTTGATGGTTGTGGGCTCACGAAAGCCTGTCCATAGGGGTTTTCTGCTTGTTTTGAGTGTCTCAGGCTGTAAAAACTCAGTCTAGCTATTGGCAGCAGTCTCAACATACTTGCAGGGAACTGCAGGCGGGGTGGTGATGGAGATGGTATTAAATCAGGGGTTTCTGGTGAAACAGTTGTAGTTAGCGTTTTGTCAGTCATGCTGGGTGGTGAGGATGTTCCTGTGTTATCTGGTGCTGTGTGCTCATAGTCTCCATTTGATGGCTGAGGTCTGGGGCAGCCTGACGCAGATAGTTGGTCATGAGTCGCCCCAGTAGTGTCCTTGTCATCATGCTCCCGCAGTGGCAAGGAGCTGGATGGTGGTGCATCAGAGGTCGGATGATTTCCCGGAACTGTATCAGATGCAGGACATAGACATATCCAAGGTCTCAGCAGAGGGGATGATTGGACCTTTCTCTTTTTCCGCTTGTGAGGGCCATTGTTTTGGCTCACCAGAATGTTTGTTGATGTACTTGACCCGTTTCAGTTTGTACCCCAACAGAGTCTTTATCAACCATGATTGGTTCTGTCTGCACTGCTACAGAGCGCTTACCAGCAGGTTGACCCAAGGTCGGTGAAGAAAAGATTGCATGGTAGAGAGACAGGCGATAGCGGTCAGCCAGGACTTTGGCCCCAGTCCAACTAAGTTCTGTGCTATTTGGTCTGAAGAATGCTCTGCGATTCCAAAACAGGTTAAAATTGTCTATAAAATTCATCCCAAGTGAAGAGCATGTCTTTGTTAGCCAAGTGTTTAGACTGAATAGTTGAGAGAATGCAAAGCTTCCCTGTGCTGGAAGTGGGCCACTGATAATCGTTTGTATTCCAAGCTCATTTAGGGCAGGGAAAAGTTCTTTGAAGTCTTCTTTGACACTGAGCTGTTCTCTAAAAATGACAATTGCTCCAACATGCACAATGATACGTTCAATAGCTTTATGATTTGACACTATCTTTGAGATACTGTTTTTAGTGTCAGAAATGGATGCATTAGGAAGGCAGCAAACGGTCATCCATTTTCCTTTTAAATTTCTTACCGTGGAGTCACCTATAACAAGGGTTGTTGGAGAAGCAGGTGTAGATGGCTGTTTTTCCTTTTTTCCCCACTGCTCTTTTCTTACGGTTCATTCTCCGTCAATGGTGAGTTGTCTCTCTAGGAACTTCTGGTTCCAGATGTTTGAGGCACTCAAATCTGTTGTGAAGTGCTATGGGCTGTTGGATTTGTATAGGCCTAGAAATATTGTAGTTTTCAGCACTAGCTCTGTGTGTGGACTGATGCACAGAGTGTATGGGTGTAGTGACAGTAGAACGCACTGGTGTTGAGATAAATAATCTTTTCTTTTTGGGACTAGCACCTTCTTTATGCCAGCGGTCTGTACTCACATTTTGCTTTGTGAAGTTGATGGTATCAGCCCGCTGTGGTGCATTCTCTGCATTCCCAAATGTGGAATCAGTTTCCGGATTCCTTTCATTAGATGTCCTGCATATTTCGTCCGTCTTTGATGAACAGGCATCAATTTTTGATTCCAGGATGGAAATCCTCTGTTCAAGCTCAAAGCATTTTCCACAGAAGTTCCTGGGGCTTCGCATTTTGTTATAATCCCAGTCAAGGCGAGTAAAGGCGAACTGCTGTGCCAGCTGAACTTACACTAACAACTGAAACTTTCTGTCATTGTTATACTGGCTAAATTTGTGAAAGTTGTGAAGAGATATCAAATAAAAACAGTGAGAATAGTGAAAAAAGAGAAGGTCAAGCAGGAGCAAGCGAAAAATGCGTCCTACTCTCTTGAGTAGGAGGATACAGTCCTCCTGGGGGCGCCACGTGTACATAAACCAACATAAACAATAGTCTAATGACCGGTCCAAGGCAATCGTTTGAACGACACGAGTTAACTATGCGACTTCTGATGGATCGTCCAAACTTTGCTGTTGAAAAAGACACACATCGTTAGGTGCATAGTATGAATGATGCAGTTGGGAAATAGCAGTGTCGTAAATCCAGCATTCAAACCAACAAAGTTGCTAAGGAAGTTAGCAACGACAGTTTTGGGAACCCCAGAACAGCATCTAAAGCCAACCTATGGGGACATGCCAAATATGGAACTTCGTCAATATTGTGCCCAATTGTATCCGAGGTTCAGAAAGAAAAATCCATCCAGGACAGGAATACCATCGTTCTAATCTTTTAAAAATGAAATGCATCTATGTTTAGCTGTAGGCTACTTGGATGTAGTTAAGGATGATCTCTTTCATGTTCAGCATTTTCGCGCATAATGCTTGTTGGTGGATAATGCAGTGGTAATTCACGAAGTCTGGAAAAGCATCGTCCTGTCTGCACCTGGCAATGAACCCATGCACGCGACCAACCATTGCGGGCGCTCCATCCGTGGTGATGGACACTAACTTGTACAGTGGGAGCTGAGTTTTGTCTATAAAGTTTTTAAACGACTGAACAATGTCCTCTCCTCGCGCATATTCTTTCAAGGGAATCACTGTCAATAGCTTCTCCTTTGCAGTCATGTCACTGAACACCATACGAATGTAAATGCACACCTGTGCTGTGTCACTCACGTCCGTAGATTCGTCCAACTGCAGTGAAAACCACTCGCAATCTCCGATGTCCTTCCACATCTGCTAGGCCCATCAACTGGCTCCAGCGCAAAGGTTCATGGGTCCAAATGTTTGGAGATAGCCCGCTAATGGCTGGGTGGTCGCTGTCTGCCGGTGGATGCGTGATGGGCCATCAGCTAACTAGCGTGTGTAGGACGAACAGGGAACTTTTTTTTTTTTCAAAGTTGTATGCGATCTACCACTATTGGCCTCGCGATCGACTGGTAGATCGCGATCGACGTATTGAGCACCCCTGGTATAAAGCGAGTTGCAGTAGTCTAAACGTGATGAAATAAAGGCATAAATGAAAGTTTCAAGATCAGTAGCAGATAAAAGTAGTTTCAGGGTGGCTACGGTTCGGTTTGATCAAAACTGCCCTTCACCACATTACTGACTTGGCTGTTAAAATTCAGTTAACTGTCCCTTAAAAACCCAAGATTTCTTACTGTACTACGTACATTTGCAGACAAGGGGCCGAGTGTGTCTCCTAGACTGCAGAACTGGGGCCTCCAAATATTAAAAAAAATTGTCGTCATTTAATTGGGGATAATTATTAGTCATCCAGGTTTTAATATCTAGACAGTTAAACAAGTTGGACAATGGCAAGGTGTTATCTGGGGTCACAGGTAGGTATAATTGTGTGACATCTACATAGCAATAGTATTGAATTTTATGTTTTAGGAAATGAACCAATTTAAAACTGGTCCCTGAAGACCAACACAGTTTTTCAAACGACTTAAAAGGATATCACGATCGATTGTATCAAATACAGCGCTAAGTTTGAGCAGGAGTAGAACAGCACAAGATCCTGAGTCAGTACACAACAGGATAATAATTGAGTACCTTCAACAACACAGAGTCTGTGCTGTGTAGAGGTCTAAAACCAGACTGACATTTATCAAATATATCAAAAGTATTCAAATAGGATAAAAGACGAGAGGCAACCAACTTTTCTGAAATCTTAGACAAGAATGGTAGCTTGAAAATGGGCCAGTAATTCATTGGGAAAGAGGGATCTAAGCTTAGTTTCTTTAAGAGTTGTTGTACAGATGCAAGGAGGGAGAGCACCATATTTTAATGAACTATTATAGCCAAAACATTAGTCCTGATTTTGGCAATTTTGTCTGTAAAGAATTTTAAGAACTCCTCACATGTATAGATATTGGGAGCACATGTGGGAAGCTGATTGTCTTGAACGGCACTCTGGGTCTATTTGCATCTTTGTTATGGCACAGGCTCGTTCACACACTGCAACATAAAAGAGGGGACACCACACAAGAATTACATTTCAACATAGAATCAATTTAACAGTATGCGTCGTCTAGGGTGTGAGTGCAAAGAATGCCGTCCCTGAATGGATGTATGGGTGCGTCAGTGAGTGGTCAATGTCGAGGCAATCAGAAAAAAAGAGAGTGAGAAGGGGGGAGATAGACATTAAAGCTGAGAACAGGGAGAAAGCTAAAGTGTGCCTATAGACAAAGAAAGAAAGTGCCCATCTGAGGGAGAGAGAACCCCACCTTTTAACCCATACCCCTAACCAGGTGTACTCAATGATCTAATTAGACCTGATAAACCCAGCCCTGTGAATGCACTGGTGCCTGAAGGGGTCATTAGAGTTTGCTAGAATAGTCCACAGTTGCTAAAATAGTCCTTTCTAGATAACTGAAAAGGGAGTTGGTAGCATTTCAGATAGTCTTGCAAGATTTCATCAGATACCTGTAGTTTGTCTTTTTTCAATTTACACTCTGCCTACAAGCACGGTGTAAGGCACCTCCATGACCAAAAGACCTAGGTGAATTTAAAAAACAAAAATGAGATGGACAGAGTTCACCAAATGTGATGAGTAAGCCATGCCTTAGTTACAAATAGAAAGTCCAATTTACAAGATGTTATGTCATTTAAAATAAAAGGTTAATGACTAATAATCATTACTCAGGCAATGCATGAGATGGTGGGGGTAGAGCAAGAAACCCAGCACACTGGGATATGATACGTGCGTGACGGTGGAGGAGTGTGAATGTAATTTAATTTAGTTTGCATAGTCTTAGGAGCAAATTTATCTAAGATAGATTTGGAGGTGGAATAAAGACATGATGGTAACTCAGTGCTATTGTCAAGAGAGAGACTGAAGACTTGGGAACTAGTCACAACAAGGTTAGTGATAGGTAGGCCATAAAAGAGAGCCACAGCTATTTCATGGCCTTGCTTTTGAGTAGGAACCATTACAACCCGAGAAAGATCAAAAGAATCAATAACATTTAAAAAGTCTTTTACCATCGGCTTAGCAGGACAACAAACATGAATATTAAAATCTCCTATAATTAAAACCCTGTCGTATTTTTTGGCATAAGTCCAGCCAAAAATCTGATAAATCGTTCATGAAGTTTTTGTTATACTTCAGTGGTTGGTAGATCAGAGCAATAAACACTGGGTTATATCGGTCAAGGACAAATATATTCACTTCAAAACCGGAAATGCAGTACATGGTATGACTGCCGCAGTGTATTGAAGTATGGGAGTGTTGTGAGGTGAGAGTGTGTGTGGAAATGATTTGCTGGAAGTGGGCATGGATGTGGGCTTTGAATGAATGAAATTCTGTGTGTTTGTGTATATTTTGTGCAGTTTCCACCTTCTCGATCCAAGATATTGGCAATGCAAAATCCCAATTTTTGCATTTAACTACATCACTAGGTGGTGCTATGCTTTAAGTGAGTGTTTATGGGCTGGGTCAATACGCCTTTTTAACACCGACATACTAACACAAAATCATTGTCTTGGGCAAAATTTTTGATGTTATTTAACAAAAAAACGTTTTTGGACACCTAGCTTTGACAAGAAACATCGCACCCTTTGACGAAATGTCACAACATTTGGTGCACATAAAAAATCTGTGCAGAGTTGCCATATCAACGTTGGCCAAATTTGAGCAATTAGAAGCCAAGATATGGTATTTTGTTGAATTTGAAGCTATGTTTGAAATATTCATTGATATATAACGTTGAAACGGTTAATCTCAAAATAAATCCTCAAAAAGGTTTATGCCAAGATAAATCCTTTGGTAACTTTTTTGTCAACATTGTCTGTAGATGACATGTACCAAATTTGGTGAGATTCACATGAACGGCCCATGACCAGTTTGTTTCGTTGGAAGTGGCCGTTGACCAGTGTTTTCAATGCGTGAGGGTTGATAGATGTCAAGACAAAAAAAAATGGACGTAAACATTAGCGTTCTTTAGATAATAGGCAAAATGACATTTTGTACAATTACAGCACCCCTATGGGCCAAATTTTATGGCATGTGCTGTGCTTATAGAGGTCTTTGTGCTGATCGTACATGGCATTTATTTTGTGTAGTTCCCAGCTTCTCGGTCCAAGGTATAGGCAATATAAAAAATCCCAATTTTTGCATTTACCCATATCAGTAGGTGGAGCTATCCTTCATGTGAGTGTTTATGGGCTGGGTCGATATGCCTGTATAATACCGACATATCACAAAAAATCATGTTCTTGGGTGAAACAAGCAAAAAACAAGCAAAGATTTTTGGGTGCCTCCCCCTCTTTGATAGACACTGGTACTGCGTGGGGGGGGGGGGTGACCCTTGGGGGCCAAAAGCTTCTAGTTGCTCAAAAATTTCTAGGGCTACATGCCTACAAAGATTCATGTCCCCCAGAGTTCCAGTGTCCTGGCAATCGTTGACGAAAAATCCGTGAAAACAAAAAAGGAAAAAAGTCCCGGCAACACTAATATGACTACTTTCGCTAGCGGTGGTCATAATAAAGCATCAGTGATAATTGCTACACCTCCGCCTTGCTCAGTTGTTCTTGGTGAGCTAAAGTAAGTACAACCTGATGGTAGGAACTCTGAGAACACAGACTTCCCAGTATTTAACCATGTCTGCGTAATATATAGCAAATCGAGGTTATGGGAGCTGAAGAAGTCATTCAGACTAAATGTCTTATTTGTTACTGATCACGTGTGGACCAGCGCTGTTTTGATTTGAGTTGGGTCTGTACTGTCAATGTCAGAGGGTGACAGCTTTTGCAGAGCAGGACAAAACTGGTGAATAGGCTTCAGTCTTCACTATACAGTGGACAGCAATGTGGATGAGGAAATCTCTGCAGCCCAGTCAAGAATGTGTCCAGGGTACTGGGATAGACTGGTCTTATTGTTGACTGGTGTGATGGACAGGCTCCAGGTGTAGTGGGCATGGAGGTGGCATTCTCAGGATGGTGGCAACTGGAGCCTCCGGCAAGCTGTAGAGCTGTGCTGGTACCTCCACATATCACATTCATCGGCTCCAGGCAGTGACACTGAGTAGAGAAGACATTCTGTGCCAGTAATGACAGCGCGTTATCATCTGTTGCTTGCAACGTGTTGGTAGAGCGGCGTGACCCTCTGTACACATACAGCTTTCGCTGTAGTATCCCTGCAGCCCTGCAAAGGTGATGTACATCTGAGCTGACAGTGACATTGGAGCAGGTATACTCTAGGAGTTGATCAGCTGCCACCCATACAGCTCAAGCACTGCGTCCAACATAAATTGACTCAGTCCAATGTATGGTAGCGATGGAGCTGCCGACTAGTTCAGCACACAGCCTTGATCTTTCTGTGAGTAGTCAACCGACTAACAGCAGCAGACAACAGTAGACTGAATGGAGAGAGAGGCACTTAAGCAGCTGGCCCAGCCAAGCAAACAGTGGAGCGCACCTCGCATCGAAAGAGCCTTCGACTTCAATCCAAGCCCTGGGTTAGTCTCGAAAAATAGGTTGACAATGTGGAAAGGTTCATGGAAAAAGTAGGTGTAATAAAAATAAATAAATAAATTTAAATAAAAAATAAAAATAAATAACGAATTAAAAAAAAAACACACCAAAACACGCCAGACAGAGCAACGTGCGTCTCCCACGTGACCTAGCAACCCCTGTAGGGGGTAGGCTTAGCCTTCAATGTGTCTGTGTATCAATGTTGTGAACCACCTCCCCCTATTGTTTGTCTTTTTGTTCTCCCCTACAGGATTTTATGGCTTTTGATTTTCTTTGTTAATAGGTTGTCACATTTGTCAACTTGAATTTAATGCTTTTCAATTTATAACGGAAGATGTTGTTACCATTTCTCACCTGTAGATGGCAGCACAACATCAAAACTAACTCTGTTGTAGCCAGTCAGTGGCAAACAGATTTTGTTACTGAAGTTAATGTTAAAAACATGGAAGGGAAGCAGTAGAAAAGGATAATAGAAAATGTCACAGTGATGGGCAAAATGAGCTATGCATTGAGATAAATGTACAGTTGTGGTCAGAAGTTACCATAGTCTACCATAGCATGGGCATGAATATCATACTTAGGGTAAAAAATGTTTAAAGATTTTAATAGTGTTTTAAAGATGGTTTTAACCATTTAACCATTCTGTTTTCAGGGTGAAATAAAAATACAACAATGAACAATGTAGAACTTTAAAAACAAGAATGGTGTGCACAACTTTGGATTTTGTCTTATTCACATAGGGTCAAAACTACATACAGGCTCAAATATATAGTACATACGATCAAAATCATTCAACAGATTTCAACACATGTGGTGTCAACTTTAGGCAGGTGTTTTTAGCCTGTTGGTGAAATGCTACTGTACATACAACCTCTAAATAAGGAAAACATACCTTGTGTACAGCTCGCAGGCAGTCCAAAATGTTTAGATTGTACATGCATGTTCCAAAGGAGGCATCCCTAATAGACAGGAAACACACAACATTAGATATAATCACTTTAAATTGCAATCTCTGAGAATTTATCAGGATTTTTTGACAGCTCCAGTCATCTACAAACTGAGAAAACCGAAAGATCTCCAAGCTGTTCCTTTAGTTGTCACAAAAATCAACACTGTACTAAGCAATACTAAAAATTTGTACTGGATTAGATACTCGCGATAGTATATACCATGTTTTATGTTGTTATATGCATAGGGACAATAATACATGGCAGGAATCCTACTCTATTAGGCACTGTCCACAAGCTTGGATTTTTAGTTTTAATTCCTGCTTTGCCGAAGTTTCAAGAGGGTGAAATCGATGCTAGAAATGTGATGTGACAGACTGCTGCCCACTGATTGGAGAAAAACAACTATTCAAGTCCATGCAGCCAAAAGTTAACTACTTTTTGTTGCCTGCTGACTAGTAAGCCATCCTAGCTAACGTAATGCTTTGAATTTTTATTTCTCTTAGCACCCCGACATAGGTAGCTCGCTAACTCAATTATTATAATGTGTACAATTAATTCCATGGCCGAAAGAGTGAACCACTGATATTGTACACAACATTGAACAGTTATACAGCTTACCGTTGTCTGATTTATTGCTCATTAAAAGTAAAGGTTTAGCTTAGATCCTGACACAAGGTGACACTCCCAGATAGAATGGAACTGTGTTTTGCCTTCTTATATAGAGGTGAATTGCATGCCATTGTGTTAATCATTACACCCTGTAGTATAAACAACTTCCACCCAAATGTATGCAAACACTATATTGCATCTCTTTGATCTCTTTTCATTTGTAATAATGCTGAAGGTCATGTCATACACAGGGCTTATGTCAACAGTGCATGTGTAGTCTACATTTGAAGACCTACACCTAGTGCTATAGGGAGGAAAAGTGAAAACCAAGACTAACAGACCACAATATTAAAAAACAAATTCCTTTAAAGACCAACACTCTACCAACACTGAAGGCATCGTGTGAAATGTCCCTTTTTAAAAAAAAAATCAAAATTGTGCCAGAAACTACAAATTTCCTGAGGTCACACCCACTTTCCCTTGCAAACACTTATACATGATGCTTAGTCAGTGTAGTCCTATAAAGGTTAAAAGACAATTTCAAATTTAGGGAAAAATGAAGTATGATGGCAAGAATCAATAGATTTATCAGACATGCATATCATATGCATGTCCCACTGAAATTAACTGACTTCTCCAAAGTGGTAGTAACGTTGCCAGCAGGGGGCGATCATCTTACTTTCCCTCCCTATTGTAATGTGTTACATGTAATCATTTAATGTTGTACACATAGACATATTTAAGTCATGCATGTAAGCTTTTTGTGCAAGACTGCCTTTCCATAAGCTACAACTATACCGAATGTAATTTTTTATGTTGCATAGAAATTAATTCACAGCAGCTTCAACTCCACCCACCTCATTTACACCGAGGAGGTATCAACTGTAATGGAAAACAAACGGTACCTATAGCAGGTAGAGTAGGGTAAAAGACAGTAGGGTCAAGTAGTGCTGGTACTATGCAGTCGAAAAGCGTCATATAAAGCTGGGCCAGAGACCTTCTTACATAGGAGGAGACAGAGCACTGGCGAAATCGTCCATTGAAATGCATGGGGACACTTCTTAACGCCAATAGAGTGAGGGTCTGCCCGCCTGTTTGACTGCCAAGAGCCAATCATCTGCCAAACTGTACAAACGGCATCCCAAATTATGTTGCAGTATTATGCTTCACTGCACCTGATTAAAACATGTCCAGCCATTACAATCAAGTTTTCGCTATGATGTCAACCATGCAATTTTTTATGTCCCTCAGTCTTTGGAATACATACTCATGTCCTGACATTTATTTAGGTAGGTTCTGGCCAAAATAGATGGCCGAAGGCTCCAGCAATATGGCCGCTAAGTGCAGGGACTTATCTCTTGTAAAAGCTATGTGTTTTACACTTTTCTGCCTGTTTTTGCACCATGTCAGAGGCTCATAAGATTCTCTTTAAGGTTGTCCTTCTGCTAAAAACACTTTGAGTAGCTCTATTTACAATGTAGTGGGTCACAACAAGCAGTATATGCACGCAGCACTCCAAGACGTGAAATTCGACCCTCATGGTTTTACTGGTCATTGAAGGGTCGAGCTAACCAGAACGAGCGGACCAGAGCAGGCTAAACCTATCTACGTCACTAGGTCGTAAGCCCCGCCCAGAGCCATGTATGGCACGCCCACATCCCAGAGGAAGAACAGTAGACAGAAGCTAGGTGAACGAAAGACAGCGAATTTGCCCAATCAGAGGTGCCTTATTGACACGTCATGGATATTCACGAGGGACACCGGAAAAGCCAGTCGTTCAACCACTAGACCTGTTCTAGCTTACAGAAAACAGCGTCAAGCAAGAGAACTAGGACATAATTTTTCACAGAAATGACGCACCATGCATTCAACCATAGCGACACAGCAATATAAATAAAAATAACGATAGAAGTTGACCTTTAAGTGCCATGTGCCCAATTAATGACAGAGACAGTACTCACCTGAAGGGCAGGTATGTAGCATTTCTAGAGACCAGCAGGCTGTAAGCCTCCTCAGGAGTTTTCTGGAGGTGCATCACCTTTATTGGAAAAAAGGGAATCTGACCAATGAAAACTTGCCACCACAGTAAGAAAGTAAACCATAGCAAACCTAATTCTGATATAACACAATCATCCTTGAATGCAAAGCAGAAAACACACTGTTTACAAGCTTGCCATTAATCAGTGTGCAGCTTCAGTGTTGGTTTTGAAGTCAGCCAGTACCGTATAAGCATTCTTTGGTGTAAACGTTTTGGTTTTCTACATGCTTGCCATTACCATAGAGACTGGCTACTTAAATCTTGAAAGTATTCCTTTATTTTGTTAAGATTTATTTTGCTCGTGGACTGTCCCAGAGATTTGCTGGCAGTCTGACTCCTATTTGCACTCCAAGACAAGCAGACTGTTGAACTGACATGCTTTGTGATTACATAACTGCTCATGGCTGTCTAAACAGAGCAAAGGTGAATGAAGCAACTCCATTGGGTTGGAACTGTATATCTAGAAATGTGTTAAAGAAAACTTTGGGACATCTTAACCTGTATCAGTGCAATAGGCATGAATTATCAGCCCAATAATTTTGGACTCACAATCCATTCAGAACATCATTAAAAAGAAATGAAAGGCGTCTGTAGTGGCACAAAACTGCAATCTACTTTGATGTTTGAAATCTGCCCTGATACCGTAGCTTAATCTGCCTGGCCAGTCTCGCGTCTAAGTTTTTTTTATTGTTTTGGCCACATGCAGTGCCGAAAGGCATCATAAGCAATCCTTCTAACACAGAACTACAGTACACATTTTACTGATGCCTTTAACTTCGCAAGCCACAAAATCTGCTGTGTAATCACTATTAACAGGTTTACAGAAAAGCTAGTGGTGGTTTGCCTATTGTACCAGTGCCTGATTGCGCCGAATGTCATAATTTGCATTCTGACAGAAAAACAATGTTTAGAGAAAACTTTAGAGAAATACTTATGCATGTAGAAAGAGTACCTTTTAAGTTTCCCTGACTGCAAACCTCATTCTAACATACTATTGTTAAGGATAACACTTAGCCTTAGCACTTTATGTTTTGTTATTATTTCATACTATTATTTTCTGAGTCACTTGTCCTATTGGTAAGTGTTTGCTTAGTAGGATGGTATCAATGGGTCTGCAAAATTTCCAGGACCTCATCAGTAATGCACTGAAATGAAGAGGGTTTGGCATGTACGTATGCTCATGTAATTACACAGGAGGATGATTATTAACTTTAAACATTGACAACGCATTTACAATGAGATGAACACAGCAAAACTCACAGCAAAACTTACTTACCGCATATGAACCAATCAAGTAGGCAGCATTTGCTTGCTTCTTCTTGTCTCCACAGGTGTAAAATATGATTTTTTTCTTGGCAAGTGTGAAGGACTAAAAAATTAAGTGAAAAAAAAAAAACACAAATCAAGTCATTTCTTTAAGTTTTTTTTGATAAGAAATGCTAAAAATGGCATGAGAACTTAAATAAAAAAAGATCTGCCAAAGGGTGAAGTTTGCAGACGACCTTTTTTCTTTCTGGAACCTTTTGCTTTAGGTCAAGGCAGCACTACACTTCAGGAACAGGGCTGTGACCCAAAAAAAAAAAAAAAAAAACTAATAGCCGAAGTCACTTCAAAAATGGTGCTTCGAGTCATTCAACAGGATGCCTGGCACAGTGGATGTGAGTTTAAATGTGGGTATGGAGCAGTTTTATATGGAAGCGGAATTAGTATGCCTACCTTGAGTTTTTTGCTCAGCTTGCAGGAGAAGTGATAAAACATGGCCAAATTAAGAGGACCAAAGTCTGCATAGAAGCTAGAACAGAAAAGATGGTTATTCCTACACACAGTTCACACAGTAAACAAGTGTTGCTTAAAATTAGCCTGGGCACGCCCATACTTCCTGTGCCGCTGCATTTGCATTACGCCTGCAAAGTCAGTCTGGCCAAGCTGCCTGTCTACACCGTTTCTACATTAACAGAGAAACTGGGACCAATGAAAATCTAGCATTTCAAAAAGGCAATGACGCGGTAGTTTAGCGACCGGAAATCTACCTTAGTCACGGTCAACATGGCGAACGTGGAGCAATGGCAAGATTTCAATGCAGCTGTAGCTGCTGTTTTGGAAGATGGACGAACATGTTAGCCAACGAAGTCTACAAAGAAAATCTCCTTGGCATTGTTGTCGACGAGGTTCATCTGACTTATAAATGGTAAGTGTTGCCAAGTCAACCCAGTTTACAGTATGTAAATAGCAGAACAACACAGTAATATCTTGCAAAGTTGTGGAGCTATTTCACTGACAAAATAGCTGCACGTTACATTGTCAGCGATAGCATATGGAATTTCGAGCTTTTGTGCAGTTACGTTTTTGTTTACTCATATGCACGTTACTATTCTCTGTCTTATACATGGACACTAATGTGATTGGTCGAAGCTTCGTCCAGTAGCAAACACAGGCATTTCACACATGTGGGTTAAGCCCGCCCTCTGAGAAATGGGTTTACAACACAGCTTGGCCAGACCAATGTTCGCAGAGCATTGATAAGTCGCGTTAACCAGGCTAGCTTAAAATACCAACTTAAAAAAAAACTTAAGGCAACATGCTGCATTCATGTTTTTACATTGGTTTAATTTGCACTATTTTTATTACACTATTTTTTTATTATAGTTGAGGAATGTGATACATCTTTCCAAAAAACCCTTAATTTCAGAAAGAGGTAATAACACATTTATTGTTAAAATTGTATCGTTTATTGTAATGTAACCCGGCTTGACTGTGGTCTGCAGAAAAGGGAATTTTTCCCCCTTACCCTTGCCAAAAAAGATTGCAGAACAAATCGTTCCTGTAATGCTCTCAGGTAAACCATTGTGTAGGGACATGAGAGAATCGTTAAGAAGAATACTTAACATCATAGGTGTACAATTCCGATGCAATTGGTTAATTGGAACTGGTTGTGAGTCACAACCAGTTTTCGTTTCCAAACCCTACAAGACACAACCCTGGGGAGCTCCTGTACTTAAAGTGATGGCACTGGAAATTAATTGGCCTATTATGGCCACCTGGGGTCTGTTGGTGAGGAAGTCAAGGATCCAGTCATGGAGTTGAGGACTTAGTCCAAGGTCTTCAAGCTTGGAGTCCAGCTTGAGAGGGATAATTATTAAAAGCTGAATTATCAAAAACCTTCATCACTACCGAAGTAAGGGCTATAGGTCTATAACTGTTTAGGGAGGAGGGCTTGTTGATAATAGATTTTTTAAAAACTACCGAGAGGCGTTAAAATGAATGGAAACAAACCAGAGAGTTGATCATTGCATGATTGTAATACATGTCCAGAGATGCCACCGGGGCCAGCGGCTTTCCTCATGTTTACACGCTTCAAGGCCTTCCGAACCTCCTCTTCCAGCACAGATTGTGTATTAATCTCTAAAGAAACAGCTCCCTAATGTTGCTCTAGTTGGCTTGCTTGCGTGGAGAAGAGTTCAACTTGTCAGCCGGTAAAGAGTCAGAAGGAGGCCTGTCTGAAGTGATGGTTTTGTTGCCAAAGTTTCTAATGGTCTTTAGTCCATAGATATTGGGGGTCATTCAGTTGAAAGTGAGACTCCATTCGTTCTTTGTATCGAAATTTAGCCGCCTTCACCTCTGGACGGAGAGCGTAACAAAGCACTTTTTTTTTCACTGATATCCCCTGACATTATAGTGAGAGTGTGTGCTACCTCCTCAGCCAGCATACTGACATAGCTGATTGTTACCTCTGTAAACTCGTTTACATCTGCAGAGCTCTCCTGGAACATGTCCCAGTCCACTGCATCTAGCTCACCCTGCAGCGTGGCCAATGATGTGTTGCTTCACCACTTGACACTTTGTCTAAACCTTTGCATATATATTTCAGCATGAGGAATACTGCAGCACAGTCAGATTTACCAATAGCCGGATGTAATTTGGATTTGTAACCTTTCCTGAAGTGTGAATAGCAGTGGTCCAGTGTGTTACCACATCTCAGTCCCCAGCCACTATGATGGCAGCATCTGGATCTTTATTTATAAAGGCACTGATCAAAGACACAGCCATACCTGTATCTGCAGCTTAATTAATGTTCTTATTTGTTCTTAAACTTCGGTGAGGTTCTGAAACACTGTTCAAGTAAAATCTTGGGGTGGTACTGGCATGGTAAATGACACATGTGTACAAGTAATATCCACAATAGCAATGGTACTGGTGGTCAGCTGATTTTGAAGAGAGTTTTTAAAAATAAGCTCAGAATAATCTCACTGTTTTTCCATGCCTTTTTTTAGGTTAAATGAAATGAACTGACCCTGAACTAGTTCTCAACCAAACTGGTGAGCTAAGAATGTGAATTCATTTATTATTTTCTGTATGTACCTAGCTTTGAGCTAGTTCATATAAAGTGTAGAACTTGCACAACCCTGTTGTTTGCTTCAATAAAAAGTGAGGCAAACAGCAGTATAGAGTGTGGAGTAAAAAAAAAACTGGACCACTTCCAATTCTTAAATTACTTTATATCCTCAATCATTGAGGCTGTTGAAAAGGAATTGCATACACAATGATACACAAAGATTTTAAAGCAGGATCTGAACTTGCCACTTTCAGGAAACTACCAGAATTAAAACGTAGTGGTGAGAAACCATGCGGGGTGTTTTTTTTCTTTAATCACTGGACACAGAACGGAATTAACTTTTTTTTTTTTAACTTTGCATGGTTTTAATAGTGGTAGCCTTAATGACTGAGAAGACAAATTAAAGAAGATACTCATTTTTGTGTACTCTTCAGATCCACTTACTTCTCATATGAAAGCTCTTCGTCAATGCAAAAACAGTGTCTCTCCGGGGTACTTTTCACTTTCTGATGAACAATGGCGAAGTATAGTTGATCTGAAAGAACCGTGGAAGAAAATGAATAGCAATGGAACGTTTTGATGCAACATTGCGCAATGTAGTTTACAGCAATATGGGACTAGACGTCACATTATAATAAAAACAGAGTACATCGTAGCGTAGCCGAACCTCGCCACGCAAATACCCACGCACACGTAACATACATTTGATTGTGCTTTCCGGAAGCATGCGATTAACATATTGGATAACGACAGTGTCAGCGCAGCCTCGCATTAGGCAAAATCACACAAATCAAACACTTACCTTTTACAAATTCAATGCAATTTCTTATCTCACTTCCCTCGTAAGACATCCTTGAATACAGAATTGTTCCTAGCCGGGCGAGCTTCGTCTTCCAGGGACCTTGCTACTCGCAGCACACGACCTACCGTAGGGTACGCTACTTTTGTAGACCTCACGAAGCTATATCTTTCCAGTCGATGAATTTAAGACCTCTTTAACAACGCGGACACCTTTCTGCTACAGAGTATAATAATAGAAATAAAAATAGAAAAAATAGAAAGCCCACTCTACAATATAAACGTATGCGACTGAAAAAGACTTCTGAACTGAAGCTGAATCTTTTCGGGTTTCTGTAATGCCAATCGGTCAAGGTTAGTAGAATATGAATTAACTTTAGAAATCTGTAACGAAACGGTTTTCGCCATAAAATAATTCGGTGGCTTGCAAGAGAGACCCCGTAATCCGAAGTTTCCTCCTGAGCAACATTTACATTTGTGGGCAGAGTGAAGTGAAGTGTGGCACCGCCTTCTGCACATGAAAAGTCCTTTCGCGCAAAATAATTGGCTCGGGTGGGTGCGAATGGTACGTCAGTCACTTTACACACCGCTCTGGAATTTTAAAGTTATCCGAAGGCGAAATTACACATTCTAATTGGAGGAATGCCCAAAGCGTTGCTAGGAGAACAGCCAATAACTGGCCAATAGAAATGTAGGTGCGTTTGAACGTGAAACGTCACATTGTTTTAACAAATAGTCTGTAGTTTAAAGTATGGGTATTGAAAGCGTGTGGTCTCTGTCCCAGGCGGTCCCAGGTCTTTTTACTTGATCTAAACGGTGGCGTTTAATTCATGAGCATACCATGAGGCAATACTTATATTCTAATGGAGTAATGCAGCAAATGCAATCAATCAGAATAGCAAGCGAAATAATAATGTATCTAATGAATATAATTGCTATATTGCTCTATGCACCATTTGAACTGACCTGTTTATAGAAAATCGTATCTCTGCTGAGTCGAATAGCCCGTTTCCCCTGTCTGGATTAGGCAAAGTGGTAGTAACTAAGCGAGGTTAGCAGACCATAACAAACGTAAACCATTTCGGCTACTTATTGACCTCGTCTGCAGACACCGTTTAGACTTGTGAATATCAGCCAAGGCATACCAATGACTGTTCACAGGTTTAATCATAAACCATTTACAGGCCTGCCTATCACACTTGGCGCGACACGAGTAGTCAGCATCTGGCTAAGGCGACACCCCCAAGTTAGTTTGTAGTTGTCGTTATTGTTTTTGTAGTTTGGATCAACTGTGTCGCCATTTTTAATCAGGAGTCTGGAAAATGATTTAGCGACCACATCGCCTTATGGAGCGTCACGCCGAAGGGTACCGTAGAGTACAGCTGCAGTGTTTGTGCAACCATGTTCGTCATATTAAACAAAATCCAGTATATTCACGTTTTCCAACGTTTGCCCTACCTGTTATGGCGATATAAATGTCCGATTTCGGCTCCGCCTCTTCTTTCTTTGATTCACAGACTCTTTTCCCCGACTCTCGCGTTCTTTCGCATTTGCGTTTCATATTTGTTTACGCTCACCATACACCGTGGACATTTTAAGATGAATATGCAAGCAAATAAGCTAGGCTACGCGCGGGTTTCATAAAGGTGGTAATATTTTTTACTCCTTATTTCATCGTGCTTTGAAAAGCCAAACGCCGCAGGAGCCAGCACCAGCCATCACGACTAGTAGTGTTGCAATGACGATGATCTCTCTCTCTCTCTCTTTGCGACCGTGACGTCTCTCACAAGGGGGGAAGTTTAGAATCCTGGAATCTGACGTAATCATAACTATATAGTCCAAATCCAATAGTTTGATAGGATTTATTTTTTTGTCACGTACAGTTATAACCTTTTTTCTACTGTCTATGGTTATAATATGTGCAACTCGCCCCTTAACTGTGCAGAAAGAAAATAGACTTAAGGAATATCAATTCAATAAATACATACATATTTATATGCTGCTAATTAAGATGGACAGTAAAACATAACAGGCTATGTACCTTTTACCTCAACAAAAAAGCCTGCTTGATTGCAGTATAAACTGAACAGGCAGGGCTGGTACATCAGCCCCTCGTATTTAACTTCATATTGTACAGAGGGCCTGCAAGTATGTCTCGCTGCAGTCCGTCGGAAGCCGAAGCGGGATATCTTATCCACGCCAAGTCGCCATATTGATTACGTCACTCTTGAGGTCGGCCATTTGTATGACGTCAAGTGTATTTCACTATGCATAGACTT
This sequence comes from Setipinna tenuifilis, assembly GCA_030347295.1. Taxonomy (NCBI): domain Eukaryota; kingdom Metazoa; phylum Chordata; class Actinopteri; order Clupeiformes; family Engraulidae; genus Setipinna; species Setipinna tenuifilis. Next base: position 973,227 of record CM059271.1, on the reverse strand, counting down.
AAACGCTAGAAAGAAATTCCCCTGGCAGTTTGGCGAACTGACAGTTAAAGAAAGAACAAAACTTGCGGTCCTGTGGGTTATGTTCAGTGTGATAATTTTTTGATTTGAAAATTAAACTTCTTAACACTGACAAAAGTAATTACCGGCCATAGAACGGTGGGAAAAGGGGAACAATTTCACTAAGTCTTGGGTTCATATCCAGAATGTAATAGCCTATATGTGGCCGCCCGTAGCAAAACCAGTCACAAGTCGTCCCACAGGCATTTTGAGTTATTCACAGATTCTGCAAGTGTAATTTCTGTTGAAGGGATAAAAACTAAATATTACCCAAAACACTAAAATGTTGCAATTATCATGTAGGCCTATTGTGAAACATAATTGTTTCATATGGCAGTAGACTATCGGGGTGTATAATTTAATAACTTCTAAAGTATGATTTAATAATTATAATGTAACCTTTTAAATTAATCTTGCAAACAGCAGCTTAACACTGAATGCAACTGTACACATATTAGCCTATGTTAAATAGGTTTGCACCAGAAGTCCAAACAAGTTTTCCCACACAAAAAACATTTATTGGCACAAAATCAACAAAAACAACAAGCATGAAAAACACACATACATTATATAAGTATACAATCTATGAATTTACAAATCAAGATGAACATAAGTAACAATAATAAATAAAGAAATAAATAAAGACATAAATAAAGAAATAAATAAAGACATCCTAAACGGAATGGGTAGGGGTGTGGAACATAGCCGACACTTGTATGTTCTCAGCCAAACAATGTTTGAGAAAAGTCTGGTAGTCGTCTTGGTGTTCAAATGAGAACAGGAGGCAGTCTTGCAACTCAATGAGTGCGTTCACATGGACAAATCGAAACCACTTGGAACTGGTTTGGGATCGTACCGGCTTCATGTGAACGGAGATTGGTTTGGTTTGGAATTGGTTTTCGTAAACCAATTGCGACGCCAGGCCTGGGCTGTTTCGAAACCACTTCGACTGCCATGTGAACGGGGATCGGATTGGTTTCGGGTATTGCGCATGTATCAACGAAATAAAAAACACAGTTTGTTCCTTCATACGGACTTTCTAACACAGCAGAATGCACAACACGTACGCGAATGCGTCAAACTCCTGGAACACCATGTTTGTATGCCGCCAGAAAGTTTGTTTATTGTCTTTATTTAGTAGGAACAGTGCAGAGCCCATAGAAGATGTGCCAGAGTATTACGTTTTTGTTTAGACCACCTTATTGGTTAAGTGGGTAATAATATCAGGTGAAAGGAGGAGGCTATGTAAATACATTTGCACTGACTGACTTGTAAGACTTTCTTTAGCCACTGTTTTGCGATGTGGAATAACCGGAATGAGAGGTGAAAAGTTCAGTCTCCTCTACGTGTCGTCTGTATGCACTGTAGGCATATGTGTGCAGTGCTGTAGTCTGCTGTTGCGTATACGATAAGATACATCTTACCTACGTAGCAGCTTTGTTGTGGGCAAATGTTTACTCGTGTTATGTCCATTATTTTAGTTATGTGTCGTTAGTCGCGTTATGCCCAACATTGTAGCAGCTAGCATTGTAAATCTTATCAGCCTGGGTCGTCATGGCTGGGTCGGCACGGTTTGACCGATATCTTTGGCATTTTTTGCCCAAACAACACGAAACTTGGCACTGCACACACTGGTAATATTATGATGACGCCGTCCAAATTTGAGATCAAGCGGATGAGTGGTTCAAGAGTTATGCGTGGAAGAGACGTTCCTTGCATTAAACGATAATAATAGAAAGATAGAAGTTGACTACAGCGCCCCCACCTAGCGTAGCGGAAAGGGCCGGGTCTCTGGCCGAATCCGCTTAGACGAACTGCATGTGAACAGGGACTTGGGGACAGACCACCCGTTGGGAAGCAACACCCAAACCAATCCCAAACCAAACCAATCCCACCATGTGAACGCAGTCATTGTCGTCATCTGCCGCAATCTTTTGCAGTGCCTGCTCTGCATCCTCTTCTGTCATCTCCAATATGGGGGGCATGTCCACAAGCCCACCGGTGTTCTTGAAACCAAGATACGACAGTGGAAATATTCTTCATGATCGTCTGGGATAGAGACAAGGCATTTAGTACAATACATTGCAGCTATTAACATATTCTCATCCTAACAACTTACTATTAAAACCACTGAGGTCAAAGTGATGCATAGGACTGTGTTTGTTTTTGAAAGGGCCGCCCTCAGGCCATCCAAAGTTTGCAGACACTTTACACTTTACAGACACGCTGCACATGTCCATACCCATCACGTTACACTACACACACTTGTACCAGACTTACAGCACTTCACACACCCTACAGTATCACCCACGCACACGTTGTGAACCTCAACATACCGCTTTACACACAATCTATTTCTCATCACCGCATTCACCACCCATTGACCTGACATACACCACACACAGCTTTTACATACATTACTGTAACTAAAATTATATTACATTCCAAATGAACAAACATCACATTTTACCCCTCCACCCCAAACCCCCATAAACACCTGTTCAATGGAATCCACTGTCCAGCACTGTCACAACAAACCAGTATATGCAGTGTTAGAAACAGGTTGCTGGTCATGGAGTCATTATATTCAAGGAAGTAAGTATTAATTGCATACGTTGTAGCAGGTATCACGTTTTCAAGAAGGAGATGACACCACCACCTTCGTATCCAGGGGATGTGATCCTAACAGAAAGGCAAACAACAGGTTCAGGATTCAGTTTAAACTAAAGTGTGCTTTGTCAGTATGACAAAGGTTGTGTGCAAATATCAGTGTATGACAGTAGCTTATTTAATCACCTACAAATATTAGATTGAGTGATGCAATTAGTGTTTTTTCTTTACATATGTGTGTGTGTTTGTGTGTGTGTGTCTGCGCGCACACATCAATTTGTACAAGTCCCTACAAAAACACTTAACCACAGACTTTTTGTGCACCTCATGTCCACTTTTTCTAAACCCACCCAACCCTCTCACCTGACCACTACACATTCACTCTTCATCTTATCCATACCATTCTACCCCAACTTTACACACCGATTGTCTATCTTACCCCACAAAGCCCCACAAACATGCACTTTGACCACAACACTACAGAGCCAGGGGTGCGTTTCCCACAACCGTCATTGCTAACTTCCTTAGCAACTTCGTAGGTTTGAACGATGGACTAACGACACTGCTGTTTCCCAACAGCATCGTTCGAACGACACAACTAACGGATATTTACAACAACATTAGTCCGATGGATCGTTCGACGACGCAGGTGTTTCCCAACAGCAAAGTCTGGACGATCCATCGGAAGTTACATCGTTAAACTGTGTCGTTCGAACGATTAGCATGAACCTGTCGTTAGACCAGTTTGTTAGTCAGTTTCTGTACACGTGACGTCTTGCTCGTCACCTTTGGCCTTCTTGGGTCGGATTAGGCACCATTCAATGCTTTAATGCCACCCACTGCATGAATGATTTTACTTTAATTCACGTCATTTTCGTCCTGGCACTTGCCAGGTCATGTAAAAAGAAGATAGAAAATTCACCCCACAACACACCAAAAGTTGTTGCAAAATGTTGTTGGATTATTAAACTTATTTGCTGATTTTACAGATCGTTTTTAATACTGTGATGTAGAGTATGACCACGGTTCACGGATCCACAATCAAGGACATTCCACGTGTTTCAAATTGATTACCGTTTAGCAGGATTCGAACCCGTATCTCTCTGAAAAAGGGAGAAGGTCTGCATAGTGGACTGACTAGCTAACTACTCAACTGTAGCACCACATGAGCTGCCTTAGTCATATTTACATGTAGATGTATGTAGGGTAGTATAAATGAAACACACGATCATATCATTACAATCGTGTTGGGGAACATTTCCCTAAGTTGCTGAAGCTGTCATACATACCGGATTAACTAAAATAAGGCTACGTTTTTGCTGGTTACTGTCGTGGTGTCGTTTCTGTCGTTTATCCGCAACGAATGCATCCGAATACTCTCCGAGCACTTCCGACACATCTGGATACTTTGCAGTTTCTACGACGGAAGTCCAAACTAACATAGTTCAGACTTACGTTGTACGTAGGTAGTTGGAGAGTTTCGGGAAACAGTCGGAATTGGACTGTTGTGTCGTTTGAACCTACTACGGACAACGGTGGTTAAATGCTAACATCCGTCGTTGTTTGGGAAACGCACCCCAGGTTTGTTGGTATGGTAGTCAAAGCATACACACAACCCTAGTGATGTCATGCCATCACAGACATTGACTAGGCCTCATGTCAGGCCTTGATACTGCACTCCAGAGATATTTTTTGTCAGTGCCTTTAGCTGATGTTGACAAAATTTTGTGGCTGGACCCAGAGACAACAAGATGTAGACTTTTTTTTTTTTTTTTCTCTCAGTGAAATTACTGTATGTTTTCTTGTGTTTTCACTTGGAAAAAATGTTTCTATTGATGTGTGTAAATGAACATCCATACTTGAACTGTGAATCCCTGTGTGTTGAGTAGGATACCTGTGTATGACTTCAAACTGAAAATATCTTGTGCACAGAGAAACCAAAAGCCAGATGTGTTTTTCATTGATGCCATTAGTGTGTAGCTGCCGCATTGTGTGCTAATTAATATGATGGTTTGTGTTTACTGTTTGGTACAAAAACACCATTTGTACAAAGGTTTGCAGAGTTAAGCAAGATGTGTTAGCTTTTGCAAATCTACAATGTTTTGCTAATTTGGTGAAAGGTTTTGTTATTTGTGTGTAAAGTTTTGCAAAAACAGCCAATAGGTGCAAAAAATGTGCTTAAGCGATCAGAAAAAACTGTAAATAGTTTCAAATACTAAACAGCAAGACCATACGTTGTATTGTAAAGATTTCTAATATAAACGTTTTCCTTGTCAGTGATACCAGAGACTTTTTTATAGCCAGGGAGGTGTACGAATATTTAGGTTGTCCTTTGCCAGCATGTACGTGTATGAATAACGAACCCACTGGGAAATGGCAGTAAGGTAGGGTGACCAGACGTCCCGATTTAACCGGGACAGTCCCGATTTTGGGCTTGTGTGTCCCAGGTCCCGACACAAGTCTGTCGGGACAACAATGTGTCCCGGTTTTCGACACTTGTTATAATCATGCACCGGTGTATGAACTAACACCGCGTTCCGTTGACACTACCTTTTGTATTGTCATTGACGTGGCTTCAGTCATATAGCCAGCGCCGCCTTCATCCAATCAAAGGACTTTAACGTCTCAGTTGCTATGCAACAATAAAAACAACATTAGCCGAGTTCCATAGCCGCCGAGTTCTATTGAAAGCAGGTGCATGAGGATAATAAAATATTATTTTGACAAACGAAGTATGGTTGCAAACAGCGAGCTATTTATAGCCAGGCCCACTCTCGCTCATCATTCAGCATCTACTATATAGTTCTCTGCAAACCTATGGTGGCACGTGTGTAGGTTAAAAACGGTTGCGCGCGTGCACGAGCATTGCCGCGCGCAAGAGTGTCCGTGAAAAGGGTGTGCGCGTGTATGAACATTGTCGCGCTGAAGAGTGTCCCAGTTTCAGACTAGGGAAATCTGGTCACCCTACAGTAAGGATAACATTGTGCTAAGTGAGGGAGAGCAATTTACCTAATGATGTTGTTGACATGGTCTTAATGCTGTAGCGCAATAAGATCTACATTTTAATGTGCTGGGGTTTTCTAGGTAACTAGCTAGGTAGCTAGGTCTCTAGTGTTAGCCTGGGCTGCGTTTCCCAAAAGCACTTAAGTACTACTTAAGCCTAACAGCTCGTCCCCACACAGCGATATTTCGCGTCGCTCTCATTGACTTTGAATGGAGGCGAAATTTCGCTTGGCGAAGGCGAATTCGCGGAGCGACGCGAATTGAGATAGGCGAAACCCCAACTGTATGCAAATTAGACAGGGCGCGCACCAATGAAATTGCCGTGCTGGTTTGCTTGTTGCGTGACGTTGTACTCAGAGGCGGGGTTGTAAAAAAAACTGACCAACATGGCGCCCGTCGATGGATTTACTAACCCGAAAACAATAGCACAATTAAACTTGTTTCTTGTTGACCAAAAGTGTGTTCATCAGCACGGATTGTTGTTTAGATGTGATGTGAATATAATCGAGGCAAATAGACGACCGCAGATTGCCATCTTGAGCATTCGTTTTTTTTTAGCCAGCTAGCCGCTAGCGAATTGCTACCTTGCTAGCTGACGCTAACTTACCGTCACAGTGCAACCACACTTGCTACTACAACAACACACAGTAACATGCTTGTCATTTTCGCGACCACACCCCCCAGGCGAATATTCGCTCGGCGAAATTCGCCTGTGTGGGGACGAGGCGTAACGGCCGGTTCACATTACAGCGAATTTCGCTTCGCTCTCATTGAGTGTGTTCACATGGACAAGTCAAAACCACTTGGAAGTGGTTTGGGATCGTACCAGCTTCATGTGAACGGGATTGGTTTGGTTTGGAATTGGTTTTCGTTATCCAGTTGCGACGCCAGGCCTGGGCTGTTTCGAAACCACTTCGACTGCCATGTGAACGGGGATCGGATTGATTTTGGGTATTGCGCATGTATCAACGAAATAAAAAACGCAGTTTGTTCCTTCATACGGACTTTCTAACACAGCAGAATGCACAACACGTACGCGAATGCGTCAAACTCCTGGAACACCATGTTTGTATGCCACCAGAAAGTTTGTTTATTGTCTTTATTTAGTAGGAACAATGCAGAGCCTATAGAAGATGTGCCAGAGTATTACGTTTTTGTTTAGACCACCTTATTGTTTAAGTGGGTAATAATATCAGGTGAAAGGAGGAGGCTATGTAAATACATTTGCACTGACTGACTTGTAAGATTTTCTTTAGCCACTGTTTTGCGATGTGGAATAACCGGAATGAGAGGTGAAAAGTTCAGTCTCCTCTACGTGTCGTCTGTAGCCTATGTGTAGGCATATGTGTGCAGTGCTGTAGTCTGCTGTTGCGTATACGATAAGATACATCTTACCTACGTAGCAGCTTTGTTGTGGGCAAATGTTTACTCGTGTTATGTCCATTATTTTAGTTATGTGTCGTTAGTCGCGTTATGTCCAACATTGTAGCAGCTAGCATTGTAAATCTTATCAGGCTGGGTCGTCATGGCTGGGTCGGCACGGTTTGACCGATATCTTTGGCATTTTTTGCCCAAACAACACGAAACTTGGTACTGCACACACTGGTAACATTATGATGACGCCGTCCAAATTTGAGACCAAGCGGATGAGTGGTTCAAGAGTTATGCGTGGAAGAGACGTTCCTTGTATTAAAAGATAATAATAGAAAGATAGAAGCAGAGCCGTATATAGAGAGAGTTCGGCCAACTCGGTTTCAACGGTTCTACCCTCTGATTGGCCCAGGGGTCGTCACGTGTGTCATGGGCGCCATGTTGTCACCCCTCAGCTGTCAAAATTCTCTATCACTTATATTGACGTTGGCAGATGATGAATGTTTAAGAGAGAGATTCAAGAAAGTTTTATAACACTTACAATTCTTTAAACGAGGGCGATGCCCTGCTGTGTTGCTTATGGCTGTGGTACGAAACCACAAAAGGGGAAACGGTTACATCGTTTCCCCCGCGACCCAAAGAGAAGAAAACTGTGGGAGTCGAAAGTTCAAAGAAAGCACTGGAAGTCAAATATCAATTCGTTCTTGTGTGAGGTAAGTTACATCTCTTTTTTCCATAACTAAACCCTATCAACACTTCTTGTTAGTGTAAGATAACAATTATGTTACTATTGTAGGTTATATAAAGCGATTTAAGATAAATACTGGGTCAAGGATAGACTTAGCATATGTAGCCTAGGTTGTAATAACGTAGAGCTCAGATAATAAATGTCGCCTGGTTAATTTTCAAGTAATCATCTTTAACCACGAAGCCCTTTCCGAGATAAAATGTATGCTTACATAGAGGTGATGTTTTTCACCAAAAAACGAGTACATGTTAACATTGATGATATATAAAATGCAGTGGCGGATGCTGGTATTCCAAAGAGGGGAAGCTCACTGCCAACTTAATCATAAAATTTGTCCATTTACTTATATGTAAATTCTACCCTTCGTTCCTTCTCTAGAAAATGGTCTGTGACCCTATCACTTAGGCTACTTTCATCGTGCCCCCTAAATGACAGCTCCTGCCTGGCAAGCAATGACGTTACGTCAATGAGGCGATTTAAGAATGCTCGGTTTTGTTTTACATTTGCGTTGTGCTTTGCTACTTGAATGCGAGCACCTTCAAGTGCGTGTTCAACTCTGACTCTGCCGAGGCAACTTAATCTCGCACAGGCATTGACATGTTCGTTGCTCTTTTCGTGCCGTTTATATGCTAAGTTGGACAAATCCTCAAAGCCAAGTTTTGACCAGACACATCCGTGAGCGGGCTAGTGTAGGTGCGCTAGCGGGCTAGTTCAGGAGAGCTGAACTTAAGTAGCACTAGCACCAACCTAACGAAACGAATTCTAACGAAACGAAATTAAATACGAACAAGAAAATTGTAATAAACCAAAACGGAAATATGTGTGAGTGTGATTTATATACAGTGTAAGAAAAGTATTTTCGCTGAGGAAATACTAAGAAATTGGTCACTGCTTGACTTCGCATGCAACATCCGCGATGGGACTGAGCTCCAGCAGCCAAGTGACAGTCTATGTATCAAAAACGCCAGCCAATCAAAACTGGTTTCAGAGGTTCACCAATCAACGCGGGGACTGCTTGAAGTCCACACCAGAAAAACTCCGCCCACCATTCCATTCACCCCCAGAGACGCTCAGCGTCCGGGGGCGGGAGAAAAAAATGGCATTTCTCCAATGACCATCCAGTTTCCATGCATAGAAAATGAGGGGTCCGTGCTGGCCCATTGAAGTGCATGGACGCTGGTAGTCTATGAGGAAATGCGTTGGTCATAGGCCATGAGAACAAAGTGGAATGCTAAGTTAACAACACCAACTCAGTTGATTTGTGATAATGGTTGTCTATTATTAACAAACTGGTGTTTGAAATGAACACGTTTTAAGGCATTTTGTAAACATTTGACCATTACATTTTTTGTACATTTTAGGGGAAGCTGAGCTTCCCTTGCAGTCTTGGAGAAATCTCCACTGATAAAATGGGCTATGAGCGCCTGTTGTTAGAGTTAGCTGAGTTAGCTTGCTAATATACAAACGAGAGGACATTCTAAAATGCTTAACGTGAAAAAGCTTAACGTAGCGTAATGTTCGAAAACACTCTACGACCTCACCAAATATCAAAACCGAAATCATGAATAATGAATAATGCTAGTTTAGATTGAATAATATTTTACACAAAGGAGAACTTGATCCGTTAAGTTAATGTTGGTCCTTTTTGTTGTCTTCATTGTTTCCCCTGTGTAGGATCACTTTGATGAAGGACAGTATAAGATTCACAGAGCTGATGGTATGAGGAGGCTCAAGCCCAATGCTGTTCCGACACGGTTTATCTTTACACCACTGAAGCACCCTGACAAACCAACACAGCGAAGGCGAAAAGTTGAAGTTGAAGATGAGAAAAAGTTGGAGTTGAGAGATCAGGAAAATGTGGATGGATGGGCTACCGTCAGAAAGGATCACAGCTATAGTTCTCCCTCTCCATTTCGTGTAGTTCACCAGGTAAAATATATTAATGAACCCAGTAAGGGAACAACTAAAATATTTGGTTAAGGATAAAGCATAGACTTTATTAAAAAAGAAAACCCCACAGTTCTGTTTCTGTAAATCTCTACACATGTCAAAACTCAGGGTGAAGTTTGCTTATGTTTATCATGCCATAGCCCTGAATACAATATATTTCTAGTTCTAAAATCTAATTCACTGTACTTTCAGAGAGCCCTTTTTCTTTCAATAATATTTTTAGGTGATCACATGGGGTATACGTTTGCAATTTAAAACAACAGTAGAAGTACTAGTTTTGATGATCCCATGGTCAAAATATTTAATGCACCTTTGACACTGACGAATAAGAAATATTTGCCAATTTTGTGTTAGAGAGACTTTATGGGAAATTGGTTCAATCTTGTGACTAATAAAAAACAGCTACTCGTGGCAAAGAAAATAGTTGCCTAAGAAAGTCCTCTGCTGTAGCCACATACTTAGACCGCTTTTAAAAATTAAAACTGCTCTGTGCAGCTTGTACAGTGCTATAAAGGAATATTAAAATTCCTATGGTCCTTAGATTAAATTACTGTTAAATTAAGTATTTTGTGTACCTTTAAATGGCAAAGGAAACATAATGGTTACCACATAACATAGTGAACTATCCAATGCAAAATGAATTACTGATATACAATTTATATATTTCTGTCATGATGTGCTGGCACGCATTTCTGTATATAGGTGTAAGATATCATTTTTTCTTTTTTATTATAACAGATGATGGACAAGAGGATAATCTGGTGGGACATGAGGAAGTTTGGAGGTTGTGTCTAAGGAGCCGGGAATTCTGTATGAAGTTTTTGATTTTCTCCGTCTGAAGGTTGAGGCATTAAGGTCTGAAGAGAGGGAATGCTGCCTCACCCTCGACGAAATGTCCATCAAAACAGGAGTCCAGTATGATGTGAGTTCCAGTTGCATGCGAGGTGATGTCACACTGCCTGATCATCAAGGCGAGGCTACACATGCCCTAGTCATCATGCTTCGTGGCATAACAACACGTCTTCAATGCCTGTCTAAACTCGAGCGCAGTAGGAGTAGGATTCTTCATCCGGATGCATCCAAATAAGTTCTCCAGACAATCTTGGGAAAAACGAGATGTCAAAACATAACTGTGGCCTTTTGCAAGAAGCTCTGCCTGGAGGTCAAGAATGGATGATGTTGAGAGGACAACACCTGTCTGCACAGGCTTCCAGTGTCCTTTTTTGCCAATAGACATGATTTTCATAATCCATATGGCTGAACGTAGATGTGTCAAGGCAGAATCATAGGATTCGGGTTTGGCCTTACTCAGTGCCATTACAGGATGCCTACTTGACATTAGATCAAACCATTTGTTAATGAAATCCAAGAACCAAGCAGTTGTCAAAAGTTCTTTGCCATGCCCTTCACATTCCACTAAGTATCGAAGTGCAGAACTGACAGAGTGGCTAAAAAAGTTAAGGGCATTAGATACCTTCATCTTGTCGAAGTGTGATGGAGCCAGAGTGCTTTGAGTGAGTTTTGGGGCAAGCTTCAAATCTTTATCTTTTTGGAAATCATGTAGCATCTCCACATGTTTGACTGTGACTGTATTTGTTGGCAAATTAAAATGCTCAACAATTTCCTGATGCAATGTAATGTCGTTTCCATTGACAAGGGCTGCCTTCATATTTTTGATGATGTGGGGTACATCTGCAAGAAAATGGAGGTATCTGCCTGCTTCAGTGGGATGTGGAATTTTGTTGACAGTTCTGCTGAACTTCGAAGACACAATGCCAAAACTGACCCAGAGGGCACGATTAACAGCGCCCATGTCAGAGGTAACAGCAGAAACATGCAGACCAATATCTGAAGTCTTCTGAAGAACTTCCAGGATCAGTGGTTTTAATTTGGTGCCATCAGTGGTGTTTCCCGTAAAGTGATAAGCGACCGTCTGTTTCCATCGTGTTGTTATGCTACATAGGCCTAATTATTTATTTATACCCTGTACATAATTATTATTCTGACTGAGCACTAGCAGCAAATAAATAATTTAAGATATTGAAAATGTGTGAATTCTCGTGGATTCATTTAAATGTTATTCATATAATAATTTATATTAAATACCGATAAGCAATATTAACAACATGTTACCACAATTTGTAGGCTAAGTCCAATCAGCATGTTAGAGGAAATAGGACCTAGCGTTTTTTTTTTCTGCGGAGTTGACATTACTATGATCATAAGCTATTGGATATAAGCTATTGGAGGATGTGTAGACAACATAAATGGCATATTATGCATTATCGTATTCGTAGCCTACTTTAGCCTTAAGAAATCTTTAAAAGTAGGCCTGTCGCCTGCCTAATAATGTCAGAGACGGACGACGTGATTGTTCCTGCGGTGACGGTGACCCAGAGAAAGGGTGAAGAGAAAGGTAAACGTTACGGTAATTTTACTGCTTAGGTAGCCTAGGCTTATTGGGTGCTGCTGTAACAATGTTTTCCGTGTTACTGGGGGTTAATAGTGCCATTTGCGATAATAAAGGTGGCGAAAATAAACTTTTGATCCAAACGCTGCCTTTTTGTCACATTGAATTACATTGTAGAATTCTCGGGTGGTGGGGTACAACATGGCGCCCATTGTTCGAGTTGGCCGAACTCTCTCTATATACGGCTCTGGATAGAAGTTGACTACAGCGCCCCCACCTAGCGTAGCGGAAAGGGCCGGAACTCTCGCCGAATCCGCTTAGACGAACTGCATGTGAACAGGGACTTGGGGGACAGACCACCCGTTGTGAAGCAAACCAAACCAATCCCACCATGTGAACGCAGTGATTGACTTTGAATGGAGGCGAAATTTCGCCTTCCCAGGGCGAAGGCAGGCGAATTCGCCGAGGGAGGCGAAATACAGTTGGCGAAACCTGAACTTCATGCAAATTAGACCACACAAGCACCAATCAATTCAGCGTGTGGTGTGTATTGTACGTGACGTCTTGTGTAGAGGCGGGAGTATCAAAAAAAGTCTGACCAACATGGCGGCCACCAGTAGCGTAAAAACATTTACATGATTAAAAGGTTTCTTGTTGACCAAAAGTGTGTTCATCAGCACGGATTGTTGTTTAGATGTGATGTGAATATAATCGAGGCAAATAGACGACCGTAGATTGCCATCTAAGCATTCGGTTTTTTTTTTTAGCTAGCTAGCCGCTAGCTAAGTAGATAAATAGCTACGTCTCCAATCCATTTACTGTATTTTGAAGAGGACTAACATCAGGGAAACACTGGATGGTTAAAATGATATAGGATGACCTTGTAGTAACCATGAACACAGATGAATTATGTTCTTAGTAGAGGTAACTAATCACCGTATAGCTTATACAACATAGTCCAGCAAGAACACCACTGCAGATATTTTGAACACTCAAACTGTTGAGCTAGCTGACAGGCTACTCAGCTTGCTAGCGAGCCGGCTATGCACTTGGTACTTTTACGTGACGTATGCAATTTCGCCGACCACCAGGCGAAATTCGCCTGCTGTCTGAACCATAGACATCATATAGAGTGCGAAAGTGACTTCCGGTTGACTTCCGCTACACGGGTCCTCGGAAGTCCCAAAAAATGAATGGGTTTCAATGAGCCCGAAATAGCTATCTTCTGGTCCCAGTCGTTGTTTATCCCTGATATGAAATATGTTGTTTGCGGATAAAAATGGTGTTTTTTCATGCTAACTGTTTTACCATTTGTTGTTATGTTGTTCAGATTAAAGCTGTAAGACAAGCAAAAGCGAAAAGAACTACGTCGCGTTGTTGACGTCACACCACTCGTCTACAAGGCAGCTAATAAGGTTGTACTCACCGAAGCCTTGTATCTCCGATCCCTGCGGCTGGCGTGCACAACACCAACAATCTCCCCGTCGGCATAGGATAAGCTCTCAACATGCCCGGACTTATAATGATTTTCGCCCCTATCAATGCTTTTTTCCTGCCCTTGGAAAAAGGCGGTAAAGTGCAGCAGGCATATCACCATGGCTACCCCAGCGTGGTGCAGTCAGTGGTGACGTAATTCATTCGCGTCGAGCTGTAGTCCTAAAATCGGCCTCCCACAAAACATACCACAATAAAATGTATTCGCGGTGAATCATGTTTTTTCTTGTATGAAAAAATATATTTAAAACTAACAAACAACATATGTTACATTCATGGACGAATTCATGCGGGACCAAAAAATAGCGACTTTGCCGTCATTGAAACCCATCCATTTTTTTTTACTTCCGAGGACCCATGGAGTCTGGTGGAAGTGACGTCACTTTCGCACTCTATACATAGACTGAGCAACGAACCTACCTTCCACTGGAGGGAACAGCACACGGGGCCGCCATCTTGAAGTGGTGATTCGCTCCACTCAATATAACCGGTTTGACAGGAGCAATGAATTATCACCGCATTTAATAAATAATATCTCGCTAAAATAACAGTTTTTTATGTCATCCGTGAAGCAATGATAAAAAAACATGGTTCAAGGGATATTGTTCATACTTGACCAAACGTCATAATATAGGTTGCATGCATGCATATCCATCATGCATATCCTTAGACATCACTCTTGATTTCTCAGTGAGAATGACAATTATTAACACGTATATGTTATTCTGGAAACAAATACACTGTGGAGATAATGTGTAATAATTGCATTTGAAATTTGGGACTGTTACAACCAGATTACATAGTTATGTATTTATTGTGAAACATAATAAAATAATAATAATAAAAATCAACACAAGTGGGTTCACAACACACACTAAAACAAAGGCAAAGACCGTTGGCTTGGCAATCGTTCACCACTCCAATATGGCGCCCTTTATTTCCGGCGTCCCAGCATTCAACGCCCAGTCTAGTAATATGATGTCTCTGTCTGGAGTAGCCTAGTCTTACCACGCTAAGATTGATCTTAGCGGCGGGGCACAGTGGAGACACCCGGAGGACTTGTAGCGAAACTACTTCATGTGCGCAAGAATAGTCTATGGTCGCTGCGTAACCATCATGGCACAGCGACACCAGCGACATAACAGCCGTCCCTCATATTTCCATTTTCTTTTCATTAGCCTATGTATGTGAAGCACGTTGGTGCTGCCCCGCTGTTTGTAAATATGCTCATTAACCCTCCGGTCGTGTTCACCTCCAGCCCCCTATTTTAGTGTCTGTTTTAACTGCTCTTAAATTAGCACCATTTTTTTCCACCACCATTTTTTATTAAACATTCTTTAGTTGAGAACAATGTTTCAAAGTAGTGTCTAACAACAGTTTATAGAAGTAAACATGAAATAACATCAGTGAAAATGAACTACAAAAATGTAGTTCTGTATTCTGTATTTTCTGTATGTTAATGATGTACTCTGGATACCCATTCGTTTCCTATGGTGGTCACTTTTGACCGGGAACACCACAGGTGTAACCCGGTTGATTAAAACATCCAAAATTGAATGAAATAGGTAGGCTAATCATCACTTTTATATGTTCAAGTACACATGTGTGGAGGATATCATAAGGTCTGGAGGTAATCAGATGTAAAACATAATATAAGTTGTAAAACGGTAAGAATTGACCCCAACACGACAGGAGGCTTAAATTAGGCTACATAAAAATTGTTTTATAGCCTAACCATATTATGTCGGACATTAGGGCCTAATTAAGAGACAGTTTTAAATACACAAAAACACAGACGCAGAAGTGGTAAATTTCAAACGGGAGTGCAGGTTACTGAACATAAAAGTGCAAGTCTTTCAAAACAAACTCAAAAGAAAATTGTAATGACACGGTGACGGGCCTCAACACCCGCCAAACGGTCGCGGCCCTGGCCCTGTCTGTTTCCGCCACCACCGCCATAGTCATCGTCGTCATCATGGACCATGGACAGCTCCCTTTAAGAACGATCTTAGAAGCTGTGCACGCGCGTTCATGTACGACGGTGTTTGGGAAACAGGCGTAGAAAATATAAGAACGTTCGTAGGATCAATCGTTTACGTTGCACTTAAGCCCAAGAACCATAGTTATCGGGAAATGAGGCCCAGATTGGTGCACCGTTTTTCCTGCACAAAACGGACACCCGCTTGCATTCTACGTATCACCAAAGTCAATCTATGTAAGAAAGTCTCTGGTATCACTGACAAGGAAAACATTTATATTAGAAATCTTTACAATACAACGTATGGTCTTGCTGTTTAGTATTTGAAACTATTTAATAAGAGCGACTTACCTTCCAATTTCCCACCGACTCAGTCTTCGCAACTGTCTTCAAGCTACCAATAGAAATGGTCCGTGTACTTTTTCGTTCATTCATAGTTCTAGTTTGGAAGTCACATGGAAAATGAAAAAGGAGTTGTATATGAATTCTTACCATCGTGTATGACTTCTTAAATCAAGCCGGGCGCCATATTTTGTTATTCTCTTTCTTATTGAAAATTAATAATTGAATCTTCAAAAAATTAAAAATAAAAATAAATCCCGTTCTTAATTGCGTTTCTGTATTTTGGACATGGGTTTTGGGTGACCTGGAAGTATAGCCTAGCTCGTGGGCGGGTTAGGCACATAGCATAGGCCTATGGTTTGGTATTTTTATCCATGGCGTCTTTAAAGGCATATTCGGACATAATTTGCGAGATGTTGGGAAGGCATGCAACGCATGCGGACATTTCACAGCATCTAAAAGATATTGGCGCAGGACGTGGCTGCTCTGTTATGAGTGTAAGGAGGTCTTCCTTCTATCCGTCTTCATCTGGTGGTCTGAGACTGCTGCATAGGTCATGTGTAATCAAATTTACTTCCGGCTAAATATAGAATCAGCCAAATGAAATTCAATAAAAGAACAGATAAATATTACAAATTTAAAAATGATCAGAATATAGCCGGCTTTTCTATCACTACTGTTTGATAATGGCTATACATTTCGAAAACACAATACAGTCATTTCTGCTTGTGCTGTTTTAAATGAAACACCAGGGTGCGCCCTTTTTAAATTTTCGTCTGTCATTTCAGAATAGAATAATGAATGAACGAAAAAGTAGCCTACACGGTCCAGAAATCCACCCTTTCTCTCGTTCCCCGCCCATCACGTTCAGTTGTAGGCTACTTGCAATCAAAAGTTTTTGGTTCGCAAAAGATTTTGAGGTTCAAAACTTTTCGACTCGCAAACAAATTTGACCAGGAAGTAAACGCACCTGAACTTGAAAGCAAAACATTTTGATCCGCAACAGACTTAGAGGTGCAAAACTTTTAGACTTGCAAACATAAATTCTGTAATAGCCTAACAAAAAAAAAACGGAGCACAATCCATTTTTTTAGGACTAAAAATGTAAAACTTCATTTTTTGTTTTCAAAGCTGTGTTTTTTGTTTGGATATTTTTTTATTTGTTTGAATGATATTGGAACAAAAATAGCTCCGTACTAGCAGTGACTATCTGGCGATTTTAAAGTTGCTGTCCTACCTGGTCCTACCAGAGGCAGCAGATGTAGAGCATATTTTTTAGGGAGGAGATTAAGAGGAACAGTAAGGTTTTTGGCCATGGTGTGTTGGGGGGCAGTGGCAGCAACGTCCATAGAGAGGAACGTGTGGTTGAGGAGTCGCAGCCAAGAGTGGTGGGATTGTTATGTGAGCTGCTTTACTGACGGAGGTTGTAGGCTACACAAATGTATCATATGACAAGAAGAACGTTTATGTACGTTTATAAGCGCCTACTTTTACCACTTTACACTTGTTGATGTGTAGGTCGGATGAATGCGACCCTGCCGTTCAAATTGAAGTCGAAAGATCGGGTAGGCCTATGTATTTAGTATATATGTATTTGGTTTTAGGACCACATATCAAAGTGGCCTGGGTTACATTTGATAAAAAAAAAAAAAGAATCGGTGTCCCTTAGACTGTAATTAACAGATCAGATACAGGTCGCATAGGGACCGACAAAATTGGATTTAGGTCACTTTAGGCTGCACCCTGAACGTAGCCTTAGATTTAGTAGTGCTGATTATATGGTTCACCAGCCAGTTTGTGCCATTACTGGTTAGAGCTAAAGTAAAAGACAAACCTTTTTTTCTTTGGTCTGAAAATGTTTTTTTGTTTGTCTCATTAGCACTTATTAAGATTTGATCTGTTCCTCCTGACAGACACTTAGGAGGATATAAGAGAGAATATAAAATGTAAAATAATATCATAACACTTTATTTTATGGTTCTTTTAAAGTGTATTGTCATGTTTACACTGACATAGGCTACACTTACACTAACCCTAAAGCCTACGGTACAGTGTAAGTATAATGTTACATTATTACACACTTTGTTACACTGTAACTAACTGATGTAACAGAAAGAGTAAAATAAAGTGTAACCAATAACCTATAATAAAATATTATATAATAACAGATTGAGACAGAAAACAAGTTTAATTGCACCTAGGCAGATACAAGCGCAGTTGAGGGGATATGTCTTAGCTGTCCTACTCTTGTGTCAGCATAATTCCAATTCAATTTACAAAATACTTAACCTATTCCTGTCTTGCTTTTTTTTTAGGAACAACAAGTAGCATTTTACCACTGAAACTGACATATTCTTCAAATTATATATTTGACATGAAAAAATGTACTTACTATTACATTTATTAAATAACAATAGAAATCCTAAAAGGAAGGAAAAGGCACCTTTACTTTTTTAAAGAAGTACTTGAACTGTACTATGGCAGCATTTTTAATAAAGGCAGTGCCTTTTTTCTTTTGCAAATGCAAATGTTTGTACAACATTAGTAAAGGTTTGCTCAACTAAGATGAAAATTGTTTTTGTTTTGCACAAAGTAGATTCTGTATTCTTACTCATAGCAACATAAAGTGAAGATTTTAGAGTGTCTTAGTTTCAAGTGTAAATGTATGCAAATGTATAGCATAAACCTAAAGGTCCTACATGTAGGATTCTAGCAAAAAGTAGAACGACAATCAAATTCAAAATACTGTAAAGCATTATCCCCTTATAGAGGCAAGAGCCAAACACATAATGAGATCATAATCGTTTACAGTAACACATTTCCTTAATCTCTATTGACACATCAGGGCCATTTTATAAAGACTAGCTATAAAGATCTCACCCTATCTCTCTTTCCCACGTTCTTCCTGTCTCTTTCCACTTTCCTGTGTAATTAAATAATTAAATTCCTGTGAAAAGGCCAAAAAAATAAGCATTAGAGAAAAGGTGTTGTCGCAGACATTGCTGTTAAGAGGGTCAGGTAAGCTTAAGTCTATTTACAGTTAACTTCTATTCGTATCTCTTTTGTACTTTCCTGGGAAGAGTCATAGTCATTTTTGTTTGCAGTAAGCCATCAGCACTAGCTCAATGTTGTTTCCTACTTCCCTATCTGTGACTTACTTTGGGAATGTAGAAGCTTTGTTATGGTTTGCCTTCTTGAAACAGTCTATAGCCTTCTTAATAACCTATAGTCTACTGAGTCCAGTGTTTTCTCAACAACCCTTCCAACAGGTTAGTTAATGTCCAACAGACAATTGCCTGCCTGGTCACGAAAGCTTGCAGGTAAATATGTAGCAGGACACAACTGTGGGCAGTACTACAAAGACAGTTAAATGATAAACCTGGTTTAGTTTCCAGAGGTAGTTCTGAACCTGTTAGTAGAAAAGCCCAGGGGTGTGTTTCTCAAACAACTTCCTAGGTTTGTATTTTACCACTATAATACTACAAACGTTTCTACTATGGTAGTGGCGAAATCCTACCATTTCTCAAAGATCTTGTACTTTGGTAGAGCTACCATTGTACTTCCATAGTGACATGTATCGTTGTTTCTGCTTCAGTGTGTGAAGCATGGAAGCAATAGAGGAAAACCAGAAAAAAGACATTCTAATTGGATGGCTAACTTTTTTGTTGACATGCCATGACGTTGTTATTTTACGGAAGACATGTCTTTGTCCTTGTTGAAATTATGCGATGATGATAATAATAATTTAGGTATGGTAAACATCTGGCAATACTAACACAAGTATTAAAACTTGGTGTAATAGCAATGCCGGTGCATGTACTGAAGGAAATTATATTCTTAAAATAGTTTTAACAGTGTTTTGACGTCATTATGACTGCCTTTAACAAAGTTTTTGTTCCTGTCGAAGCTAGAAATAACTCACCAAAATGTTTGCCCAATACAATGATTTTCTTTTAGTATGCTGGTGTTACAGAGGCATGTCAACCCAGCCCATAAACACTTGTTTGTAGCGTAGCGTCGCTTAGTGAAATGGGTAAATGTAAAAACTGGAATTAAGAATTGCCAAAAATCTCTGGAAGCATGCCAAGCACTATGAAATTACATGCATAGGAGGCGCTGTCATTTTATAAGATCACATTTTGGCTGTTATCAGTAGAACATTATGGTGTGAAACCAAAATTCTTTTTCTTATATTCAATGGAACCTCTGACATGAATGACGAAAATGCACTTCCAACGATGGAAATGTCTGAATATAAACACTTAATCAAGTTGAAGTGAGAAAAACAGCACAAACAGGATTTGAGCATGCTTGATGTATCGACATATGTAGAATGCTTTAGCACTAGTGGCTCACACCACAATGGAGCTCCTCTAGTGGTCAAAGTCCACCAGTTAGACCAACACAGATTTGTGAATTTGTGAGGCCCATCAAAACATTTTAATACACTTGGCCATTCCAAACTATTAGCAACAATCAATATCATGTGGCGGTCACACCATGTACCACTATGTAGTACATCTAGTTTGTCAATGCTATTGATATACTCCGCCATGAGGCTTTACTGCCACTTGCCAGTACCTCAGAGTTTGGACCTGTTGTACAGATTGGTCCATCAGAACTACCGACGAAACCAGAGAGAGAAAAGTTGGAGTGTGGAACCTTCAAGTTTGGATTTGTGTTGCTTTTGGCAGGTCTTGGCCACAGTGAATCTCCTACCTCAATAAGTAGCCATTTTAATGGGAACATTGTTGCCTCACTTGTATTCCTGCCAGCTGCCTTAGGGTCTTTTCACATATGGTTCCCTTTAAATGAACCAAACTCAGTCCCCTAAAAGTAGACCAAAAAGTGGACCAACAGAAAACAAACTCAATTCTGTTTGTGTTCACATTGTGAAAGAAGCTCAGGTCCCCCTAAGTTGTGATGGAGCCATAGTCCTATTTCTGTTCACACTGTAGCTTCTGTGGAGCTCCCAGACCTTCACCAGGTGTGGTGCAAGAAAGCAAGGTGTGAATTGGAGTGAGAGTCGTTGTGGTCACATAATCCAGAGACTGAAACTGCTCTGATGGTGGAGAGCAGTTAAACTTCCTGGGATCAGATCTTAAGGCACAATAGTATGTAGCAGCATCCCCACAACGGAAGCAGTGGAGGCAGTTAGAAACAGATGGTTGCACATTAAAACCACTCTCAGCCCAGACCAGGTTTACGCACTGTTAGAACTTTGCCTCACCACCACCTACTTCAAGTACAATGGGGATTTCTACAGACAGAAACATGGCTGTGCCATGAGCTCTCCAGTCTCACCCCTTGTGGCGAACCTTTATATGGAGGAGGTGGAGAATTAAGTGCTGACCTCATTTAAAGGAGTAACACCCAGCTGTTGGTTTAGGTATGTAGATGACACATTTTGTTGCGATACTGCCCCCACCTGGTGACAGTCATTCAATCAATATTCACTTAAACAAACTACAGAGTAGAGCACTGTTAATCCAGAATCATGTGCTTGTGAAACAATAGGCCACACAAATGTTTGAACCATACAGTTCGACTGCACTCAGTCTTGAATCTAGTAGAATCTCTTCCTCTTTAACCCCTCTACCTGTTGTGCCACTCATGGTGATGTTCGTATTTGGCTCATATTAGTGTCCCACCAAAGTATATAATGTAGACACTGGCAAAAATTTCAATTGAAGGCCAATGTCTAATGCAAGTATCTCGTAATACTGCGGTACAAACTCACCGAAACTCATTTAGTTTGTAGAGGACCATAATACTGCTGCCAAAGTTCTACTGCAAGTTTTGGTGTGGTGCCGTCAAACCTTGAAACAATGCTTACACTTTGGCTTGAGAGCTGTAGTAGGAACTACGCAACCTTACATTGGATTTTTCAAAATGTCTTTGCTATGAAGGTTTCAGAAACATGTTATGTAGGAGGTTCCTTTTTTAAAGTTTTCCCTACCATAGAAGTACTACCATAGTAAGCTTCGAGAAATACCATGTAGCCTTTGAGGCGCTACTTCTGTAGTACCAGCAATGATAGTGGCTAACAAGTTAGCAACTTTGTGTTCGAGAAACACAAAACAGGGCTTTATTTTCTTAACCAAACAGATACCAACGGGCTCAACAGTACCTCTCGATTGAATAAACCAGGTTTGTCACCATACCACCTTTGTAGTATACCCCCCAGGACCAAATCACGTTGTCAAATGTCAATGACCTTGGAATGGTGTCTGAAATCTATTGGCGGCAATCCTGCCAACTGCAGTAACCAGTGGATGGGCATATGGTCTAGGCGATTGGCATCAAAATGTGCAAAATGGACCTCAGGACCTGGATGAGAGAGACAGAGAGAAGAACAAGAGAAAGGACAGAGGAAAAATAATAAAATTAAATAACATTGTTTAATTTAGTGCACACATATTTAAGGTAAACAAAAACTCTTGCTGTTTTTTGGAAGAAGTGATGACTAATGCAAACTGCAACAGATGCCAGAAAAAGCGGTCAAGGTTTGAAGTGGGGACACTGAACTTGACCAATACAGGTGCCAAGCAGACAGTAAGAGAAATGAAGGTGTTGGAGCAGCTAATTCAGAGTTGTGTGATTTATTACTGCTTTATAAATGCTTTATTACTGCTCCTTAATGACGATGCCAGGCCGCATGTGGCATGGGTAGCCAGCAATACCAGACAGCGACTGGCAGACACTGTGCCATCGACCAGTCCTTACACCAACAGATTACCACCTCTTCCATTCCTTGGACAACCACCTTCGTGGGAAATCCTTCGCAAATGAGGCTGACTTATGTCAGGCATTCATGGACTTCTTAGCGTCAAAGACCCCTGTTTTTTATAGCCAGGTCATTGTACAGCTGCAGGCACAGTAGCAAAAGGGGCTGGATACTGATGGCGATGGTTTTGTGGATTTACTTTTTATTACTGATAAAAAATGGCACACACCTTTTTTGTTTACCTTGTATACTGTGTCTATATACACAGACAGTAGGAATACATGGCAAGACATTTACTTTTTATTAAGCCAGTTTGTCCCCCTCTGCAAAGATGACACGTGTGGCTGATTCAACATTTCTTTTAAGATCTACATCAAAGGTAACCTGGGCCCGCCCATAATATATAATACTGCCTGTGACACTACATTGAATTTCATTTTCAAGTCAGTCTGGCCAACTTGCCTATTCAGTCCTTCTTGGTCCGGAAAAATCCAGTACCAATGAAAAACGAACACTACACATGTCATCGGAATCACTGGTCTGATTGGCCCTAGCGCTGTCTGGTAGTATACAAAGGCATTTGGTACACTGTAAACCCGGATTGTCAATACAACTCAAAACTTTTGATGTAACTGATTACGTCAATAGTTTTGAGTACATTAACTATATATTTTAATTAAAGTTAATTTAAAAGTTTAAGTACAAAATTCATGTTACATCAAAAGTTTTGAGTTGTATTAACTTATCCGGGTTTACAGTGTAGACGCCTGTTGATTCCGCGTCTTAGAACTTCCTGTCTATGCGATCTTTGACAGACCAAGCTTCATCTACAAACTTGGTGTGACAGCCAGGCTACATCAAAAGTCTGTTCCTTAAAAGTTAAAGGTCACCTGATCAGCCAATTAAAAATATGCAATTTCATCATTATGGGATATAAATCAATATAAAAAGATCTATGCAGCATGTTGGCTTAATTTTTCAAGTTGGTTCTCAGGACCATATGTCAGTGTATTTTGACAGCAATGTGCCACAGGGGTAGCAGAGATGATATGTGTGTGCACAAGAGTAGCAGAGACGACACGTGTATGGGTCACCTGGTCCAACTATCAGGGTGCCTCCCTGCTGAAGTGGGTCTCCTTGGAAGTCAAAGGCAGGGCTGGTCATGGCTCGCCACATGCTTTTTAAACTCCCCAACAACATGCCTGACTTCACATGGGGACTTGTAGATGCTGAAAGCACATGAGCACCCATTAGGAAAATTTTACAGGCAGCCAACTCAACACACACACACACACACACACACACACACACAGGCAGCAAACAGGCTAGGACACACTATTAAAAGAATTTCAGAGAACATTTTGGCATGTATCTGCATAAGGCAGGCCTGTTAACATTCATGATAAAAACAAGTTAATGACATCAGAGGTGGTAATCCCAGGGCAGATCTCAGCAATCTAAGCAAGTTGCCTCTTCCTCTTCCTCTTCCTACTCCACTGTCCATGCCAAGAGCTGATGTTGTGTAGAAGATTGTTAGCCAGTACACTCAAGGTTGAAGTGGTAGGTCTGTGGTACCTATCTGGTGTGGTAACTTTGTAATTCACCTCACCAACCCATTGTGTGTTTTTAAGGATGCTGGAATGCCCCCCTTGCAAGTGTGGTATTCTGTCCACAAACACACTGTAAAACCGGATTGTCAATACAACTCAAAACTTTTGATGTAACTGATTACGTCAATAGTTTTGAGTACATTAACTATATATTTTAATTAAAGTTAACTTTAAAAGTTTAAGTACAAATTCATGTATTTAAATTTTTAAAGTTAACTTTAATTAAAATATATAGTTAATGTACTCAAAACTATTGACGTAATCAGTTACATCAAAAGTTTTGAGTTGTATTGACTTATCCGGGTTTACAGTGCAGCTAAGGTGGTCAAGAGGTGGTCAAGAGCTTCAAGAGAGCATCTACTGACTTACAAAGATGATTTATTCCATTTACTGCGACTCCAAAAAGTTGCATAGTGTCATTTTAAAGAGATACTATGCAACATTGAGTTTTTTTTTTCAACAGAGCTCCCCCTACGGTCTCCAAGTAAATGGACACTCTCAAAAAATTAAATGTTTTTCCTTCCCCACAAACTGTGCATGTGTTTTCAACTCAACTGATCAGAGCACCCGGCAAATACAAAAGTAGTCATGTCTACCAAGGTAAGTAAAGCACTACAGCCTCTACTAAAAACATCTAGTCTTGATCCTAATGATCTTAAAAATTATAGGCCCATTTCTAAGCTACCTTTGAAAATTCAAAAAAGTTGTGTTTAATCAGGTTGTTTCCTACCTGAATACTAATAACATCTTTGACAATTTCCAATCTGGCTTTAGAGCTAAACACAGTACAGAGTCTGCTCTACTGAGAGTATACAATGGCATTGTTCTTACAACTGATTCTGGGCCACTGTAAACCCGGATAAGTTAATACAACTCAAAACTTTTGATGTAACTGATTAAAGTTAATTTAAAAGTTTAAGTATATGAATTTTGTACTTAAACTTTTAAAGTTCACTTTAATTGAAATATGTAGTTAATGTACTCAAAACTATTGACGTAATCAGTTACATCAAAAGTTTTGAGTTGTATTGACAATCCGGTTTTACAGTGCATCCTGTTAAAACGCTTGGAGGATGTTATTGGCCTAAAGGGTATGGCTTTAAATTATTTAAGTGACAGATCCTTCTCTGTAAGAATAGGAAGTAGTTCTTCTAAGTCTGCTCCAATTAAGTGTGGTATTCCTCAAGGGGCCATCTGTTATTCTCTTTCTATGCTCCCTCTTGGTTCTATTTTTGAAAATATGGCATTCAACACCACTGTTATGCAGATGACACCCAATTTTATATCCTTATTATCTGGATAGGGAATCTGACGATACCTTATCTATGACTAAGGTCCTCAATTGTCTAAATGACATTCAATGTTGGATGTCAGGGAATTTTCTTCAGTTAAATGAGAATAAAACCTGAATTAGAAAAAGCATAGTTCTGATTACCGGAGGAGTCTCAGCACACATTCATCTAGCAAAATATAGCTAAGTAGGTGTGTTTGTTTAGGTTGTTTAGGTCTTATTTGGTGTGCTATGACCAAATGGGCTTTGATTGATGGTAGCCTGTGACTAGCATAGCCAAAATTCTGTCGTTCTTCCCGCCCCACCTAAAACAGGAACACTAAAGCATATTTTCACCAAAACCACCCCACAGGGCATTCATTACAGTTTTTTTCTAAATGCTTAAACACTAACAGTGATTGTTGTAGCACAATTTCTAAAACTACTAATTCTTATAGTAAAACCCCTCACTGAGTTCGCAAAACTAAAAGCACAAACTCTGCTTTGCACTCAGTTTGTAATTTTGTAACACACAATCCACTGCGCAGCACTCTTTTTGCAAAACTGTAAACACAACTCACTGCTTTACACACAACTTGCAAATAATCAACACACTCTTAGCAAAACTATACACAATCATGGCTATTATTTAAACTATTTTGTTGTCACATGTGAAAACTCTTTTATATAAATAATTCACTTTGCAATCAGCCTGAGCACTAGCAATACAGTAAGCCACAGGTAAGCTTTTGAGGTGGAGTACAATGTTGGAATAAAGAAAAGTGAGAGTTAGGGAGGAGCATGAGGATGTGGAGGTGAAAAAGCAAGAGAGAGAGGACGACGAGGACAAGGAGGTGGTTAGAGGATGAGGAGGTGACAAAGTAAGAGAAGGACGAGGTAGGGAAGAGGAAGAGGAAGGAAGAAGAGTAAGAAATAGAATTTTTGATGACATCAGAGTTACTTTAGTGGACAGTGGAATGACCCTGAGGGAAGCTGGTCAATGGGTTCAGCCTAACCTGAGCCACTACAGTGTAGCAAGCATCATAAGGTTATAGTATCATCGGTACTGAATCTGATAGTGCATACTCTAGGGCTGTGCATGGGCATGCTGTGCTGCATTTCTTTTGTCTTTTCCAGAGAGTGATGGAGCTAAAGGCAGATGCCATAGGTCATGAGCTGGTTCTTGTGGATGAGGCAGGTTTCAGCCTCACTATAACGAGGAACATTGTTGGACACCGTGCCATAATCAATGTCGCACAACATGGTAACATAACTATGTGCGCAGCAAAATGGTGTTGTTCTCACTCTCTGCCTTGTGCTAGAAGGTTTATGACCATCATCCACATCAACACATGGCCCTTCTACAGGCAATGGAGGAGGCATACAGGGATATTGTAGTAAAGGGGAAAAAAGTCACCCCACCAGGCTTTGAACCCAGGTCTCCAGGGTATCAAACATGCACTTTGACCACAACACCACAGAACAAGGTTTGTTAGCATGGTAATCAGAGCATACACACAACCCTAGTGATGGCACGCCATCACAGACATTGACTAGGCCTCATGTCAGGCCTTGACACTGCACTCCAGAGATATTTTTTGTCAGTGCCTTTGACTAGAAGACATTACAGCTGATGGTGACAAAATTTTGTGGCTGGACCCAGAGAGACGACAAGATGTAGATATCTTGTTTGTTTTTCTCTCAGTGAAATTACTGTATGTTTTCTTGTGTTTTTCCTCAGCAAAAAAATGTTTGTATTGATGTGTGTAAATGAACATTCATACTTGAACTTTGTGTTTTGAGTTGGATCCCTGTGTATGACTTTAAACTGAAAATATCTTGTGCACAGAGAAACCAAAAGCCAGGTGTGTTTTTCATTGATACCATTAGTGTGTAGTTACCGCATTGTGTGCTAATTAATATGATGGTTTGTGTTAACTGTTTGGTACAAAAACACAATTTTTACAAAGGTTTGCAGAGTTAAGCAAGATCTGTTAGCTTTTGCAAGGTATCTACAATGTTTTGCTAGTTTGGTGAAAGGTTTTGTTATTTGTGTGTAAAGTTTAGCAAAAACAGCCAATAGGTGCAAAAAATGTGCTTAAGCGATCAGAAAAAACTGTAATACTAAATACTACCGCAAACTTAATGAAAAAATGCTGCAATGACACCTCTAAAGGAATACGGCACCCCAAAATGAAATGTCGCCTATTCCCGCAGTCCCTAGAGTTGGATAAGTGAGTAGAACCATTTTTCAGCAGACCCATCCATTGTCTGAATCTGGAGAACAAGCAGAGGACATACACCAACACAGTGTTTCACAGAATTACAAAACATGTGGAATGAAAAGTCTGTGGAAGTCTGTTTTCGATGCCGAGGCTGAATATAGTGCATCATCCATGCCTGTAAGTGTAATTTTATCCTTCCTTGGATTACACATTGCTAATGTTGTAACTGCGACGTAATGTTAGTCTGGCTCACATTGTCGCTTTCAGCTTTATTATAACTTCATCACCTGTTCACCTTATGTACTATAAACAATGATTTTACCTGTAAGCGTTACCTGTAGCATAACATGAATGTGGGGCTTGGTTACACTTAGCATAATGGTTCTATTGACTCAGGAAACGCTAACCTAAAGGTGGACCGCATAACATAACAGTATGATAAAAAAGTTGCAAAGCAGTTACTGTTCATGCAAAGTTTATATAAAAGATCATCCAATCAAAGATTTTCACTCCACTCAATCAAAAGGTTTTGTCCTCTTGGAGTAATCACTTTATTTACATTCTATCAACTATGAGGGTGAGTTCATGGAAGGAATCATCCAAAGAAGATCCCCAATAAAATACAAAGACCCATCATCCCACGTTCAAGTCTCTCAGCTGGCAGCAGAGCAAACATCACTGTGTTGAAACCCAGGAAGGAGGATGTCAGGAAAGGCTACACATCACGATTCAGAGCCAAAGACCATAACCTTTAACACATTTCGTGTTCTACATATAAAAAAAATATTTAATGCTCTTTCTAGTGACCTTACATAATCTCATAAACATTTTATTCAAAGGAGAATAATATCATATGTGCAGACAAACTGCACATTTTAAAAAACTGTCCATGAAGACAAGTGTTTATTTTTATATAAATATTGTATATACATTTTTACTTTTTTATAAGTTTTTGTTTGCTTTCGCTTTCACGATGTTAAAATATTGCAGAAATTGTTTTCGTTGACTAGTGTCTTCAATGCCTAAGGGTCAATAGATTTCACAACAAAAAAAAATTGGTTGTAAACATTAGTGTTCTCTAGATAATAGGCAAATTGACATTTTGTACAATTACCCCCTATGGGCCAAAATGTATGGCATGTGCTGTGCTTTTAGAGGTCTTTATGCTGATCGTACATGACATATTGTGCACTTCCTACCTTCTCGGTCCAAGATATTGGCAATACGAAATCCCAATTTTTGCATTTTCTCTTATCACTAGGTGGTGCTATGCTTCAAGTGAGTGTCTATGGGCTAGGTCGATACGCCTCTGTAACACTGGCATACTAACACCAAATCATTGCCTTGGGCAAAATTGTTGAGTTATTTAACAAAAACTGTTTGTGGACACCTAGCTTCGACAAAAAACATTGTTCCATTTGACAAAATGTCACAAAATTTGATGCACATTAACAAAAAGCTGTCTAGTGTTGGCATGCCAACTTTCACCGATTTGGAGAAATTAGAAGCCAAGATATGGACTTTTGAAGAATTTTAACCTCTTAATACACACCGTACCGTATACGGGACGGGGGTGGGGGTGGGGGTGGGGGGTGGCACACATTCTTCTGTCATTCTATTCCAGAATGACTGACATCCAATCCAAAACCCATGCAAGAAACCTCAAGGTCTTGGCTTTCAGTAGAGACCAATATTTTGTTTCTAGGCAAAGGGGTTCTTAAGTTATAGAGGTTTGATTCTGGTTATACAGATTTCGGAACCAAATATCCTATGGGAATTTTCAATAGGGACACAAGAAAAACGCATGGACATACCTATTGATAAAAATCTACAAAAAAATCATGTTTTGATCCTTTGCCTCCAATTTTTTACTGTGTGAAGGTAAGACCTGTGTCTGTGGCCTCATTATGCCTTTGTTTGGCCAGCAGGTTACTGAAATTCTCAGTCTCAGTCACTTTACAGGCTCACATGTTGGACGGAAAGTAAAACCTTCATTCTAACCTCTGTACCTCTGTGTCAGTGCATCACAGAATCACCCAGATACTTTATAAATAACCCTGAGAGTGTTACCTTTCCACTGATACCAAGAACATGTCTGAGTCTAAAACTATGTAGGAGCTGTGCTACTTACAACTTGGGCATACCATTTTCGCAAATAAACTTAAAATATTAGGTGTGGCTTAAGGGGTTAAGGTACGTTTCAAATGTTCATTTACATGTAACTTTGAAACGATTCATCTCAAGATAAATCCTTTGACAAATTTTGGTCAGCATTGTCTGTAGATGACATGTACCAAATTTGGTGAGATTCCTCTAGTGTTCCAGTGTCCCCGAAATTGTTGACGAAATATCGGTGAAAACAAGGGGAAGAAAGTTGCGGCAAACTTATATGACCACTTTCACTAGCTTTGCTAGAGGTGGTCACAATAAGGGAAGAGGGATACAAATGCAGAATCAAAGCTTTTACTACTGAAGTCACATGTACATATGCTGATGATTTTTGTGTAATTTTGCATCTAGTTCAAAACGCACAAAAAGAAGCTGAACCATTTGAGGCACAACTAGCCTGATTGGACAATGGCACGTAGAGCAGATCAACTGTCTAGACTACAGCACTCGTAACCACTTCAGCAGTGATAGAATTGCATAGAAAAAAAATGTATTTATGTACCTGACTCCATAAATGTTTCCCCTCTCCTCATGCCAAGCTGGGTGTAAATATGTCTCTGGGGGTCGACGTACACCTCGTGTGGACATCCCGTTAATGCACAGAATGCCTAGTGGGGTAATAGGAGATAACAGACCATCACATTTTTGTTAAGTTAAATTAGATCATATTGGTTAATTATAGATCAGTGAATTGGCTGAAACAAATATATGGCAGAATCTTCTGAACCAGGGATGTCTGCCTCTGCACTGATGAGCAAATATGTAATATTTTATCACACTATCAAAACAAAAACACTGATTTAAAAGATCATAAGAAGCACTGTAGCCTTATATGGTGCTCTTCCTTACCTCTACATGATGTGGTGACGACTGTCCTACAATAACCATCCTTACTCCAGCAGCCTGTAGAATTAATAAGTGTGCTCTGAATCCAGGAGTCAGTACACTTGACTTTAAAGACAAGCCTTTGCTGTGTCATGAACTGTTTTATTTGGAATGGTATGACCACTGCAGTGTGCTGTGAAGTGCCCCTATGGAATGAATGTCTATTCTATTGTAGGTAGGTCACTTTTTTAAAAATGACAGTGGAACAAATTTTAAAAAACTAAAACAAAATAATGACTTTCTCCACCCAAGAAGAATTTATGAGAATTTATGAGAATTTTTAAGATTTTTCAAGGCATGGTCTGCAAATAATGTACACAAAAAAAATCTTGACAATTAGATGAATGTCCTTTTTTAAAAAAATAGCAAAAATGCGTCCAACGAAAGGGGTGTGGCCTAATATGTTGCAACACGGTCTCATCCCCTTTTCGTCATAATTAGCCCGTGAGCCGAGAGCCCAAAAAGTGGGTTGTTGGTACCACTTGGGGGGGCAAATTCTCACTATATTTTTTTGAAACCTATGTGTCTCTGGAGTATATTGCTGTATGATAGCAAGCTGGATCTCATAGCTTTTTGATTTTACAGCCCTTCAAAGATGACCTGTCCCAGAGAAAAAAACGATTTTCTTACAAGTGACATTTTTTAGATGAACCACTAGTAGAGGCTATAAAAGGTCCCAAGCAGAATAATTACCTATTTAAATGTTGCCCTCAATGTTGGTAGACACATATATATTCATTATATGAACATTGTATCAACAATAGTGGAGAAATATGAAGATGGACAGCCAATTTTCTAATAATTTAAGATTTCAGAGCCACATACTGCAGTAACATTGTGTAATAATACATTGTGCTGTGGATTAATGTTAATCTTTCACCAGAGAGTTGAAATATGAGTAATCAAATTCAATAGGTGTACCTTAGCAAGAGTTTTTGCTTTTATAAGTCAGTGGAATCCATTACAGACTTCATAGTGAAAGGTAAGTTACACTGTTTCGGATTGAGCCCAGAGTAGTTATCACAATTATGCTGCTCATTGACACTGTGCTGCCTATTGCCAAATTTGATCTTTTTATGAGTATCTGCTAAGTAATAAAGACATATTTAGTAGTAGTATTACCAAAGTACAGTCATTTCTGCAGCTAAAATGTCTATTTCTGGACATTTAAAATGGCGGACATGGAGATGATCCATCTTTATATATATACAAATAACACTTTTCCTTGTCACAATGAATACATAGAATTTGATGGTGGTGGCAAGTACTCATGAAAAAGGTAACATTTATGAATGGGCAGCATGAATTCTAGAAATAAACTTTAAAAAAAATATTACACAGTGCACCTTTAAAATGTAAAAAAAAAACAAATGTTTCAGATCAATAGATACAATAACAGAAACAGAAATGAAACATCTGTCAGAAAACATGAAGGGAAATATTTACACTACTAAAATAGTTTTTCATGGAAACAAACAAGTTCAATCAAAATGCATTATGTAACATGTGATGTATATATTTAGTCTCTCCAACAGCATTTAGCCTATATGAACACATAAATCAGAACAAATATATTTATAACTTAGTACAAGAACTTAAACATAGGCAGAATAATCTCTATTCTCAAGGGTCATCATCATAATCATCATCTTCAGTGTATTCTGGTTCACAGTTGTCTGTGTTTGGCTGGTTAGCACAATCCATTAAACGACACATGTCAGTACATTTCAGGCCATACATCAGACACTCACAAGATGGCAACTTGCAAGATCGGCTACATTTGCAGGACAGCAAATCCAGCACGGCTTGAGGAGCAGCAGGTCCATCCATCCAATCAATCACCAGTCTTCCATCTTCAAGCTTCCAACCTTTACCCACTGGACTGGGAGTCTGGGGATGTGTTTGAAGGCATCTTTTCCATATTGCTGCTTGGAAATTTGCTCTTTGTAAATGTTTTGCAAGCGAGTCTTTGCAAGGCGGCAGTTGATGGGATTCAATGTCTCCTTTGTGTGAGCAGAAAAGAGTATATCTCAACTCATTCACATTGGAGGTGGCTGGTTTGGATGTGTACAGCAGGCAAACAAGTTCCTCTAAGCTGCTTTGTAACTCTGGTGAAACGTCCCAATCTCCTATTTGCGCCAAAGCTTCTCGCATTCGTCTGTTTTTCTTAATGATCTCTAGTGCTCGTACCTTCCCTTTTCCCACAGAATCACATCCAGTGAATGCGTGAAGTCCAATGATAGCCTTGCACATTTCAGAGCCAAGTCCAGAACATATTTTGCCAATGTCAATGAGGTGTGACCGGGTCTTTGTTCCACATTTTTTATATAATCGGACACCGATTTCTTCGTGAAAGGCCAAACACATCACAAAAACATCAGTGTCCTCCGAGCATATCACCACTGCAGAGTACCCTGATGCTGCGGCATGAGCTGCATGGAGTAGCAATCGTCCGTCTGCTTCTTCATGCTGGCTCACTAGTTCTGGTACTTCTTCACAATGTCCACCACTAATCTTCCAGCAGTTTTGAAGATGAGTAACAAAGAGTTCTTTTCCTTGTAGTTTGTCTGTGTACTTTGTCTTCTGCCATTCCTGAACAAGAAATTTGATGAGGCTGCTTTTATTGTTGACTTGCTTTAAAAATTGTCTCCATTGCCGTACTATTTGAGTTGGAGTAATTGTTTGGGGTGGCAGACTTTGTTCTTCACCTCTGTATGCTCTCTCAGCTGTTTTGATGGATATGTCCTCATATGTATCAAATACAACATCCACTCTGGTGCTCTTGCTTGCTTCTTTACGAATCATGCTATGAATAGCAGCAGCAACATCTTCAAAGGTCGAGACGCTGTTATTGACCTTCTGGACGAGAGACATTCCATCAATGACTGTTGCTGAGGATTCATATGGGAGATCATCTGCTGAGGTTGCAAGTTTCTGCAAATGCTTTCCCAGCGCTGCCTTAGAGGTTTTCCTTGGAGTCCCTTCAGGTGTTGAAAGAGACCATGGTAAAGGTCCGAGAGGGTGACAAAACACCTCTTTCATGTTCAGACTGCGGCTCTGAGCAATAACAACAATCCTCCCAAATAAGGATCTGTCAGTCTTTAACATGATTGTGTTTCCATGTGCCCGTGTTTGCTTTTTCTTACTCATGCTTGAAAATGTTTTCAGCTTTTGCTTTGTCAGAGGATCATGAAATCTTTTCACAGGAGAATGTTCCAACCTCTCTGTCTTAAAGTTATTGTATGCATCTTTGCCTATAGCATGTGCATGGAGGAGATCATCCCTAACCTCTTGTGTTGCTTTGGCAGCTGTAGATATGCACACAAGATCATGATCTTCAGAAAAAGGACTGATCCAACTCTCAATGACATCAGTGACAGCTGCAACATTCTTTTCATCCTTCTCAATCCGAGGCTTTAGAAAGTCTGAATGTTGAAGAGAATGTGTGTTTGTGTGGGTCATGTCACGCAGGAATCCTAGAAAACAACTTCGGTACTCAGCTGTTAAATAGTATCTCTTTATAGCACTTGCATTCAGGCTGAACCCAGTTGTGCCTCCAACTGTTTGAGTGTCTTTGTTGATTGTCATTTCAATTGTCTGGTCTACTGGGACCCGTCCAAAAGGATTGTTGTCAGACAGCTGGACTGTGAACCCACCCTCTTTTAAGTATTCGTACACTTCTGGATGGTCTTGTTGGAGATTGCACATCTGTAGAAGGTAGACTGGTAAGTAGCGAGCATAATTCACTCGATCATAGGCAAAGCACCAGGGAATCAATTTATGTATTGCAGACAAATGCAGTTCCCAGTTTCCTTCCCTAGATGCTCTTATGAGGCCCAGAAGAATGTCACCAACTATGTCCAAGTAAGACATCCAGAATGCAGATAGGTCCCCATTTCCATGGCGGAGGTGTTGTTGGTATTCATTCCAAAGCTGTGCTGTTTGCAAAAAGTCATCATCTGCTAGAATCGATTCAAAATGTTGCTGACACACATCATCATGAAGATTGGACACTTGATTCAGTAAAGAGGTTAGTCTGTCAGCATGACCTTCATGGTTCACTTCCACCCACGTCATAAATGCTTTCCAGGCCACCCTGAGCAGGCCTTCATATATGCATTTATGCACTCTTACTGCACGTTTGTATGCTCTGCCCTCAACCACAGCTGATAGAGAACCTTGAGCAACTAGTTCAGATTCTAAACAGATGTCGCGAAGACCTGCATCCTGAAAACGCTTCCCGAGTATGGCAAGCAGAGTCATGATGGTGTGGAACGTGCCCATTCGAAGGATTATGTGACTGAACTTGTCCTTGAGTTTCCATGAAATTTCAGTTGCTTTGGCGTAGATTGCTTGATCCATCACCACAACAATTTGTTGGAGTTTTAGATCCTGTCTCATCAGCTCGGCTTGATTGAGAATTTCCAGAACAGTTGCCATTTCAGTGGCTGGAGCATTAATAGTGGGAAGATAGCCAAGCACATCTTGGGTCACTATTTCTGCGTTTCTTGTTCTGATGTTAAATCCAGTCCAGCCTGGTATTTCTTGATCAGAAGGCTTTACTTGTCGAGCAAGCATCCAAAGCAGATTTTTGTTTTTGGCTTCTTGAATTATTTCTGAGTGCACTTCGTCTGCAGCTGGGGGAGAAACCAAAGGATTAGGACCAATCCGCTCTCCAGATATGTAACACTGTAGGGACCTCTCTTCCACAGCAATTGAGCGTTGCTTTGTTTTCTGTACAGGTGGAAGTGATCTCTTAGGAGGATGGGGGCCATACACTCTTGGTTGCACAGCTATTCCATTAACTCTGTGAGAGGTTCCTCCACCTGTCAAGGTCTCCTCCAGACGGTCAATGTTGTCAAAAGCCAGTGTTGTAGATATGTATGGCTGTATGTTCTCTGGTAGCACAATGTCACAAGTGGAAGTTGCAGACAGTTTCTGTAGGCAAAGAGCAGTAGCATGCCCTAGTCTGTTGAGTATCCGAATAAGCTCTACATTACCCGTTAGAGTTTTTACTCCATAGGCTAGCAGTACATGTTTGGGAGGTTTATGCTGTCCATTGGTTACAGCAAAGATCAGATCCTGACTGAAGGATTCTATCCGCATATCAACTTTGGTTGTGTTTTTGTTCATCAGAAGGGTCTGAAAGAATCTTTTCAGTTCAGCTGGTATGTTTACTGCCTCTTTGTTTGTATTCAGTGGATGGAACGGCCAGTGATTTGGGTTCTCCATGTTCTTGATTGACATTTTTATGATTGATGCGGCTTTGTCGATGGTATTTGTGTCCCCCACTGATTTATTCTTCCATATTTCCAATTCAGTTTTTGTAGTTTGGTACATTTTAGCAAGTTCAAAGATGCTCAGGCTATCAGGAAGTACAAGAAGCTTTCCTTTTTCATCTGGAAATATATGAAGGAGGTTACCAAATTCCTTCTCTAGCTTTCTTCTGAGATGCTTTTTTGTGGAGTTCTTCACATAGTCTACACCCTTGGAAAGCATCAGCTGAGTGAGTTTATCAGTCAGGCTGTTGAGTGTAACAATAGTTGGTGACTCTATCACTTCTGCACGAATGAACTCAAACAATTCTGTGTATGATTCATGCTCTACGTTGAAGAACTGGATGTCTTCCTTCTGTGTTTGCTTGTGCTCAACATGATGGCGACGTGTTGGATTTCTTGTGTATTCTCGGTAGCATGTCCTGTGGTAATGGGCTTCTGCAGCAACAATCTCGCGACTAGTGACTGCCAGCATATGTGAATCTTGTCTTTGAGTGGCAATGTCACGAAGCGTTATGTCAGATCTGGTGTCTACTGCTTGAATCAAAGGTTCTCTGGTACCTGATCGTCTGTTATACCGGGTCCTTTTGCAGAATATGCAGACCTTTTCATAGACCCTAGAACATTGTGATGTCCTCTGCCGTTTAACTTGCTGCCTGCCATCATAGTCAGAACAGCCTGGTTCGCTGGCTGGTTCCTCATATTGTAAAGCATCAAGTTCCCTCTTCATAGTGAACAAGCTCCGGCATTGTCGATGGTATGCTACATCAGGGATAACACCATCTCCAAGATTTTCAGCAAGATGAAGAATGGGTTCGTGATTTCTTATGTTTGCAGCCGCCAATAGAGTTTGCCAGGAATTGTAATTGACAGGCCGAATGAGCTGATCAGACAGATGAATCTTTGTGGACTCATAATGAATGATGCATTTGGCCTTTTGTTGGAGATCATTTCCTTCCATGTTATGCCACAGCAATAATGCAGTTATGCATTCACAGCACAGACACAGGGAGACTAAATCACTGTGAGATCCATCATGCATAAAACCAGGCAGAGAAAAATGTTTGCTTGATGTGTGGGATGTTCTTTTTCTACACTGGGGGATATACCGGTATTTTGTTTGCAGGATAGCAAGTTGAACTATTGGCAATGAATTACGACTGCTATGCTGATGACAATTATTTTGAAATTGACCATTTGAATTGTAGAATTATAAAATAAATCATTTATTTAAGTAAACCTGATCACTAATCCACTCAAACAAGTTGGTGTAACAGTCAGTAAGTTCTTTCGGTGAATTTTTTTTTTTTTGTGGCAACTTTTATGAACTGCACTTAGAGGCTGCAAAATCCCTTAGCTAAGAGATACAACTTGTGCTCATGCAGAAATGTGCTTCAGGAAAAGATAGCTTTCACACAAATATAATGGCAATTTGTCCCCTCAACTGTACAAAAAGCTACTAATATTATCAGCAGTGATGCGATTATGTACGCTCTATTTTGATGGGCGAACTATGAAATACAATATTACTCTTTATTAACGGTGATATTTAAACCAGTCCAGCAAGCTGATGGAAAAGCCGAAAGTGATTTAAGTGAAATTGTATCTTGGGCGACTTTTATTAAGTGCTCTCACCAAAGAGGCTGTAAAAGCACAAAGCTATGACATTAAACTTGCTATCATCTAGATATATACTCAGATGCAGTGTTTTCAGATTAACTATGAAATACAATATTTATCTTTATTAATGGTGGGATTTAAAGCACTCAAGCAAGCTGGTAGAACTTTTATTAGGTGCACTGTAAAATCCCAAAGTTATGAGATCCAACTTGCTCACATGCAGAAATGTACTTCAGGTACAGATAGCTTTCACACAAATATAGTGGGAATTTGTCCCCTCAACTGTACCAAAAGCAATTATTTACGCTCGGGGAGTGTTAACTGCATTATTAATTTGTTTTATTTTATGAAATCAATAGAACAAATGACAATTTGATGGGGGGAATATGAAATACAACATTTATCTTTATTAATGGTGATATTTAAACCACTCCAGCAAGCTGGTGGAACAGCCAAAAGTGATTTAAGTGAAATTGTATTTTTGGCGACTTTTTAGCAGCTTTTATTATGTGCACTTACCAAAGAGGCTGTAAAATCACAACACTATGAGATCCAACTTTCTCCCATACACAAATGTACTTCAGAAATAGATAGTTTTCAGACAAATATAGTGGCAATTTGTCCTCTCAACTGTACAAAAAGCTGTTAATATTAAGTTTATCAGCAGTGATGCAATTGTGTACACGCCAGGAGTATAAAGTGCACTACTAAATTATTTTATTTTGATGAATGAATTAAAAAAATCACAATTTAGATGATTGAAGTATTACATATTATTTTTATCTTAATTAATGGTGATGTTTAAACCACTCAAGCAAGCTGTTGTAACAGTCAGAAGTAATTTAAGTGAGATGGTATTTTTGGCGATTTTTGGCGACTTTTTTAAGTGCACTTACTAAAGAGGCTGTAAAATCACAACGCTATGAGATCCAACTTTCTATCATACAGAAATATACTCCAGAGATACATAGCTTTCAGATACATATAGTGGCAATTTGCCCCTCAATTGTACAACAAGCTTTTAACATTAAGTTTATAATCAGTGTGACAATAATGTATGCTTCGGGAGTATAAATTGAATTATGAAATAATTTTCTTTTAGGAAATTCATAAAAATGACAATTTTGAATCATGGAAGTATTAAATATAATATTTATCCTAATTAATGATGATGTTTAAACCACTCCAGCAAGCTGGTGTAACAGCCAGAGGTGGTTTAAGTGAAAATTGAACTTAGGCGATTTTTGCTTATTTTTCTCTAAAGGTCCATTTACTAAAGAGGCTGTAAAATCAAAAAGCTATGAGATCCAGCTTGCTATCATACAGAAATATAATCCAGAGATATATAGCTTTCAGAAAAATATAGTGGCAATTTGCCCCCCCAAGTGGTACCAGTGAACCCCTCCGGCTCACGGGCTAAATGCGCCGTCTGGTCAGGCCCCCTCAGACCTTGTTGAATATGTTTAAGCATCACAGTCATAATAAATCATGAATAACATAAAATATCAAACCAAAGTTTGATCACGCTTTCAGTTTTCTTTTTTAAAAAAAAATGCATAGCCTACAATGTGGCCAACAGAAAGGGGCATGGCCTTTCTATAGCTACCATATCATTTTGTAGTTGTTAGCCAAAATATAATCTTTGGGAATTATTGTGTGTAAGGATGTGTATGAAACATAGAATGCTTCAAGAATTTTAAGTAGTGGCCCTATATGGCACATTTGATGCAAATTACTTTCTCTGCCCGAGATCCTGGCGATAACTCCAAGTGTACATTTTTAGGTTGTGCTACACAGCAAATTACCATTTATGAATTGAGTTTATATGGACTGTCGAGTCCAAGGAGTAGAAAGATTTTGGTCTTCTTTTTTCCCTGTTATTCCGTGAAAAATGATTTTAGTTTTACATTTTGTAAGAGAACGACGCCCCCTACACACGATACAAAATGTGGTGTGGTGGTAAGGAATGTTGTGCACATTAAGTATGTGAAAGTTACTAAAATTTGGACAATTACAAATGTATTGAGTGCATGGTAATTACAAGCTATGATTCAAGTAATGATTGATATGTAACTTCGTAACGCTTTAACTTAAAAAAAAAAAGTCATAACATTTTTAAGGCGCTATCTGCAGATGACGTATGGGGAAAGTGGGGTGAGTTGTGCCAGTTTCTACTCAAAGTTACTTTAAAGTGAGGCCATGACAGTAATGCATTCGGCAAATGATTTCGGTTTGCCCGGCTTTTGGGGAGTCCAGAGCATTCCTATCGTCCGGATGGGGCTCCATCCCCACCAACTTTAATTCCCCGTGTCTGACAGTGATCCGAGAATGCAAACACAACACAAAATCGGTAAAAAAAAAAAAACAGACAAAACAAACAGATAAATAAATAATGAGATTAAGCCTTGGGCGAACGCTACGCTAGCAGCGGTCATAATTATACTCCTGGAAGAGGAATTCAGCTTGAGCAACGTAAGTACTGTGCGTTAGATCATGACATTATGACATGACCTGCGCAAAACAATCAACTCCCTTGACCGAAACTTTAGTGCCAAAACGTGTATTTTTTGGCCTATTCTTTT
This sequence comes from Setipinna tenuifilis, assembly GCA_030347295.1. Classification (NCBI taxonomy): domain Eukaryota; kingdom Metazoa; phylum Chordata; class Actinopteri; order Clupeiformes; family Engraulidae; genus Setipinna; species Setipinna tenuifilis. The sequence goes on along the minus strand of CM059271.1, from coordinate 932,900 downwards.
TCTCACCCGGAGAGCGTCCTTAGATATCTTGCTCAGGTCCTCGACATATTCCTTGCAAGTATAGCACAAAAAATGCTGTCAAAAAAGATAACCAAGTATTAATCTCTAGCCTACTCTGCACACTTCAATTTGACTTTTGCAGCCCCGCGAGCCCAACTTCAGACTTAATCATCATGAAACGTAAAAACACAATAGTCTTTTAAACATATAGGCTAGATTTGTGACTGGAAATACTTAGTTTGATGAGGCACCGACAGGCTGCCTATGCTATGCGTTTTTTCGTGAATTATGCTATAGGTTTTAAAGACAAAACATATATAAACAACCCTTACCCTTACAAAAATAATGACAGACTTTTGATCTTGATACAAACTCTGGAAAGGAACAGAAACGCCATGCCTATCGTAAACTACACAACCTTCCACGTCGGTGATTTGAAAATCGAGCGGAGGTCGCGTTGGTTGGTGACTGGCAACTTGAGTCGTTACGGGGATTTCTGCTGCTGCCATTTCTGCTTCAAATTCCATTAAAAAGTGGCTGCACACAGAAGGCACAGCCCGTGTTATTTATGGAACGTTCCCTGCTCCTGGCAGAAAACTCAAACACGCCCTGCTGCTCCTTGTTGAATCATGAATCCACCTCTTTCTTGCTACTGCGGCTGTGGTGCGCGTTTCCATACGCCTGTCGGGAACCTGACGTAAGATCATGAGCGCCTGTGTGTGTGTGTGTGTGTGTGTGAGAGAGAGAGGATATGACACATGGAGACTGTCTAATATAGGTTATGGGCAACAGGTGTCCATTTTGGGAAAAGTAACATGTTGCAGGCGCAGCGTGTACACAGTTTAAAAATCCCTGATTGACGAAATAAAGAAGAGGAGACTAATGGAAAGGGAAAACTTAACATGCTGGGAAAAACAATGTGTCTAATAGGTACGCTTTGACAAAGCTCCAAAGACAACTGTATTTAACAACCCAGGTGTAAACAGAGCACACCCTACAACATTAAAACACCATTAGTGTAATTAAGAACAATTTATGTTGATAAGATATCTTTGATTCCGATGGCCTATGCCGCAATTACTACAGACAGACAAATTAATCCTCCAATAGGAGCCAGGCTGCGCGTTCACTGTTAGAGGCAGTACTTCCTGTTTCTTAAAATCCCGGAAGTGTTTTCACAAACATTATGTGGATATAATCATACAACTGTCTTGTGTTGTCACATAAGGCTTTAATATACACAAAACGCTATTTTGCTTTCCCAGTGGAAATACAGATTATGACATCGTGGGATAGAGGTGGTCTGCACCGCACAAACTGGTGAGGGAAGGCGTGATCTGAGCTTTTATTTGTAGCGCTCGGTCTGTTTGGAGTCTGCTTGTAGCTTGGCTGCTATATTTGGATACATTCAATAGTATTTGAAATTGACACGAAAGTGCCACAAGGCGGGTCGTCATAAAAAACTATATAGCCTTTCAGTAGACTGCATGTAATTTAAAAGACAAATGCTGAGACAGAACAAGTTGTCAACCATTTTTTGAAGCATGCATAAAATATTGTCCTCAGCGTTAGCTTACTACCAGTTGTTTAAGCTAACTTACAGCCAGGTTTGTTTTAAACACTAGTCGTGACTGTAACATCGACATTAGAGTATTAGCTTTACCACAGAATGACGAAATAAAATAGCGTGGGTTTAAATCGTCCATGCAGCAAGTGTTGACACAAGATGCCTACCCGGTGAAAGGTATTGTAAAGCTGTTATAGTGTAGTGCATGAATGTATGAATGAATGTGTGCCCATTCATGCTGCCTGCTTGCAGTCTAGCAGTAAAACCGCCAGACTATTCCATGCAGCAACCCTTCCCCTCTAAACTAGGGGATGCTAGCAGAGAATACCGTGGACATAGCAGGTCTTCAGTCTGTCTTCATTTCAGTAACGAAATGTGACGCTAAATTGGGGTCCATTGATTCGTATTTGTCGTTGTAGTAACACCTCAGAGTACATCACAGCACACAGTACACACTTGAGCTCTTCATTGAGCCTATTGTAAGCAGGGAGCAGCCATGGATGGCGCCTAGGGAGCAGTGTATGGGGAGGGTACTTTGCTGAAGGGTACCTCAGTGGCACCCTGGTTAGTTGGATTTGATCCGATCATGTGTTATTGCTTGTTTGATTAATTAGTGGATAAGGTCATAGTATACTAGACGAGGAGATGATCTCTCGAGGTACATTTGAAGACATCAGATTGTGTTCCTCTGTTTGCTTCAGCGGTTGCCACAGCCTTCATATAACACCATTCTCTGCATCCTCTTCTCTCACACCAACAGACTTAATGTCCTTTTTCACTATATCCATAAATCTCCTCTTTGGTCTTCCTGTAGATCTCCTACCTGGTTCCAACCTCAGCATCCTTCTACTGATATATTCACTATCCCTTCTCTGTTTAAAGCATCTCAGTCTGGACTCTTTAACTCCTCCAAAACATCTAACATGACATGCACTGTCCAGTTTGATGCACTCATTTGTCGTCTGCTAGGAGAATGAAGTCATGAGTAGGTATGATACGAGATTTACCTCTTACTCCTAGCTGGGTTAATCACTAAACCAGCTACTTGGAATACTTACCAGGTTGTACTGATGTTATTTCTTTGAGATCTCTGGCTCCCTCTCTTACTCTTTCTGTCCCTCGCTCTCTCTCTGTTTTTCCCTCTCTTTTTCTTTCTCCCTCTGTCTTGACTGTGTTTTCAGAGTTAAAGTGAGTCATCTATATGGGCCATCTTCTCTCGAAAAATGGTTACCGCCTAAAAAAGCGAACACGCAAGCTGCGTAAGAAGAAGAGGAAAAGGAACTGTCTGCTCCAGGGCCCCTGCATGCTATGCTTTATCGTCCACAGCAACAGTAGCGGCAACCCAGACGACGAACCCCTGGACACTAGTGGAAGTAGCTGTACCACTTCTGCCGCCGTGAGCGTGTCGGCCTCCAAGCTCGCCGAGCGTTACGCCTCCTCGCTGGGCTCGCCTGAGGCCTGCGCACACTTCCTGTTTGCGCCTCCACGCGCTGATCTGGCGCTGCTGACTGCCGCCGCAGCCTCCTCAGTCTCCTCCATCCCTGCTGCCAAGCTCCTTCTTGACCCCCCGTGCTCATCCCTCTTCCGGCCCGTTGTTGCATCAGCGGTCGCTATCTCCTCTTCGGTCGCCGTGCCCTCCGCACCGCCGGGGCTTGCTGAGATGGTGTGCAAGCGCAAGCGTGCTGAGCTCCAGCGTTGTACACCTTGCAAGCAGCCGCGCTGCACCTTCCCCCCAGCAGAGGGCGCCGATGGAGGAGGCGGGACTGCTAACGGGGGAAGTGGAGGAGGTGGGGCTGCAGCTGCAGACACGGCCGCTCACCGCCTCTTGCCCCTCTGTTCCTTGCCCTCATCTTCCTCCTCCTCACCTTCCTCCTCCTCATCATCCTCATCTTCGCCTGCCTCCTCCTCTTTGGCCTCTGGAGGGGAAGAGAGTCTTGCGGGGGTGCCCCTACAGAGAAATGTTGTTGGGGGTGAGAGCACCAGTCCCTCCTCAGAATGCTCACGAGCAGTGACGACAACAGCAACCGAACCGACAGATGCCTCCTGCATCAACCACCTGCCTTCCTCCATTCTTCTGAAGGTCAGTATGTCAACAGAGTTTGGATAAAATGTGAGTTCAAGGGGTTATATGTTTGGAAGGGTGGGTAGATGGGGGCAGTATGGCATTTCACTACTGAACACACTCTGTGTGTGTGTGAAAAAGAGGTGGAGATCCCAGCTTCAGAAAGTTAAATCTTTGCCATGTGTTCCTTCTGCCTGTATACTTAACAAAGCTAAGTGAATGGTAAATGGACTATGTAACCCCTATTAGTTTTAATTACATTAATTCATTCAGTCATTACATTTACACACTGATTCATTTCACTCATTCACTCATAGTATTGGCCCTAAAATGTTGCATTAGTATTACTGATGAAATATTGGGAGACAGTCCATAATTGACCCTCCCATTACAAGAACATTTTTTCCACGCACATGGTCATAAACTTCCCATGTTAAAAATTCCACATTACCAGCTATTGTATGACGCACAACAAAATACTGTGGTTAGCCATGTTAAGGTTTAATAAGGTTTAGCTATAAGCTAGGTTTCAGGAAGGGGAGTCCATTTGTCGGGGTTGGTAGGGGGAAGGTGACAGTTAAGTGTAGGCGAGGTTAAACAGAAAGAGTCCGTGAACACGACAATGCTCCTGAAAAAATTCGCATCCACACATGCCGGATCTATAAATATTCATGTTCAGACAAGAACGTTGGTGTTGCGGGAATGCGTGCACAGGGCAGGGAGAGAAGGCAACTGTGCTAGGGCTGCAACTATCGATTATTTTTGGAATTAAATAATCTGTCGTTTTTTCATTGACAAGTCTGAAAGTAAAAACCAATTGGCTTTTATTCTGGAATGTTTGTAAGCAAAAATAAAACACTTAAAATGTACTCATAAGCATAATAGATACTAAAAATAACTCTTACTAACTTAATTGCATGTATGTGTGTGTGTGTTTGTGTCTATGCCTGTGTTTGCATGTGTCTATGCATGTGTTAGGTGCCCATTAGCCCGTAGGCAGTAGGTTTTTAAGGTTTTTAAACCGGAACGATGAGGCTGTTTTCCCTCGAAAAAACCATATAACCCTGCCCTCAGCACACCTGTTTCGTTGACCGTACACCCTGCTGCTTTTTGAGTTGCATTAGTTGCGTTAGTTCCATGCAGAGCGATGAATACGCCCAGTAACCCAGCAACTACAGCAAAAAACTTGTTTTTGTCTGTGTAAAGGGAAACAGTTACTTAAGGGGAACTCGATCGTGTGTCTCACTGTGCTAATAAACGCAAATTAACTACGTGATTACTTCAGCACAGCATGAATGTGTTCTTTAGCTAAATTTCGAAACATCCCAACTAACTAATAATCTCTCATTCTTAACCTGCCATCAGCAAAAGTTTTTTACAATTGTTCATTTGAATTAACAATCACAATAAGGTAGTTTAAAACGTTTACATTATCTCGTGTCTGTCCTGTTCGTGTGAAACACAAGTGGTGCAAACTTAAGGCAACAATGTAATGACTCGCTTAAAAAGTGTCATATGTTGATTTTAGCAATGTGTGTTAATATTTAATGGATTTAGAAGCAGCGACAGTTGCTCATGAATTAATTAAGCAAAATGAAAGTCTATGAGAAGTCTTAAAGCCTACCATACTAGCCATACTGCCTGTTTAATGGCAAAGGATAGAAACAATTGCATAACAGCCAGCCTACACTGCAGGGTAATTAAATCAAAATTTATTTGATAGCCGTTTGTAAAAGTTTGAAGTAGTTAGGCGTATTTGACTTGATGTAAATATTTGCAGGCGTTTCCAGGCGTTTGCAGTCAGTGATGCATTGTGGGATAAAAATGTTGCATGATGGTTAGAAATTGTGTCAGACTTGCCAGAAAGGTGTGAGGATGTCACCAAAATGCGACAATGTCATATGACCTAAAAACTCGCGGGGGGAGTAAGATGCATCTAGATGCATGTAGACAAATCGTGCAACTGCTTGTAGTTGCTTCCACACATGCCTCCGTGTTAATGCAACTTTGCCCTCGTTGGTTTAAACTCACTGACGTCTGTGCACGTGTGTTTTTTGTGGCGCTCTGGCACTGAGCTTCTCATCTTATATTTACATTATTTAAGTCCAGTTTGAAGACATCTTTTCTCTGTCTTTTTAGCTTGTTCTGGGGTGTTTATCTGAAGCTGTCAAGCTCATTCTTTTAATTATTTATGTATTTGTTAATCTCGTTTTTATTTTATTGCTTTGTGTCAGTAGGCTATACCGCTATACCTTTGCGTTATGGTTTTGCTGTGTTATTTTTCCTACTTGTGTTGTGCAGCACTTTGGGGCATCTCTGTTGTTTTGTTTAAATGTGCTATTAAAAAAAAGACTTGACTTAACTTGAAGTCTCAGTGCACCCTACTACAACCGCCTGCCCCCTCCTTGTCCCCCACACACAACACATGACCTCTCCGTCATCTACTACGAAGATTGGGAAGGTGCAAGCTCAGTCTCGTTGAAGATTTGTGTCCGACTTAACCCTTCAAATGCCCACCCATGCTGTGACGAGCAGTTCTCGTTGAGGTACAGTATGTCACAAAAGTGAGTACACCCCTAACATTTTTGTACTTTTTTTATTATATCTTTCCATGTGATAAGTTTGAAGATATAACACTTTGCAACAACGTTAAGTAGGCAGTGTACAGCTTATATAACAGTGCAAATTTGCTGTTCCCTCAAAATAACCCAACACACAACCATTAATGTCTAAACCACTGGCAACAAAAATGAGTACACCCCTAAGTGAAAATTTCCAAATTGTGCCCAATTAGCCATTTTTCGTCCCTGGTGTCATGTGATCAGTTAGTGTTACAAGGTCTCAGGTGTAAATGGGTAGAAGTTGTGTTAAAGTTGGTGCACTCTCTCATACTGGTCATTGGAAGTTCAGCATGGCACCTCATGGAAAAGGACTCTGAGGATTTAAAAAAGAAAATTGTTGCTTTACATGAAGATGGCCTAGGTTATAAGATTGCCAACACCCTGAAACTGAGCTGCATCACAGTGGCCAAGGCCATACAGCGCTTCAAGAGGACAGGCTCTACTAAGAACAAGCCTCGCCATGGTCGACCAAAGAGGTTGATTGCATGTGCTCAGCATCATATCCGGAGGCTGTGTCTTCAAAATAAGTGTAGGAGTGCTGCCAGCATTGCTGCAGAGGTTGAAGGGGTAGGGGAACTGCCTGTCAGTGCGCAGACCATACGCTGCACACTGCATCAAACTGGTCTGCATGGCTGTTGTCCCAGAAGGAAGCCTCTTCTGAAGATGATGTACAAGACAGCCCGCAAACAGTTTGCTGAAGACAAGCAGACTAAGGGCATGGATTACTGGAACCATGTCCTATAGTCTGATGAGACCAAAATAAACTTATGTGGTTCAGATGGTGTCAGGTGTGTGTGGCGGCAACCAGGCGAGGATTACAAAGACAACTGTGTCCTGCTAACAGTCAAGCATGGTGGAGGAAGTGTCATGATTTGGGGCTGTATGAGTGCTGCCGGCACTGGGGACCTACACTACATTAAGGAAACCATGAATGCCAGTATGTACTGTGACATACCGAAGCAGAGCATGATGCCCACCCTTTGAAACTGGGCCGCAGGGTGGTATTTCAACATGGTAACGACCCCAAGCACACCTCCAAGATGACCACGCCTTGGGTGAGGGTGAAAGTGATGGACTGGCCTAAAATGTCCCCAGACCTGAACCCAATTCAGCATCTCTGGGGCATCCTGAAACAGAAGGTGGAGGAGCTCAAGGTCTCAAGCTCAAGGTCAGCTCTGTGATGTCGTCATGTAGGAGTGGAAGAGGATTCCAGTGACAACCTGTGAAGCTCTAGTGAACTCCATGCCCAATACAATTAAGGCATTGCTCGAAAATAATGGTGGCTACACAAAATATTGACACTTTGGGCACAATTTGGACATTTTCACTTAGGGGTGTACTCACTTTTGTTGCCAGTGGTTTAGACATGAATGGTTGTGTGTTGAGTTTTTTTGAAGGAACAGCAAATTTGCACTGTTATATAAGCTGTACACTGCCTACTTTACGTTGTAGAAAAATGTTATATCTTTAGACTTCTCCCATGGAAAGATATAATAAAAAAGTACAAACATGGTAGGGGTGTACTCACGTTTGTGACATACTGTATGTAGACAGACGCAGACAAACGCTGACAAATTTGTAACTTGAATGTGCTCGTTGTAATATGTGCACGTGAAGGTGAAGGTGAGGTGACGTCATTATTTTCAAAAAGCTCCGGTTTGGCTGTCTACATGACAATGCAATGCCGATGTTGTCAGATTTTTCCCCTCTGGAACCCCTTTCAAAAAAACACGTTTTTGGCCACACACAATGCAGGTGCCGTGTGGATGAAGGCCGAAACATAATAGTTTCAACCAAAAAACGTGTAGATGACATCTAAGTCTTTAGTTGCCACTTAAAGACGCCACCGCATTCTGCCTCTCTGATGTGTTGGGGTAGGGCATTCCATCTGTTTTTTGTGGCGCTATTTACTACATCAGCTGATTTTTAATTAATCAAATCTTCAGCGTGGAAAATAAGGTAATTATTGACATCATCTGTGTTACTGCACGGGTAGAACAACAAGATTTGAAATGTGGTATTGGATTGTAGCTTCAGAAGCCAGGTAGCCCATCACTGCTTGAAACATCACTGTTTCTTCTTTGAGTCAAGTACAGCTTTTTTTCATGTGGCATATGAATATGAACTTAAGATATATTAATTATTAAATCACAGCTTTTGTTGACATTAATATTTAGATATTTAAACTGTAATTATTCTGTTATAATTTGAAAGCACCATAGACATGAGTGTGGAGAAGTGTGATAGAAGAATATGGAGTAGAATAGAATTTTTCGGTGGTCTGTTTACTGTGACAAAAATCAAGCTGTGGTCGGTCTAAACTTTGAACATAGTTTTCACCTGCTCCAGAAATGTGATATTTGGGTATGGGTTTTGATTGTAGGCACAAAAAACTACAGACTACCTGGATATCAGCTAGGCCTAGAGCAGCACATGGATAACTTGCTGGCATTGTTTAACACACCAGCAGTCTGTCTCTGTTCGCTGTCTGCCATTTGACAGCTGACCTTATTTGTTGTAACAGTCTCTAGGAAAGGGCCATGCTGGCCTTGTAGATTCAGCAAGGGGATATTTAAGAAAGCAGGTTTAGTCACTTACCTGATTTTATTAACTCTGAGTAAGTGGTAAACTTTCTTACAGAGGACTTTTGTATTGGAATACACTGCCAGAATTACAGTGTAGCTCTTTGCTCAACATACTGTGTTTGTGGTGGCTACATGTAATGTAAATATTGTTGCTATGGGTTGCAGTTTAAGATTAACTGTCTCATTTTATCCGTTCTGAGCCTCTGTGTGAACATTCTGATATCTTTATCTAAACTGACTTATTTTAGGGTGACTTTATACCAATGGTATATGATGTGATATCATTTGTAAAGTCCTAAACCATTGCCAAATGTTATCAACACAGTTTTCAATGCATTGATTGTCTGTAGCCACTCCAGAAATATGATATTTGAGTATGGCTGTGGAGTGTAAGCACAAAAACATTGTTGGCATGGTTTTTGCTTCCTAAAGCCAGGGTCTCTCTGATCCCTCTCTCCTGCTGTGTCGCCGGTCCAGGTGTTTTCCCACCTGACGGTTCGAGAACGCTGCCTCTGTGCCTCCCTGGTCTGTAAGTACTGGCGGGACCTCTGTTTGGACTTTCAGTTCTGGAAGCACATCGACCTCAGCGGCCTGCAACAGGTGGGTTTTGGTCTAATCCCCTCTGCCTCCTCTCTCTGTCTCTTTGTGCCTGTCCCTGTTTCTGCTTGGTTCAGTGTTCATATTGTGTAAGCAAACCTGGACGAAAGACTATGAACTACATGTTTGTCCCGCTAATCATTGCAACCAGAGGAAACCACTCTACAATCCAGTACCATATAGTTCTTCCAGCTATTTACTACATCAGCTGATTTTTAATTAATCAAATCTTCAGTGTGGAAAATAAGGTAATTGTTGACATCATCTGTGTTACTGCACGGGTATAACAACAAGATCTGAAATGTGGTATTGGATTGTAGCTTCAGAAGCCAGGTAGCCCATCACTGCTTGAAACATCACTGTTTCTTCTTTGAGTCAAGTACAGCTTTTTTTCATGTGGCATATGAATATGAAGTTAAGATATATTTTTGTTGCTTATTGGAAATATATGTCAATCAGCATTTTGTGAAAGTGAAATAAATCCACATGAAGGAAAATATTGCTTCTTAAAATTGGTTTGACAATAAGAGATAATTCAGAAGTCAGTATGATTTGGCCTCATTCTGTATCATACTTAAATTCCTAAGAAACAGTGTCAAGTAAAGCTCAATATGTCCAATCTAAGTTCATTTTAAGATGGGTGAGGTGTATGCTGGTTTCAGCTTGTCCGTCTGTCCATCCGCCTATCCGTCCATAGATAAAATTGATCTGGTCTGTAACTTCCTTAACATTGGACGCAATGTTTTTGTATTCTGATAGTACATAGGGAGAAGGTGTCGATTGTAACATTCACCACCGTAGCTCAATAATTAGGCTATGCGTGAAGGACCTAGGTTAGGTTAGGTGAGGGACTCTTACCATTATGTGTACATAGAATCCATGGAGGTCTCTTGCCATTGCATTCTTGATTGTTTAGAATCTTAAATAATAATAACAATATATGGTTATACAACAACAATATGGAAATATGTTGTTTGTGGGCTTCACAAGTAGCTTATTATTATTTTGTGAATAAATGATGTAATCTACCTGTACCTTAGTCATTACATTACCTTACACATGGCAGACGCTTTTATCCAAAGCAAATTAGAAAAGGAGGACACAATGAGCTAACAGAAGTGAAGAGGAACACAAAGTAACAAAGGTATGGTAAAGTTAGTGCAGTCGAGAGTGTACACAAGGAGGGGACAGACAAGGAGATAGAAGTTTCCTGGAAAGGGACTCTTCAGACCCCCCCGGGCGCCTTGTGTGGGGACAGTGCACAGCCAGTAGGTTCATATTTGAAGATCATAATGCCCTGGAAGGGACATAAGTCTTTTTTATGGCCCTCAGATAAGAAGAGGCAGAACCTGAAGTGACTTTGTAGGCTAGAGTAAAAGCCTTGTGTTTGATTCTAGTAGCCACTGGTAGCCAATGCAGGTTGACAAAAAGCGTAGTAATGTGCACCCTTTTGGGATGACTAAATATCAGACGTGCAGCTGCGTTCTGCATCATTTGCAATGTTTTTATTGCACAAGCAGGTAGGCGAGAAATGACTATAGCATGTACCATATTGGGTCATGTACGGTCTGACCTTAGTCAGGTATGGTATGGTCTGGTTCTTAGTCAGAAGGTCAAGGTCACAGTTGTCAGGACTACTCACTTAGCGTCCCATGGATATCATGGGAACGTGAGCGTTTCACATATAACTTCTTATTTCCTCAAATGACAAGGTCACAGGGTAGCGGGGGGTATCACCGGCACACGGGTTTTCAGAGCTTTCTAGTTTATTTCTGACAGACAAAGATAAAATGAACCATAATCCTCTTTCATGTCTCCTGCATTGTGCTTCATCATTTTTTTTATTTCTATCTACTTGCAGGTGAATGACGAGCTGCTGGTGAAGATCGCCTCCCGCCGTCAGAATGTAACTGAGGTGAACATCTCCGACTGCCGGAATGTTCAGGACCACGGTGTGTGCTCCCTGGTGTCCCAGTCGCCGGGTCTGCTCAAGTACACGGCCTACCGCTGCAAACAGCTAAGCGACCTCTCCCTCGCCACCATTGCCACACACTGCCCCCTGCTGGTCAAGATCCACGTGGGGAACCAAGACAAGCTGACGGACCACGCGCTAAAACTGGTCAGTGTCTACTTCTATTGTGTTACTAAGGTTAGGGTGACCATAGTTTGATTACTGAAAACCAGGACATTCGGCCTAGCAATGACATACCGAAATGACGTAAAGTTTACTCAAATTCAAAGCGAGGTCTGTGTAAGGTGTGCTGTATGTGCATGGGGGGGGGGGGGGGGGAAACTGTGAAAAAACATCTAGTGGTCAGGGGGCTGTAATGACATCTGGTGATTGAAAGGCTGCATGTGTGTGTGTGTGTGTGTGAGAACTGTGTCCTGCATGCTGTGTGTGTATTGGCGCTTTTCCACTTAGCTCGGCACTACTCTACACACTTGTCGAACCGGTCCTAGGTCTATTCGGGACTAGTTGAAGTGGGTGGAGTTGCCTCGACACTGCGCTGTGAAAACACCAAAAAACCATAGACAGTAAAAGAAAAAAAAACAGAGCAAGAAACGTATAGAAGAGGCGATGCAAAAGACACTTGAGAAGAAAAGAATTGAAAACTTCAGAATGTCTGAAGAAACATTCAACTACGACATTTCCTTTGACCAATCAATGGACAGCACCGTTCATGTGACATTTTAGTACCGGCTCAGCACGGCTAGAGCCACCTCTGAAACGGGTATGAAAAATAGTAACAGGTCCCAGGTCCAACCCCCAGTGGAAAAGGGCCAAAAGCGAATACAGTCGAGCCGTACCGTACCGAGGCGTTACGAAAACGTGCAGTGGAAAAGGGCCATATGTGTGTGTGGGGGGTGGGGGCGTATGAGGTCTGTGTCAGCTGTGCTGTTCCCCAACATCGTCATGATAACATTTCTAAAAAAAATACAGTACTGTGAAAAGGTTTTAGGCAGATGTGAAAAAATGCTGTAAATTAAGAATGCTTTCAATTTGTTTAATTTGTATCAATTTACAACATGCAAAGTGGGCAAACGAAGAAGAATCGAAATCACATCAGTATTTGGTGTTACTACTATTTTTCTTCAAACCAACATAAATTTAATAGATACACTTGCAAGAAGTCAGGGCAATATTGAGGATGCAGTGGTCAGCCAAGGAAGCTTAGTGCAGCAGAGGAAAAACACATCAAGCCTACTTCCCTTTAAAATCAAAAGATGTCCAGTAATGCCATCAGCTCAGAACTAGCATAAACCATTGGGACCCAGGTACATCCATCTACTGTCTGGAGAAGTCTGGCCAGAAGTAGTCTTCATGGAAGAGTTGTAGACAAAAAGCCATATATATGACATGGAAACAACGCCAAGCAACTCAACTATGCACAAAAACATAGGAACTGGGGTGCAGAAAAATAGAAGCAAGTGCTTTGGACTGATGAGTCAGAATCTGAAGCAGAAGGCAGTCTGTTCGCCCAAGGGCTGGACAGCAGTACAATAATGTCTACAGGCAACCACGAAGCATGGTGGACGTTTCTTGCAAGTTTCTTAGTTGACAGCATTTTTTCCCACCTGCCCAAAACTTTTGCACAGTACTGTATACAGTATGTCACAAAAGTGAGTACACCCCTAACATTTTTGTACATTTTTTATTGTATCTTTCCATGGGAGAAGTCTAACGATATAACACTTTTCTACGTAAAGTAGGCAGTGTAAAGCTAATATAACAGTGCAAATTTGCTGTTCCCTCAAATTACTCAACACACAACCATTAATGTCTAAACCACTGGCAACAAAAGTGAGTACACCCCTAAGTGACAATGTCCAAATTGTGCCCAAAGTGTCAATATTTTGTGTGGCCACCATTGTTTTTCAGCACTGCCTTAACTCTCTTGGGCATAGAGTTCACTAGAGCTTCACAGGTTGTCACTGGAATCTTCTTTCACTCCTACATGATGACATCCTGGAGCTGACCTTGAGCTTGAGATCTTGAGCTCCTCCACATTCCGTTTGAGGATGCCCGACAGATGCTGAATTGGGTTCAGGTCTGGGGACATGCTAGGCCAGTCCATCACCTTCACCCTCACCCAAGGCGTGGTCATCTTGGAGGTGTACTTGGGGACGTTACCATGTTGAAATACCGTCCTGCGGCCCAGTTTCAAAGAGGGGGCATCATGCTCTGCTTCAGTATGTCACAGTACATATTGCCATTCATGGTTTCCTTAATGAAGTGTAGGTCCCCAGTCCCCAACCTCCACCATGCTTGACTGTTAGCAGGACACAGTTGTCTTTGTAATCCTCACCTGGTTGCCGCCACACACACCTGACACCATCTGAACCAAATAAGTTTAATCTGGTCTCATCAGACCACAGGACATGGTTCCAGTAATCCATGTCCTTAGTCCGCTTGTCTTCAGCAAACTGTTTGCGGGCTGTCTTGTGCATCATCTTCAGAAAAGGCTCCCTTCTGGGACGACAGCCATGCAGACCAGTTTGATGCAGAGTGCAGCGTATGGTCTGCGCACTGACAGGCGGTCCCCCTACCCCTTTCAACCTCTGCAGCAATGCTGGCAGCACTCCTACGCTTATTTTGAACACAGCCTCCGGATATGATGCTGAGCACATGCACTCAACTTCTTTGGTCGACCCTGGCAAGGCTTGTTCTTAGTAGAGCCTGCCCTCTTGAAGCGCTGCATGGTCTTGGCCACTGTGCTGCAGCTCAGTTTCAGGGTGTTGGCAATCTTTTTATAACCGAGGCCATCTTCATGTAAAGCAACAATTTTCTTTTTTAAATCCTCAGAGAGTTCTTTTCCATGAGGTGCCATGTTGAACTTCCAATGACCAGCATGAGAGAGTGTGAGAGTGATAACACCAAATTTAACACAACTTCTACCCATTTACACCTGAGACCTTGTAACACTAACGAATCACATGACACCAGGGAGGAAAAATGGCTAATTGGGCACAATTTGGACATTTTCACTTAGGGGGTGTATTCACTTTTGTTGCCAGTGGTTTAGATATTAATGGTTGTGTGTTGAGTAATTTGAGGGAACAGCAAATTTGCACTGTTATATTAGCTGTACACTGCCTACTTTACATTGTTGCAAAGTGTTATATCTTCAAACTTCTCACATGGAAAGATATAATAAAAAATGTACAAACATGTGAGGGGTGTACTCACTTTTGTGACATACTGTATATTATGCTGGCATCTGGATCTTTAGACCAAGTGGCACAGCACACATGAAGCAAAAAAAAAGTTAGACTTGCAATACACATGGGGCCACCTGAGACAACTACAAGAATGGCAGTGGTGTCAGTGGTTTCTTTCAAATTGAAAAAAATACATGTTTACATTCAATAAATAACAAACATAAGAAACCATGCATTGTTCCTGTAATTCTGCCCCCAGCTGGGCCAGCACTGCTCGGAGCTGAAGGATGTGCACCTGGGCCAGTGCTACAACATCAGTGATGAGGGCATGGTGGCCTTGGCCAGGGGCTGCCCCAAACTCCACAGGATCTACATGCAGGAGAATAAGCTGGTAAGCAGCATTGGTGTCTTCTCATCCCTCACCCCTCACCTCTGCTGAGGCCAAACGAGTGGTGAATGATTTGAGCTTGGAAGTGTGTGTGTGTGTGTGTGTGTGTGTGTGTGTGTGTGTGTGTGTGTGTGTGTGTGTGTGTGTGTGTGTGTGTGTGTGTGTGTGTGTGTGTGTGTGTGTGTGTGTGTGTGTGTGTGTGTGTGTGTGTGTGTGTGTGTGTGTGTGTGTGTGTGTGTGTGTACAAGCTCTCTGGTGAGGGTTGCAGGAAGGGGTTTGTGGCCCTGGCCAGGGCCTGCCCAAAACAGGCTGGGAAGCAGCATAGTTCCTTATAATCCCTTGCCTCCGGCAGCTGCTTTGAGGCAAGACTGTTGGTGAATGGTTTGTTCTTCTGAGTGTTTTGGGTGATCGTCAGGCTGTGTGTGTGGCCTTTGGAATAATGGGGTATTTGTTGAAGGTGTCCAGTGAGGCATGCATTGAGGCGTTTGTGGGCGTTTGCCACCTTGTCTGTGTGCCTGTGTAGTTGAACTTGACGGACACACACAGATAGACACACGATAAGCTAAGTTAAACTGTCAGGGATTGAGCAGAATGAAGTTCTGCCCTTAAATCTTCTATGTTGGTTGTTTGACTGTGCCATCACTAGGGGTCAGTGTTGTCATTCTCCTCACAACTCGCTCTTCTCAGACCTGAATCACTTTTCTGAGTTGTACAGACAGACAATACAGTGAAATACATACTTCCCAAAGCTATGCATAAATACACTAAAATACAAGTCTTCCAAAGCTAGTACAACACTGCCAAATACTCAATGACCATCAGAAGGTATCTGCAATAATGTGTCTATGGCAACAGCTTAGTTAAATCTCTCACTGTCTGAGATGTCTCAGATCTCTTGATAAGCGGTTGGTTTTAGAGAGTATAGAGATGTAAACATCAGATGGATAGGGTCACCATTTATAGCCTGGTTTTATTTAAGTTACCTATGTTAGTCTTCAGTAGTTGTTATAATTTGAAGATGTGCGCCAATGTGGATATATGTGCTATGAGGTATTCAGAGATGCCTGCACAGCTGAATTTGTGGGTTGTAAAGAGTGTGTTCGTGCAAAAGCCACAATTAACACCGTGAGCGATGTCGTTCCACCCGGCAACAAACTGTGGAATGAAGTATACACATCCCTACACAGTGGAAAAAATATCCCCACCCTTATGGTCATTCGTTTTACTGATGAAATGTATTGTTGTGTTTGCTTTTCATTGCTTTTATCTGCAACCTCTCTGAAGCTGAAAACCATCATCGATTCATTGAATGTTTTAGTGGTAACCCTTTCAATAAAAAATCCGTCAGCCTAAAAAACATGATTACTGGCTCTGAAAGGTGTGAGATTTATGTTCACACAAAACCCCTTTTAACTCATGGCTTATTTGGTGCCTATTGTTTTCAGATTTTGGTACAGCAGTTGTGTCTACATTACGTCTTCCTTTGTTTTATCAGTGCACCCAACATGTTTAGCATCTCAAGTCTCAGTCAGATCTCAGTCAGTTGTCGCTGGATTGGATTTGTCCAAATGGAGAAGTGTGTCTCTGGACAGTGGGGCTAGGTCTAATCTGTTTCAAGATTTTTTTTTAGGGTGTATTGTATTGTGTGACAGGAATGTTTGGAGGATAAACGTTCTATAGGATGTTGGGCTCTATAGAATATAATGTGGAATTTTAGAATCTTACATTGTTGTAGAACACATTCTTTTGTAGAATGTTAAAAAGGTTAAGAAGACACGAATTGGAAGGGTTTATTAGTTTTTTGTCTGTTAAAGCCTTTCACTGGTGTCATTGTATTTGGTAATTATATCTGGTGTGAATTTGGAATTAGGATATGAATAATTATGCTGCAAACAACAATTAATGTATATCAGATACACGTATATGTGCACACTCCTTTTGCTAACAATAAAATCTAAAAGCCTGCATAATGTTGCCTGTAATCTAATAGATGTAGCCAGAATGCCCGCCAATGTCTTGCCTGAAGAGACAATGTTTTTCCCTGGTTGTGTAAAGAACTATACACAGTATTTAATTTATTGGATCCCCATTAGCTGGGCAGATACCCGAGATTCTTCCTGGGATCCTACTTAAGTAAAAACATATTCCATCAAAATTAATCAGTACAGCAACCGAATTTAAACAAGGAAAGACAACAAGAAAACACATCACACACACTATATAAAGATAGACATTATGACACACAATATTGCAATAATAAATAAATGTCTAATATATGTATGTGTATATATGTGTATATATGTGTACATACATACACTACTGGTGAAAAGTTTTAGAACACCCTAATTTTTCCAGTTATTTATTGCAATTCAAGTAGTGAAAGTTCAATGAATACCCTGAAATGGTAAAAAGGTAAGTACTGTGCAGCCAGAGGTAAAAAAAAAAAATTGGTTACCTAAAACCGAAAAATAGTGTACATTTCAGAATTATACAAAAAAGGCCTTTTTCGGGGAACACAAAGTTGGTTACCTGATTAGCAGCAATGAAGGTTAAATCAGCCTGGACATTTAGTGCTACTAATTCCTATAGGTGTTCCAACTTTTTTTGATTCCTTACAACACCCAATGTTGGTATGGACTTTTGGAGAATTTTAAGCTGTGTTTTGAATTTTGATGTAACTTTGAAACAGTCCATCTTAAGATAAATCCTTTGATCACTTTTTTATCTAGATTTCACGACAAAAAAGAACTGCTTGTAAACATTACTGTTCTCTAGATAATAGGCAAAATGACATTTTGTACAATTACAGCGCCCCCTATGGGCCAAATGTTATGGCATGTCCTGTGCTTTTAGAGGTCTTTGTGCTGATTGTGCATGACATATTTTGTGCACTTCCCACCTTCTCGGTCCAAGATATTGGCAATATAAAATCCCCTTTTTTGCACTTACCCATATCACTAGGTGGTGCTATACTTTAAGTGAGTGTTTATGGGCTGGGTTCACGCCTCTGTAACACCGACATATCACAAAAATTTCATGTTCGGTAAAATGTTCATTGAGTTATTCAGCAAAAACTTTTCGGCGTCTCCCCCTCTTTGATGGACACTGGCACAGTGGGGGGGGGGGGGGGTGGCCCTTGGGGGCCAAAAGCTTCTATTTGCTCAAAAAATTCTAGGGCTATATGCCTACAAAGATTCATGTCACCCAGAGTTTCAGTGTCCTGGCAATCGTTGACGAAAAATCGGTGGAAAAAAAAAGGGAAAAAAGTCTCTGCAACACTATAATGACTGCTTTTGCTAGCTTCGCTAGCGGCGGTCATAATAATGGAATGGCCAAGTATGTCTCCAGACCTGAACCCTATTGATCACCCGTGGGCCATCCTTAAGCACGAGGTGAAGGAGTAACAGTGTCAAATCCGTAATGCCATCATGGACGAATGTAAAAGGATTACAAAAACAACTTGTGCAGCTCTGGTGAATTTCCTATTAAGGCAGTGCTAAACTAGATGTACCGCATAGCGGTACATGGTATGACCGCCGCAGTGTATTGAAGTGTGGGAACGTAGTTATGGTGAGTTTGTGGTAGGTCAGTGTTGTCAGGTGAGAGTTTGTGTGGAAATGATTTGCTGGAAGTGGCCATGGATGTGGGTTTTGAATGAATGACATTCTGTGTGTTTGTGTATATTTAGTGTAGATCCCACCTTCTCAGTCCAAGATATTGGCAATGCAAAATCACAATTTTTGCATTTAACTTTATCACTAGGTGGTGCTATGCTTTAAGTGAGTGTTTATGGGATGGGTCGATATGCCTCTTTAACACCGGCATACTAACACAAAATCATTGTCTTGGGCAAGATTTTTGATGAGTTATTTAACAAAAACTGTTTTTGTACACCTAGCTTTGATGGGAAACATTGCACCCTGTGACGAAATGTCACAAAATGTGGTGCACATGAAAAGAAAGCTGTTCAGAGTTGTCATGTCAACTTTGACCAAATATGAGCAATTCAAAGCCAAGATATGGACTTTTGAAGAATTTTAAGCTACAGTGGGTGCTAGTTCGTCTTGCACGCTTTCACACGTGATTCACGCAAGATTTTTTCAGGAAACTCTGTGAGAAGCTGCAATGTACCCAAACAGCCACCAGGTGGCACTTGGGTGCTCTGCCTTTTATAACACAATGATTGGTGAAGTGGTCTATTGTATTTATACCAGTGATGCGCAGTTAGGCTGAAGCACATATTTAAAATGTCAATGACCACTTGCCCATGACTACTTTTCTGTCAGACCTCGATTGTTCTATAATGAGCATGAACAAACAAGGTAAAAATCTTCAGAGTGACATTTTTTATTACGGTGAACATCAAAATTTAAAGTTATTTAAACAGCACTTCACAATGGGAAATTCCAGCAAGCAGTGGTATAATAATGAACTATTTCCTTGAACTTTACAATATATTCGGGTTTATTAGATATTTTCCATTTCAAACCGCTCGTCATTTTGGAATAGTTTTCCACTAACTGATATCCATACAGCTTTTGTTTAGTCAGAGCGTAGCTGCTTTTTTTTGTCTCGTGACTAAACATTCCCGGTGTTAGCGCGGTACATGTTCCGTATTATGGCCAACTTCTAATGCAAATATCTTACAGTTGTGCTGTCCAAACTCAGCGAAACTCAATCGGTTTGTAGAAATGACTATAATACTGCTGCTCAAATTGTTAAACTTTGAAGTCATGGCATACAGTTTTAACCAGGAAAACGAGATGACGTGAATTTGCTTTTTAAACGTTTTGACAGCTGTATTATCACTATCTCTGCACATCGACTGCGTTTGAACCGCAGGATTACGAGATATTGGCAAGTTTACGGTCACCTAAATACTGCAAGGCTTGCCGTACAGTAGGTGGGGTCAACCTTCGAAGTAAGAGCTTTACTTCAGTGTAAACTTCAGTGGTCTTATGCTGCCCCTAGCTGCTGCAGTTGTACTTACATTTCACGCAGCTGCGTGAATCACGTTGTGCGTGAGTGAAACGTGCATGTCGAACTAGCACCCACTGTATGTTTTGAATTTTGATTGACATGTAACTTTGAACCAGTCCATCTCAAGATAAATCCTTTGATAACTTTTTGTCAGCATTGTCTGTAGATGACATGTACCAAATTTGGTTAGATTCACATGAACGGCCTATGACAAGTTTATTTACTTTCACTTTCGCAATTTTAAAATTTCACGGAAATTATTTTCATTGGAAGTGGCCGTTAACCAGTGTTGTCAATGTGGGAGGGTCAACAGATTTCACAACAAAAAAACAAAATTGGTTGTAAACATTACCGTTGTGTAGATAATAGGCAAAATGACATTTTATACAATTACAGCGCCCCCTATGAGCCAAATTTTATGGCATGTGCTGTGCTTTCAGAGGTCTTTGTGCTGATCGTGCATGACATATTTTGTGCAGTTCACACCTTCTCGATCCAAGGTCTTGGCAATGCAAAATCCCCAATTTTGCTGAATTTTAAGCTATGTTTGAAATATCCATTGACATGTAACATTGAAACGGTTAATGTCAAGATAAATCCTTTGATAACTTTATGTCAGCATTGTCTGTAGATGACATATACCAAATTTGGTGAGATTTGTATGAATGGCCTATGACGAGTTTGTTTGGTTTCGCTTTTGCAATATTAAAATTTTACAGAAATTGTTTTCATTGGAAGTGGGCGTCAGCCACTGTTTTCAATGTGGTAGTGTCAATAGATTTCAAGACAAAAAAATTGGTTGTAAATGTTAGCCTTCTCTAGATAATCGGCAAAATGACATTTTATACAATTACAGCGCCCCCCGACAGAAAAAAAGTTCATGGCATGTGCTGTGCTTTTAGTGGTCTGTGTGCTGATTGTGCATGATATATTTTGTGCAGTTCCCACCTTCCCAGTCCAAGATATTGGCAAAACAAAATCCCAGTTTTTGCATTTACCCCTATGACAAGATGGCGCTATTGTTCAAGTGACAGTTTATGGGCTGGGTCAATACGTCTGTTTAACCTCGGCACGCTACCACAAAATCACTGTCTTGGGCAAAATTGTTGACGAGTTATTTAACAAAAACTGTATTTGGACACTTAGCTTCGACGAGAAACATTGCCCCCTTTGACAAAATGTCACAAAATTTGATGCGCATGAAAATAAAGCTGTTGAGAGTTGGCATGTCAAATTTTTACCACATTGGAGCAATTAGAAGCCAAGATATGGACTTTTGAAGAATTTTAAGCTATGTTTCAAATTTTCATTGACATGTAACAGTTTAAACAGTTTATCTCAAGATAAATCCTTTGATAACTTGTTGTCACTATTGTCTGTAGATGACATGTACCAAATTTGGTAGTATTCACATGAACGGCCTATGACAAGTTTGTTTGGTTTCGCTTTCGCGATGTTAAAATTTCACGGAAATTCTTTTTGTTGGAAGTGGGCGTCGACCAGTGTTTTCAATGTCAAGTTATTTTCAGAGGGCAGAAAATATATAGGCCTACTGCTACACAAGCTATAAACTGACTACTCAAAAACGTATCCAAGTTACATTTGTGTAGTATTGTCCCTTGTAAAAGATACAGCACATTTTTACTAAAATGTGAAGGGTGTACTAACTTTTGTGAGATACTGTATATAGTAAACACACACACACACACACACACACACACACACACACACAACCAATCCTGAAGGAAATAAAGGCATCTACATGCCTGTACATATACACACACATACACAAAACTGACAGAGGAGCTGTAAGACAACAGTGAAGGTACTGTTTCTGAGTTTTTATATGAGACGTGGTGTTCATATTCGTTTATCTTGTTCTCTGTTATTGATTACTCGTTAGTCTAGTTTCAGCATTTTCTGACATGGTGTTCTGTTTCTCCTGGGCACCGGAGATAACTTACAAGGGTACGAGGATGGATCATTGTCACATGCATAGACATACTGGGTAGAGTAGGACATGATAATGAAAATGATGATTGTTAGTCTAAAACTTGCATGGGGAGGGGGGAGTAAAGTGCATAGAATGCAGTTGGGGGATGGCTACCTAATGAAGGGCAGAGGTATGTGTGTGTGTGTGAGATGGGAGGAGTGCTGTGTGAATATGGGTTTATACACCTGTGTGTGTGTGTGTGTGTGTGCGCGTGTGTGTGTGACTTTTGTGGCCTGCTATGTATACAAAAATGATTGTGTTTTAAGTTATTTTCAGAGGGCAGATGATCTATACTACTACACAAGCTTTACACTGACTACTCAAAAACATCCAAGTTACATTTGGATACATCTTTGCTCCATCTTTGTGTGTCTGAATATGTGTTTGTATGCCACTGTTTATTTGTGTGCGTGTGTGTGAGCACGCACACAATGAGGCACCATTTGGTCTGGGGATGAAAACAGAGCCCTTGTCTGTTTTGTGATGGCCCAAAATGTTTTTGGGCAACTTTTATTGCTCAGGCTCCCATAGAATCACCCTCCCCTCTCTCCCCAGTCTCACCCTAATGGCATAAATGACTGTGTCCTATAGTTTCCTCTAAAAGTCCCTCGCCCTTGCTGCCTTGCAGTTTCTCTCATCTCAATTTTACATCTTGGGTTTACTGTAAAAATCGCTGCTTAAAAACTACTTAAAAATACCTACAGAAGTGCTGCATGCATCTTTTTCCATTGATTTAAACTTGCACTTTTTACATTATGTATTCTTTGAAAATATAGTGTCAGAAAAAACAGTGCAAGTTTAACCAATGGCAGCATTTTCCTTTACAGTACATTGTGTGTACTTGGCATACTGGTTTTATCTCATATTCTCATCTCCCTGATTGCCCTCCTAACACTTCATTGTGTGATACTGCGAAGACAAAGGGAAGTGTGGGTTCAGAGCATCCAGACAAACTTTTAACAGTTACCTGATCAAAAGGAAAGTGAGGAAAATTGTCAAAAAAGGAAGCAGTGTGACCTTTTTTGAGTTTGACATGGGGAAACCCATAAAGTTAAAATGGAAATAATGCTTGCACAGCCTCCTGTCCTTGCCTTGGTATCGCAGAATTTACCCCCCTGACCTATGATGATGCAACTAATGATATGATAGAACTGCCAAAGTTAGTAACCTCAATGGGAGAGAGAGTGGAAGGATTTGTTTTTAAGAAGCAGGCAGTACGCTTTGATTAATCTAATTTCCACCTTCCAGCATTCAGATTTATGACTTTGCCAAACTCCCCTCCTGCTTTTACAACCACAGATCCGGAGAAGCTAAAGCAATTAGGCACTCTGTTTTAGCCCAATTACCCCGCTCATGATGCCCTGAAATCGGATCCCTGCTCTCCAACAACCCCCACCATCCATCCCTCTTTCCTTTTCTCGCTACCACTAGCTTTGCTAAAGAGCCCTGGAGCTAAATTGGCCAACTTGTCTCTGTCAGGCCTGACCTGCTGAACTTTCTGGCATGACTTTGGTCTTCCTTCGGATGAACATTAAAACTAAACCTTCCAGGAACTGTCCCTGGTTTTTGAAGACCATCTTGACCATTTTTCTCACACACTTCTCCACCTTGCGCGCGGTCCCTGATACTAACTGCTGGTGGATTTCGTGGTGTGTTTTTTTTAGTCAGAATCTGCGCGTTTCAGGATGGTTGTTGTCTGTGTAGTGGCTCCAAATGTTTAACAAAAACAACACAAACTGAAGCGTGCACTTCAAATCAAAACAAAAAGTAAGTTATTGACACCAAAAGTCATAATTTATGGCTATCTAAACTGTCTATTTACAGTGCTAGTGTAAACGGTTCGGGTTACTGGAATATAGAAGCCACAGTGACCTAAAAGAATGAGTAAAGTTAGCAACTTTCTTTGACTTTGCATTCTGTTCAATGAAAATTAAAAAAACGCATAACTGCGGAAAGGAATGCAGTAGGAAAAAATAGGATAATGAAACGCTCTTTTTCATGCATCCATTATTTTCTACTTTCTCTGCTCCTAAGCTTTAACCCTCTGTAATGCAGTAACATCACTACTGTTCTGAGAAATTGCAGTTAATGGAGGGGAGACTTGTCATTCCCTGAAGCTGGTTGTTTGGTGTCTTTAAGTCACTTCATTCTGTTTGTTCTTCACAATCGACCCTGCATTCTAAAACACATAATTCATTTTCAGGCTTTTTAGCTTTAATTTGATAGGATAGTAGAAACATTGACATGTTTAATCAACATAACACAGCATTTGATTTAGCTATGTAACAATGTTTTTAGCCAGAACCTTAATGCCTGTAAAGATACCTGACTTATTATTGAAGGCAGTGAGGCAGCATGTAGCTACATTCCTGTTTCAGACACGCTGTCAGTCTATCACAGTTTGTCATCCTCATACATTGAGCAAACAAGAGGTTGTTGGCATTAATGTGAGTGCAGCATATGTACGGTTGAAAAATTTTCCATTGTGCTACATCGCACATAATTACATTAAATGAAACCAGCTTTTCACCGCAGAGGGGAGAGTGCTCTCAAAACAGCTGTTTGCCACCATCAGTGAGAAAGGCAAGAAAAGTGTAAGAGAGAAGAGAAAGCATCATTAATTCATCTAATGACTGTCAGGGGATATTGACCACTGTGTTTCCTATATTATGTCACATCCCTTTGGGGGGTGAAAATGTGCAATGGATCCGCCATTCTGTCACCCATGATGCACAGCTGATGGACATAGCTCCAAACTCATCTTATATTGACAGAACCTAATCGGTGGTCCAGATCCAAAGTCAGTTCCCCTCAGTGATTACACACATATAATATTTAGGCTGTTCTTTTGGTCCCGATTTGATGCTTGGCAGTAGCTTAGCTCATCTCATATTGATGGAGCCTAGTAGGCTCTTGACTTGGTCCAGGTTTGTATCTTTTTGTTTTTGTGTTCCCAGCATGATGTAGGTCTACACCACAAAAATGAGTGGTTTGTAAATGTCAGGTCTGGCTTTGTATGTCAAAGCAGCATGTTTCGAAGTGGTTTCAGTGTGGTGTTGTGCAAAGCTGTCAGTCCTGGCTTTAGGTTTAACCCAGCTTTACCCTTACATATTTGATCTCAACATGTTCTGAACCAGCTGATACAGATAGACAGATAACAGATAGATAGATCACCTAATCACTGAAATCATGTGTGTTAAGTGCACAAGAAGTAGAAAAACATGGCAGGATTTTTACTTTTTGAAGCCATGACCTTCACCTCTGCTCATATGGATTGTGCTGTGCACATGCACGCTTGTGCTGGAGTTTTCAGT
This sequence comes from Setipinna tenuifilis, assembly GCA_030347295.1. Classification (NCBI taxonomy): domain Eukaryota; kingdom Metazoa; phylum Chordata; class Actinopteri; order Clupeiformes; family Engraulidae; genus Setipinna; species Setipinna tenuifilis. The sequence continues at coordinate 907,633 of CM059271.1, read as the reverse complement.
ACCCTGCAGGGGGTGCTATGAGACCAGCTTTGATGGATGAGAAAGAATGACAAGTCAGCATTCTTCCGCTCCCTCCAGTATTACAGACTCTTGCTGGCACCGAGAGGTTTGTAATGGTAAACATGTCTGTGATCTTTGACTGAGAGAAGCTAAGCCGCCTTGCGTCTTTTAGAATACTATCCGTAGAGCAGCTAAACTGTGGTTCTAACATCTACTAACCTTGAGTACAGTAAATTTTAGTGTGCGGGAGCGGTGGTAAGCACAGAGGAAAATATTACTCTTTAGAATTGTTTTGTCTTTCAGAAACAAATAAGCTGATTTGTGCCTTTTTCAACTAAAGAGGTGTAAGGAGAAACTATTTAGAATTTAGTGAGATCTGACCTTTGTCTCACACTTCTTCAAATTAAGCTTTTAAGAAACACAGTTTAGTAAATTGATAGGACAAAGAAAAAGAGATTTTTTCCCCCCATATATTTATTGGATTTTGTTTGTAGAAACACAGTACTGCAATACATCCCAAACAGTAAACATAAACACATACCCACCGCTACTCACACACACACCCACACACACAAACTTGCAAAATCTCTATCTTTTTCCAAATTCAAGCTCAGTCGATAGAAAGTAAATTAAAATTAAAATAAAATGCAAGGCTTACTCCTTTCTTGTCACATATAACCATACATACATACATACATACATACACACACGCATATATATATATATATATACATGCATAAAAAACACACACAAATTCTATGATCCTATGATTCTATGATCCTCATGTATGGTTCCCAAAGATGATCAAATCCTCTTTGTTTTCCCTTGGCAATATATGTTAGTCTTTCCAGACCAAGGCATTCTGAAAGTTCCTTTGTACATTGTTTCATGGACGGTGCCTTAAGACTCTTCCAATTAAGTGCAATCACTCTCCTAGCTTGCAAAAGTCCAAAGTCCAGTAGCTTAGTCTGTTTGTGCATTTGTATGAAATTCAAGGGATAAATCCCAAGTATGCATAGCTTAGCATTTAGTGGTACATTAATACAAAAAAACTTCTGACAGACAATTTAAAACATCCTTCCAAAACTTCTGAAATTTTGAACATTCCCATAAGCAGTGAAAAAGAGTTCCCTTGTTATCTAAGCATTTTGTACAAATATCTGGAATATTACCAGATATATACGGTTAAGTTTAACAGGAGCCATATATGTCCTCATCAACCATTTATATTGGAGAAGCTCAAACCTTGTGTTTATGGTTTGTGTTTGTGCCTTTAAACAGGCTTCCTTCCATTCTATTTCAGTTATGTCTACTTGTATCTATCTATCCTATCCATGGCTGAATTTTAGAGGCAGATGTTATTAAATTATAATAAATAGAGAGTAAGTGTCTCTTTCCCATACGCCCAAGGGAGACTTCTTCTATTCTGGATAGTGGTGGGACCTGTAAAATCTGTTTGTATCTGGAGAAGATTAATTTTTTCAATTGAAGATATTTAAAGAAATGTTTTGGAGGGACTTGGTATTTTTCACATAACTGATTAAAGGTAAGCAACACCCCATCTTCATATAAATCCACCACTCTCTGAATTCCTTTGGCATACCATAGTTTAACCCCCCCCATCTTTTGCACCAGGTATGAATTGCTCATTACCCCAAATAGGGGTGAACTGAGAGATTGTTGTGGAGACTCCCATATGTTTGTGTGCAGCGTGCCACACTGAAATTGTGTTTTTAGGAAGGGATTTTTTTGTTTGTTTTTTAAGTCTTTTTCATCTGAAGAGTATAGATAACTGTGGAGAGACAATTCGGGAACAGATTCTTGCTCAATGCTTACCCAGGATGGGGGTGAAATACAAAAATAATGTGTAGCTGATGCTAACTGAGCAGCCATATAATACCACTTGAGGTAAGGAACTTGAAGCCCCCCTCTTTCATAGGGCTCATATAGTAATTTTAGGCGAAGCCTTGCTCTCCTATTGTTCCAAATAAACTGTCTGAACAATTTATTTAAATGATCATAGAATGTAGTTGGTAACGGCAGAGGAAGTGTGTGGAAGAGATACAGGAATTTAGGCAGAATACAGGAATTTAGGCATTTTTATAATATTTATTCGGCCCATCATGGATATGAGTAAATTATCCCATTTGTTTAATAATTTGGTGACTTTATTCATCAGGGGATCATAATTTGATGGTATTATTTTCTCAAGTTCTGGAGTAATGTTAACACCTAGGTATTTAAAACCCTCTGTAGCTGTTGTGAATGGTGTTGTTATAGTGGGGTTGTCCTCTCTTTCTCATTTAGATACATTAATACAGATTTAGAATTATTAATTTTGTATCCAGAAAATGTACCAAATTCCTCCAATAACCTTGTCACATTTGGGATGCTATTCTTTAAGTCTGTCAAAAAAAATGATGTCATCTGGAAATAAAGAAATTAGGTGGTCTCTCTTACCAATTCTTATGCCCGTCACTCCTGAATGCGCTCTCACTGCTAGAGCCAAAGGTTCTATTGCTAACGTAAATAATAGTGGTGACAAAGGGCACCCTTGTCTTGTTGATCGCTGCAGGATAAAAGGTTTTGAAATGTTGTTGTTAGTCAAAATTTGCGCGGTAGGGTCTGTATATAATAATTGAATCCATTGGATAAATGATCTACCCAATCCATACCTTGGAAGTAATTCCAGGAGATATTTCCATTCTGTTCTATCAAATGCTTGTTGTGCATCCAAAGCTAACATTGCTGTGTCCCTGGAGTTGTGTTTATCATATAGTATATTTAAAACCCTTCTGATGTTATGATAACCTTGACCATTTCTCACAAAACCTTGTTGGTCATCGGTTATTAATTTATGTAAATATTTGTCTAATCTCCTGGCTAGTACTTTACATAATCTTGGTATCACATCCCATGAGACTAATTCCTCTGTAACAGAAACATTCAGTTGGGGATTTATTTGGTTTTAATAAAAGAGCTATACTGGCTACTCTCAATGAATTTGGAAGTATACCTTGATTATACAATTCATTACACATATCTAGTAGTGGTTTCACTAATTTACTTTTAAACACACACTTGTGTTTCATAATTTCAGACGTCATTTAATCACGTTAAATTAATTTCTGTGACATTTTGAGGACATTGTTTTGTAGTTTATTTGTCTTTTTGCACTCACAAACATTAAAGTCAGATGCATTGTATCAAGTTAAGTTAAGCAAGTTAAGCCACTCCATGGCGACAGTAGAAATTTGGCTTCTGTGTATTTTGTATAGTTCTATTTCCCCTGTTCTCTTTTTCCTCTCAATTCTCTTGCTGTACATAGTCCTTTTCATAGGTGGGGGTATTTAGTTTAGTTGCAGTACGTGGTAAACCTCCTAACAAAGGAAGTTTTATGACTCATAAAACTGGGGGTCAGCCTGATGCGAATGTTTATCTAGACCTGCAAATCAAAATGTATTACCTGTTAGGTAAGTCATAGCTGATAGCTTAAAATAGTAATAGCAGTCAATCCTATTGTGAAAAGTATTCATCGGTAGGTCTGTCACAATAACAAATGTTCCTGGATGATGAATTGTCCCAGAAATAATTGTGATAACGATAATATTATTATTTGAGACAATTTGCAACTAATATGGTAATGGCATAATGGCATAATAATGCAAGTACACCCTTTCAAAGATCAATAAACTTTAATTTCTAAAAACATTTAACACTGGAACTGGAAGACATTATAAATATTCAAAATAAATAAGGCAGCCACAAAGAATATATAAACTGGACTCAATCTCTGTTAACAAAAAATGCACTTAACTAAAAACCAAACACATCCAAAAACAATAAATAAAATGGAAAGAAAAACGACACACAACCGAAACAATAAATTTCAGAGGTTTGGCAAGCGCGGCTGATATCAGAAGACGTCTGCTGGCTGGCTTGTAGCCGATTCAACATGTGGATCTGGCAGGTAGGGCTGTCCGGTAATGGGGATCACTCTCATTGGCTGCTTGACTTTAGCGTATCAGTTTGTCACTAAAAAGGATGACGGGTATGATGGCCTAGCTATGGACACTGTGGAGGGGGGATATTTTTGTGTGTTTGTTTGTTGTTACCTGTTGCCCATCTCTTGAAGTAAATGTTGTTTCTGTGTGTAAAAATTCACTATATTGGGCCTAACTCATGCTTCACACTTAATTTATTCCACTTTAGGGAACACACTAAAAAAATTCTCTCTTCTGACACTCGGTTCACATGCATCCACTTGTGAAGGGCAGCTAACAATGCTATGCTAGTTTATATGCACACCAAGTACAGTCTGTTCCATATTGCCTACTTACCTACAGTACCCAACTTGGCCAATCTGAGTAGGCCGTGTTGTTCCAATTGAAAAATAGTGAAATGAAGTAGACTCAAAGTACCTGAATGACCTACATAGAACGGTGCAACAGTGATCCCCCCCATACAATTGTAGGGGAAACACTGTGGTCAGTAAGTTTGCACGGGCTTGATTTCAGGTAGGCTGTCTTGCAGAAAATAGCTGCATTTAGGTGCAGGCTAAATGGCACTATATGTAGCCTACACACACAATGCATACCACAGCATTTAGAAGCATGCATGATGCAGTGGTGAGTTCCCTACCCTTGGCTGCAATTTAATTCAAAGTTTTGCCCATCTCCATTAGTCTTTTGGCCAGTACGAGAAGGGGAGAGGACACAATGTCACCTGAAGTTGCATGGGGATACAGTGGCAACTTCAGATGGGTCAGATGAATCAGTAGAGAAAAAGAGGGTAGACTAAAGTGGAATTTATAGTCCAGATGACGTGTCGCTCAACAGAATATGCCATTATAGAAACATGAGTTCTCTGTTCTGTAGTGTTGGCTTGGTCATGCGTGGCATGTGTCTTGTTTACATGGGTTTGAAGAGGTGTTGAATGTGACTTGGGAAGGTGGTGGCAACTGCAGATCAGTCAACTGGGGAGAGAGAGGAGAATGTAAGCTCTCTGTCTGAAAAGTCAACTTGTCCACTATGTAGCACCCTCTATATACCTTGTCAAGTACATCTTGAACGAGTTAGTCAGTTTGTTACTCCTCTCTCCTTTTGACATCCTCTTTTGTCCTTGTTATTTTTAATGTGCTGCACACATGTTTTCCTTTGTCATCCATCTTCTCAACTCTCTTGTTCAACTTCTTTATCTGGGTCTGCCTCCCCTCGCACCTCTCCTCCACCCTCTCTTCTCCTGTGCTGTGGTTTGATGGAGAGGCCTGGCCCTGCCCTAATCACCCTACCTCTTCTCCTGTGCTGTGGTTTGATGGAGAGGCCTGGCCCTGCCCTAATCACCCTACCTCATTACATCTGATGGATGGTCCAGGCTCCATGTCCCCTCTTTAGATGTCTTCGTCATGCCTCTTTCTTCCTTGCTTTATGGGAAAGGTCTCTCTTTCTTTCTCCCCATCTCTCTATCCCCCTACTCTCTATTTTCCTCTGTCACTCTCTCTCTCCCCTACTTTGTGGGAAAGGGCAGCAGGCCAGAACCAGCCCCAAACCTTTCTTCCTACTCGTGTCTGGAGCTGCTTCTGTTCTCCTGAAGGGCTCACACTGCTGTGGTTCTTGCTACCAACCACTCTCTCTCTGGGTGGCTGGCACAATAACACAGCAGGTAGATGGGTGGCAAGGGTGGAGGTCTCAGCTGGAGTAAAAAAAAAACACAGCTAGCAGAGAGCACCCCCCACACCCTCTCTTTAGCAACTCGATGTGCAGTGGGCTACACACACAGCCCTGACGTGCACTCTAAACAACAGAAGAACAAGAATGTCTATAACACGAGAACACACACTGTGCTTGCACTGCCTCGTGCGCAAAAGTATACTGCAGCCTTTAGGGTTTAGAAAAAGTGCTAACTTGTAGAGCTCTTGTTTTTTAGTTCTGCCACACCTCACTTTATTTAGCCTTCCTTTGCAATCTGTCTCTCTGTCTCGGTCTCTCTCTTGGTCTCTCTCTCTCTCTCTCTCTCTTAGAATTGTACAAATAATTGAATTGTAATCATAATCACGCTGATTTGGACAGAAGGGATTCTGCCTACAACCAGCCTATTTTAATGAGACCAGCGCCAGATCCTCTGTAGAAAATGAAGTGAAGTATCAGGGGTTGGTTTACCAGGCTAAGGGTCTTTAGCACTGAGGGAAATGTAGTAACCTGCCTTCGCTCGTCTCTCAGGCCAATAGGCCTACATGTCGACAGGCTGGTGTTTCTTGCCAAAAAACCTTTAGGCCTAAGCCTAATGCTATTGCCTTTTGTGTATAAGCTGCTGTAACTGTGAAAATTGAGTTTTATAGCCCTTGGTAAATTTTAAATTCTTGCGTAAATTTTATTTATGTATTACTTAGCATTTATTCTTATTTTAAAATGTAATGTTGCATTGAAAACTGTTTATATGGTTTGTTTAAAAGTAGCGCAATAAAATACAGATTTTTTCCACTTAATATGATAAATAATCGTGATTACAATATTGATCAGAATAATTGTCATCATCATTTTGGCCATAATCATGCAGCACTATTCGGTCTCTCCTATTCTTTTTTTTCTCTCTTTTTCCCTTCTCTCTTTCTCTCCCTCTCCTCTTTCTATCTCTCTCTTTCCCTCCCCCTCCATCTCTCCATTCTTCCCAGATTCCAGTGGGCTAGGGGGGGGAAGTCTCATTTCTCCAGGTCGATATTGGGAATAATGAATTGGTTTAATAAGCCATCTGGGTCGATGTGGCTTAATAAAGGCGTGACAGACTGGGGGGACTCAAAAGAATGAGAGGGTGGATGGTAGGCTCCCATCACTGAAGTAGTCGATCTGTACAGGGAGTCAACAAGGTTGTTTCTCAACTGGCCGGAGTATTAGTATCCTAAACCACATGTGACTTATCAAGGACTCTCCCAGAATGATGGGAGAGATGAGGACTGGTTGCATGTATTTAGATATCTTCTTTTTTGTAAACACATTTTTTAATGCATTTCTTTTTGTTAATTGTTCCTGAACACTATCTACTTCATGTGGGACTCTCCCAAAAACAATGGTAGACTTGGAAGAGAACCTGATGAACATATAGATCTTTGTTACCTTTGCTACTGCTGTCCTAGCAGTTTAACCACTATCAAATTTGGAGTTTTAATGTAAGCTTTCGGCCCCTATACATCTCAGCCAAAATCTGCATATAACACAAATATGCAGGAAGTGAGTAGAAAGTGATGAAGCTTCTATTTCTTCATGAAGTGCTTAGCAGCAGCAGTACCAAAGCTGATATGAGATATGGCAAAGGAGACGGCTAATCGATTAATGGTGTACTCAGCCCAGCTAATTAACCGCTGTCCACACCATAGAGGGAAAAGCGTTAGGCCTCCTCTCTGTGAGAAGCTCGGGCTTAGCTGTCTTAAAACCTTGTGACCCTGACTGCCATTTGGTATGAGGACTGATGGATAAAGCAAGGCAACGAGTCCTTGAAGAAGAATAAATTAAGGTGCACTCAACTCAGCAGGCCTTGCCTCTTCTCACAAAGCCTTCCCAAAGGAGGATGTTGCTTCTTTCAACAGCCTTATCTTTGCCTCTCAGAAATGAAAAGATCTTCGTGACTTCTAATGTATTTCTCCTAAACACCCCTTAGGATTAAAAAGAACAGTGCTGCAATATTTTAAGATCTTAAATTTAATTTAGATTGGACTTACATTGGGAAGTAAGAGGCGAAGACAAGATTTTACTGGATTCTGAATAGTGTCTTCTAAAACATCTTTAGGAGAAAATGATAGAAATCAGCTTAATATAAGGTCTAAAACAAAATCAAGACAATTCTAACTGGCAATGTTTTCATCTGGGTGAGCTTAGCTGTTTTAAAACCTCATGACCTAAGCTACCCTTAAGGTATGAGAGCTGATGGATGAACCAAGACAAGTCTAGAAGAAGAATGGAAGTGTTTTCATATCCTATCGACTTACCTGTTTTTTTTTTATTTATTTTTTTACCTTTGCCGATAAGACCACCTGTGATGTCAGCACACTGAGATGAAGGCATTTAACGTTTAATGGGAGGAGGTCTCTTTTTTACCATGCAGGAAAGAAGTTGTTGAAATGCGTCAGGGTTTGACAGGCGCAGTACTTTTCTGAACTCTTTTGGCCAGCCTTTCCTAGGGCTGGGCGATATGGCAAAAAAAATGACCCTGATATACTTTTCCATATTGTTTGATTTTCCATATCGTTTGATTTTCATCACATTTGTTTTGCTGATACTGTCAGTTTGAGAGCAGGCAGCAGTCCGGACAAATAACACACACATGCAGATGTCATGTAGCCCAAGGCACAGATGATCTGTGCATGTGTTGACCAACTTAGAATCCCTGGAAAGCAGAAATACATTATTTAGGGGTATAATGACTATGTTAAAGACAAAGCAGAAATTTGCTGTGGAGTTCTTAGTATAGCTAACCTGGTGAATAAACTGTTAAAGCCTACCATTTGAAAGTTTTAATTTATTTTAATATATGCATGCTTTATCCTTCATGTTGGCAGTGACAGGTTTGTAAACTATACAGTCAAAAATAAAGGATGTTACAATGTGAGCATGCAGAGCAGTATATGAACATTGATGTTTTGGTCATTCCGCGCTTTAGCTTTATCTACTAGCAGCTAATATGGCAGTGACGCAGGAAGAGGTATACATAGAGTGACAGTTGTTGCTCACATTTCTGACATAGATGTTTGAGTAAATACTCCTACAGCTGATCACCGTAATTGACCTGAATTTTATCGTGACATGCACATTTCAATAAGAGGGACATATTATGCAAAATCACTTCCAAAACCATCCATTCATTTGCTGTAAGTTGAAAGATTTTGGCGTTAGGAATGCTGTGCTTCTATGAGCCATTTTTCTGTCTTCCCCCATGCTGACATCATTTCGGGGAGTACTAGCTCTGGGTCAGACTATTTTAACTTATTGAAAAAGAGTATAATATGTCGCCTTTAACAGCAAAGAACACACAGACATTGTCAGTATACAGAAACAATATACATTTGTAAACCCACGACTGAATGCCTTCTATTTTGTTTGGAAAAAAAAAGATTCTGCAGAGCTTTGTGTACTGCCCATGCCCCATACTTTATGTTTTCTCCAATCGCCTCCTGGAAAAGCTGATAACATTCTTCTCCTGTCTATCTTGCTTTTGTCATAGAAACTCTCTTCTCCTCACCTCAACTCTCCTCACCTCACGTCCCCTCACCTCACCTCACCTATGATGTTTCTGTAAATAGACCTGCTCCAGTGCTCCACATCGACTCCTATGGACATACTGCCCTCACACACTAGAGAAGCATGCATGGAGGGCTTGTTTTTCTTCCACTCAGAGGGAGTGGAGTAGTCCCCTGCTGCATTGTCCAGTTTCACCTTTAGCTGTTTGTTTGGCTGATTTGTTTGACTGATCAGACCCATGTCAGTGAGTTTGAAAATTCTCTCTCTCCCTACCTCCCTTCTCTCCCTCTCTTTCCTTCCCACTATGTTGACTTGCTCTCTTTTTTGTCAGTCCCTAGGCTAACCATGTGTGTATCTTTCTCTCTTTAGTTGTCTCTTTCTTTCTCTTTTATTTCTTGCTGTTTTGTTGCAGTCTCTCCATCATTCAATTTCCCTCCTCATCTTACTCCTTTTTTTAGCTTACTATGTCTTTTTCTCTCTCTTTCCCTTTCTTTTTTTCTCCTCTTTCCTCCCTGTTCCTTACAAACTTTCCATCATTGTCCTCCACTCCCTCTCTCCTGCCTTCCCTCTTTCTGCCTTCTTACTCCCTTTTTAACTGGTTTCTCAGCTAACCATTAGTCGTACTGTAATTGCCTTTTGCAGTATGCCACTACCGCAATGCCTTTATACAGTATTACCACTGAGACAGGCAACACAATTACACCATACGTAAACGGCTCATTATACCGCATTGGTTTTTACTTTAAATGTTCTTACCACAATTGTTTTCTATCCTAACTATTCACTTACCATCAATATTTTCAATTTCTAATCTTCATCTCCAAAAATCAATCCTTATAATAAAATAGTAATAATAATAATAAAATAAGACCACCATTCAGAAGCAGTAGTCCATGGCCCAAATTTTTGTGTATAGTTACCCAGAAACATTGCTCAAAAAGTTGCCCTGTGTATCATCACCTTAACTCCGAGTTGTCGTCAATGCCTTATCAATTGTATTGTTCAGGTTTCTGTATAGACTAATGGACAGTAATCAGAGGTGTGATCAGAACGGTAGGTTCATTTACTTTACTTAATAAGCATTTAGTAATATGTAGCATGGACCGACATGTCCCTGGGGTGGCTCCGATAGCCATTTGCCCAGTTGTTAGCTGTCAGGTATTAGATGTTAACCAATGACCAATTGTTGACTCATCAACGTTGTCCGGTCATACTTTTTTTGTTTTCGGTTTAATAGAAATGTGGCATCACATGCCAAAGGGGAAAAACGGCTGCATATGCACCCAAAATACCATGAAAATTATTTTATTCATGCCTACACTTTCCCACATTGAATGGTGGAGGGACAGGCCACGGTGACAGGTGGAAGGTGGTGGAGTGCGCGCGTGCTTGCCCTTCTTTGTTTTCCCTGACGTTAGCTAGTCAGGCAATTATGTAGCATACAGTTGTACAGGCTAATCACCATGACCCTATGTTGTGTGCAACACTGCCAGAAACCGTGAATAAATGGTCGCTGCCTTTTTTACCCGACGTTAGTTTGCCAGGCAATTATGTAATACAGTAGCACAGGCCGTCACCCAGAGACGCCAATAATATTGTCGGCCCGTCACTTTATGTTGCCAGCCTTTTTTTCCCCCTTTTTTCCCCCTTGCACAGACTAGTACGTGTGCAGAATATCACAACATGGTGTCTACAGTTGTTTGGATACTGTCTTTTTGTTACTAGACAACTTTGAACTGTCGCAATATTGTTCTATACATTCAAGAAGTTATTTAATAAGCCATGGCTGTCTGGGTAAGGTAGATTGCTAACAGTTACATTACCCAGTTAGTGACCAAATCATTATGTAATTAAGCCTATTTCTGTAAATGACTTCGTGGTGCATATCTACATCAATCTCTGGTAGTTGCAACATTCATAGTCCCTTTGGGTTTTTAAATTAGTCCAAAACTTTAATGTTGCAAGCACCGCGGCAAGCAGCCATGTTTGTTTGAAAAATGTGCAACTCCTGCCTCTCATGCTATTTAATTGGTTATTGGACCATCGAGTTTGCATAGGTAGTAACATTACCCTACTGTAATGACGTCATGCCACCTCCCACAATGCAAAGTAAGTTACAGTAGCAATACTGCATAAAGTTTTCATTGTGTTTTGCTGTACATTTTGTGGTAAGTCACTGTAGCAGTGTACAGTAGCAATGCTGCGTTTTGTTTAAGTGGTAATTTACCATTAACTTAAAATCATTAACAGTAAATTACCACATATTTGTGTAATGGTATTTTACTAGACATTTTGAGGTAAATTACTGGTTATGGGTCTAATTGTATTTAACTGGACATTTTTGTGGTAAATTACCGCATAATTACAGCAAAGTTTTACAGTGCAGGGGGTGTGGGTGTATGTGTCTGCTAAGCCCAGTGTCTTCTGTGGCCAGTACCAACCCCCCCGGGTCTCCTGACACCTTCTTTGCTGAGGAGGCCTTTACCGCTCTCTCACACCCTGCCTCACTTCTCATTCCTGGGCTCTTAAGGCTGCTCTGCCTCTGCCACACTCATCTATCTCATTTCAAACACTGCGGGAGAGAGAGCAGGAGAGAGAGCTTTTCCGCCTCCTCACTACCTGTCTTTTTATTTTTCTCTGACACCCATTAACTGTTTCTTATCTTTCTTGTCCTCTTGCCTACTTTCCTGCTCTCTTTCTCTTTTTCATGCTCTCACTCTCTATCTCTTTCTCGCACAGACAGACAGACAGACAGACAGACAGACAGACAGACAGACAGACAGACAGACAGACAGACAGACAACAGACACACACACACACACACACACACACACACACACACACACACACACACACACACACAGTGCCTACCAGTTGACCATTGCAGTAGTAGCTTCTACATAGCAAGCTAACGAGTAGCTGGCACCATTTGGATGTACTACAACACCACCATCTTTGCATCTTGCAAAGGACAACCTTTGACCTGGAAATTTTGGCGTTGGCCATTTAGGCGGGCATCTTTGAACCTCATGGTGACTAATTGGATAGCAAAGTGTGCTTCACTTGTAGACTAATAGCAAGCCATCTAGGGGCCTTTTCCCTTCTACTGAAAGCCTATTAAGACATTTGGACTTACTAGCTCGTGGCTTCCTAAATTTTGCCTGCTACAGTGGTATGTAAAAGTTTGGACACCCCTCTGAGATTTTATGATCGCTTATAAGAGAAGATCACAGCAACAACATTTGTTTTCCTACAGAGATGTAAGTGTAAACTAAACAATTCTCCACTGACCTAAAAACTAATACAATGTATTATTATGCATTAGGAGAAGGGTACAGGAAATTATTTGGAAGGTTTGAACTGTCTGTCTCCAGTCATAAATGTAGTGCAGAACTGGAAGGCCACAGGAACAGTCCTTGTAAAGGAAAAATGTTGTAGGCCGAAAAAAATAAATATCAGAAAGGCACAGGCAAAGTCTTGTTTTCAAACCAATGGTATTACTAACTTCAGCCTGAAGGGTTGGAAATGGTAAATATGAATTTGGTTTTAGAATCGTTTTTGCCTTGCGAAGAATGAGGTTACATGGCTTATTAGTAGGGATGCACCGAATCCTGATTTTTAAGGTTCTGCCGAATACCGAACCCACTCCTTAAGTTTCGGCCGAATCCGAAACCGAATACCGAATCCTAGTGATGGACAAATGTAATCATCATCAAACCATTGCACTGTGTATTTCCATTTCTTTAAGTGGACATGAAACAACGGCATCTAAAGCATTTAAAATAAATTATATGTAGTTGAAAATGAACCGTCTTGCCCTTGTTCTTTAATCTGTAAAATTCGTTATTGCAGCCAGGTGCTATACAGTAGTGCCCTCCTTTTGTCCGCTGCGTATTATTGCTTACCATAGCTGCTAATGCTAATCTTAAATTGCTGTAAAAACTCGTTGTCCGTCTTCCAATATTTGCTATAGAATTTCCAAGACAACCAACCCGGTGATGTAACGTTCTGCCGTGGAACATGATGGCGATACACAGTTGCAAAAATGTAACTTTCTCTAACTTGTTATATTTTAACCAGCGTCACTGACATGTTTAGACAACTCAGATGGATACACTAAGGGCCCTATTTTGCCGCGGTGCATTGTGCATTCGCGACATGCGCATGCTGTCATTGCTATTCTGTGCCAGCGCAACGTTCATTTTTTCAGGCAAAAAATCACGTTGTCTAGATAGCAGATGACATTGCGCCGTAACGTGTGGTCTGGCGCAAAGCGCACCAGATGCTATTATGAGGACGTATAAACCATTTGCGCTTTTGATTAATGAAAGGTGCTTTTTCGTCCCTGGTGCATTGTTGAAAAGCTATTTTAGAGGCGCACAGCGCTTTGAACCCCGATGTACCTGCTGCTGCGCCAGAGAGGCGAGCTGAACTGGCAGAGAAGTTGCAACATGTATAGCCTATATAGCTATGTATTTGTATGTTTTAGTAAGCAAACATGCACAAATAATGAGAATATAGCAATGTTGTGCAGTTTATAGCAATGTTCTGCAGTTTATTTACAATTTCTTTTGTCTTTTTAAATAAATAGCGATTGCAATGTTCTGCAGTTTATTTACGATTTCTTTTGTCGTTTTAAATAAACAGCGTGGCAAGTTGTAAGAAATAATATGGACAAATCATCAAAAAGAAAACTAGTGGACTAATGGTTTGATGGACTTATACCTTCCGTTTATTTCTGATGTTTCCTTTGAGTTTAAGGCTTTGTTTCCCGTCTTCTAACGTTATTGTACCGCTTTCGGCGCACAGCGCGTTGAACCCCGATGTACCTGCTGCTGCCCCAGAGAGGCGAGCTGAACAGGCAGAAAAGTTGCAATGTGTATAGCCTGTATAACCATGTATTTTTATGTTTTAATAAGCAAACAGGCACAAATAATAAGAGTATAGCAATGTTTTGCAGTTTATAGCAATGTTCTGCAGTTTCTTTTGTCTTTTAAATAAACAGCGATTGCAATGCTCTGCAGTTTATTTAATAAACAGCGTGGCAAGTTGCAAGAAATGAAATGGACTAATCATCAAAAAGAAAACTAGTGGACTAATGGTTTGATGGACCTCCACCTTTTATTTTTGATGTTTCCTTTGAGTTTAAAGCTTTTGTTTCACGTCTTCTAACGTTGCCGCTTTGGGCACTGTTCGAAAGTTCTCTTCTTGCCAAAGGAGGACACAATTATTGAAGATATTTCCTCCCATACTTCTATGACCCGCGGAGGTTTGGGGGGATTCTTTCCATCCCCGAATATTAACTACTCACACGCTTTTACTTCACGCACGAGCAGATCGGTCTCCTCCACCGAAAAGCTCCTCCCGTCCGGGTAAATCCGCCATCGTAATAGCAACAGGCTATGGACAATGCGCCCGCTGGCTCTTAAAGGGAATGAGAGTATAAATTCTCATTGGTTAATTGTATGTTACGCCCAAAACACACCCATGACTAATGAAGTAACTTAACCCAACCCTTTTGAACGATGCACCTGGCGCAATGTTCGCTTTTTCCGCCGTGAAAATACCAAATTGTGTCGGGAACGCCCCCAAAGCAACTTGCGCGACAGACTTTAGACAATGCGCTTATGATCGTGAAAATAGAGCCCTAAGTATCAATATTTCCAAAGTGGAAAACATTGTCTAGTGTTTCATGTCCACTTTAACAGTAAAATAGAGATACTTCATGCAGAAGGAAAACATAGGCAATGAAATTCTTCCACTATTTTTATTTTAATAACCATACTTCGAAATCATTTACAATTAACAGCAAAGTGCATTTACAAATTTAAAACATGGCACATTTACAACTGTTGGATACAGTACATGCCTTATTTTGACTTTCTGAATCTTAATACATAGGAACATAGGCTATTTCCCTTCGATTCCAGGTACATTAAACAAAACAAACAAACAAAAGCAACTGAACATGTCGCCTGTAGGCTATTTATCAACAAACTAGTTCTAGGCTATCTATCTTTTACAGAAAATGAGCGTTTCCTTTTAAAAACACAAGACGCTCAGCATTGGTCGGTGACAGCCGGTTGCGAGTGTGAGAACGGATCTGTCCAGCGGTGCTGAAAAGTCTTTCACTGGGTACAGATGTTGGTGGTGCACAGAGATAAACCTTTGCTGTTTTTGACAGCAGTGGAAAGCGCTGCTGATTGCCCTTCCACCACTGCAGAGGATCCTGGGTTAGAGGAATCAGGGGCTCGCTGAAAAAAGTGCTGACCTCTGTTTCAGCGCTGGTTTTAACTGGCTCGCACTCGGTGCTGCTGCGGAACAGTTCGTCCCAGTTGCTCCAGATCCCCGAACAGTGTCGTTTCGTACGATCTGTTGCCCCCTGTGTCTCAACCTGTTCGGAAACAGTTGGCCTCGCATGTACGTCTTGTTCTGATTCCGATACGCGGGCTACAGCCTCCTGCACAAGTAACTTTGATCGGCACTGCTGTGTGTCACTCAACCAAAATGTTCCTTTATATCTCGGATCCAGACTTGTTGCCACGATTAAGACGGCGTTCTCCTCAAGTCCCTCAAATCTCTCTTGCAGGGACGTCAGCATGCGTGTTTTCATCTGTTTAATTCCACTGATGTCAGTTTCATTGTGAATAAAGCGCTTCAGCATCATCACAGCAGGCAGGACTGTCGATATACATGCATTTTCAGCGCTGATTTCTCTTGTCAACTCATCAAAAGGCCTGAGCACTCTGAGCACATCTTCCATCACAGCCCACCTCCACCTCTGAGCATGAATATGTTGCATGCCATCCGTCTCTGACACATAGAGGTTTATGGCACGCTTCTGTTCCACCAAGCGATTGCACATTTGATAGGAAGAATTCCATCGTGTAACAACGTCCTGGATTAATTGGTGATTTGGCAGCCCCAATTCCTGCTGAAGAGCGGAGAGCCTTGATTTCGCACTTGAAGAGTGTTTAAAGTGGCCTACAGTTTTCCTGGCCAGTGCGAGCATCTCAGAGACACTTTGCTGGGATAAAAGGCTGTCATGTATGCACAGCTGGAGTGTGTGTGCGAAGCAGCCAACACTGGGAATGCCGGCCTCGGACATGGCTTTACGCATATTCGCAGCATTGTCCCTCAATACCAAGTGACACTTATTGACAGGTATGTCCCACGCTTTGATAATGTCTTGTAGTGCATCTGCGATGTTTAGTGCTGTGTGTCTTCCATCGAATGCTTCGCATCGTAAGATGGCATTTACGCGGTTGAAATCATTATCAATCCAATGTGATGTTACACTAATATAGGACTGAGTCGTGTACTCGCAAGTCCATATGTCACATGTAAATGAAAAGGCCTGTGCTTCTGTAACATGCGCTCGTATACGGGAAATCACCGTCTCATGCATTTCAGGGATGATATTTTCAGTCAAGAAACGCCTTGAGGGGAGTTTGTAACGTGGCTCGAGGTGCTGCACTAGCTCGGTGAACCCCGTGTCTTCCACAATGCTGTATGGTTGTAAATCAACAGCTATCATTTTACCGATTACTGCATGGATGGCTTTGGCTCTTGGGTGGTCTGAGGCCCACTGTTTGGTTGGTGTAGGGCTTGTAAAGTTCGTTATGGTGGTCTGAGTAGGCCTACCGTTTTTTATCTGTGACTGTGCGGTTGTGGTACCTGAAGCCTCGCTGACGTTAGATTCGGCCTTGCACAACTCGTACTCCGTTGGATGCTTTGAGCGGAGATGTTTTATCAGCGGAGATGTTGTGTGCTGTTTAGCGTCTTTACCACCACGAGACAACTCTGTCCTGCAAAGTGTACATATCGCGCGACTTGAATCTCCATCTTTCAGTTCAAAGTACTTCCACACAACACTCTTGCGGCTAACTGCTTCCATTTTCGACTAACGGCTACACTGGAATGGCGGTTGACGTACATGACGTAACGATGTTGCGCTTATGCATGCGTTAAGATTTGGTTCGGTTGCTGCTCTAGGGTTCTGCCGAAACCGAACCCCGCCAAAAATGCCAATATTCGGCCGAATCCGAAACCGAACCTCGGATTCGGTGCATCTCTACTTATTAGTTAGGGCATATCTCCAGACCAGAAATTGGCTTGTGCTGCAAAGTCCATCATTGGATGTCCTTCAATATGGATGGAAAAAGGAAAAGCAAGGTTATAAACCAGTGCCCACCACCGATCTGATTGCACCAGACTACCTTTTGAAGTTTGTCAGTTGCAACTGTTCCGGGGACTGTGAGTTGTAGTTGTAAAAAGCAAGGGGTGAAGTGTTTTTCTGCTTGTCGGAACTGTCATGGTACCTCTTGCCAGTACATCAACCAGCCTGATGTTTACAGTGGTGAGGGAGATGCAGGAGAGTTGGATGAGAATTTATAAGATGAGAACTGATGCTACAATGTACCAATAATTGTTTGGAATTGTTCAATAAACCCACAATGTATTGAATTATCTGAGAGATACTGTTTCGGACCAATACCCAGTATTATAACCAATTTGATACTGTAAGTGATAAAGAACCAAAGGTGGTAAAAAACACACAATAAAATTTGAAAGAGTGAAAAGACTGCTGATTTTCTACATTATAAGATAAGATAAGATAAAACTTTATTGTCTGTTACACGTGAAACAGAAAACTGTCTTTTGGTGTGGCTCCAGTGATTCTCACAGACATATGACAAGACAAAACAAGACATGACAAGACAAGACAATACATGAATGTTGGTAGCTGGGTAGCTGGGTAGTTGTTTATCTGTTGTTGAGTAGGGCTACAGCTGAAGGGATGAAGGATTTTTTATATCTGTTTTTGTGCGCTAGGGGTACTTTGTATCGCCGACCTGATGGAAGTAGTTGGAAGGAGTGGTGTAGGGGGGGGTAAGGGTCCTCAGTGATCATGTTGGCTTTCCTGATCATTGCACTGTTGTACAGTTCAGATAGGGAAGGTTGAGGGGAGCCAGTAATTTTGATTGCCTGATTTACTACTCTTGTGAGTTTGTTCTTCTGTCTAATGCCAATTAAGTTGTACCAGGAGGAGATATTAAAGGTAAGGACTGATTCAATAAGGGAGCGGTACACTAGGGTGAGAATGTCCTTGCTGACTTGGAAAGTCCTGAGTTTCCTGAGTAGGTGGAGGCGTTGTTGTGCTTTTTTACAAATTGTGTCCACGTGTTGTGAGAAAGACAGGGAGGTGTCGATTTCTGTACCCAGGTACCTGAAGACTTCCACTTGTTCCACTATCTGTCCTTGCATGGTAAGTGGCTGGAACAGAGGTGTTGTTTTATCTCTGCCCCCACAGCACAGTTCTATTGTCTTTGACACATTCAGCTCCAAAGACAGTTCTACAAATGTTTGGCTAAGGTTATTTACGACCTCTTGGTAGCAAGTCGGGGCATCTTGGTCAGACATATGTGCCACTAAAGCAATGTCATCAGCATACTTAAAAAGTGCCGTACCTTTCTTGTGACACACGATATTATTTGTGTACACTGAGAAGAGGATTGGGGATAAAACGCAACCTTGGGGGAGTCCAGTGTTCAATGTGATTTTTGAAGATTGTACTCCATTGAAGATCACCTGTTGTGGTCTGTCCAGCAGAAAACTCTTAATCCACTGGGTGAGTGTTGGGTGGATCTGAAGATTGCAGAGCTGCTGGAGGAGTGTGTCTATGTGGACGGTGTTGAATGCAGAGGAAAAGTCCATGAACAAGATCCTGGTGTGTGGGTGTCCTGAGTCTAGGTTTCTAGCCACTGTGTCCAGTAGTGAAAGACTCGCATCCTCCGCTCCACGGCGTTCCCTGTAGACGAACTTGTGTGGGTCCAGCTCGTCTGACACCATGCCAGATAGAAGGTGCCACACCACTCTCTCCATACATTTGCAGAGCACAGATGTTAGTGCCACTGGCCTGTAGTCCTTGAGCCAATGACTTTTTGGGGATGGAAATGATGGTGGATTCTCTCCATTGCTCAGGGGCGCAGCCAGAGTCCAAGAGATGCTGAAAAAGCCTAGCGAGTACACCGCTTAGCTGGATGGAGCATTCTTTCAGCACTCTCCCCGTGAGCCTGTCAGGGCCAGAAGCTTTGTAAGGGTTGACTCTGCGCAGTATGGAGGTGACTAGGTGTTCGTTAATGTTGAGAGGTTGAAGGTCTGAGTTGTGGGTTGGGGGTTTCCAGGTGACAGATGTGCTACCCCCATTGAAGCGTGCGAAAAAGATGTTCAATTGCTCAGCAAGAGTTGGATCGGACCATATAGGCCCTGTTGGCTTGGGTGCTCTTCCCATGATGGTGTTCAAACCTTGCCATGCCTCCCTTGCATTTCCAGATATTAACTTTTGCTCCACCTTGTTCTTGAACCTGATCTTAGCTACCTTGGCTTTCCCTCTAAACTCTTTTTGCAGCTCCCTCACCCTGGCCATATCTCCCTCCAGAAAGGCTTTTTTCTTCTGGACCAGACAGATCTTCATGTCCTTGGTGACCCAAATTTTTATTATTAGGGAAAATGTGTATTTGTTTAGTAGGTGTTACAGTGTCCTCACAGAATGAGGTGATCACATCTGTTAAAGTGTTAGGATCATTGCCACAATCATTGAAAAATAAATCCCAGTCTGTTGCCTCAAAACATCCCCTTAATGATTCGGCTGAATCCTCATTCCAAACCCTGACGCACTGTGTTATTGTTTTTGTTTTCTTAAGCTTCGACCTGTAGCTTGGCAGCAATAGAATGACATTGTGATCAGAACGTCCGAGGGGAGGATGCGCTTTTAAAACATATGCGTCTGTGATGTTGCCGTAGCAACGTTCAAGCGTGTTCTGCATTCTAGTGGGGATGGTGACATATTGCTCTAAATTTGGCAGAAATGTAGTGATATCACACCTGTAAAAGTCGCCCAGAATGAAAACTGGCTGCTCTCCTGTCAGGTTCACGGCTCTGGTGTAGCTCTCAGCAATATGCTCTGCAGCTAAACTAAAGTCAGGCCCTGGAACATATACTATAGGCCATTTTTTGCCGTTTTTGTCCAAAAATGCAGTTTAAATGTGGTCAAAAGTAAAAAAATAAAAAACAACCACTTGATTTCATTCCTTGTGTCAGTATTGCATGGGAAAATGTCTTCCTTTGTGTCTTTGTGTGGTTTACTTTAAAGGTTATTGCACATTCTGATTTTATAATTTTTTATTTAGTTTTATGATTTTCTAGGTTCCAGTCTAGGACATTAAAGGGTTAAAAATGTAAACTTTGGGGCACGATTTCAGCTTAATAGCCGATAAAATAATCAAATTCATATTGTAAATGAGAAATGAAGAGCAAGGGGTGAAAAAGCACACAATCACACAATAAAACTTCAAAGAATGAAAAGACACTTGAATTTCTATAAATGTTAGGCCATTTTTTTCCCTCAAATGTCAAAAAGAATCACTTCATTGCATTCACTGGACCAGTATTGTATGGGAAAATGTGTTAGTTTGTCTCTGTATGTTGATTAATTCAAAAGTTATGACCCATTCTGCATCTTTAGATTTTCATCTGTTGGGTTCCGATTTATACATGGGCCTTCCGGGCACCCCAACTTTTACAGGCTGTCCAGGAAATTCCCATGGGAGTTGGCCGTGGATAAATTGTGAGGTGTCTCTAGACACATGGTAAAAAAATCTATTGGTAAAAAATGTGTTCACAGATTTTCAAAAAAAAATCCATATGTTTCCCTAACTATATGCGCATCGAAGCTGTAGAGAGACGCTGGAAAGTTTTAATTTTATGTCAGCAGCTGCATACATTAGCACTGCGAAAGGTAGCCTAAAATGACATGAGACAATGTTATAGGACTAGTCATTTGTTTGTTTCAGTCCGCAGCATCATGGTGGCCAACTTAAATGTTTTACCAGCCAAATACGAGACATACAAAAAAAAATTATAATTATGTTCACTTAAGTTAAAGCAATTTATTTTATGTGGGGAAGGGAAATTGGTTGGTTAAATTTTGGCACCTCACTAATTAGGCCTAAGTTTACTCGCGTCATTGAAACAATTTGTACGTTCATGTTTTTCCTTGTTTATTTGAAAGTTTGGCTAACAAACATGTTGCATTATTCGATACAGCCTGATTGTCATTCTTTAAGCTACATAGCTACTGAAGAAGTGATAATAGGATTTTTGACTGACATATCATCAAAATGTCTGGAAAGCGAAACCTCTGCTGATCACTTTGACCAACACCATTTTTTTCTAGCACAATGCTGACACACACCCACGCACACACTCACTCCCTTTTACTGTCCCTTATATTTCTCATCATCTTCCCTACTCCCCAATTTTCCCCTTCACTCTCACCAAGTTTTCTTCCTCCTATTTTCACACTCTTTAAAAAAAATGTTTTGATCTCCATGCCATGTTTTACATCTGCCACCTCTCCTACCACCCACTCATCTCACTATTTCATTCTCCCCCACCTTCATGGTCTGGGGTGGTTAAGTGCACCCCCCCCTTTTTTTCTCTCACTCTCTCTCTCTATCTGACTATTTTATTCTCTCCCCTCTCTGGGGACTTTAGGTTGGTAAACACACACACACACACACAACACACACACACACACACACACACACACACACACACACACACACACACACACACCAGTCTGTTTCTGTCTCTTCCTCTCTTCCTCATACACACACACACACACCCTCTCTCTCTGTCCCACTCTATTTGTGTGTTTAGGAATCGTTATTAACATTTAGACAAATCTCACCTTTAAAAAGGAGGTGACCCATTTTCTGGAGGCAGATGGGGATAATCACGGGTTTTGTATCCCTTAAGGGAATGTTGGGAGGATGAAAGTTCTAGAGAACATTGGGCTCCATAGACTAAAATGTGGGATTTTAGAATCTTACATTGTTGTAGAACACATTCATCATATGATCACTGCTTTTAATAGGGGTGTAAGTTTTTGAACACTGCATAAAATGTGTATAAGTGGCTGATACTGCGCAATCAGTGCAGCTTCTTTGCTGACTACCTAAAGTAGCCTTACCTCTTTTGCTCTATTCTTAATTCTTTTGTCTTTTTGGCACCATTTTGATGCATATGTGGGATGACATATTTAAATGTGTATACACCAGGGCTACATGATTCTGGAAAAAAAGAATCACGATTGTGCTGATAAGAATTAAGATTGTGGTTTAACAAATTACATTGTTTCCAAAAGAAAATATGACCATTCAAATGACCATTCAAGCAAAGCACCAAAACCAGTGTAATTTCTGTACAGCATATACAGTAGCATAATGGACTTGAATGTGGTCCTGCATAATTAGATCAAAGGTACTTTGCCAAGAACAGAAGTTTGCCAACATTTAGAGGGTTTAGTGATAAAGGGCGTCAGCGCCACTGCTACAACAAAATTCTAGGGGAAAAACTGAACTACAAGAGTACAATAGCAGTGTTTGTGATGCAGCCTCTTAAATAAAAAATGTAGGAGGATCGTTGATCTTTTTTTTGTTTTGTTTTTAAGATTTTTGCACAGTCCTAATGCAGATCATGACTTCCTCTCTTACGTGCAAAACTTGTTTAGGTCTTCTTCTGAATGAGTCTGACATTTAGGTACCTGTTGTTGGCATCTATTTGAACAGAGACAAGAACTTGACTTCAAACAGTCTGTCTAGAACCGTTACCCATTCTGGCTTCGTAAATATAGTGTTAAAGAATGCTATCTGGTGTAATACACCCACTGGCTTTTTTGTTCAGTATGTTATGCTGCACCATTGGGCAAAAGAATATAACAAGCAGTGAGGCAGAGCTACATAATGTATCTCTCTGGATTATCTGTGCTTTTATTGCTATTCATTAGGCCCTTTCCACTTTAATTTTCCATTTATTTTTGTGTTTGAGTTATTCATTAGTCATTAACAAAACAATTGTATTGATTTTTTTAGTTTGCAGCCTGCACTGTACTGCACTTTAAAATTGCTTTAACTCTCACTATTTTTTAAGTATCAGGAACAATGCCATTGCCATTGAATAGTCCAAGTTAAACCAATGTGAAAAGATCCATGCAGTATGGCACATTAACTACTTTAAGTCGGATCTTAACTTCAGTTTTAAGTGTGTCTCTGAACATACGTTAGATTGCTGTCTACACTTCTGGCACCACAACGTTCACTCCACCTCTTGCAGAGGTGTCTATGAGTTGTTTGTTGCCATACACTGCATAATATTGCATATTGCATAATATTTTGCATAATCCTGCTGTTTTATACCTGTAACTCAAAAATCCATCACATGCTTCCCAGTGCCAGTTGCAATGTTGTCACTCTTGGAAACAAGTAGCATTTTTAGTGTCATGATGTTTTGTAGAAATGACATGATGTTTTAGGCGTGCCAGTGTTTTCACAAATATTACTGTGTAAAAAGGCAAGGACAGAGATTTTTTTCCTGCATCACTCTTTGCATCGTGAAAACCAGCTTAAAACCATTTCTGCCACGTGCTGCATTGAAGTTGGTTTATCTTGCCATTTTTTTTTAAGTAACATGATTGCCATGTATGTTTGGAAAGTGAAACCAATGTTAAAAGCACGCTGGAGCATGTGCAGCACGTTGTCTTAATGTTTTTTGGATTTAGTTCAATGCTTCATTCTGAGCTTTATTCCTGTATAGGATGTGAGCTGAAGAACTGTGATTTGTATTGTTGTTTATGTTAATATCAGAGGTTACTTAGCAACCATTTGCTGCTCCCTGCAGTTGGGCTGCTGTGCAGTATCTTGACTAAGGTGCTGAATGTCGACAGGCTCATGAAGAATTGAAGTGAATGAGGTGGTGGGGGGAAGAGAAAGGGTAGTGACACTATGGTTGGCCAGAAGCCTGTTTAAAGATAATATAAAATATATCACAAAAAATGAAAAGATGCAAAAAACCCTGAAGTCAGTTTTGCTGCGTTATGAATCATGCAGTTTAACAGCTTTTCAGCTTTTTCGCAATTTCAATTTACATGTCGCTTAGGTGATTTAATATTATTGTAATGACTATTTGTTAGTTTATTTGAGGCTCGGTCCTTGAAACCCGTCCTGCTTCATGGATAAGTAAAGGCAGCTCCACACATTTCTCCTGGGCTCCTTTGATTTAACTACACTTGTGTGATTAATGTGCTGCTCCTCAGAAGCTGTCTCTAGGGTATGTCACACCCAGAGAACAGCATCAGTGGTAGCAGGTTAACTTTAGCTGTGTTTAGCTTGTTGTTCTGAGCTGATTAGGGTTACTGGATTCCTGTCATTACCTATGGGCTATTGGAGTTGTAGGAAATGTACGGGAGCAGAGAGCAGGGAAACAAACAAATTGCTGAGAGTGGACCATGAACACACTGGTGCATGGAGCCACTTGGATCTTTAGGGGAAGTTCCATCAATCTTCAGAAGAAGTTTAATCAGGTTCTAGAGCCACAGGATCTTAACATGGATATGTGTACTGACTAGATGTTGTGTTGTCAGGACAGTTTTATTGATGCAATACGTAAACTTGGTCGCAATATTGGCACGTACATGTCATGGTACAGGAGACATTTGATGTAAAATTAACTTTGGGTATGTTGAAACATGATAATTTATGTTTGCTGAAGAGTAGAACTAGGCCAGTCTGTTGCATTCCGAATCAGGGCATGGAGGAAGCTTAAAGACATTGCTATTTTTTAAACCATTAGAAAAGCTCGAAGTAGCTCCAGGCTTCCTTAGTAGTATAACAAGTGCCATTTAAAATGAGACATTGAGAACTTTGTTTAAAACTTTGTTTAAAAATAGCAATGTCTTCAGGCTTCCTTCGTGCCCTAAACACTAGCATGGTGAGCCTTTTTAATAAAAACGCTAAAAATAATAAAGTTTTATCATACCCAGTTCATTTTACACTAAATTTTTCATTTAAGCTGTAAGCTTTAAGCTGGCTATAATGAATCTGTTGGACTTGCTTGGATTTAACTTTTTATCATAATTATGATGTCCTATCACATGATTTTAGATTTTATTATCTAATAATTTTGACTTAACATTAACTTTTTTTAATCTTTTATTGGCAAAATGTGATTCCATATTCATTCATATAGCATTTTTCCATTTGATCTGAGCTTGTTTGAACCATATACTATATCATCTCTGCCTGGAGTTATAGTGTGGCATACCATGACAAAATGGCGGCATTCCAGACACATCCTGAGAAGCCAAAGGCGGCATCTAGTCAGTATACATATCTATGAGATGTTATGGGGAAGTTCTAAAAGGGTCTATACCCAGTAGGATCGTTACAGATAGTTCTATTTGGATTTACAACTTTCTGTTCTGAATGGGTAGCCTGGCTGTCGCACCAAGCTCGTAGGAGGATCTTGATCTGGCAAATCTCCTACAGACAGAAAGTTTTCAGAAGCGGGATCAACGGGCATCTTTTAAATGCCAAAAATGCTATGCAAAAATATTGATGGGCAATATACCGCAATATTCTTTTCACAATATGTTGTATCAATTTCTGACTCCAAAAATAATTTTTAATAAAATTAAAAACATTGTTTAAACAATTTTATGTTTTGATATTACAGCTCTGTCTGTGTAAGAGAGTAAATATTTTTTTTTGTAATGGCAACTCCAGTTGTTTATTTTCAACACTAGTTTGTTCCTATACATTTTCATTATTCATTATGGTTCAGGCTCGCCAAAGCATAATAAAATAATGTGAAACATGAGCAATCCCAGAGCTGGAAGTTAAAAGGGTGTGTAGTGATTAAAATTTCCATCTGCAACATTGACCTTTTCCTTGACAGTTCATAGGAGGCATACACTATAGTGAATATTGCCTATTTAGCCAGAAATAAATGCAATATTTTTATGGAAATATTTTTTTCATGAAATTTCATGGGTACTTAAACAAAAGCTATAGTTATTAGACATGCCTGTGATACAGGTGGGAACCATAAAAGAATAGGCAAATAAACGAGAAAAGATGGGAAAGACAATCAGACAGAAACTGCAACTTTTAGTTGTATAAAAAACAGGAACTTTGTTTACAGATGAGCTGCCTAATGGTGATTGTTCATGAGCAGCTGCTGCTGTGGTCACCATGGTAAGGTGCAAGGATAGTTGAGTTCCTTTTGCCCTATGGGTGGGTCAACCCCAGTCCGTGTCACTGCCTCAGGCTGCTCTGGTTGACACTGTAACGAAGGAGAGAAGTCACCCCAGCTGGCTTTGAACCCATCTTTCCAGGGTACCAAACATGCACTTTGACCAGAATGCCAAAGAGCCAGGCTTGTTGGTATGGCAGTCAGAGCACAGCCACAACCCAGTGATGGTCACTCCATCACAGTCACACTGATCCTCTTTTTGTTATACTGCTGTGAAAAGTTTGCTGTGAAAACATAAAGCATTTTAAGCACAGTATTTAAGGTAAAATGGTCATTGAAAGCCATGTAGTTTTTCATTGTGTGTGTGTCTGACTTGATATAAGTAAAGGGTAAGAAACAAATTGGACTGTGCAACATTGTGTTTTGAAAGACGTTCTTTATAATTGAAGAATTCAAATAAAAAAACTAAAAAGATCAGGAAAGTAGGAAAGAATAGGTATTTCTCACCTATAAGATCTCTTCTCTTCTCTTCTCTTCTCTTCTCTTCTCTTCTCTTCTCTTCTCTTCTCTTCTCTTCTCTTCTCTTCTCTTCTCTTCTCTTCTCTTCTCTTCTCTTCTCTTCTCTTCTCTTCTCTTCTCTTCTCTTCTCACCAAGTGGAGGGCCCTTTTTTCTAACAGCCAGTCAGTTTCTCGTTCATGGAGGAATCTGTACAAAAACCCCATTCCAAAACGGTCTGGTGACCTTCAGTGGCGTGTGCTGCACTGTGCCATGGCCACTAAGGTCTTTGTTGGTAAACTGAAGCCTGAAGCATCTAGCTTATCTGTTCAATGTAATGTGCCTGACTATGTTTTCCATGTTTTCTGTGACTGCACAAAACTGTCATCAGGTCACAGGTAGAATTGACACGTTTGGGGAAAAGTGGTGTGTGGACAGAGGGGTGTGGTCAGTTATTGCTGGTGGTGGGTTGGTTTTTCATTGGTAATCCTTTTGTTTCTTTTTTTTTTTCCTTTCAATGGGGGTGCGTTGGGGTGGGGCAGGGGTTGTGGGCTCATGTAGTGGATGCGTGTGATGGGTCAATAAAGGGATTTTAAACGTCAACGTTCTCTTCTCTTCTCTTCTCTTCTCTTCTCTCTGCTTTTGTCGTCTTGTGTAAGCTGTCTCGAGCATTAAGGAACTAATTTATTAAAAAGCTTTGTAGCTCCATCCAATATGAGCAGGGGCAGGGAGAGAGAGAGAAAGTGAAAGGGGTGGAGACAGAGAGAATGAAAGGGCAAGAGTCATAGAGACAGAGAGAGTATAGAGAGCAAAAGAGAGTGAGTGAGAAAAAGAGTGTAAGAAAGAGAGCGTGAAGACCAGAACAGCCAGCATGCAGGCCAGCGGGTGGGCGAATGCGTGGATGAATGCATTCTCTCAGTTGTAAAATGGGTTATTTATTCTCTACACTGGATGCTGGAGTGTCTTTAAGGAAGACAGGGACGTGTTTGCATTATTAGAGCTTTTGTCTGCCTCAAATCTTGTGTATCATTGGGGATTTTAAGCCCCTCTATCTTTAATTGAAATTTGCTGATTTCTTTCTTTTATTTTCTTAAGGACCATGGCAAATAACCTAGTTGTTTGGGTTGCTTTTGCCTGAATGACAAGTTGGTAGGCACACGACAACCCCAGGCCATGTCCTGGAACAGAACAGGACCGGGGGATGTGGGAATCAGTCAGGAAGCCACAAGTGACCTCTGCAGTATGTGCGGACCAGATTGCTAAGAGGAAAAGATGGGGGGCAGTATATGGTGACCAGGGGTCTCATGTACTAAGAGTTGCATAGATTTCTCACAAAAAAATGTTCCATATGCTTAAAACTGATGAGTGCTGTATGTATTAAAAACCGTAAGATTTTTGTGTGTACACAACTTTAGTAGATTGCAGCCCCTCACCTCTAAGAGGAGAACATGGGGACATTTTCCTGAAAAACCAAGGTGATTCCCAGTCTATTTAATTAAAATATGTAAAGTTGTAAAGTTTTAGCTACAACAGGGACAGGGACAGACTGCGTATTGATGTGTTTTACTGGGGACTGATCATGGCTGCTCTCTGCTCACATGTTTTTGTAGTGTGCACCTTGTGTTGTGAAGTGCTGTTTAACCACAATTACAAATGTGAATCACTTTTTAAAAAA
Organism: Setipinna tenuifilis; assembly: GCA_030347295.1. Classification (NCBI taxonomy): domain Eukaryota; kingdom Metazoa; phylum Chordata; class Actinopteri; order Clupeiformes; family Engraulidae; genus Setipinna; species Setipinna tenuifilis. The sequence goes on along the minus strand of CM059271.1, from coordinate 879,141 downwards.
CAGGAACTGTCAATAGAAAATGGAGACATCACCTTAGAGCACAGAAGCAAGGGGACTGGGATTGGTAAAAAAGCTCCTAACGCCTCTCTCTCTCCTCAAGTCTCATCCTGCTCCTGCCCTATACCCTTTCACCTCTGCGCCAGTCTGTCCCTTCTTTATTCTGTTTCCAGCATGCACGCACTAGATATGTTCATTTCTCTGTGTGTTGTAACCCAGGTCTTGAGCCAGTGATGGTCCACATAACAAAATAAATTGTATTAACCAGACATTAAAACTTCATTTTGGAGCCACTCCTCCATGTTTCTTTCTTGCCAGATATCACATTTTGTTTGAAATACATTGTTTTAATTACCTCTCCATTTTCTTTTGTGAAATCAATCCCCATTGTCCCCTCCATTCTCTCCTCTCCTTTTTTATCTTCCCTGCTCTTCTTCTCTGCTCTCATCATTGCATATCTGGAGCTCTGAATGATGCAGAATCCATTGTGGTTTTGTGATTAATTAGGGAGCCCTGTTACAAAGGCCAATCTCTTCCATAATGGTTGCGTCTTGTTTTATAGGCCCAGCAAGAAGAGCCTAAGTGTTTAACTAACACAAGGCAGTAATCTAACTTTATTGGCATTATCAACTGTTTAGGACACTGGGTCCTTAATAGACCTGGGGCTTCCTGGCACAGGAGAAACCATTACGCTGTGTGAAGATAAAATATCAGCACAGTCAATAATGGTGCTTCTTAGGTCTCAGGAATGTTCTCGAAAGGTTGTAAACCCCCTTAATGTTGTAATTCCACCAATAATTACACACTAGAGGGTGTTCACCTTCGATTTGCTTGACTGATCTGGGCAGTCTGACTTATGTGTTAAATATTAGTGTCTGACAGAGATGTGTGTGAAGATAGTGACTTACAAAGGTGATTTTTTTAGCTAGCTACCATCCAACAAGAACAAGCAGACTGGTGGTCCACTGGTCCAACTGTTGGTGTATGTTGGGGAAGTATGCAAACACCTTTTGATGGTTTCCTTTCACCACACAGATTCTCAAAATTTTGACCAAAAAGCCAGTTTTCTGTCTAGCCCTTCCCAGTGTCCTCTATGACCTTACACTCCCCTTCCCCCAAATACTAGAGCCCCCCCACCTCTCTCTCACACTCTTTTTCTCTATCACACACACACACACACACGCACACACACAAACCTAGAAACACACACAAGCTTTACAGTTTCACACTCATAACAAAAGGAAACAGCAGCAAAGGAGATTTGTTAAGGTCCTCAAAAGGTTATTTTTTTCTCTGGTGTTAAATTTGGGAAACGGTCCACCCTGGCACTCTTTGTTCGACCCTGCTGTCTGTCAGGTGGTGTTGAAACAAGCGGATTCGTGTAGCTACCCAGCACTCGCCTTTGTTTGTCTGTCTGTCCATCTGTCTTTCCCCACACACAGCCCCATCCTTCCCTTCCTCCCTCCCTTCTTCCCTCCCTCTCTCCCTTTCACAGTGCAGAAACAAGGTATCAGGGATCTTACCGTTGCGCCTGGAACTTGGATAATCCCCTTCGCGACCGCTGAGCAGCGTCTCGGACCAGCACCCCGTCAAAAAGGGGCCGTCTACGATTGGGGGGCACTGGGTGTGCTCGGAGTGTAGGGAAGCTGACAAACACACACACACACACACACACACACACACACACACACACACACACACACACACACACATACAGAGAATTACATTGGCAGTGGATCAGGTCATGCCTGACGGGTCGTGTGCAACCTCCTTGGCCTGACAGCCATTGTGCTGCTGTCATCAACAGCGTGGCATGTCAGAGAAGAGCAGACAGGCCCATGCCAGTCAGGAGGTGTATGAAACGGCACATCAGAGCCTCTGTTCTATGCACTTCTCCCTTTTTCTTTGTATTCCTCTTTTCTCCTCTTCTTTCTCCTTCTTTCTCTATTGTTTGGCTTTTCTTTTATCTCCTCTTATGTCTATCCCCCCAGACCCAGCCACTGTTGTGCTGCCTTGCCCTCCTTGTTAGCCTAACAATAGAAACAGTTCTTTGGACACACAAGGGCATCACATCCTCCCTTTTGCCTGTCCACAGTTAATGGACAGAGTCGGTTGGGATTATTTCCAGGCCCCATGCCTGTAAATGCTCTGCAGAACCATGTAGAATGCATCTGAGAACAAAATTGCAACTTGTTGCATGCGGAGGTAAGTGAAAGGTTTTGCGGTTTGTGTTCAAAAACAGCATCTCTGTACACTTAAAAGCTTTTTTTTTTTGTTTTGGCTAGGTATTAACACTGCTTTACAATTAGGCATTTGTCTTGTTTCCCCTCTGCTGTATTTTAGAGGTGATTACCATGATTTGTTGTGGTAAGTTGCTGAAATCATGTCCGCTAATGCTGTGCTTAAAAATCAATCTTTGTTGTAGTAATTATGGAAATCCTTCAGATTATTGAGATGAAAGATGTGAGACCACTTGATGTCATTAGCTGAGTATAGGTGGAGTCAAGGGAAATGTGTGTTATTGTGTTAGTGTCTGAGATGGGAGGGGTTATAGTCTGAGTGTAACAGTGCTGCACAACAAACACCAGCATTGTAAAGTTGGCAGTTGCTTTGGAATGTTCAGTAAGCTGACTACCAGTTTCACATTGCGAACTTTTGACTAATGACTTTTTTCAACTTGCTACCATCCAACAAGAACAAACACAGACTAATGTACCACACTGACCCAACTGTTGGTGTTTGCTGACCCTTGTTGTGGCAGTGTGCAAGCACTAGGCCTGGGGCGGTTAGCATTTTTCATTACCGCAGTAAAAGAGCAAGAAATTAACACTGTTTTACATCCCCAATCCCAAAATTTGCAAAACCTTGGATTATTTTGGCAATGCACATTAAGACAATAAGACAAAATGCCCATGATTGCTTTTTTCACCTTCTCTGCATCATTAGCCAATTGAACAATTATGCTGTGATGAAGAGGAGCCACCTTGACCATGAATATGATCTTTATTTCTTCAGCATTTCAAACATATGCAACCTGTTAGTGGGGTCATTCCTCTCTACCTTTAAGAAGCTTGGGAAAGCCCTTCTTTTGCGAGACTACTTCCCTTCCTAACAAAGCTAACCTCCACTTACCAACACTGTCCTGTACCCTGGCTGTATATCTCTGCATATCTGTAGCTTGTGTGTCACCTCTATTGTAAGTCGCTTTGGATAAAAGCATCTGATAAATGTAATGCAATTTGTTCTTAACATCTCAATGAAGAATAATCATGTGGCCATTAAAAAATGGGCAAAATCTTCATTAAAAAAAGAGGAAAAACATTGCTGTTTGAGGCCTACCACAACACCTTAAACTTAAATATCGTAGGATTTCTTACATGATGTTTATTGGCCAAAAGTTGCGGGAGTGAAGGGTGATAAAGGTGTAATTAGGGGCCAAGCAGCGAAGCTGCAAAGGCACCCATTGTTTTACTAGCTTTTTGTGGGCCAAGCAGTGAACCTGCGAATGCACCTATTGTTTTACTAGCTTTTCTTTTTCTTCTTATGATTATTCTTCTGCCATTGAAGTGTATGACCAGTGTTTCCCACAGATCAGGTGGCAATTTGTGGTGGGTCTGCGCACCGGAATAGTGTCACGGCGTCGCGAAGTCAGGGCGGTCGGCGTAGTCGGTCATTGGGGTTTATGTAAAATGCGAGCAGAAGGCAGTATTCTTTCTGAAGCTGCTTTAAGTTGAATGTACATTAGTATTTAAAAGACATTTTTAAATTATTAGGTTTAATCTTAGTTTCTGACTGATAAGAACCCTACTAGAATCCTGTATGGACCTTCCTCCACCTAAACATGCATTACTGGACAGGCCAATAAAAATTGTATTCTCATACAAATACCTGGGGCCTCATTTATCATCAGTTCGTAGAATTCCTCCTAAAATCTGTCGTACGAATGAAATGTAGAATGTTCGTAAGCACGGAAATTGCGGCATTTATCAACCGTGCGTACGCACACCGGTAGGTAACCTGCAATGATAAATTCCACACCTTCCAGATCACCTTGTGCGGGCACGAGCAGACTAATTTACATCCCACAACGCCCCCAATTACCCATATATGGCATCAACAATCCCTTTAAAAGCCACCGGAATTCCTAATTGAGCCTTGGTGGAATGATGGAGAGGCGCTCGAAGAAACGCAATTTCTCCGACACGGTCCAACAAAATGAAAAAGTCATATTTGGCACGTTGGAGGTGGGTTACAAACAAAAGAAAAAATATGGCGTGGGAAAAAGTGACAAGCGGCGTAAATGCTGTATGATCGGAACCACGGACTGTGACCGAGATAAAAAAGAAGTGGTGTGATGTGAAATTAAATGCAAAGAATTATATTTTACGCTGTGATGCTATTTGCGCTTTATTCAGCACGCTTAAGACCACAGTACGCCTACTGAATTAGACACAAGGACCCAAATACCGTCCAACACACTGTCATACAAAAATAAGCAACATTGTAGGTCCAATATATGCTCCTGTGCAGCGAACGAAGCTCTAGAATCAATACTATTTGCAGTTTCGTTATTCTACCACTAGGTTCCTGTGCGTACGACTGGTCAGAGCTGTGCGTATATTTAGGCACATTCCTACGTTCAAGTACGAGTTCATAAATCCCACACTTTGCGCAGGAATGATCGCACGCACCCTTTACGCACATTTCTGTTCGTAAGAACGCTTGATAAATGAGGCCCCTGGACTTTGTATGGAAGACCCATCACCAGATTGAAATTGAACTTGATTTTAATTAAGTTCCATTTTGTTAACTTCTTACCAAAAAACAAAAGTTAAAATAAATAGTAAAATGAAACATAAATACAATAGCATAAATACTTTAGTATGGAACTACTAGTTGCAGGAACTCAAGGTGCAAGGTAACTCAAATGGCAAAACACTACTTATTGCAGAGTTTGCATTCCCTGTTTGGGCATCTGATTTTTCTTGGTTTTCTAAAAAAAATCTCCTGTGCCCTGTCATATGGCAACTCCTTGGGGTTTTCGGGCCCATTAATTGAGATTCTTAAGCAGGCTGCCAGGTGTTCCCCCTGAAGCCTGTTCCTGATACACCTGTTGATTACAAAGTCATTAGAAAATAACTTATACATGATGGGCTTAGTACAGGAATTTATATATTATTTATTTTCCATTTTTGAACAATACCAGAGGCAAGTGATGCCTGGCATCTGATGCTCTCCTGGTGATGCTCTGTTTTTATGTGTCGCTCTACATAATCCTTGCGGTAAATTACTGCAGCAACCTCCACAAATGCCCGTTTAGTGGCACCCTTTTTAGGTGCTGGCTTGTGCTGCCTACACAGTCTGCAGAACATCCCTTAAAAGTATAACATACATTAATTGTCTATAAGCAATAAAATAATGTTGTACATTAATGGACAATTTAAAAAGACAAGTCATTCAACAGATAAATTATTAGGCCTACCATGCTGGGTGTAGTATAGCCATCCCTTAAATTGGGGCATGCTCAGCCAGCTGTGGTCAAAGCCAGATCCCCTGTGTTTACTGGTTGAGGGTTCTTCTTTAAAAAAAAAACAAAAAAACAATTACTTTCTTTCTTACATTTATCTGTCTTCCTCCTCACCTGTCTCAGCAGTATTCTGGCTGCTATCTCCCTGGCTCTCCAGCATCTCATTTGAGCAGCCCTGAGCAGCACTGTCTGATGCCTAGGAGCATTAAAATAGTAAATTAATAGCAGCCACACCATTACTGTTGTCTTTTAAACTTTATTTCAAAATGATACCTCCAGCTGCTCTCTCTCCTCTGCACGAGGCCTTTTTTTGAAGAAATATTTCTCAATACTCATCTAAATTAAAGCAACAGACATTCAGAGTCAGAGTGAAAAAAAATAGCAAAAATATGTTGCTTTATTCTTAATTTGACAATGGACATAGCTTTATCCATAAACACATTTCACCTGAATCGCTGAATTAGGCTACTGTAATCCAGTTTATAAATGGACCTACCATTCTATCTACAGCAGTTAATCAAAGAGAGTCCATTCGACCTATCTCACGAGGGAGGGTGGGACTATGCCAGGATGCGATTGAGAACCATAGTTGACTAGTGTAGACGTAGACCGATGCCAGTGCATTTCTTTTACAATCAGAACGTTGTACATCGTGTCTGCTTCAAATCTGACTCCCTCAACACTTTCTAGCTAAATGCAGCAAGAACGCTATGGTCACTTTCTAGCTAAATGCATCAAGAACGCTATGGTCGTGCCCTGGGCGGAATGTCTTGGGCTTTACGGGGCTGCTGCGTTACCAGCTTTATATGTTGAATTAGGGCGTGGGATGTTCCTTTGCTAACGTTAACAACTTTTAGCTCACTATGCCAATATAACTTTTCTGGACAATAATTCTGTGCATGTGTGTTTTGAGCACAGTAGCATACAAACCTTTTGTGAACAGCCAGGTTTCGCCGAATCTCTCCTCAGTGCAATTCTGCTTTCTTGCTATCCAGCTTCGGCTGCAGCGTCAAACGTTGCCATGGAGAGGAGCGGGCGAATCAGATGTCAGTGCGTTTGGACCCATGCGTGCGTGTGTGGGAAAGCGAATGACAGTAAAGCAGAGACTGATCCGAGGTTTAAATTAACGGAACATTTTATATAAAAATCGCGTCTGGAAAAATAAATAAATACCGGAATCAATGTGTGGCGGGGGGATTTCAATGTGTGGCGGCCCGCCACAAATTGGTCTATGTGTGGGAAACACTGATGACAGCCCATAGAACCAATGGGTAAAAAGTTTTGAAATTTGACACACAGATTCAGGACAGCGGCAAGATAAATTTCAGTAAGTATGTTAATGTAGCACAGACTCTAGCGCCACCAACAGGTCAAAGTTGGACATGTGTTCATGTGTGTAACCTTTGATCTGTAAATCCAATTTTCAAAAACTTGATGTCAGTAGAATCCTTGGATCAAGCTGAATTCAATGAACCCAATTTCTGGGTTCCAGATTTTCCCGCTATTTTCAAAAATGTCAAACTTAAAACAAAATTTTCACAGGCACAAATTTTGTGCAAACTTCCTGAAACTTCGGACATAAAATCTTCTATGAGATGATTTGACCAGTAAAAGCATTTGCATGTCAGCCATTCGAATTGGGTGGCGAAGCCACCAATCAGGAAGTAAGGTAATTTCTTGGCAACGCTTTGATGTATCGTAACCAAACTTGGTGACATGACTCTTGACAATATCATAATCAAAGAGCACTGGTTGGCTAGAACCTATGCTGGAGTTGTTGCTAGGCTCGACCAAATAGCAGAGATCTGCTTTGTTGACACCGCACTCAATCAAATAGCTCATCTCACTCTGGAGACCTGCCCTCATTGGTTTGGTTACAAATGAGGTGTTTAACCCAAATGGAGGATTTAGGTGGGCACTCACTGCTTTAGCCTTTAGTTTACCGCAGAAAGTGAGGTCATATCACACGAAGGACTTGACATATGCCAACCAAACTTGATAGACACACTTGCTAGAGGGAACTGTTATAGGAAAAACTGTACAGGTCATCTTACTGTCAGATGCTTGGCCGCCTCATCGCTGCTTGCAGCTATATTGTTTGGTTAAAGTTACGAGATCGCAATGAATTTGTGGGGAATTAGCTGAATTTGCAATGAAAGTTGCAATCATGAAACATCGCAAAATCTTGGTGGGTCTGTAATCAGGTCATGACCGGATTCAGAGTGTACAGTGTAGTACCAAATATTTCAAATCATCTATACCTGTGCAGTTAAAACAGGATGATGTCAGTAATTAGTAGTGGTGTCAACAATAATCGATTCGACAATGCATCGTGATGCGGGGCATGGACGATTCAGCATCGATTCGGCAACAAGCCGGATCTATTCAGCGCATTTAAAAATAAATGTGGTTTCCCCGTTTCCATTTTCACCCTGTAGAGGGAGCTAGGCTACTTTACATTGCAATGCAATGAAGGGGGAACGAGGAAACCAAATCCGTTGCCTCACCGGAGCAACGTCACAGACATGCGCAGTCTAAATCGAGAGAGAGGAAGACCGGCATAACAATGGCTGAGGCGGAGAAAGAGGGAGGGAGAAAGATTATTGATGCACCGAAGATATGGAAAGCAGACATCTGGAGACATTTTGGTTTCTATTGCCCCCTTTCCACTGCACGTTTTCGTAACGGCTCCGTACGGCTCGACTCTATTTGCTTTTGGCTCTTTTCCACTGGGGGTTGGACCTGGGACCTGTTACTATGTTTCGTACCCGTTTGAGAGGTGGCTCTAGCCGTGCTGAGCCGGTACTAAAATGTTACGTGAATGGTGCTGTCCACTGGTTGGTCAAAGGAAATGTGGTTGAATGTTTCTTCGGACATCCTGAAGTTTTCAATCCACTGCGCGTTCGTGAAACAATTACATCCCACCATTCGGAAGTTCGGTCCGTATTTTAGTACTTTGCATCGATCTACAACTGTGTAACAAATGAATATACCTGACATACTGAAAAGCTACCAACTCAATCGTTAGCTTACCCTCACATGTCGTCTCTTTGCAGCTCCTAGCCGCTCGTCTGCTTCATAGTCCTGTATGGTTTGCAAAAGTTTTCTTTTCTTCTCAAGTGTCTTTTGCCTCACCTCTTCTATACGTTTCTTGCTCTGTTTTTTTCTTCTAATATCTATGGTTTTTTTGGTGTTTTCAGTGACAACAAGGTAGTAACTGCTGGCAGTGGAAAAGAAACGGGACCAGTTCGATAAGTGTGTAGAGTAGTGCCAAACTAAAGCGTGTCGTGCCGAAAAAAATCAGCCAAGTATTCCAAAGTCCATTAGCTCTTGTGTCACTCCTGGTTTAAGTCAAATGAAATTAGTTTCATTTATTAAAAAAAAGCATTTAGCTTTTTTACACATAGCAGCAGCCTTTCACACAGTGCAGCACCTGAACTCCTGTGCAAAATCAGTAATAACAGTCACTGTATTTTAGCCACAACGACCCATCAATAAAAATATTTATAATTTTAATATCTGAAACTAATTTCATTTGACTTAAACCAGGAGTGACACAAGAGGTAATAAAAAGTTGTTTAATGTCTGACTGCTTGTGTTGCCTCATGATTCATGAAAAAAATGCTTTGCTTTAGAATTTTAATGCATCGCAGGCTTAATGCATCACAATGCATTGCTGAATCGAATCGAATCGTGACCCTCCGAATCGTAATCGAATTGTGAGGGCAGTGCCAATGCACACCCTTAGTAATTAGTTTCTCTAACTGGCTAAAGTGCTGTTGCTAAATAGAATCAGCTGATTAAGTGAGTTGCTGTAGCAAATATGTGGTACTGGATTGTAGCTTCTGAAGCCATCTGGTTCATCACTGATAGATTGGTAGGGCAGCACTCCTGCAGATTAGCCTGCTGTATTCAGGCCTTGCTGCAGATGTCCTCCCGAACCTGGTACACACCTGGCAGGACTTACTTTTTCCGACATCTTCACTTCTAGAAAATGAAACTTTTATGTTAGTGTGAAATTCAGGGAGACAAAGAAGGAGTAAAACTGTTCATAGGTGTCATAGGTGTGAGAAAGGGAAGGTGGAAGGGGGGGGGGGGGGGGATTGGCAAGGATCCAGTAAATGCTCGTTTGGGGATGACGTCCCCACTGTGTTCATCTCCTTTGCTGTGGTGGCCGTTCTGAAATGATTTTTACCATGGTCTGACTCCCCTCCCGCTTCTCCAAGAGCCCACTCCAGAAATCTGCGGCTGCAGGAGTGGCGCAGGTGTTTGGCTGGCCTCGGTGACTCTGTGGTGTCAGGATGCAAATGTACTGTTCTTTATTTCTCCCCGACAAAGCAGCAGCTGGAATATCTAAGGGTGTGTGTGTGTGTATGTCTATGCATTTTAGTCATTAAAACGATACCTGATCAGACAATTGCATTCCAACCAATTCCAGCAGCCCTTAATGTGATAATTTAGCCCACCCAGGGCAGCCCCGCCAGCTGCAGTTTGTGTGTGTTTGTTTGTTTGTGTAAAATCAATTTACCAGAGATCAAGCAATAAATACGGTCATCAACAGGTCAGATCTGAAAAAATAAATGTGCAGCTCGGTGTTGGTATATTGGCCTTGAATTGGTTAATTCTGGACTGTATTAAGATGACAGCTTCCACACATCCCTAAAAAGTGCTGCATACTGTAGAACTAACTGAAAAAAATGTAAATGTGTTAAATGAATGTTCACATTGGTTTGATTTAATAATGCCATGTATGTTCGTTGTGTACATGGCATTGTTAAGTGTATTCAGCACTTTTTACAGTGTACACGGACATTTGTGACACATCAATAACTCTATAGCAACACTAATTTTGTCAGGTAGGGTTGGTTAAATAGGTTTGAGAAAAGTAGGAAGGAAGTCTTGTAAATTTGCTTGCCATTCATCATAATTTCAATCGTCAGTTTTAATCCTCTGTATGTCCTGTACATGTTGCAGAATTGACAATGAATTTGACTTTGACTTGATAATGAAGGCTGCATGTAAATTTTGTTTTGAACTGAAGTGAAAATCAATAGTTCGTCAGTCAGAAATGCGATAGCAGGATGGTTGGTTAATGCCAGCAAATGATAGGACTGAGAGAGAACCAATACAGCAGCTAAAGCAATATTGTTAAGAAGTGGTTTTGTCTGATTGATGGGGAAGATGTGAGAAGAATTATAAACAGACCTCTTGAAGATGTGTGTGTCTGTGTGTATTGTATGTTAGTGTGTATCTGTGTGCGTGTGTCTGATTGTGTATGTGTGGGGTGTGTGTGTGTGTGTGTGCGTGCCCTTGTGTGCTTTTTAGGGACAGACTCTTTTTAGGTTTCAGCAGTTCTGAGGAATTTGAGAACAAACATTTCTTTCTGCTCAGTAACCTTCTGTGCTTGTTAGCTTGTGCACAATATTTGTTCCAATCACAAAGTAGGTCAGCAGTCAAAAGGCGCAATTAAAATTGGCTTTCTATCCACTCCACAGTTCATCAAAGATCACTGGTTGGCTAGAAAGTATCCTGGAGTTGTTGCTAGGCTCTTACAAAAGGCTGAGATCTGTTTTGTTGACACCTCATCCAATCAAATTGCTCATCTCACTGTGGAGACCTGCTCTCATTGGTTAGGTTACAAATGAGGTGGTTAACCCAAATAGATGGTTTAGGTGTCATTGGCTGAGGGCACTTACTGCTTTAGCCTTTAGTTTACTGCTTCTGAGGGTCCCAGTTTTGGTGAAATGTTAGTGGTTTTCAGCCATCTTGTCATTCCATAGATTTCATATAAAAACACTCCAAATCAAGTGATTTTATTGTCAGGCTATTTCTGTGGGTTTGTAAGCTTTCCTTGTTGGTATTTTACATCTACAAATGTAAACAGTTAATTGTGTTAATCAGTTTGTGCTCATTAGAATCATCTGTCCAAAGAATAATCGAGTCCAATATATAGCAGTTTGTTTTTTCTACACTTTCTCTCCACCCTTTTTGTTAGCATATGTACAGCCATGCGTAGATATGTATTACTGTCCTTGCAAAGGCCTAAAAAGATTTACATCATGCTGCCTGTTACCAACATTCATTATAGATTGTTTAGCTCATCCTACATGAAAAAAGTCATAGATGTTACATGTTTTAAATTGTCCAGTATAAATAACAATGGGATATGCAGTGACGCTGAAATGTGTCTGAAAAGTGGCTTGTGGAAGTGCATTTTACCATTTTAGTTTAAAATATAACCTGCTAATCACATATTTATAACAGAAGATATGCAAAAGGCCCATTTCCTCATGATCAGATTCTGTGTGTCTTGATCTTTTATTTTTAAAGCCAGCCTCCCTGCAAATATTTTTATATCAGAACTGCAGCAGACCCAATTACTAATTGTTGTGAGACATGGGAGTTAATATTGGAAGGTTAAAGAATGTAAGGTGTATGTCATGAATGAGAAACTTGGCATTGTTAATAAAACAGCAGAAAAATATCTGATGAATGAAGGGTAAGTGGCCTAAAAGTCACATGGATGTGGTAGAGTTTTTTTTTTTATTGGGAGCATATTTTGGGGTGCACACTTACTTCTCCTGTTTTATGTACTCTTGTTTGGTCCAGTACCCTGAGTTTAAGTTCCTTAATGTGTGAAGATTTATGCTTTTATTGAGCTTAGCATTGTAACCACATTTGATGGAGTTCATTTTTTGAGGCGTGGGATGAATTTGCATCAAACGATTTTTTCCTCCCCCCCTTTCAATGTACATTTATAACTCCTAGTAGGCCCCACCACTCAGACGCTGGCTGAGAGGGGTCACCACGGAAAGTGTTGTCATAAACCTAAAATGCTAATCTGCCCTTTTCTCACTATCGATCACTTGCCAGCTCTCTAACCGAAGGTCACAAAGCACATAAAAAAGCTATGTATGAGAGACTGTTTTGGTATTAACACAGTTTATTAGGAAAGCTCTCGAAGGCTTATCATTTTGAAATAATTCTATAATCATGGAAAGGGCAGAACCACACTGGTGAAACAATCAGATGTCAAAGCTCAATAAATGTTGTTTTTTCCTTCGTCTCATTGCGTTGCTTGTTGCCTTTAATATTTCATTAGGTCCAGGCTCTGGTATGCAATATAGCAATAATATTAGCCACCTTGACAATGAATTGTTTCAGAGAGAAATTAGTATGAATCAGCATTTTATCGTTTTGTATTTCCACACCAAATAATATGCAATAAACCTTACTGCAGTCTGTAACTGTTACCAGAAATCTTGGTCTGTATACAACTTGCTTTATACTTTACTGTCATCTTAAGGAAATTATTTCTCTGTGAGTAAGCATATTATTCTATGTTGGCACCATGAGGCAGATAGGCAATAGGCAATTGGCCAATAGGCAATATAAGCTACCAGTTTCTTGGGGCTGATGTAAGTCACTGTTTTTTTTTTTCATACCTCGTCGTGTTTCCCCTTTATTTGCTAAAAAAAACACTCCTTTAATAATATGCCACAGAACTTTTCTCAACTACAACATTTAATTTCAAATGTCAAAATCATAAAATTTACACTTTTTTTAACCCTTTTTACGACACCCATGATATATCATGCACCCCTGTTCCAAAACAGTGAAAATATATAAAAGGTAAATATATATTATTTTCATTATTTTCCTAAATATTTCATCGTTGTTGCAGTCATTTTTTGAATGGTGACATCAATCAGTGGAAAAAGTCATATTAGACACCTTGCGTTGTGCTTGCAGATGTGCATCTTTATTCATCATCCTATTTTATGCGGATATCGACTGATGCCAATATTTTTAAAAATGCCTAATATATTGGTCGGCTGATATAAGGGGCCTATATCAACCTATAATTAGTTGTATGTTTAGTGTATTTTTACTAGCATTTGTCAGGACACCTTGGCTAAATTGTCATTTTGCTGGTGTTGAACTTGTGCAAAGAGCTAATGGGTGTCCATGCTTTTCATTTTGTTATGTATATTGCTTTTTTCCTTAGCATTTTCCAGGACATCTTGGATAAAAATGTTTATTTTGCCAGTGTGTGAACTTTACGCAAAGGTCATACTTCTCATTAACTTAACCGGATCAGTCATCAGAAACAGAAAGCTCTGCTCTCCTGCGCTACTAGCCCTTTCAGGACAACTGTGTTCACTCGTGAGGCCTGCATATGTAGCGGTGCCTGATTGACTTCCAAAAGTATTTTTTCTTTGTGAGAAGAACCTGGAGGTAATCACGTCTCTTCACCCAATTTAAAAAAAAATATTGTGCAGAAATATATTGAGGAATATGAGATGCTGGTATAAGACTGAACTCTGGTCACCATAGTAACAGTGGTTTCCTGTTCTTCCTTTCTTTAAAATGGACTAAACGTGGCTGTTGTGTGTGAGAAAGTTCAGAATGTTTCTGTGGTGACCATGAAAGCCACTCCTTTCAGCAGCTCCTAGGGTAACACTTAATTTTAACAGCTCCTTTTAAAATGATGTATTTGCACTGTATAAACTATACCTTAACCCTGATCCTAAGGTACAAAATGTTTTTTTTTATTACTATAGTCTACTTCATGACGTAGATCCACTGTAACCGTGGAAAGTGTAACTGTGCGTAGGCCAGTACAAGCAGTGAACCTGAGCTTATCCCTGCTGACACCCAGACACCCTTCCTATACTGTGTCACATGTCTTTACTTACAGATAGGATGCTTTTTTAATGGTTTGTTCATTGTTATTAAATTTGTTAGTTAACGTGGTGGTTAATCAGAGAGGTGACGGGTTATATGTAAAAACTATATCACAACAAAATTATTCATATTAGTCATTTGCATTGTGCTTTTCAGCTGAAATGAACAGTAATCAATTGATCAAGTGTCTGTATTCTTATTGCATTACTTAATTTTAAATCCAAGTCTGATTATAGTGTTCTGTTGGAACAGGTTGGTTAGGGGGGGGCGGCAATTTGATTAAAACATGAGTGAAAAAAATCCTCCAAAGATATTTTTTCCTTCCACAAATTGTTTTCTTTCTTGACTTACTGACCCTGCCTTTCTCTCCTCTTCCCTTTGTCTATTGCCTGTATGGACACACACACACTTCTAATGATTTTGTGTCATTCAACCTGGCACCTGACCTCCACTTCAGGAACTGGGAATAAGGTTAGCTATTTTGCAACATACACAAAGACAACCAAAGTCCACTAGCACCACCTTCTTGTTTGTAATAGAGCTTGTGTGCCAGATTCGACTTAAAGGTGGACAAATAAAAGAAGGGGGAGGGGGAAAGGTGAAAGAGGTAAGAGGGGTGGTTGAGCAGTGTATGAATGAACCCACTAGTCAACAATGGTGGTTTAGAGATGAGCACAACCATGAAAAGCAGACATAAGCAGCAAAGTAATGATGGAGAGAGGGATGAAGAAAGAGGGAGCGCTGAAAGAAGCTGATGCACCATTGTGTAAACGGTGTTTTAAAACATGCATGGCTAAAGGCAGAACACCTCCAACTTAGCCAATCACCCACAGAACAAGCACCAAGACCTGCACACTGAGTTCAGGGAACAACAGGTAATTTACTCATGAAATGTACCCTTTTCAAATGTAATAGTTCAGTAGTTTTAAGTGCAACACATGATAGAGTTCTTATCAAGCAGAAAAAAAAACACGCAACGACGACCACATTTCACGTTTTGCAATATATTGTACACCCAAAGTTCATTTCAGTTCGTAGCGGCACAGTCTTGCAGTACACCACCAAAACCCAACACCCCAGCAGGCAAAGGTTCAAAGACGAGTTAATAGTCATTAAAAATATTCAGTGTCAGTCAGCGTCGGTGAGGGAGCCTACCAGATCCATAATCCAGTCCGAGCAGCAAACTTTCTCCAGCGTAATCCATTTCAACAATTAGACAGCAGAGTTATCCATATGAGTTTGTTGATCTATTGCACATAATGCATTCAGCACAAAACAACAATGGTGGTGTCAATTTGCAAGAGAAAACAACAAGCACACAATAACGCTCTCCAGAGACATTCATCTGGATACTTGACTCTGCCATGTTACTAGCATCCACGTTCGGATATATACAAAAAAGGAGAGGCTGATTAATGAATTTGCGCCATACTGCCAAATGACCCCACTAGGTACTACACCTATTAATCAGGTAAGACAGAGAGGGCGTTGACTGAGTTTTTAGACAGAAAATACAAAAAAACGAACTCTAATAAACTATCATATTCAAAGGGCAGAGGTTGTTACAATACATCAGAGGAGATTTCTCTAAGACTGCAAGGGAAGCTCAGCTTCCCCTAGAATGTAAAAAAAAATGTAATGGTCAAATGTTTACAAAATGCCTTAAAACATGTTCATTTCAAACACCAGCTTGTTAATAATAGGCCCATTATCACAAATCAACTGAGTTGGTGTTGTTAACTTAGCATTCCACTTTGTTCTCATGGCCTATGGCCAATGCATTTCCTCATAGACGTCCAGCGTCAATGCACTTCAATGGGCCAGCACGGACCAGTAATTGGAGTCATTGGAGAAATGCCATTTTTTTCTCCCGCCCCCGGACGCTGAGCGTCTCTGGGGGTGAATGGAATGGTGGGCGGAGTTTTGATGGTGTGGACTTCAAGCAGTCCCCGTGTTGATTGGTGAAGCTCTGAATCCAGTTTTGATTGGCTGGCGTTTTTTGATACAGACTGTCACTTTGCTGCTGCCGGAGCTCAGTCCCATCGCGGATATTGCAGGCAAGCAGTGACCAATTTGTTAGCATTTCCTCAGCGAAAATACTTGTTTATTTCTTACACTGTAAATAAATCACACTCACACTTATTACCGTTTTGGCTTATTACAATTTTCTTGTTCGTTTTTAATTTCGTTTCGTTAGAATCATACTGTTAGGTAGGTTGGCGCTAGTGCTACTTAACTAGCCCACTAGCTCTCCTGAACTAGCCCGCTAGCACACCTGCACTAGCCCGCTAGCAGAGCACTATGACAGACCATTTTCTAGACGGAACGAAGGGTAGAATTAATGTATAAGTAAATGTACAAATTTTATGATTAAGTTGGCAGTGAGCTTCCCCTCTTTGGAATACCAGCATCCGCCACTGCAATACATGCATGATCTTTATAAAGTAACAAACTTTTACATATGTTAGAAATACTGGTAACATACCATTTAAAGGCTGTATGTGATGAAAATATTTTTTAGGTTATGTATCTCAACGTAAATAAGGCCTCAGCTTGTATGACAAATGTATCACCTTATTTATTTGAAAAAAAAAAAAAACACCTTTATTTGAAACCATACCGGTACCAAAATGTTGGTATCGTGACAACACTACCATGAATACAAAATTTGAACACGGAAGGCTTTTTATTATTCGCTTGTTTTCCTGTGTATTTTCTTTCATTGGCTAATGGCCTGGTCAGACTATACGATTTTTTTGTCGTTCACGATTGTCGTTTACGATCTACCATGTCACACTATACGATTTTAGAACCATAAAAAACTCTCCGCGTCTTGATCGGGAGAGTGGCCACATACACCGACAGCATCGTTTGCGTCGCCTGTTGTCATAGCAGCAGCTGTCAACAGAAGGCCAGGTATAATACTTTTCATGACAACGTCATCCGACTCCCGACAAAATTCTGACATGCCAGTCTTTTTGTCGGGCTGTCTTAGAATGTCGCAAACGACAAATTGGAAGTCGGGAAGCATGTCACATTACAAGATTCACTCGTGTTCGATGTCGTGCCCGACTGTTCAAAATCGGATACGATGGTCGGTTACGACAAATTCGGGGCAAAATCGGGCTGAAATCGTATAGTCTGGCCAGGCCATTAGGTGTCCAGTTATGAGTTCAATTGCTGTGGTATTCTGCAACTGAGCAGCAGAAAACTGAATCAACTCTAGTTTGTATATACGCCCAAACATAAAATAAAATAAAAAAATATAGCAGCACACTCCGCCTACACCTGAAAAAATGTATTAGCAGCGTAGAAGAACAGCAGATCCCTGTTTCACTTTTTTATTTTTGATATTCTGTTTTATTTTTTACTTCACGGTTTAACATGCTAGGCTTTAAATGATAGTAACAACAAAAGCAGATGGCACTTTAACACACTGTATCCTGAAAAAAAGAAATGATTACCTCAGAAACAGTGCACGCTCAAACGTTTAGTCACTAAAATATTGTGTGTGTGACTGTGATTGTGCTACAGTGTGTGGTCCGTGTGTGTTTGTGTAAGTCTGCATGTGTGTGCATTTGTATGTGTGTACATGTGTGTGCACGTTTGTGTGTTTGAGACCATGCTTTTTTATCGTCTTGCATGTGTATTGGCCCTTTTCAACCAGCCTGGTTTATTCGTACTGTACCCTACTCGACTCAACTTTATCCAATTGAAACCTCGCCGAAGCAGAGACTAAAAAATGGTCCCTGGCGCCAGGCACCAGGGCTGATGGAAAAGCAAAACCATGGGGTTAAAGTGGATGCATCAAATGTATTGTAGCAGACTACTGGCCACTGTTTGGAGAAAAACAACTGTTCAAGCTCCTACAGCTAAATGGTACCTTTCTGTTGGCTGCTGACTAGTTAGCAATGTTAGCTAACAATGTTTTGATAATTGTTATTTTTCTGACATGAAAATCAGTTCATAACTTTACTGGCATAAGTTATAATAGATGTTTTAAACACGAGTTACACCCCCTAGATAGCTAGCTTGCTAACTTAATATAATGTAATTAATTCCATGGCCGAAAAAGTGAACCACCAACATTGTATGCAGGATTGAACAGTAATACAGCTTACGTTTGTCTGTTTTATTTCTAATTATAAGTCAAGGTTTAGCTTATATCCCTGATACAACGTGACAACCCCAAATAGACTGGAACTGCGTTTTACCATCTTATATAAGGATGAATTACATGCCATTACATTACACCCTGTAGTATAAACAACTCCCACCTAGATGAATGTATGCAAGCACTATATTGCATGTTCAAAGCTCTTTGACAAGTATTTGCAATAATGCTGGAGGTCATGTCATACAAAGGGCTCAACAGCACATGCCAACTATTCCCACTGGAAAGTAGCTAAAGCCTGCTCAAAATGTTTCTAAATGTTGTTAGATGACATCACACATTATTTTGCTTGTAGATCTATAGAACATCCATTTCGGTGTAATGATAAGGGCTAATTCTACATAGGTCAAAAGTCTTTACTTTTATAATCGTGGGGCAACGCTGGAGGCAGAGTCAGGCAGGCAGAGCTGTATGAGAAGTCTGGTCAGTCTGGAATTTGCCAAAGTTATGAAATGTCACCAAATTTGTCACTAGTCGCTAAATACATTTGTCGCTAGGGATGACCAACACTTGCTAAATCTAATGCAAATTTGTAACTTTCACCTAGTGCTGATGTAATGTGTTACATGTAATCATTTCATGCTGTGTGCACAGAGTGGAATAGCGCCATAAGAGTGTGTGAGAGCATGCATTATTATTAGGGGTGTAACGGTATACAAAAATCATAGTTCGGTACGTACCTCGGTTTTGAGGTCACGGTTCGGTTCATTTTCAGTATGGAAACAAAATGCGAAACCATTTTCTTCCTCAGCATGGTGTTGTTATAACCAAAATGTCAATATAGAAATGGAAACAGTAAAAAAATTCAACATGCTGCTTGGTACCAATAAGTTAAATGAAATATTCTCAAATTAACCAATGTTTGAAATAAAAAATACATTCCTTTTTACAGTAAACAAAATCAATATTTAAAGTGCATCACTCAGTTCCAGTTACAATAAGGAATTCATTGTAAATCTAAATCTTCATATTTTTTTGCCAGGAAGATAAGTTTATTTAAATGAGAATGATGGTATGACCAATTAGATCAGCGTGTGGTGTGTTTAGTGCGTGACGTTTGCTTAAGAGGCGGGAGTTACAAAAAATTCAGACCAACATGGCGGACACTTGTGGAACCTCTAACGTTAAAGTGTTTGTATGATTTAAAGTTAAAGTCCAAAAGTGATGGTGCCGTCATGGATTGTTGTTTAAATGTAACACGAACTGACTTAAGACAAGCAGAGTACTCTAGATTACCATTTAATCACTCAAAGTTTTAAGATAGCAAAGATAGCTTACGACTAGCTAACTATTAGCAAGCTGGCTGACAAATACGGTCACAAGCTTGTACTAGTACACTACTTGCATTTGTAGAATGATATTGCAACACTTAAATATCATCTAGGCAACACAACGATAATATTTAGCCCATGTAGCCCCTGCAATATGCAATTTTGAATCAGTTGCTGCTGTTAGATGTAGGCTAGCTTGCGGGATGTTGGCCAGCCAGGCTGCCACGGTATACTGGCCTGCGACGTGATCACTCACATCGGATAAGATCCATAGGCTGTCCCGCTCGATAACCTGCTTGAAATATTGGCGACCACGCCCCCAGGCGAAATTCAAGTTTTGAAGTGAAGTGGTGAGAATGGAAAGGCTCGTCTATTTGGTTCGCCGTGTGACGTCACCTCCACGTGGTCATAAGAGCACAAATCACAAACGAGTTTCTCTTAAGAACTTCCCTTACTACTCCAATCACATACAGCTATCCTCGTGAATATTAAAAAGAGCCAAATGTAGTGACAGCAGCATGTAAAACACATACTGACTGTACTCGTTCGATACAGCACTGTATTGAACCAAACATCTGTTTTTCCAGCGGTTTGGTATGAATACACATACCGTTACAGGCCTAATTATTATTCTTGCGTGTGTGTGTGTGTGTGTGTGTGTGTGTGTGTGTGTGTGTGTGTGTGTGTGTCTTCCATATGCCTTCTCTCATCTGCTTCTCAGAGGTGCATCAAACAGCCGACATGGGCCGTATCAAAGTCTTAACCCTTCTCCATTAAGTCATTACCACACACGTACACACCTTAATAAGTCAGTGCAGCAGGAGTCCCTTAAGATGGCCCCTAACTCCCAACAGGACCCTGCAGCCAATCAACATGGATGCTACATTAATAATGAATGTAAACATCAGCAACTCTGTCACATTCTGCCTCTCTCTCCCTCTCTGTCCCTCTCTCGCTCTCTGTCTAACCTCAAAAGTGACGGTGCCACCATGGATTGATGTTCTAACACAAACTGAGCCCCGTAGACAATGAGGCCCTCAGAGTAGGTTGGGACTGTGGCACACTGCACATGCCAGAGAGACGTTATGACAAAATGGGCATTGGAGAGAAAAGAGAAGGAAAAGGTTGAGAAAAAAACAGGTATTGCGTTATTCCCAAAGAATGCTGAAAATACATTTGGCTCAAGATGGTGTCAATCCTGGAGTCTAAAAACCCTGCCACGCAAGTGATCCAACCATTTTCTGAACCAGCTGATTCCAAAAAGCACACAAATGTTTCGACAGGTATGAGAGAGAAAAAGAGAAGATGGGAGAAACTGAAGTATTGGGTATGAAAAAAAGAGTACTAGGAAGAACATACTGAAAAGATATTTGGCTCCAAATGTCAGGTACTGTACCCTCAATCTCATATATGGCTGACATTTACACCAAGTGACTTATAGTGCACAGAATTGACTTCACATTACATCAGTGTGAATGCACTCAGACAGAGAGCAAAATGGGCTGCCATCTTTGGAAAACATGGCCAAGTGGTACATGGGCTGATATTTGCTGGTGGCCATTTTGCACCCACCTGCGCCCTTTCATTAGGTGTGCTTATTAATGCCACTGGTGTGTGAAGAGAATGTTTGGAGGATGGAAGTTCTATAGAATGTTGGGCTCCATAGAATATAATGTGGAATTTTAGAATCTTACATTGTTGTAGAATACATTCCTTTATAGAATGTTCAAAAACGTGAATAATTGCTAGTCAGGAAAGCAAGCTTAAAGCAGTCTCTGAGAAACCCCACAAAGGCTAATGTTGTGTCATTTTATTACTATAGCTTGTGGGCTATTGGGTTTGTTGTTGTTATAACCCAGACTCATGGGTTAAACAGCACCAAATTATTTGCATTATGAAAGAATAGAGTGTGCAGGTGAATGTATGGAATGCTGTGTGTGTGTTTGTGTGTGTGCGTGTATGCACGTGTGTACGTCTCTGTGTCTGAAGGGGCTTTGCCAGTATCTGTTCCACATGTGCAGCTCATAGATTGTGCTGGTTTGTGTGTGTGTGTGTGTGTGTTTGTTTGTTTTCTGGTTGATTTCTTTAAGTGTGTGTATGTGTGGCTGACTGTCTCACTAACTGACTGAGTAAGTGCATGGCTTTCATATGGGGCCGCTTCAGGCAGTGACATTAGGCAGTGCTACAAGCAGCTCCTGCACTTTCTTCGGACTCGTGATTTCATGTGGACTCCCTGTTTTTAATCTTTGTTTGGGTCACGAGTGGCAGTGACTGTGTGTGTGCGTGCCTTCTGTAACGTAGGGTCTGTCACCTGCCCTGCAGAACCCCTCCAGCATTAATCATTAGGCCCTGTCAGGGGCACCTGCTACCCCTCTGGCAGAGAGGGCAAAGGGGGCTGCTGACTACAGGTGAGCCCTAGTCTGTGTGAGGCCTGTGCTGGAGGTGGCCAAGGTGAAATTTGTGGGATTTATTTAAATAATGGAGATGGTGTGAGAGAGAGCATGTGTGTAGGGGAGTATACATGTGTGACTATATTTTCAGTTTGTGAGTTGGTTTAGTGATTGTTAGCTTTGTTAGGAAGGGAAGCAGTCTCGCAAGAGAAGGCTTTAAAAAAGCTTTTTAAAGGTAGAAAGGGCTGTTGCTGTTCTTGTAGCAACTGGTAGGTTGTTCCACCATTGGGGGACAACCACAGAGAAAAGTTTAGTGACCTCGCTTTGTGAGAGGCGAGGGTACAACCAGACGGTTTGTATAAGCGGATCGTAACGCTCTGGACGGAATGAGAGCCTTTAGTAAGACATTGAGATAGGCGGGGGTGGATCCTGAAATGACTTTGTAGGCTAGCGTAGGCAGCTAACGACAGCCAGTGCAGGTTGCTGAAGAGTGGAGTGACATATGCCCTTGGGTAATAACATGGAGAACACAAAGGAGATCATCATAGACTTCAGGAGAGCACACACCTTCTACAGAGGCACAGTAGAGAGCATCCTTACCAGCTGCATTACTTTGTGGAATGCCACTTGGGCGCTGCCGGAAGAAGATGCACCAGTTCGTGAGGGCGGCTGAGAGTATTGTGGGTGTCTCTCTCCGTTCCTTCGAGGACATCTACTGCACCCATTTCATCTGCAAAGCCCCCCCCCATCCAACAGCTTTTTGGTCTGCTGCCATCAGAAAGGAGAGATTGTTTATATAGTTTTGTTATAAGATGGTTAGTGTGACAGTGTGGGCCTAGAGAGCACTGCAATTTCAAATCCTGTGTATGACCTGTACATACGTTTTTGACATAAAGCTGACTTTGACACACACTCATGTTGGAGGGAGGGAGTGTGTAACCCCATAATCCGGATTATACTAAAAGCTAATAAGGGTTAAAATATGCATGTGCCGGGTCACTAGCATTGATGTCTTTGTAGGTGTGAAACATCCAAGCCTTTCAGGATGACTGTTTCTGTGTGTGTCTGCCGTAAAATTATTACCCAAGTCAGGTCGACGAAAGGGAGCATTTTTTTAGAAAAATGGTTGGATCAAATATGTGGCAGAGTTTTTAGTTTCTAAAGCTGGGACCTCCATGTCTGGTCCCAGAGCAAGGAAAAGGAGAGAAAGGATGAAGTGATTAAAACAACACGACAACTCTGCGCACAAAATACATTTTGGTAAACGAGTGCTGTCAGACAGATGAAACAAGTTCCTCATGAGCTGTGACACTTTTATTGGTTGGTTTCTTCCCAGCCTGTCCTTTGGTTTTGGATCAGATTAACAGTGCAGTTTATTTTTACTGTTTTCAATTAATTTCTCATCATGTGTCCATCTCTGGAATCAAACCCAACAGGAGCTAGCTACCTTTGGGTTATCGTCCAGACATGGCTAATAAAGCACTTTGACAAATGTCCCGTTTATTAATTGACACATTCATCCAGCAAAAAGTTATAGCACTTTTTTTAGTCATTTCATCATTCTATAGGAAGCGTGTTAACAAATGCATGCTGTAGCTGTTTAAAAAATAATTTGCACCCTAAAATATTTTGTGGCATTTTGTAGCTTACAAATAGCTCTCTGAGCTCTGTACTGCTTAAAATATACCACAAATTGCAATAACAGGTGATAACTACTCTGTGTCCTGAGATTACATGGACATATCATAATAGATACCCAAGTAAGGAGTGATACCGACCTCTAATCACAGGTGGGCAGACCAATTCCCCAGCTCGCCAATTAAAGCGCCTCATGCTAAATGCAGTAGCAATACCTCCAATATCCCCGTCCTTTTCTCAGCCTGACAGTGCAGCTCTTTGTTTCCTTTTTTTAATAAACTCCATCTCCAGAATCAAATAAATCTTGAGCTGCCTGACTTTGGGTTCTGTCTAATCGAAGAAAATGAAGAGCTTTGACAAATGCCCCACTTGCTGGTCAAGAAATTCATCCAGCAAAGAAAAACAAACAAAATAATGGACTTTTCATTCTGTTGGACACTCGTTAATTAATTTGTTTTCTTCTGCCTGAAATAGTTCTTGTGTTTAATTTCACGTATCATGCCACATTGTAAAAGTAAAAATGTTTTGCATAAAACCAACTAACCAAAACTAACCTTTTTACATTGGTTTAACTAGCACTATTTTTCAAGTCTCATGCACAGTGCAGAGTGTGGAAAAGAAGTGAAGAGGTGTTTGCAAGCCAGTTGGAACAGGTGGGGAAAAGTGTCAGAGAATTTATGTGATAACAGTATTAGAATGAAAGTAAAGTTGTAGAAGACAGTGGTCAGGCCAGCAATGTTGCATGGCTTAGAGACAGTGGCACTGAGAAAAGTCAGGAGGAAGAGCTGGAGGTAGCAGAGATAAAAAAGCTGATATGCTCTTTGACTTCCACCATCAACAAAAAATCTCACATGAAACGTGTTAGTAGAAGGATGCTGAGAAGAAAGCATGACAGTTGGAATTTCTCTGTGCTTTGTTTTCCTCTGTTTGTTTATTTGTCTGAAAGATGGTGGAGCGTATAACACCATGTCATAATGTTCTACTCCATATGTGAGAAATGACAGCAAACAGACTTTCTGCATGCTGTGCTTTCAACAGACTAGCACAGAAACAGTCAGGATGATAGAAGTGTGAACGGAGGGTTTGTTTTTTTCAGGCTGATTTTTCACTCACAAATGACTAGCCTGGCTAACGCGACTTATCAATGCTCTGGTGTCTATTTCACGTGTGTGAAATGCCTGTGTTTGCTACTGGACGAAGCTTCGACCAATCACATTAGTGTCCATGTATAAGACAGAGAATAGTAACGTGCATATGAGTAAACAAAAATGTAACTTCACAAAAGCTCGAAATTCCATATGCTATCGCTGACAATGTAACGTGCAGCTATTTTGTCAATGAAATAGCTCCACAACTTTGCAAGATATTACTGTGTTGTTCTGCTATTTACATACTGTAAACTGGGTGGACTTGGCAACACTTACCATTTATAAGTCAGATGAACCTCGTCGACAACAATGCCAAGGAGATTTTCTTTGTAGACTTCGTTGGGTAACATGCTTATCCATCTTCCAAAACAGCAGCTACAGCTGCATTGAAATGTTGCAGTTGCTCCGCGTTCGCCATGTTGACAGTGACTGAGGTAGATTTCCGGTCGCTAAACTACCGCGTCATTGCCTTTTTGAAATGCTAGATTTTCATTGGTCCCAGTTTCTCTGTTAATGTAGAAACGGTGTTGAATGGGAGCTTGGCCAGATTGACTTTGCAAGCGAAATTCAGATGCAGCAGCACAGGAAGTATGGGCGTGCCCAGGCTACAAATGACTGCTTTAGTGTAGCTTTTGACAGCAAAACACAAACGCTTAAAACCTGAACTTACATAAACAAATCTCTTTGACTTGTGTTGGATTAGTTATAGCCTATTTTTATGTAGGGTTAAAATGAACTTTTATCATTTCTTATACAAAGTATTTTAGCTGGCAAGCAAAGTTATCTTGGTATAAATAAACTAAAATTAAACTGATCGCCTTCTGGCCTTGACCCTGCTGAGGCGATAAGTACCATTATAGCTTTTCTGTTCTGTTGTAAACTCCTTACACATTGCCCCAACAAATCAGTATTCTAAAATTGGCAAACTTTAGAATGTTCAATAAACCAACTGCCAGTTTCAGACAAGAGGAGTTAATTCCCACACAACAAAGTTAGTGGTATTTTTTTGTTGCAGGTCAGGCCGTCTGGAAGAAAAAAGAATGAATAAGTTAATAATAAATAAATTAATTAATTGATGTATTGATTGATTGGTTTAAAAATAAATATATATATATTAGCCCATATCAGGTTCATGATATTAAGGCACATTGTTTTACATCTAAGGGATCTGCAGTATCTTCCTGAGGTTGGAACAAACCATGGTTTGGATGAGAAGGGTCACCAGTAATTTTCCTTGCATGGTTTTGGCAGCGCTTACAATAAAGACTGGAGACTGATGGAAGGACACAACCAATGATTTCTAAGGCTTTGGTGACAATTTCCTCAAGGTTACTCTTGACATTGCAATTAGAGTTTCCATACCAGACAGTGATATGTGTAGTGATGATACACCAATTGTCAATATTTCTGTTGACATAACATTTTTTTTCCGCTGCCTAAGAAAGTTCAGTCTCTGCATAAGGTAGTGTGACTCATCATTGTCACTGATGAGGCCAGTGATGGTGGTGTTATCTGCATACTTGACTTGACTAGGAATAGTGTGATCTGCGGTCTGTAGTATAGTCATTTGTGTAGATGGTGAATAACAGAGAGGACAACACACATCCTTGAGGAGCACCAATGTTGATGGTTAGGGGCCATGATGTGGTATTTATCTTGACTTTTCTTATAGCCAATCTAATACAAATGCATGAATTCACTTTGACCGTTGTGTGCTCCAACGGCCCCAGGCCTTTTTTTTTAAAACCACATTGCGATTTGGAAAAGCACATATTCAGAAGCCACTTGACATAAGGGAGTATTTGAAATGCAACTTCTTTGGAAAGCAGGTTTTTGCATCTGAAAGTCATGAGTCTGCATAGTGCTTGTGCTGTCTGAATTCATCCATGAACAAAAGCACAAAATAAACAAACAAGATATTTTTGCACAGAGCTAGAGGTGTCTTATTCTGATTTATACAGGTAGGACGAAGTAATCACTAGAGTGTTTTAACAGCATTTCATAGAAAAAGAGGGGGAGAGGAATTAGATGGTCATCAAAAGGAAGGACTTTTACTTGTCTGTGGGAGGAGGGATGGAAGGATAGATGGATGGTAAAGGGTTTGGGGGGGGGGGGGGGGGGGTTGGGGCTGTGTTAGCACTCCCACACAAAAACCCACTGACCTCCCTTTTTCTTCTTAGAAGTAAACAACAACAGTACTAAATATCAGGATACATTGGTCAGGCAGTTTTATTTTATTTCATGTCATAGGGCATAATGTAAAGACATGCTTTTACACATTGATAGACAGATAAGGATCATATTTCTTCTGCCTGTGTTCTTAACACAGAGGATTCCACTAATTAGCTGATTTGGAAACAAGAGAGGTAATACCCAGTTGTCTAACTCTAGGGGAGATGACAAATGAGCTTGTTTTCCAAAACAGTGGCATGTTCCTTTGAGCTCAGCATTGCCAGTCATCTCAGTGTTCTCAATTATTTAAATTAACTTTCTTGCTTTTTTTCCTCCACCCTCTCACTCTATCCACCATCAGCTGTCTGATGCACTTTAAACATAATTTTGGAGCTGTGTGCTGAGCTTTAATGTTGAGCACTGGGGAAGCAAGCAAGCAAGATGGTAGTGTGTGTGGTACTTAAGGGGGAAGCCTGAGTCCCATCACGCCTTGTGGTTATTGGAGGTATCCGTGCACCTGCTGACTTGTTAAGCTCCCTTCTGTAATTAGCCCCTCACATCCAGCTTGGACAAGGATGCTGTTTGTCCCACGCTGGGACATTTTACACCCATGAAAGATTGCCCAGTCATCCCTTTCTCCTCCTCCTACTCTTCTTTCTCTTATCTGTCTCTCTATTTCTCTTTCATTCTCTCTTTCTTGTCCTGTTCCTTGTTAACACTCCACTCAATACCTGTGTCTGATAGCCCAGTCATCCTTATTTTCTTCTCTCTCTCTCGCTCTCTCTCTCTCGCTCTCTCTTTTTCTTTGTTAGCTCTCCAGTCAATGTCTGTATGTCCCGGCTGGAGGAAGGAACGGAAAAAATGAGAAAAGGGGCAAGAAAAGCATCGTGTTTATTTCAGTCCCATATGAGCATGGAACAAGTATTTTGGTCCCAACCCATTTAGTGTTTTAAACACAAGAAGGCCTGTGAAAAGGCCATTGCAGTAATCTACCCTACTGGAAATAAAGGCATGTACAAGTTTTGACATAAGACCTCTAAGTTTGGCAATGTTTTTTAGGTGATAAAATGCAGATTTAGTGATTGCTTTCATGTGACTGTTGAAAGTTAGTTCACTGTCAATAAAGACACCAAGGTTTTTAACAGTATCTTTTGCTTTAAGCCCTTTAGTCTCAAGAGCAGTGGCGATCCTAAGTCTTTCTTTCTTTTTCCCAAAGATAATAACTTCAGTTTTCTCTGCGTTCAGCTGAAGAAAATTGTTGGACATCCAGTTGTTTATTTGGTCAATACACCTGTAGAGAGACTCAAGCGGAGCATAGTCATCAGGTGATAGAGCTAAGTAGATTTGAGTGTCATCAGCATAGCTATGATAATTAATTGAGTTGTTCTTGATGATTTGTCCAAGTGGGAGCATATAGAGATTGAATAGTAATGGACCAAGGATTGACTATGTGATACACTAAATTTGTTGGACACACCCGACACCCACACACACATATTTTGCATATTAAAAACAGTACTTTTTCCATCATGCTTTTCTCAATGCTCTTTTCTTTAAACTGAGCACCTGATGGCTTTGATCTTTTCTTGTCCATCTTCCATCAGTGTTAATTTCGCACTCCAGTATCAACAACTACTGGCGTGATTTAGCTACTTAGCCAACTTGTGATATTAGTTGCACTATTAGATAGCTGCTGCAGCAATGGAGAAGGCCTGAATCCCTCTCCCCCTCCCCTTCCTTTTCTTCCACAGGTTGTATGTGACCACAGCAGAAGCAGTGGCACACAAATCAGGGCGCCCACTTGCCCCCTCTGCCTCAAGTGGGCATTAGAAAACAAATCGGTGCACGTGTTGTCAATGTATATTGTTGGGGTGGCATGCACTCGCAAAAAAAAAAAAAAACACAAAAGAAAAATATAAGCGCCCATACTGCCCCCCTCAACAATGCCACCCTGGACAACCGCCCATTTCGCCCATATCAGAAACCAACCCTGTGTGTGTGTAAAAAGTTCTTGTCCTTTACAACCCTTCCCTTTGGTCTTTACACACTTTGGTTCTTGGGTTTGTTTATTCTCTTTCAGGCTGTTGTTTGTATATTATAGTCTTGATCCTGCATGCTGTGCTAAAGTGTACTCAGCTTGATTTGCCATGCACTGTTTCTTTTAGCTGGGCTGGGAATTGTTACACACATTTTTCATAAATGATTTCCAATGTGTGCGCACGTGTGTATGTGTGTGTGTGTGTGTGTGTGTGTGTGTCTGTTTGTGTGTTTGTGTGTGTGTGTGTTTGTGTGTGTGTGTGTTTGGTTGTGTGTGTGTGTGTGTGTGTGTGTGTGTGTGTGTGTGTGTGTGTGTGTGTGTATGTGTGTTTGAACATTTCTTCTGTTTCTTAAAGGGATACCGGTGGTCTATCTCTTTTGTTCAGGGATACTCTTTCTCCAGAACAACATAACACACAAAGCTGTTTAATTTATATGCTCTTTCAGCAGTAAATATGGTATTAGTGTTTTGACGGTGTACTGTCACTGGTGAAGGCAATGTTGGAGGTGGAAAGTTTTAAAGAATGTAGGGCTCCATAGAACAAATTGTGAAATTTTAGAATTTTACATTGTTGTAGAACACACTGTATTATAGAATCTTCAAGAACTTTAAAGGTGCACTTACAGCCTTTCAAGCAGCCAATGACCATTGCTACCCACTCCATCAGCCCCGCCCCTTTCTGTTCATTTTATTAGCATGCATTGCAGCAGTGTGCACAGTATGAAGATGTTTAAACAAAGGCATTGATTAATATTTGAATATTTTTCCCTTTTCTGTAAATTATGCAAACATTCTAAAAACAATAATGCTATCAGAATAGAACATTGTCAAGGGCACTCTTCCTTAGCCTGGTGAACCAGCCCCTTTTACTTCACTTTTGTACAGAGGGTCTGGAACTGCTGTACTGAAAGGCTTTTTCTCTAGTACAATTCTTACTGGGCCAGTCAACAGAGGGAGTGTTTGTGAGCGATGACATTGATTGTGTTGCGCTATATTTCACTTCCCAGACAGCACAGGCACGTCTTGCCGATGTCGGCTTTAGATCATCTCAGATCAGCTACAAATGCCTCCATAATTATGTCTTAAACATATCCGACCTCTAGCCGATGTTTGTGTTTTCTTATCCTTGGTGCATCTACATTGGCTTTTGATCGGCCCAACATCTGGAGGTGATCAAGTCAACTGTTATTTTATATATCTCTGTCAGCATGTGTGTGAGATCCAAACGCAGCAGTGGCTGCTAGTGGTGGGCAGAGCGAGGCTTCCTGAAACACTGAAACAGTTGAAACAATTGTGCCATGATGATTCAAGGCTCCGAAACAATCTGAAACCTGTCTCCACAGCGCCATCTAGTGGTCGTATCTAGGCGATAATCTAGACGAAAACTGCATACCGTGAACAAAGATTTGTGGTGGCGCACTTTGTAGCCCACTGAACTACTACATTCAGTGTGCAGAGTTCGGTTCCTGGCCGAAGTGTGAATGAGTATGTGTAGTTGGGATGACACATATGGATGAAGGACTTCTATTAAATTACATGTTAAGGAAAATTAAAGATAATAATGACATTGAACATTTTCTAATCCGAAAGATTTTTATTTAAAATATAATTTGTTCTGCAGTTTTAGGACTGAGCCTGCTTCTTTTCTTGCTTACAATATCTCCTGCCTTTGAAAAAATCCTTTCACAGGGAACACTTGTTGCAGGGAAACAAAGATATTTTTTGACAGTATATATAAATTGGGAAACAATGCAGCCCTGTCTTTCCAATAATTTAGTGGGCAGTAACATAACATGCGCCTCACTTTATTCAGGGTTTCCAAATGGAAATGCTTCCAGACCACAGATGTTCTTGATCTTTTACGTGGAGCTTCTATCTTATCCTAACTAGCTAGCCTACAATAAAGCCTATGTATAACCTACCTCGAGTTAACTGATGCTGTCTAATTTTATTAATGTAGCCTATTGCTCTATCTATCCTATCACTACCTGTAGCCTATCAATCTGTATCTATATCTAATCTATATCTAGCCTAAATGTAACTAACAAAACTGAAAATATCGCTGTAACTGAAAATATCTATTATCGAGGGTTATGGCGGGATAATAGTTCTTTTAAAGTTTGTGGCCCCAACCCCGATCCAGATGTGACATTGTGTGATTTGTTGCCAACCTTGTCAATCGGCCCAGTTGAAAAACTCACAAAACCTTCGTGTCGTCATAGTCACGTGACACGGACGTTTTGAAACGAGGTTTAAAGCAGTGTTTCGAAACACTTACGATTCGGGATCTCGGCACTGTGTTGAAACGTGTGTTTCGGAAGTGCCATCCCTAGTGGCTGCAGCTCGAGCAGTATTTTATCAATAAGTTCATTTGGTGTGAGTAAGCATGAGTGTTCATAAATGTTAACTGGTAGTGTAGGTTAAGTCGTGACTTGGTGTGCAGTGCATTATTAAGAGTAATTTGCGATTAGGGCTGCACGATTCTGGAAAAAATGTGAATCACGATTTTCTTGACTGAGATCGCGATTTTCTGCACGTTTTCTTATTCAACTCTTCAACTCTTTATTAAACTCGAATCCAAAATTAGGCGGATAAATGGGCGGATATGGTGTCGCGTTGTGTATAGTGTCCGTTATAGACGTTTGTTTTTTGGACATGCTTGTTTTGTACTGATTGTTCATATTGCACTTTGTGGTGGCGTTTGAGATGATTGAACAGGTTGGTTGTATTGCCCTGCTTCGCTGCTACTGGGGCAGAACATATGCAGCAGTGTACGTCGCACTGGTCGTCATCGTCTGGTTTAAACCCGAAGTATTGCCACACTACAGAATGCGAACCTCTCTTGGAACAAACTGTATTGGACCACTTGCCTTGCTCTCTTGATTAACACCTGGGGTTTCGTCCTCCTCCATTTTTCTCACGCCTATCTCTTCACTCACTCGTGCTGTTGTGTTTTGAAATAACAAATTAGCGCTTTCTGCCTTGCTTGCCGCTGAATCATGTGACGTGCCGCTGGTCCATGATTGGTTTAGGGAGAAAGCCTGCTGTGCGAATGCATTCATGATTGGTTGAGTGGGTAAGCAACAACAGTGAACCTTACGGAAGCAGAGAGAAACTGAAGTTTGACGCGGCTCATGATAAAAAAAATAAAAACAAAAATAAAACCGAAAAACTGTCTCATCAAAAAGTGAATCGTGTGTATGTGTGAACCGAGATCACGTTTTTTAAATGATTAATCGTGCAGCTCTATTTTGAATTCACAAATTTAGCTCATTTTTTGTCTCTGAAAAAGTCCATTGTAACAGTCGCATTAAGGGACAATATGCTATATGAACAACACTTTGCTTGTACACGAGACAAGCCAGCAGTTAGCTGTTTTTTGTTGGGAAAATGTGTGGAAACTAACTTGCCTAAGTTTACTTCCCGACATTTCTAAGATAGAGACAATAAGCTGATATCTGAACCAGCTAAAGTTCAGTGCCACCTTCCTGAGGTAAACGCTTAAGTCCACCTGTCATGACAGTAATCCTTCCCCTTCAGGCCGTAGGCTACGTAGATTTAACTTAGCAACTGGCCCTGTTGTTTGGACAGGAGTGGATGCAGAAGACTGCTAGCAGTTAAATCTAAGTGTTGTGAATTATTTCATTTGTTTCTTACGTTTGTTTGCATTTGTGTTTTACAGGAGGGGAAGGAGAATGCCCGAAAAGGAAAATGAAATGCTATATATAAATGAACTTGTTGCTTGATCTGGTCTCCGCAGTATATACATTTTAAGATAAATATTTAAATGTTAATATCTTGAAGGCTCAACCTATAAATAAAGATCGTATAGATGACAAATGTAGGGAGGGGGGAATATAGTGTTAAATCATTAGAGCATCGGCCAATGGTCGTTTTCGATGGGTAGCCGACGTCTCAGCGACGTCGTAGCAACGTACATAGCAATCTCCATGCGACGTCTAGCAGACATAACCGCCATGCATTGGCATGATGTCGGTAAGACGTATGTGTGCTATCTGGGTTGTTCACATGTAGTTTATCTGTGGATGTACAATGGCAATGGCAACAGAGAGCGAAGTAAGCAAGGCCATTCAGTCTGTTGGAATGTCGAGGAATTAAAGTCGGAGCAAAAAGAACGTTTTAGGAGTTTCATTTGTGGAAGAGACTTCACGCCCCCATGGGGTTCGGGAAAAGTTTAATCTTTCAGCTTGCTCCGTTAGTTGTTAGTTCGTTAGTTTCCGGAAAGCTTTGTAACTTCCTTCATAATCCTGTGCATTGTATATGTCACAATTAAGCGTTAACCATTAGGTAAAGGCAGATCCAATCGTTTTAAATTTTAGCAGAATCCACACCTCCAGGAAGAAAAGAGCTTCTCAATACAGCAGTATTAGACCGTCTGTACAAAACAAAGTGACGTACGAGGGGCTGGTTTACCCCTGCCTTTTTAAATTTTTGTGACTCACTCTCTGTATCTCTCTTTCTTCTCTCTTTCTGTCTTTCTTTTCCCTCTATTTTCTCTACAGCAGAGTCTGTGCCAAGGCTGTTAATTACTGTTAATTGATAAATATGCCCAGTGGAATAATTAAGGTAGCGAGGGGAAAGGCTTGAACAGGCAAGCTTGCATGTGTGTGTGTGTGTGTGTGTGTGTGTGTGTGTGTGAGAGAGAGAGAAAGACAGAGAGAGAGAGAGAGAGAGAAAGAGAGAGACCATATATAACTTCATGAAATAGAGAAATACAAACTCGATTTAAGGCATGGGTTACAATGTGAAAAATGAGAAGGCCAAAACTTTGTAAATCATTACGAAATCTTGTATGGAGCATTAAAATCAGTGTGTGGACATTTATCTGTTCTTTTTTTTAAAGCCCATAAGGAGAGTGTGATTGGGCTTGTTTCCAGTCAGGTGTATTGTCACACTATATTCTGTAGGGCCCAACATTCCCTTCATACTAATGTGAAGTTGTAGAATCTTTCATTGTTGTACAATTCTTTTTATATGGCATGTGTAAAAACTTTCTCTAAAGGACTTTGTGATGTACCCTTTGCATAAATTGCACAAATTCTAAACATTAATTCATTATGTAAATGCATTTATTGGAAACAGTTTTTCTCATTTAAATGTGTGATGCCTTGTGAACTAATACAGTATAGTGAATTCAGACACACAGAAACGAAAGTGTCCTGCAACACATTTAGTTCAAGACATAGGTAAATCAATATACAACATTCTCAACTTAAGGACCAGGTACCAACACAGTCAAACACACAAAAATATCTCCCTTCCAGTTTTCATAGCTAGCCCATGACACCAGTCATCCTTATCAGTGACATGAACTGACACACACACACACACACACACACACACACACACACACACACATGTAACACCATATAACAAATTACTTGCCTACCTACCTACAAAAGCACATTTATCAGCACCACTACACAGTGTGGCGAGATATCCCTCTAATAGCCTATGCTGTAGTTTTGGTTCTTTGTTTTTGTCTCTGTGTTTGTGTGTTAAAGTGCTTTGTGATGTACTCTTTGCATACAAAAGCACTGTATAAATAAATACCTACCTTTCTACCTACCTACAAAAGCACATTCAGGTGCACAGCACACTGCGGTGAGTTCACCTAACTAATTGGGCACTCATAGGTGACCAAGTGGCTTCTTCCCAGAAGTCTGACACACACACACACACACACACACACACACACACACACACACACACACACACACCTAATGGAGGACATATTTTGCCAGGGTGATTGCAAGAGTATGTAGACCACCATGCAGGATGTGTTCGGCTAAATGGGCAGAAAAGGGCCCGATTAAGGGGATTGATAGTTGTCTGGGTAACCCCCCACTTTCCCCTGTGAACTATCCATCTATCCATAACACAGTTGTCTTTGTAATCCTCACCTGGTTGCCGCCACACACACCTGACACCATCTGAACCAAATAAGTTTATTTTGGTCTCATCAGACCATACGACATGGTTCCAGCAATCCATGCCCTTAGTCTGTTTGTCTTCAGCAAACTGTTTGCGGGCTGTGTTGTGCATCATCTTCAGAAGAGGCTTCCTTCAGGGACGACAGCCATGCAGACCAGTTTACAGATTACAAAGACAACTGTGTCCTGTTAACAGTCAAGAATGGTGGAGGAAGTGTCATGGTTTGGGGCTGTATGAGTGCTGCCGGCACTGGGGACCTACACTTCATTAAGGGAACCATGAATGCCAATATGTACTGTGACATACTGAAGCAGAGCATGATGCCCCCCCCCTCTATATTTCCTTCTTCAAACTTGCTGGGGCCAAGAAATGACGATACACATTAACTGCACCTGTGAGTTCATCACCGTAAAAACGAAAGTCAGAATCATATCCTGTATGTCCCTAACCACCTATTTCAAGATGGCACATGAATATGGAGCGTGTAGCCCAGTTCATGCATATGCAAATGTTAAATTCAAGCTAATAAGAATACTTGGAATTGATAGTAGTGTTAACATTCATAAAAAAGTTTGTGAACAGACAACACGGATTTTGATAATGAACATCTAAATATGTTACACACTGGACCTTTAAAGTTATTTTAAAATTCATTATAATTATTAGCAGACAGCTCCTGACAAACATATGTGGTGAATAAAATAAATGTAGCAGTTCAAACCGATGTCTGATATAAGTGCTTGTTTTTTGAGAGAGTGCATGAACATCAGAGTAACTGTGTGTGAGAGCCCAGTGTGATGAGAAGGTGGTAAGTGTAGGGAATGGCGATTCGAGCACTCAAATCTCATTGTTATCATTTCACCCCCCCCCCCCCCCCCCCCCCCACACACACACACACACACACACACACACACTCACACTTTATTTCTCGCTCTCTTTCTCTCTCTCTCTCTCTCTCTCTGTCTTTCACGCACACATACACACACACACACACACACCCATCAGTTTTTTTTTCATATGTCTGATATCTGAAATAACTCTGTGCTTGGATAGGGGTGGGTTCTGTTTTTGATTTTTCTTGTTTTGGTTCGACTAGACTTTTGAATGTCTTAATTTCTAGCTTCTCTTTCTAAGAAATGGTGAGATTCTTGGGGTAGTGAGGTGTTTGGAGATTTTTATGTTTCACTTCAGGGGACTCGCATGTGTCATTTGAGCTCAGTCAGCCTGTGTGGCAACGATGAATAAATACATTTTACAAATGTAACCCACTCACCCTCTTACATTCCTTGTAACCTTAAAGGGGTCCTTCCGTCAAAAATCACTTTTAGTAGCTCTATTTACAATGTGGTGGGTCACAACAAGCAGTATATGCACGCAGCATTCCAAGACGTGAAATTCGACCCTCATGGTTTTACTGGTCATTGAAGGGTTGAGCTAACCAAAACGAGCGGATCAGAGCATGCTAAACCTATCTACGTCACTAGGTCGTAAGCCCCGCCTAGGGCCCACAAGCCCACATCCCAAAGGATTGGTGGACAGAAGCTAGGTGAGCGAAAGACAGCGAATTTCCCCAATCAGAGGTGCCTTATTGACACGTCATGGATATTCACGAGGGACACCAGAAAAAACAGTCGTTCAACCACTAGACCTGTTATAGCTTACAGAAAACAGCCTGTGGCTAACTCTGGTGGAATGCATCAGATGGCAACAGCAATGTTCAAAATTGTACATGGTCCCTAATAGATAAAATAAATTACAGAATTGCAACTATTTTCGTCTCAATTTGTCCTTTGCAAGAGTCGGGGGTGGCGTTACTATGGCAGCTTAGATGGGGCGCAAAACGGACCGGAGTGCCCTGCCCTGTAAATGTTCTAAGACTAAATCCTAGCTGTTCCAAAAGTGCCTAATCATAAAATTGGGGATATCAAACGTTTGGACAAAGACTGCACATAGAACGCCGGTTGAGAGCGAGAGATGTTCTAGTCATGTTTTATAATATATGTAGCTTACACTCATGTAGAAGACAAAAATGACTAACGTTACAGTCAAAAAAGTAATTTGGACAGTGGAGATGGATGAAGCTGTGGGAGCAGAATCCATGTCTGTATGATGTAAGCTCCAAAGGCTACCACAACAAAATTGATGAGGCCAGGGGCTGGGTGAATTTAGCCAAGGTTTTAGGGACAACTGGTAAGATAACAATAATGTTACAGTACTAGTCAATTTTGACATACTCCTTGGTAACACTCTTGAAATGTTGCCTTAGTTTTGATGGAAGAAATCTCTACCATAGTCATCATTTACAGTGCCATATATTACTTTGCTTTATCTCAAAATATAAATGCCTTTCTAACTGTTTGATTGTTTCAGTCAACAAAGTTAAAAAATAGAACTATAACCTTATGCACACAACATTCAAAACTTCTGAAGCCATTGGTGAATGGAGGTGAGGAAAAGAGTCTTTCTGTAAGACATGTGGCTTTTGACGTCTCTGACATTTTTTCCCACTAAGTGTGAGTACAGTTCAGCCAGTGTGAATGATTTGCTGATGATTAACCGTAAGTTGGTGCTTTCTAATAAACACAGACTGGCACAACGGGCTAATTAGGTAAACCATTTTCCCTACATTGCCTGGCACACATAAGGTTGAATAATCCAATTCCAAAGTGCATAAATACATCTAAGAAACCAGCTCCATAACCCTGATAGTTCTACTCACCATATAAACATACAAAAAGTTAAAAATTCTCGATTGTCATTGGTTGAAAATGGTCCTCGTCGTCTGACTGCAGGTGACATAAAGTAGCCTTCAGATTGTTTCGTATCTTTGTTGCAGCCATCAAACTGTTTTGGTTGTGTCCTGGCTGAAAGGGCTGCATAGAACCTAGTCCATCCCTCTTCCAGGTACCCTCCAAAATGCTATGGCCTCCATCCTCCCAATCAGTCAGCACAGGGTTTAGTGCTATTGTAGTGCAGAATACTCTCCAGAGGTTGGCCAGGATCTCATAATCATTCTCCACCACTCTTTGGGCTCTGGAGAGCCTATAATTAAAAATCCTATGCTGTGGGCAACTTAAAAGGAAGGGGCTTCATAAGGTTGAGCCTGAAAGGGAATGCCTCATCTCCCACAAGCATGTAAGGTGCTTCTTAGTCTGATCCAGGCAGGTGTTTTTGTGAGGGCATATTCAGAAGTAGGGATGCAGTGATTAGATATTTGGACCAGATATTGGTCCTAATCTGAACAAAATAGCTGGATTGAGTTTTGGAAAACCTTAGCCAATCCATGGGCTGATCTGCTACCTCCAACTCAGCAACAACGACAGCAACAACCACGTGCGCTAGGCTACAGTGCATGTGAACACTGAAAGCACTAGCACTGCCTTACTTACTATAAGTGTCACTGCTGTCATAATTGTAACAATTGTTGCTGTGGGTGGCTATGGATTAATCATGATTAATCAACATTTTTAAATATGACTGAAAATTTCAGTTTTTCTGTATATTGGTGGAATGTAAATGACAGGAGTTGGATAACATTTGTTTTTTATTCATTTATAACATCCAAGTTATGTTATTGAGACTGAAAAAAACTTGAACTTGAGTATCTCGAAAGTGGTTAACAACCCTTTTTCAGGGTAAAGAAAGCAGAAAGCATGCCATTCATTTTAATACAAATGAGGGGTAGCAGTTACACTGAACACCTTTTTTTAATTCACAAGGCATTACAATTTGATTGAAACACTTGCTTTCACTTGCTGATTGATTCTCAGAATATGTACATTAGCAGCCAAATTAACCTGCAATATCCTGATGTTTCAGACTGACACTTGTATTTACCTCTATTATTCAGTATATATATATATACATGATCTTCCCTTAGTTTGCCCTGATGTTAGCATCCAAATGTATGCTGACGAGACAGTGATATATGTCCACGCAAAAACAAAACAACATGTGGCTTACAAACTCAATGGAGTTTTGAACAAAATAGTTGACTGGTTAGACTACTGTTGTCTGACACTGAATATGTCAAAAACTGTTTGTATGTACTTCTCTTCACGCAAGAATACTCAAGACCCATATATATGTGTTAAAGGAGAAAAGCTCAACCTAGTGAACGATTTTAAATATTTAGGGGTCATTGTTGATTCCCATTTAACTGTTAAGAAACATATTAAAAAGGTTAATGGTCGAGTTAAAAGGAATATCCTTGATTTTAAGTTAATAAGGAATCAGATGACCACAGAGGCAGCCAAACTGTATTTCCATTCTATGATTTAGACTATCTCTTCTTGCTTGACCTCCTGGTCTCAAGCAAATGCAACTGCTATGTCATTCATACATAAATCCTATAAACAGGCATTGAAGATTCTGGACAAAAAATCCAACACCTACCATCACTGTGCCATCACACAGAAGTATGGTTTATTTAGTTTGGACAACTTCATTTTCTTTTCAAACTGTTGTTTATTTTTTAAAATTATAAATGATCTTGCCCCACCTCCGCTTAAGCAATTTGTGAGTCTGTGTAGACCCACGAATGATACAAGGACTACAAGAGCGTCATCTAGGGGGGACTGCATAAGGGTGTTTAGACATTTTACTTTTGGCCAAAGTGCCTTCTCTGTGAAAACGTCAGGGCTATGGAATAGCATTCCCGTTAGTATCAGGCAGAGCACCACGCTCCGTACTTTTAAATTAGGTCTTATGAAATGGCTAAAAGCAGAGCAGCACTGTGGACATTTCTAGTCATTAACCTTGTGTGTTTGTGTTATTTTATCATTCATTATGTTTTTTTTCCCCTGGGGGGGGTATTATTTAATTATGGACACTTTATTTGCATATAGTCCTGCCCATAGCATGTGTTTTTTTTCTGTTATTAATGCTAATCTTTTAATCTTTTTTTTAAACATCAATTCCTGTCCAGGGATTACAGATGAAAATTAGCCTTGTGGCTACAATCTGGCTCAATTATATGTTGTGCACTGTCCCTGTCAAATAAAGATTAAACTAAACTAAACATTGAGTGTTAACTCCGGTTAAGCTTGCTAACAGGCAAAATGGGTTTGTCAGTGTAACACAGTTAAATGGCTGACTTTTTGTTGAAAATAAGCTGGTATGGGCATGTTGTCATGTGGTAGCCTGGCTATCGTGACTTGTCAATGCTCTGCGAGCATTGGTCTGGCCAAGCTGTGTTGTAAACCGATTTCTCAGAGGGCAGGCTTAACCCGCCTCTTTCAAATGCCTCTGTTTGCTACTGGATGAAGCTTCAAACAATCACACCCCTCTGTCCTCTGACTTATGCAAAATGACCACAACAACAGGGTTCTCGCAAAGCCCCATTGACTTGGCTACCAGTTAGACTAGCTGATTAATCAAACTTTTACCAAAGCTGGTCGGTAGCGTTGCGAAAACAACCTTTCATTGTAAATCTTATCAGCCTGGGTCGGCACGGTTTGACCAATATCTTTGGCATTTTTTGCCCAAACAACACGACACTGCACACACTGGTAACATTATGATGACGCCTTCCAAATTTGAGATCAAGCGGATGAGTGGTTCAAGAGTTATGCGTGGAAAAGATGTTCCTTGCATTAAAAGATAATAGAAAGATAGAAGTTGACTACAGCGCCACCCACCTAGCGTAGCGGAAAGGGCCAGGTCTCTGACTATTATCCGCTTAGACGAACTGCATGTGAACAAGGATTTTGGGACAGACCACCCGTTGGGTAGCAACACCCAAACCAATCCCAAACCAAACCAATCCCACCATGTGAACGCACTAAGCTTTAGTTTTGTATTTGCTTTGACTGCACTGTTTGAGTTTTACACTAAATATTTTACTTCACTGCTACTGTATAAATAAAATGCTGCTATTGAAAGTGTTTGCACAATAATTGTTATTACACTTTAGCTCATATAGCAGTATATTTAAAATAAAAGTGTGCTGTACAAAGCTTTTGAATTCATTATTGGATTTTACGTATAACAGTGTGATTCATCAAACTTTTAATCATTGCCCTGCTGTACTTACAAGATCTTGTAGTGTGGGGTCAGCTTAAGACTTTTGTTAGTAACTGTCCGAATGCCAGGTTCGAACCCCGTTCAAGTAGAAGAATGGGGGTGGGGGACTAAACAAATAGTGCTCTCCTGCACCCACATGATGGCTGAAGTGTCCACTGGGTGTGTGTGTGTGAGTGTGACTTTGGTACGACTAAAAGTGGTTTGGAGGTCTTTCAACCTCAAATAAATGGTCATACAAAACAGGAAGACACTAATTTCTTGATGTAGTTATCTCTGAGCCAAATGAGAGCTCACCCATAGAATGGCCTGTTTGAGTGAACCTTATGGGCATGTGAATTGAATTAGTATTTCTATGCTTAAACCTCTTAACGTGCGCCCAGTATTTTAAGTTTTATTACATATATATATATTTTTAAATGGCAAGCCCAAGTTGTAATTTTTTTTTCAGATAGGGGAGCATCCTCTACTGAGGTTCATGGCACACAACTGTACAAATGGCCTGTTTGAGTGAACTTTACAGCATGAGAATTGGATTAGTGTTTCTGTGTTGTTTGTTTGACAGTGAGGGCTGTCCAACTTCTACCTCGTAGATCCACAGAGTAGGTACAGATGGAGATGTAGAAATGCCCAGAGGGAGATCTTGCTTCTTAGAATTCACTTGTTACTAACCTATACCAAAGAGCTTATGTTTTTGCCAGCATTGGTTTGCCTGTTTGTCTATTAGGCAGCAACTTTTAGTAATGATCTGGATCACCGTGTGGGACCTACAGTTCTGTCCTTAAAAGGGTTGGGACTAACATGTTAAGTGTAGGTTGGCCTCATTTGAATCCTCCTCTGGTTGCAAAGATGAATTTTTAGAGGTGAAAACAGGGCTATTTAAGTGTTGTTCATGATGTGAAAAATTCCACATTTTGATTAGGTACTAGATGTTTACAGCCAAAACTTTGGTTTCACATTGAGCGGTCTTTAACTTCTGTACAATCTCAAAAAACGCACTGCACAAGTAAAAAATCATTACACAAGTGTATAAGCAATCAGCATAAGCCTTTGACATTGTCACTTTTGGAAAGTGAAAGTAACTTAGTTCTGTTGCCCTTACAGTTTCGGTAGCTCTTGGTGTAAATCTATGGTTATGAAATTCAGGGTAGAATAAGTTGTGTTTATGGCATAGAGTAAACCCATTCGAAAACTGAAAAGAAGGTTTAGACAGTCTGGTCCCTTTTAATCTGAATTCTGAGAGGGAAGCTCAAAGCAAGCACATTCACACCTTTACATCATGAAAAGTCACTTGTCTACATTTTATAAGTTGGTTCACAGCAGCACGTTTTTACAGCATAGCTTCCCCAGACACCTCTATAGCTGAGCTGCATGGCTTTTTTAGAAAGAGACATCTCTCCTCCCATGCTCTGTCAGCAGTCTTGCGGTTTGTGGAAATCTCACCAAACATGGCAGCTCACAATAAGGTGACTTGTTTCTTGTGCAGATGCCTATATCAGCCAAATACAAATTCAGCTGAATTTGGCTGTTACTATGTGGCAAATCCTTTGACATACATTGTAGAACCCGATGCGTCATCTAGGTATTCTACTATGTCTATAGTTGTGGAAACCGCTTTAGCTAGTCCATACTCCTCTAAAGCTCAGCTGAATGGCTTTTCAAGAGGTGTCTTGCTCTGTGCTTTGTCAGCAGCCTTGCTGTTTGTGGGAATCTCATTAGATGTTGTCATATTGCCAGAACATGTTATTTAGGTTTAAAAGGTCCCATCACCCATTCACACCAATGACAGATCCAGGTCTCCTTTTTTATTTTTTGATTGTGGTGTTGTAATGTCTTTTTTATTTTCAGAATAGTTCCTATAAAAATACCAGTGTGGGCATATTTCATGTGAAAGTGGAGAGTGTGATGAGAGCTTTATGACGATGTAGAGTTATAATTCATTTATAGCTATATGAGTCACGTGGTCGGCCAAATATTAGCCGCGTGCTTGCGTGCGCGCGTTTGCACGTGCGCATGTTTATTCATTCCTGTGCTTTGATGTCTGCTGGTATTTGTACGTTTTCTTTGTGTTTCAGTTCAATCTCAATCTCTCAAAGACTGTAGGCCTATTCATCAGCATGGATGAACACTGGTGTTTAACAAAAGTATTTGACAGTCTTTATTGGTTGTTTGTATGTGTGTGAGTGTGTTTGTGTAAAGTAGTTGGGTTAGGTTGAAGGACACACTTTTATTGATCATAAATCCATGGGGGGTTGTTCTTTAACTAATATATTTTGTATGTTTTTATGTTATGATTTGATTTGTATGTACAGTCGTGGTCAAAAGTTTACATACACTTGTAAAGAACATAATACCATGTCCCTCTTGAGTTTCCAGTTATGTCTACAACTGTGATTTTTTTCTGATAGAGTGGTTGGAACAGATACTTCCTTGTCACAAAACACATTCCTGAAGTTTGGTTCTTTTATGACTTTATTATGGGTTAACAGAAAAAGTGACCAAATCTGCTGGGTCAAAATAATACATACAGCAATGCTAATATTTGGTTACATGTCCCTAGTCCATTTTTACTTCAAGTAGACACTTTTGGTAGCCATCCACAAGCTTCTGGCAAGCTTCTGGTTGAATCTTTGACCATTCCTTTTGATAGAATTGGTGCAGTTCAGTTAAATTTGTTGGGTGTCTGACATGTACTTGTTTCTTGAGCATTGTCCACATGTTCTCAATGAGGTTTAAGTCAGGACTTTGGAAAGGCCATTCTAAAACCTTAATTTTAGCCTGATTTAGCGATTCCATTACCACTTTTGATGTGTGTTTGGGGTCATTGTCCTGTTGGAGCACCCAACTGCGCCCAAGACCCAACCTTTGGGCTGATGATTTTAGGTTATCATGAAGAATTTGAAGGTAATCCTCCTTCTTCATTATCTTATTTACTCTGTGCAAAGCACCAGTTATATTGGCAGCAAAACAGCCCCACAGCATGATACTACCACCACTTTGCTTGACGGTAGGCATGGTGTTCTTGGGGTTAAAGGCCTCACCTTTTCTCCTCCAAACATATTGCTGGGCATTGTGGCCAAACAGCTCGATTTTTCTTTCGTCTGACCACAGAATTTTTCTCCAGAAGGTCTTATCTTTGTCCATGTGATCAGCAGCAAACTTCAGTCGAGCCTTAAGGTGCTGCTTTTGGAGCCAGGGCTTCCTTCTTGCACGGCACCCTCTCAGACCATGGTGATGCAAAACACGCTTGACTGTGGACACTGACACCTGTGTCCCAGCAGCTTGTTATTCTTTGCAGATCTGCTTTTTGGTGGTTCCTGGTTGACTCTTCACCCTCCTGACCATTTTTTTCTCAGCAGCAGGTAATGGCTTGCATTTTCTTCCTGATCGTGGCAGTGACACAACAGTGTCATGCATTTTATACTTACAAACAATTGTTTGCACTGTTGCTCTTGGGACCTACAGCTGCTTTGAAATGGCTCCAAGTGACTTTCCTGACTTGTTCAAGTCAATGATTCTCTTTTTCAGATCCGTGCTGAGCTCCTTTGACTTTCCCATTGTAGTGTTTGTGGGTGTCTGTATCCAAAAAGCCCTATTTAAATGGCCTCAGAGAAGTCACCAGCTATAGTCACTCATAATCACTCACAAGAAGTTAAAAGACCATGATATGAAGCTCATTTCATTGACACAACTTTCTAAATCACCAAAAATATTAATTCATGTTGCTGTATGTATATTTTTGACCCAGCAGATTT
Source organism: Setipinna tenuifilis (assembly GCA_030347295.1). Taxonomy (NCBI): domain Eukaryota; kingdom Metazoa; phylum Chordata; class Actinopteri; order Clupeiformes; family Engraulidae; genus Setipinna; species Setipinna tenuifilis. The sequence goes on along the minus strand of CM059271.1, from coordinate 834,367 downwards.
GGTCACTTTTTCTGTTAACCCATAATAAAGTTATAAAAGAACCAAACTTCAGGAATGTTTTTTGTGACAAGGAAGTATCTGTTCTAATTACTCTATCAGAGAAAAATCACAGTTGTAGACATAACTGGAAACTCAAGAGGGCCATGACAATATGTTCTTTACAAGTGTATGTAAACTTTTGACCACAACTGTATGTTGTTCCCAAGGTTCTGTTTAAAAAGAAAAAAAAGGTGGAAACTTTCTACTTTACTTGTGAAATGTACTCTGCAGCTGGGTAATGATGGTTTCTATCAATAAACAAAATTGAAAAAAAAAAATCCATGGGGGGTGGCGGCGAGTGTGTGCATGTGTGTCTGAATTTGCATTTCTTCTGTGATGGGTTGGTGAAGTGTAAAGAGTGGTGGGGGATTAAAACTGCTCAATAAATTTCTCAGTCACAATGTTATTCTCTCTGTCTCTTTTGTTCTCTGACTATAACTCTTGCTGTCTTTGACTATGCCCACAATAGTCATTAGTCATTAATCATGACATATTTAGAAATGGACCACAGTGGTTGTAATCAACAGCGGACGGAAGTAAGAACAGTATGTGTTGACAAAAATAGTTTTGGCCCTGAAACAGTAAAAAAATATAATGACACGTGCATGTTTTCTGTGAGACTGTGGAGTGGAGGGGTGTGTTACAGCACTAAGGATGAAAAATGACTGTGTGTGTGCGTGTGATATGAAACTTTTGTGAGGCTTGGAAGTGAGTGGGAACTTTGATTACTGTACATAACCCTTTTTATGCTGCATATGGATGTCACTGTGGGCAAAAAATGGGGGTGGGGGAGTGAATAGCTAGCGCTCTTCTGCAGCCTTATTCATGGCTGAAGCACCTTTGAGCAACACTGTCCCTGTAACCAATTTAATCTAACTCGCTCTCGATAAGAAGATCAACTAAATGTAATGTAATTAAATGATCTTTGTGTGTGTCTCTCTCTCTCTTCCTAGGTGACTGATAAGGCGGTGAGGGCGTTTGCTGAGTTCTGTCCTGAGCTGCAGTTTGTGGGCTTCATGGGCTGCTCTGTCACCTCGCAAGGAGTCATCCACCTTACAGGGGTAAGTTTATTTAGTGGTGCCGACAAACATAGACCAAAATCATAATTGACACGATGTTGGCAGCAGAGTTTGGCACTGGTGTGCAGGGTTTTATTGAAAATGATGAAATCTCAACTAACAGAATGTCACAAGAAAAGTGCACCACGGTATGTGGAAGCCGATGTGCAGAAGCCTGTTTGTGCTTCTGATATTCTAAATGTACTTATAAATGTAACCGGTGCTCTGCTGAGTAGAGATTAGCATGCTAATAAGGCCAGGACAGCTTCACTTTTAAAGGTCGTGGCTTTTATGGTACAATATAATGACTTCATTTTCATGTTAGGTTGATTGTAAGGGATTCTACATTGGTGGTCGGACCTTAAAGGACACTAATAATATTATTAGGGTGTCCAAAATTGTACTTCTTCATATAGGGCCCAACAATATTTTTTTGCTGAACACCTGTGTGTGTGTGCGTTTGTGGGTGTGTCTGCGTGAAAGTGAATTCTATTTGTCTTGTGATTACACAGCACACAGTGCACAGAACGAAATTCAGCATTTAACCCGGCACACATGTGTGGGTACAATTGGCCTTAATTGATCAGTCTTATTAATGTCAGTCTCATTAATATTACCATTAATTTTGATGTTCAGTAATAAATTATGACATAACTAAATTGATGGTATATTCCAAATACACTACTATTGCACTAATAATGTATTACTTACAGTATTACACATAGACTACAGTCAATAGCATTCACATACAATTGAAATGGGTGAAGGCAGTTGGATCTGAGACTTTGTGGCTTCAATAAATACAGCAGCAACACAGACAAAACATTTATTGTAACAACAATATTAAATGGTAATACCAGCTGAATACATTCAGTATTGATCAGCAGCAATATACAGTCAATGCACAAATAGTGAGGTAGTAGAGCATATGTGTGTATATGCACGTGTGTCACTAAAGGCTACGGGTGTGTGTGTGCGAGAGGAAGGGAGTGCGAGAGAGACGTGATCTTGCTGCCACGCAAGCAACTGAGTTCTTTGGGTGTGTCACGAGCATGGCTGCGCAGTGTGACCAGTGAGGAGTGCAACACAGAGTGGATGTCCCCACACGTGACCAGAGGACCGCATGACGGTGCCTGGCAGTGACAGTGTGTGGGAACAGTACTGTGGGCACCCCAGTCATGGGAGATAATAGAGGAGCGAGATGGTCATTCATTTCCCCCACCTATCTGTCGGTGTGTGGAATTGAACCTTTGACTTTTTGGTTGCAAGTCAGACCTTAACCACTAGCTCATGACTGTGCGCATGTTCTTAACTATGCACTTGCAAGTGTGTTATTTGAGTTGATGTTGAGTTGATATGTATCTTGGTTTATTTTATATGTATCCATTTTTGTTCTTTCTTGATGGCAGTACCCTTTGACATGGGGCCCCTCTTGGCGTGGAGTTTTTAGACATTCTTTTAAAAAATGCATACTCCAACAATGTGAGATTCTAAACTTTTGCATTATATTGTATGGAGCCCAACCGGCTATAGATAATTTATCCTCTCAACATTCCATTCACACCAGTTTGTCTGCACACCCTTCAAGGTTAAATGATGGCTACTAAATGACCGCAGAATGAGGAGACGCTTGTACACACAGTTGAGAGGAAGATGTATTGTAATTATGTGTTGCAGTATCTGTGCTGTGTTCTGCATCGCCTCTTATGGATGTTCATGTCACGCTAACATGATAATAACTATCTGCCTGCTGTTTGTTGTTACTAGTATGCTGTGCTGGTGTCATATGTAATTGGGAGCCAGTTGTAGACAGTAATGGTGAATACATTGCAAGACCAGCAAAGAAAACTGGCCAGACACCAGTGACAGTGCTCTGTTTAAAAAAAAGAAAGAAGGAAATAAAAAAAGTTTATCCCTGCTTCAAGGAGGCCCAGGGCTGAGCCCTTAAAGCCCCCCTGATTAAAATTGTCTTATGTGAGCTTTGTGTAACTGCAGTAAAAAAAGTATTTCTTCTTAAGCTTGTTAAGCTACTTCCTTTGTATGGAAAGCACTTTATAAATAAGTGGTATAAATTATTATTTTTTATTAGAGTTATGATTAACTTATGAGAAACCTGCTAAGGCTCCTGATTATGTCTTGATTTATTTCCCCCGTTTCCAATGGTGGGTGTGGTGAGGGGAGTAGATCATCTATCTGTCTGTCTGTCTGTTAATGCAAGGAAAGTCTGTCTGTCATTCTGTCTGTTCCGTGCATAACTTTTGAACCATTCATTTCACTGAGCTCAAATTTGGTAGGTGTCTTGCTAATGGCACGAGTGAGTGCAGTCGTGTGTTAGCACAAAAAATGGCAAATATATAATAAAATATATTTATTGCCAAATATATGTAAAACAAGCTTCAATTGCCTTTTGCCTGTGTCAGTCTGGGCACCATAGCCACTCCCCCTCTCACACAACACAGCTGCATGAGTGCACTGTGGTTCCCGAGTACTGATTTAATTAAACATGGCCTGTTTTACTTCAGCAGTTTGCTGAAGCATAATGTTACTCAACCACACTAGCCTATTCTTCTAATTTAGCAATCAGCAATTACAACTACATACTGTAGCTTTTTGGTCAATTCACTCATGGACAATAAGCTAAATTCACGTAAATTCACATAAAAGTCATCGTAAAGTCTGGGCAAAATGTACATTGTGTTTTGTAGTGTTTGTGGCTTATAATTTAGCATGACATACTGCTAACATACTGCTACGTAATGTAGCTTTTTGGTCATGTTAAAGTTTAGCCTACAAAAATCATTTTCAGTTGCCGTGTCAGCCATTACTGTGAAGTTAGCCATAATGTAACTAAAAACAGACACTATAGAGTCTATAACTAAACCGTTGGCCAATTCACTGCTAAAACACTGACAAGCCACAGGTCTGTAGAACTACACATAAACTCAATACACCTTATAATATTAATTCATAAAGATTGTTCAGTGACCCATACTTTGTTTTTCATACAATAATTTCATTGTTAGTTTCTGATCGTATCACCTGCTATCACCGATTTAAACATGTAAGGTAACACACTGCACTAGTATGAAAAAAAGCTGTTTGGTGTTGCACCACAGAGTTCATGGAACATGCACACAGTATGTTCTGTCAAACTATAGGCGCGTGAAGCCGTTTAGTTCAGAGATAGGAGATAGGAGATAGGAGAAGCGGCGAACAGCCAGCGCCAGCGTCCTCTCCACTCCACCCTCAGTCTATTCTGTTGCCACACAGGATATACAGTACTTTACATTATCAACTGAAAACAATGGTTGTTAAAACATTTGTAAGAAATAATCGTGTAGACAAAAAAGTGCTTGTTATTGAAAACGGATAAGTGAGTAAGAAAGTTTTCAAAAGTAAATAAACAAAAAATGTGCCTGCATTTTTTTGTCTTGTATGGGCTTTTATCTTGTTGCCTAGATGAAGGAAAGGAAAAAGGATATGCCCTTGTCCCCTTTGATGCCAACCCAGTGCCCAGCGATGCCCCCCTTGAGGAGGAGGATTATTCTAATCATTTTATTCACAGCCAAGCCATCCCTTACTGCCAAGTCTCACACATATAATCTTTTTTTGGCCTCCCCGAAAAAAATATGAGGTGTGTGTGTGTGTGCGTGTGCTTGTGTGTTCAATAGTGGAATTTATGCATGGTTTCATTTAAGTCTTTGTGTGAGCTCGGTGAGTATCTTGTTTAGTGGTGTGTGTATGATGAGTGTATATGATGCTCCTTTTGTTGTCTGATCTTCAAGACTGTGTGTGTGTGCGTGTGTGTGTGTGTGTGTGTAGCCCCTGGTATTAGCCCAGGATTGAACAATATTGTATAAGTACATGTCTTTCCTACCACATTCTTCATTTCATCATCACATGGATGAATGCATTTCCAGTTTTACCATCTAACCCACCAAAAGTCACTGTTTCAACATAGAATTTATGGGAAATAACAACATTGTGGAATTTCTGCGTCTGCACACAAGCAAAAATAAACAACTTTTAATAACTGGCATAAAAACCCACAGTAGAAGGACAAGTTCAAGTGTAGGGCACCAATGTTTGTTTTTGTCCCATCCAATCAGAGGTAAAATGAATCTTATCAAATGCCACATCAGCAGATGAAGTGTGAATATGACTGTTCCCATCTATGCATCCATTTATCAGTTATATTTATGGTATGCAGGTTCAGTCTATGTACTGCTTCGAACAGTGGTCCAAAAGTATTGCTTGTGTGTGTACAACTGCATTGATGTACACTGTAATGCATTTTGGTATAATACAATAAATAATATGACAAAATTCCAAATTGTATGTTATCATGTAGTGCATATGATAATTACTAGATGTGTAATACAACTTTCAAATAAGTACATCTGTTTTACCTAAATATATAAACTTAATATTAAAATGATATAAAAATTTGTGCAGTGTGAAACATAATACATACATACATAATGGATGGCTTTGGGGAAGAAAGTGATTTGGTCAAAATGTATGCTATAAAATTATTAATCTTATAATTAACTGCAGTATCAGTATACATTATCACAAGATCTCAACAATAACTTTAGGCAAAAGAAGGAAAAATAACTTCAGGACAGATGCCAGTAATTTCTTAATGATATGTTCATACAGGCAAAACCAACCTTTTTCTGCCCTGCTCCTGTTTCAGAATTCGGCGTGCTTACATGTCTGTTTGTGAGCCCACCCATTGACTGTTAGGGCCATAACGTCCTAATTGTGTGAGTATTTTGTGTACAGTATCTCTCAAAAGTGAGTACGCCCCTAACATTTTTGTACTTTTTTATTATATCTTTCCATGGGAGAAGTCTAAAGATATGATACTTTTCTACAACGTAAAGTAGGCAGTGTACAGCTTATATAACAGTGCAAATTTGCTGTTCCCTCAAAATAACTCAACACACAACCATTAATGTCTAAACCACTGGCAACAAAAGTGAGTACACCACTAAGTGAAAATGTCCAAATTGTGCCCAAAGTGTCAATATTTTGTGTGGCCACCATTATTTTCCAGCACTGCCTTAACTTTCTTGGGCATGGAGTTCACTAGAGCGTCACAAGTTGTCACTGGAATCCTCTTCCACTCCTACATGACGACATCATGGAGCTGACCTTGAGCTTGAGACCTTGAGCTCCTTCATCTTCCATTTGAGGATGCCCCACAGATGCTGAATTGGGTTCAGGTCTGGGGACATGCTAGGCCAGTCCATCACCCTCACCCTCACCCAAGGCGTGGTCATCTTGGAGGTGTGCTTGTCTTTGTAATCCTCACCTGGTTACCGCCACACACACCTGACACCATCTGAACCAAATAAGTTTATTTTGGTCTCATCAGACCACAGGACATGGTTCCAGTAATCCATGCCCTTAGTCTGTTTGTCTTTAGCAAACTGTTTGCGTTTGCATGGCTGTCTTGTGCATCATCTTCAAAAGAGGCTTCCTTCTGGGACGACAGCCATGCAGACCAGTTCAATGCAGTGTGCAGCGTATGGTCTGTACACTGACAGGCGGTCCCCCTACCCCTTCAACCTCTGCAGCAATGCTGGCAGTACTCCTACGCTTATTTTGAAGACACAGCCTCCGGATATAATGCTGAGCACATGCACTCAACTTCTTTGGTTGACCATGGCGAGGCTTAGATTACATTACATTACATTACATTGCATTTGGCAGACGCTTTTATCCAAAGCGACTTACAAAAAGGAGGGCATAAGCAACAGAGGAGGACACAGAGTAGAGACACAACAGACATATGTACTTCTGCATAGGGATAGAGAGAGAGATAGAGTTGGATTAGTGTTTGTTAGTTATGTTAGTTTTGTTAGGAAGGGAAGCAATCTTGGAAGAGAAGGGTTTTTACAAGCTTTTTAAAGATAGGGAGGGATGTTGCTGTTCTTGTCGCAACTGGTAGGTCATTCCACCATTTGGGGACAACCACGGAGAAGAGTTTAGAGTGACCTCTCTTTGTGAGAGGCGAGGGTACCGATAGACGATTCGTGTGAGCGGAAGGCAGCGACCTGGACAGGACGTGAGCCTGTAATAAGACATTGAGGTAGGCGGGGCCGGAACCTGAAATTACTTTGTAGGCTAGTGTTTAATTCTGGCAGCTACTGGCAGCCAGTGAAGATCTCTGAAGAGTGGGGTAACATGTGTCCTTTTGGGTTGGTTGAAGACCAGTCGCGCTGCCGCGTTCTGGACCATTTGCAATGGTTTGATCGCACAGGCAGGTAGACCGACTAGGAGAGAGTTACAGTAATCGAGCCGCGAGGTGATTGACGCCTGTATTAGCAATTGAGCGGCATATTGGGTCAGGTACGGTCTGATTTTTCTAATATTGTATAATGCATAGCGACATGATCTCGCTACGGAAGAAATTTGATCGGAGACAGATAGACGGTCGTCTAATATGACACCTAAGTTCCTGGCCACGTTGTTCGGGGCAACAGTGACATCGCCAATATTCAAGGTGATGTCATGGCAGATTGACTCATGGGCAGGTTTGGTTTTAGACAGATTAAGCTGGAGATGATGATCTCTCATCCAGGAGGATAGGTCAGAGAGACAGGCGGAGATGCGTGTGGAGACCGTGGTGTCGTCTGGTTGGAACGACACTGTGTGTCGTCGGCATAGCAGTGGTAAGAGAAGCCGTGTGAGCGGATAACATGAGACAGCGAGGTGGTGTAGATAACAAACAGAAGGGGGCCCAGAACTGACCCCTGGGGAACCCCTGTGGAGAGGGTGTGAGTGGATGACAGACGTCCTTGCCAGGCTACATTAAAGGAGCGCCCAGTGAGGTAAGATTTGAGCCAGGAGAGGGCAGTTCCTGCAATGCCCATGTTGGCGAGTGTGGATAGCAGAACTGTATCAAAGGCAGCCGATAGGTCCAGGAGGATGAGCACTGATGACTGACCACGTGATCTGGCTGTTTTGAGGGCTTCCGTGACAGATAATAGAGCCGTCTCAGTGGAGTGGCCGCTCCTGAAGCCAGATTGTTTTGGGTCGAGTAGGTGGTTATGGGTGAGGAAGCTAGTGAGTTGTTTAGCAACCGCCCTCTCAATGGTTTTTGAGAGGAAGGGAAGCAGTGAGACCGGTCGGTAATTTTCGACCTGGGCAGGGTTGAGCGTGGACTTTTTCAGCAGTGGCGTAACTCTGGCCTGTTTGAAGGCAGCAGGAAATACACCGGAGGAGAATGAGGTATTGATCACGGATGTGATCGGTGGTACTACCGTAGGGGCAATAGCTTGCAGCAGTTTAGAGGGGACTGGGTCCAGCGGGCATGTAGTGGGGCGATTGTTCGTAATAAGTTTAGATACCTCATCTTCTGAGAGAGGGGAGAACGAGGAGAGTTTCGCGCTGTTGTCCTGTGGGGGTAATGGGCTGTGAGTGGGGGGGTCAGAATTGTTTGCTGATAGCCTTAACCTTGTCTGTGAAGAAGGAGGCGAAGCTGTCAGCAGTGAGGTTGGTGGCAGGTGGAGGTGGGGGAGGGTTGAGGAGCAACTTGAAGGTGGAGAAGAGTTTGCGTGAGTCAGTGGTGCTGCTAATTTTGTTATTATAATAGTCCTTTTTTGCTGTCGTGACCGAGGTGGAGAATGACGCTAGGAGCGATTGGAAAGTCTCTAGGTCAGCGGGGTTGTTGGATTTGTGCCATTTGCGTTCTGCAGCTCTGAGTGCGGCGCGTGATGAGCGGATGACATCAGATAGCCATGGGCGGGGCTGGGTGGAGCGTGCGGGTTTGGTGGAGAGAGGACACAGGGTATCTAAACAGGAGGCTAGTGTGGAGCTGAGAGATTCTGTAGCAGCATCGACATCTAGTGGAGAGAAACTGTTGGGAGGGGGAAGGGCAGAAGCGACGATTGAGGAAAAGTGAGTGGGAGACAAGTTGCGGAGATTGCGACGGAAGTTAACCATGGGTGGAGGTAGTTCTGGTAGGGACACCATGAGGTGGATGAAAAAGTGGTCTGATGTATGTAGAGGAGTGACCATCACGTCATCAGGTTTGCAGTTTTTTGTTAGGATGAGATCTAGTTGTTTGCCGCTTTTGTGAGTTGGGGGGGTGTAGACCAGTTGCATGTCAAACGAGTTAATGAGTGATAGGAAGTCTGTGGCGCATGCTTTGTCTAGGTGGATGTTGAAGTCACCAAGAACCAGCAGCGGGCAGTCAAGTTCCGGGATGGAGGACAGTAGAGTGTCAAGTTCATTGACAAAGTCACCCAGAGGTCCTGGTGGACGGTAGATGACAATGACTGAGCATGTGATTGGAGTTGTTATATTGCATGGTATTCAAATGAGTCGTGGTTACTGGTGAGGAGCAGAGGGGCATAATTCCATGTGTTGTTAACCAGAACCCCAGTTCCTCCTCCTCTTTTAGAGAGGCGAGGGGTGTGAGAGAATGAAGGTGCTGCGGAAAGGGCTGCCTGAGTGGCAGTGTTTTCAGGCTTAATCCAGGTTTCGGTGAGGGCCAGCAGGTCCAGGGATAGACTGTTGGCATAGGTGGGGATAAAGTCTGCTTTGTTGACTGCGGACTGGCAGTTCCACAGACCAACGCTGAAGGTATTGGTGGGTTTATGTTGCTCCAGTGGCTGGAGGTTCAGCAGGTTTCGGGTGCGGCGGTTGCGGTGGAGGGGTCTGCGAGCAACTGAAACTACGGGGATCTTCTGGAGGCACATGATATGGGAGTAGGTCAAATGGGGATGGTTTAGCCTTGTTGGTGGACTCGCACAGGTAGACTCGCTTGTCTTTACCCGAGTAGGTCTTCACACGAGGAGGGCTGCACATGAGGGCTGACGCTTACGCTGACGCTTCAGCACAGGTGGCTTATTAATATAGGTGTTGGTGTGTGTGGTGTTTCTCTGACTGCTTACCTGAGGAGCCTGGTGGATTGCGCATGTGCATGGGAGGACGCTGGCGTGCATGTCGCCGCTTCTCATGTCCAGCCGTTCTACTATTTACTAAACTAACAGATACATTTAGCAAGCCGGATCTAACACTGTCGGATAGTTCACAAATACTCCTGTAATTACGCTTCACGGCTTGTGGTGATCAAGCTACCATCAAAGCTACCACCAAGCTACCATCAAGCTACCACCAATGCTACCTGGACAAACTCAGTTGGCTACAGAACAAACAGGTGTCTTACCACTGGATAGTCTACCTCGTCTTCACCCCGCGGTTTCTCCAACCAACACCGCTGTGACTCGCTGAATTATCCATCGCCAGTGCCGTTGTTCCAGGTTATTCCAGGTGGGATCTCCACTCCAAATCGCTGAGGTGAAACCGGTGGCTTAGCGTCTAGCATCGCTCTAAGCATGGCTCTTCGATATTCTGCAACAGAATTGATGAACCTCCGGTCTTCCTTCCCTCTGAGCTGCCTGGATGTCTTGAAGTCTTTCCACATCTTGCGTCGTCCCAGATATGTGCACAGGGCCTCCAGGCACAAGTTTGTGCACATGAATACAACTGTGACTGTTCCTACTGTCAATTGCCGAACTTCCTGGTCTCGTCGTCATCAGAACAATCGTCACGCAGAGCTTGTCAACCTGCGTCCTCTGGCTCACGATGACGTGTCCGTCCCACCAAACTCATCCTCCAAAACAACTGCTGACTTCATGCTCCTGAACACCCGCTCACTCAACAACAAAGCAGAATTAATTCACGACATAATTGCTGAAAGAAAACTCCATTTCATGTGCCTGACCGAGACATGGCAAAACCAGCAGGATTTTTTAGCTCTCAATCTGGCCACCCCCCCAGGCTATGTTTACATCCAAAAGCCTCGCTCCTCGGGCCGTGGTGGTGGGCTGGCTGTAATACACAATTCCAATATTGTGATTAAAGTGCTCCCCACTACCGCCAGCACTTTCGAATGCATACACTTTGTGCTGACAGGGGCTGCACAGCTACAAGTTGTCCTTGTCTACCGCCCTCCCAAATCCACCAATGGCTTTCTCTCTGAGCTCTCCGAGCTACTCACTGCTATCTGCCCCATGTCCCCGTCCACCATTATCATGGGCGATTTCAATATCCATGTTGACTCTCATAACTCCCCTCTTGCCACTGAATTTTTATCCCTACTGGACTGTTTAAACATAACACAGCATGTACACGGCCCCACGCATGTCAAAGGCCACACCTTGGACTTAGTATGTTCCACAGGCATAACCCCTCTCCATCTCCAGTGCCTGGACCTTGCTGTATCTGATCACCATGCCATCCTCTTCTCTGTACCTGAGCCTCCATCTAGACTGCGTGTGAAACGTACCATCACATTCAGGAACATCAAGCGTGTATCTACCCCTGCACTGTCTAGCACGCTATCACTACACCTTGCCGCCCATCCCTCCGGCCACTCTGTGGATGCCCTCACTGAGCACTACAATAAAGCCCTCTCTCTCAGCCTGGATGCTGTAGCCCCTCTGAAGACCCGGTCCATCTCCTACACCCAGCCTGCTCCCTGGTTTACCCCGGAGCTCCGCCTCATGAAGGCAGCTGGGCGCCGGCTTGAAAGGCTCTGGAAAAAATCTGGCCTTACTGTCCACCAAGAGGCCTACAAAGACCACGTCAGGTCCTACAAAGAGGCCCTCTCCAGGGCAAAAACATCATATTACTCCACCCTCATCAATAACCAACAGAACCACCCAAAACAGCTCTTCTCCACTGTCAACCATCTCCTCCGCCCTCCAGACCCACCCCAACCATCTGATGCCACTGAACTCTGTTCCAGGTTCCAATCTTTCTTTCAGCAGAAAGTGGAAGACATCCACCGGCAGCTCCATCAGTCTGGGGCCCCATGTCCATCTGCCACAAACTTGAAGGACTGCGACTCCACCTCGGCTGCCCACGCACAACATTGCTCCCTCTCCTCATTCTCACCACTCAGCAATAACCAGGTCATGGACCTAGTGTCTAAAGCCAAAGCCAGCTCCAGCAAACTGGACCCACTGCCTACGGCCCTGGTAAAGGCATGTCTGCCCACACTATGCCCTACTATGACGGCCATCATTAACACCTCCCTGACATCTGGCGTGGTGCCCACCAGTTTTAAGACGGCCATGGTGATTCCCACCCTCAAAAAACCCAGCCTGGACCCCGACGACCCTGGCAGCTACCGTCCAATCTCCAACCTACCCTTCCTCAGCAAAATTCTAGAAAAGGCAGTGGCTGCCCAACTTCAGCTTCATATGTCCCACCATGAGCTCTTTGAGCCACTCCAGTCTGGTTTTCGACCCCATCACAGCACGGAAACAGCACTCATCAAAATAACGAACGACCTGCTCACAGCTGCAGACAATGGCCACATCAGCCTCCTCATCCTCCTAGACCTATCAGCAGCTTTTGACACTGTCTCCCACACCATCCTGCTCCACCGTCTCCATGACCGCTTAGGCCTCACTGGCTCTGCTCTCTCCTGGTTTCATTCCTACCTCTCCGATAGGACACAATATATCACCATCAAGGACTCCAACTCAACCCCCGCCCCAGTCAACCACGGCGTGCCGCAAGGTTCAGTGCTTGGCCCCCTGTTGTTCACCATCTACATGCTTCCTCTCGGTCAGATCATCCGTCAACATGGTCTTAGTTTCCACTGCTATGCTGACGATACTCAACTATACATCAGTACCAAGCCAACTGCACACCTCCCTCCTCTATCACTCGTCCACTGCTTGGATGACATAAAGACCTGGATGGCCACTAATTTTCTCAAGCTCAACAACAATAAAACAGAGCTCATGGTAGTGTCCCCCCCATCACTGTCCAAGGAAGTTGGTGATATCCTGTTGAATGTGGATGGCTGTACCATCAGGCCCTCCAAAGAAGTGCGCAACCTGGGTGTCACTCTGGACTGTACACTTTCACTCCAGGCCCACATCAACAACACCACCAAATCCGCCTACTTCCACCTCAAAAACATCTGCAGACTCCGTCCCTCATTGTCACTGACAGTGGCAGAGACACTGATCCATGCTTTCATCACCTCACGCCTGGACTACTGCAATGGTGTCCTTTATGGACTGCCCTCCAAAGCCCTGGACCGACTACAGCGTGTTCAAAACTCTGCTGCCAGGGCTCTCACACACACAAAGCGGTGGCAACATATTACCCCCACACTCAAGCAGCTTCACTGGCTCCCAGTGAAGTCCCGCATTTCATACAAAATCCTACTGCTCACATACAAATCACTCCATAACCTTGCCCCCCAGTACCTCTCAGATCTTCTCCAGCCCTACTCTCAATCTAGGTCCCTGAGGTCCTCTGGCAAAAATCAGCTTGTCATCCCCCGGTCCAAGTTACGGACTTTTGGTGATAGAGCCTTCTGTATTGCTGCCCCCACTCTCTGGAACAGTCTACCTCTCCACATCCGCCAAGCCCCCACTCTGGCCACGTTCAAAAAGCACCTCAAGTCCCACCTTTTCACTGAGGCCTATGGTCCTTAACCCCTCCCTCCTCCCCTCTCCCCTTTCCTTGCCCCATCTAGCTCTGTAAAGCGACCTTGGGTTTCATGAAAGGCGCTATATAAATCCAAGTCATTATTATTATTATTATATAGGTGACTGTGCCAATTGTTAAGAGCGCCCTGCTTGTCGTAAACAAAAGGAAGGCGGTTTCGATTGGTGGGCGTGCAGAAAGTTCGCACCTCAGTTGTTTAGTTAGAGAAAAAGTCATGCTAGGTGTAGCACACAGAGAAAAGGGAAATAGAGTATTAAGCAGAAATATCCTACTAAGAAGTGATTACTCCACGTTCCCTGTTGCTTGTTCTTAGTAGAGCCTGTCCTCTTGAAGCACTTTATGGTCTTGTCAGTCGTGTTGTTTCTGCACCATTAAAAACATTGTAAACGGAGTGCTCCAGTCTTGCTTCTTAATCCATAATACTGGCCTATGTTCTATGTTTGCTCTTTGGTGACTCACTGTTGGTGTATGCACTGCCAAAGCACCTGTATTTTATTTAAGTCATAGCACCCACAGGAGAGATGATTAAAGAGTAAGAGAGAGAAATAGAGTGGGAGGGAAAGAGAGTGAACGCAAAGAGGGAGAGAGAAAAAAAAATTCTGACGACAGTGGCACCTCGTCATCCTCTGGTTTAGCCAGACAACTTGCTCACATTAGTGCTAATGGTCAGGTAGAGGTCAGGCTAATATGTCCGTGCCACACATATACATGAACACACACACACACACACACACACACACACACACACACACACACAGTTTAGTGCTCTACTATGACACTTCTAGGTCAAGTGAATACGCTGCTACACACACATGCACACACACACACACACACACACACACACAGACACACACACACCCTACATACACAATACACACTCACACATACTTACTCAGTCACTATGTAACTCACTTAAACACACACACATTTACATAGACTAACACACACACACACACACACACACACACACACACACACACACACACACACACACACACATACACACACACACACTCTCAGAGTTGCAGTGCTTTAGTATGGCACACCTAGCTCTTTTCCTACTCGGCTGGGCACAGCACTGGGACATTTTAGAGTCGTTAAGTTTCCTTCAGAGATGTGTTATGCTCAGGTGACTCATTTGTTATTTTGAGAGAATAAGGGCTGGCCTTCACAGATGTTGTGCGCTGAGCTTTAAAAAGTCCTATTGGGTGTTGATGAGGTGTGCAGACTTTAAATCTGGTAAAAAGCATATGTTTATGAAACTGTGTTCAATTTATATTGTCCACATGGTTAAAAAAATGTCTTTAATCATGTTCTGGTTGATTTTTAGTTTCTGTCCTAACGAGTCTATCTCACTAGTCACCCCATGAGACTCTACAGACCCAAGACACCTACTTGTATTCTGTGCTATTCACATGTGACTAGGATTTTTAGTAACACTTTATTTACGGGTCCTTTTTTAGTGTATCTACATGTAACAACATACAATAATACTGTATGTGCTTACATACCTAACACTTACCTTAACCCTATGATACATAGCAAGACATAGTGTCACACACGTTTTTACACTGTACCTAACTGATGTAACAGGGACAGTAAAATAAAGTGTAATCACTAACTAGATTTTGTGTTGTGTTACAGTGTAAAGGTACAAAATAGTGTATCAGTTGGGCCTAGGTTGGGCTATTTCTCCTGCCTTCACGTCTGAATCTATGAGCAGCAAACCTGCAGCTTCAGCATGACAGTTCCTTTCTGGCTTCAGACACAAGCAATTTCTTCCCATCATATACATTTATAATATGATTTCAATCTTACATGTGTTTAATTGCAGTTTGATGGCAACACAGAGAGAGCGAGAGAGTTGAGATGTAAAGACAGGGATGCAATCAGTGCTCCACGCTTTTTTCACGGCAATTTGGGTGCCTTGTGTAAATCATGCAGATCTGAGTGCAGAGTTTTTTTTGGGCGGCAGGGGCAGCAGGCAATGCACTTTAATAATAAATCACATAAAGGCCTAAGTAACGCGCAAAGGCATCATTTGGTTCCCCCTGCTGGATATATGATGGATTCGATCAATGGCCAATCTCATTGCCAAAGAATATTCTATCTCCTATCAGCATGCGCGTGATTCCCGGCATTCAAGCCTTGAGATTACCTGAGGTAAGGATCCATTTTAACACAATTAACTACAATTTCATCAACCGAATGCATAGCCTATATTTCTGTGGTGCTTTGATTAATTAAAGTAAAATTTCAGAGTTTCACCTGTAAAAGTCATTTTGGATCATTTTAGTTCGTTCTGCATTGAAAATGTTGAAATAATTGCACTATTTTTAAACTTTGCCTATCGCAGCCTACCCATTCTCTCAGCCATGTTAAGACGCTGATGTTGATGGTGCACGTTGCATGATGACAGTATCTTAAATTTGCAAAATCGTCTCAAGCTACGTGTAAGTCATACGTCTATGTAATTTTAATTGTATGCCTCTGGTTCACGCTAATGCAATCGCTAGATGCATAATAATAAACCAGTGTGTGATTTTGCAGGCTGGTTTTGCATTAAACGTAACAAAGTAACGAATGGGTTCTGACTAGGCTACATTGTCCAGCAATATAAAAAGAATCATAGGTTATGAGGGATATTGGCAGTGACAGTTGTGCTAAAACCATTCAAATTTATTTTCAGAATGAGGGAAATTGAGGAAAGCGAAACACTTCTTGTGCAGCAGCTGGAAAGAGGTTGCAAGACTAGTTAGAATTAGTTAGAATAATTAATTAGTTAGAGTAGTTACCATTAAGAATGCCTTACATTGTGTTATCATAACCCCCCTTTTCCCTTTTTTCCTCTCCCCCGCACACACACACACACACCACACACACACTCTCTTCAATGTTTTGATTTCTGCTGCCAATGTGGCATTAATATTCCCTCTTTTCCAGAGAGCAGAGCTGTTAGGTTAGGGTGGGTAGGGTCGAGAGGCTGCTTGCTGATGAAGGAGATTTGCATACCCAGTGTTCAGTGGTAGGATACAGGCAGACAGACAAACAAACAAACAGCGCTGACCCTCATTTGGCCCAATGACATCAGCATGAACTCTTCTCCATTCACCTTCGTCCACCTGATTTGGTGTATGTGGTTGCGTGTGGACCTAAATGTGCATGCCGCTTTATGAAGTGTCTCCCCTACTAAGTGACTCCCCTAACACCTCTGACATCCTTGCTGTGGACGAGGCTTTAAAAACCATTGTGGTCTTGGAAGTGAGATGCTGCTTTGATGCATATGTGTACCTGTGTTTTTCTGAAAAAATGATAAAATACCAGCCGTTAGTCAGTGCTCTCACAACAGGTGGCTATAACACAAACCCGGTAGTACTCATCTACAGTAGCGTTGGACATGTCCATAGACTATGTGAGGACTGCAAATAGCTGGACTAAATAAGAATAATGCAAAGCAACTAGCATACTGCTCTTTTCAAGAAATTATAGGTAGCCTGCATATTTGGAGAAGGCGATGGCACCAGTATCCTTGATTCACTTAACATTGTACTGTATATGGTGGTAAAGTAGGCCAGCTCAGTATTGATGTGGGAGACACAAAATGCTCTTTGTTAATATTTGGGTGCTGTGTTCCTTTTTATGAAGTATTGGTCCTCCCAAATAAAAAAGGAAAGTATGTGTGTGTGTCTGTGTGTGTCTTTGTGTGTGTGTGTGTGTGTGTGTGTGTGTGTGTGTGTGTGTGTGTGTGTGTGTGTGTGTGTGTGTGTGTGTGTGTGTGTGTGAAATCAACTTACCAGTCCTGGGCACCTGATTTGGTTAAAATATCAACTTCTGTGTATGTGCGTGCATGCATGTGTGTCTCTGTGTGTTGGTTTATTTTATTCATGCACTCAAAAGAGTACTGGAGACAATGATTTGCATGCCCATGTCAATAAGCTGCATGTAGTCCAAAATTGCCTGGTCAGCATGTTTAGAGCACCTGGTCCTGGAGGTAGTGAAGGACTGTCAGCATTGACAACAGTTCAGGGCAGAGAGGGACCAGAAGAGGGAGACGAGGATTTCCTTACGCTCTTCCTCCTTGTTTTGTGGAGCTTGCATGCTACACCCATGAATTATTGAGGGATTAGGTGGAGAGCTTGGCCACTGGGGCATACTGCCTGCCTGGGCAGCTCAAAAGCCAGACTCAATATTCTGTCTCTTGCTTTCTCTTTCTCTTTTTTTTCTTTTCCTTTTTCTTTCTCTTTCTCTTTCTCTTCCTCTCTCTCTCTCTCTCTCTCTCTCTCTCTCTCTCTCTGTCTGCCTGCCTTGAGCAGAAATTCAGCTGCCAGCCCCGTCTTCAAATGCATTTGGCCAGTGTATTTAGGTGTGCATAGCCCTGTTTCTTGTTGATATCACTTTAGTAAACACAATAGGTGTTTTTGTGTTTTTATTTCCTTTTTTTGGTCGTTTAGAAAATTCCCAAAAAAGCAAACGCATTTCTTCACCCCTTTCATAAGTCTGTCACTTTATCCTACCTCAGGTAAATAAATTATTAAATATAGTGACATGGACCTCAGTTTTGCCAATTGGCTTGTTGATGTTAGATTTATCAAACCTTGAATGACAATAATGAGTTTGCTTTTTTTAGCTGGAGTGGTCGACAAAAGAATGGCGATTGAGGCTCTTTTAAATTGAGAATACTCCAAAGAAGAAATTGCTGCAGAATCTTGCTTCTTCCTATCAGTAGCGGTTTTAGGCACGGGCGAACCGGGCAGCCGCCCGGGGCGCCATTTCGTGGGGGGCGCCACGAGCGCTTGGGGGAAAAAATAAAAATAAAATAAAAACGCTCCATGTGTCATATCGCTGCAATCGACACATTAGCTGTATTTTTTTTCAAATTAAATAATGTTTGTTTTTGTTGTCACTATTAATAGAATATCTGAGAAGAGGGATATCTATGGGCTTTTTTTCTTTTTGCCTGGAGCAGGGGTAAACAGGGATACCCGTCCTTCTATAAAACAAATAGAAACATAGTCTTGCATTTGAAGAAATGTCTACACATTAAGAAATGTCAATACACACACACACACACACACGCACACACACGCACACACACACGCACACACACACACACACACACACACACACACACACACACACACACACACACACACGCTCCCACATGGACCAGGAAATGTGTATGGGCTGTTAGTGTTGTGTAATGTGGTGTTCCATATCCTAAAAGGTCATACTTTGCCCCCACACATAGAGGCAGTCAGGCCTCTGCTGGGTATGCTGTGTTTGAAGACAGATGATAGGTAGATGGATGGATCGGATTGATGGATGGATGGGTGGGTGGGTGGGTCCGACCGACCAACCGAATAACTGGTGCAAACTGGCACGAAGATGCCACGTGCTCTGTAGGTGGTAGAGATGGAAGCTGCAAGAGACAAGCTAAAAACTGGGGAGTGGAAGCTCCACAAACACACAAATAGAAAGAGCAAAGTGGGGGATATTTTCTGAACTAATGAAAGATGATGGTCATAGTGCTGGCTGTGTCATGTGCACACTCTGAGATGCTATTTATACATTTGATAGCCACAAAACTGTCACGACTAACATGGCCCGTCACAAATGTGGCACTGGGAAACCATTACAGCCGAATAGAGCAGCATCAAGCCAACCCAGGCCACAAACCTTTATGCGCCATGACCACATGGAAATTCCTCTTCAAGTGAAGAGTAAATTTGAGGATGATTGCGTGGACTTTTGTTGCACGGACCTGTGGCCCTTTGATATTGATTCGGGGGAAGGTTTCACGAAAGTGGCCCAGGGTCTCATCAACACTGGATCACGTTATGGTTCAGTCGACGCAAATGAAGTCATTCCTCATAGGCACACTGTCTGTGATCGAGCTAAAAAACAGGCCACGGTTGAGAAAGAAGCCTTATGCAAGCGAGTGCTACATGTTAACCTCCTCAAGGAGTGGAGGGAACGACCAGGTGGGAGTGTGGAGGCACTTTTGATCCGTCGGGTGCAAGAGGAGGATGAGGTCGAGGAGCAGTACCTACCTTCACCAACAGACGGCACCGTTGACCTTGACCATCTTTCTCCTGACCAGCAGGCGGCCATCAGACGCCTATGTGTACCTCACCTGTTCCGGGAGCAACCAGGCCACACAGAGCTCGTCAGTCATCATGTTGCCCTGTGTGAGGGGGCAGTGCCCCGCCGCATGAGTTACCGGATACCGGAGCGACTCCTGGACGGGCTGAGAAAGGAAACTGACCAGATGCTGGCCATGGGGATCATTGAGGCATCCAGTAGTGAGTGGTGTAGCCCGATAGTACTAGTCCCAAATAAGGATGGCAGTCTTCGGTTCTGTGTTGATTTCAGGTATTTAAATTCTGTGTCTAAGTTTGATTCTTATCCCACTCCACGAATTGATGACCTCATTGACTCCCTAGGTCCAGCAAACTGGGTGACGACACTGGATTTGGCTAAGGGATACTGGCAAGTCCCACTGAGTGATTCGACCAGAGAACTAACCGCCTTTCGAACCCCTTCGGCGCTTTTTCAGTTTTCAGTTATGCCGTTTGGACTGCATGGGGCTGCTGCTACCTTTCAAAGACTGATGGACCGAGTGCTGGAGGGTACACAGGGGTACGCCGCAGCTTATCTCGATGATGTTTTGGTGTACAGCACCTCATGGGTGGAACATCTCCAACACCTCGGCGACGTTCTGAGGAGAATCGAGGAGGCAGGCCTTACCATCAATCCTGCCAAGTGTGCCATTGCCAAGAAGGAAGCAGAATGCCTCGGGTATGTAATAGGGGGAGGACTCATTAAGCCGCAGGTACAGAAGCTGGCAGCTATCCAGCAATGCCCCCTGCCCCAGACTAAGACCCAGGTAAGGTCCATCCTGGGCATGGCTGGTTGGTACAGGAGGTTCGTACCAAATTTCTCTGTCAGAGCAGCTGCCCTTACAGACTTGACACGGAAGAACTCCCCTGTGCAGGTCCAGTGGACTGAGGGGGCTAAGAAGGCTTTTGAGGACATTCAGAATGCTCTGTGCCATGAACCTGTTTTGTATTGCCCTAACTTTGAGAAGCAATTTGTGTTGCAGTCAGATGCTTCTGATACAGGTTTGGGTGCACTGCTTCTGCAGGGTGAACCAGGCGAGAGGCATCCAGTGGCCTACATCAGCAGAAAGCTGTACCCAAGGGAGGTGCGGTATTCGACCATTGAGAAGGAGTGCCTGGCGGTGAAGTGGGCCCTTGACGCCTTCAAGTACTACCTCCTCGGCCGTGAGTTCCGGTTGGAGACAGACCATCGACCCTTGCAGTGGATGGATCGCATGCGCGATTCCAATGCAAGGATTACCCGGTGGTACCTGTCCATGCAGCCGTTCCGGTTTACTGTTCATCATATCCCGGGGAGGGACAATGCCACTGCTGATTTCCTCTCCCGCCTGCCGGCGTGAGACGAGGGGTGGGGGGGGTGTGTGACGGTCACGGACAAGACCGCACATTCTCTCTCTCTTTTCCTTCTCTGTGGCGGCTGGGAAGCAGCCTTCGTTCTACCCAAACACTTGCACACATGCACACCACTTTTGTTTTTCAACACGCTACGGAGCCAACGCGCTATGGCGCTAATAACACTCATTTACCCCACGAACATTATGTGCAACAACAAACTATGACAAAGAAGTTTTTATTGTACTTTAAAGGTATCCAGAGGTTTTTAAGTACATAAGAAACATAAGAAACATCGTATATTGCATACCAGTGGTTTTCCTTGTCTTCTTTCCTGGTGGTTGTGGATGGGACCG
Organism: Setipinna tenuifilis; assembly: GCA_030347295.1. Classification (NCBI taxonomy): domain Eukaryota; kingdom Metazoa; phylum Chordata; class Actinopteri; order Clupeiformes; family Engraulidae; genus Setipinna; species Setipinna tenuifilis. The sequence goes on along the minus strand of CM059271.1, from coordinate 812,971 downwards.
GTGCGTGGCAAAAGGGCACCCTCTAGGAACAAGGACTCATTTATAGTGTTCCGGCTGCAATTAGTCCGCTCTAACCAGGTGGTTATGTCATAGGGATTATCAAGGCAGTCCTGATCAAACTGTCTATTTTTCCTTGTGTAAGATCATTAAATGGGTTGTGTCGTGATGTTTTAGATTGCTAGGCTATGGTGTAAATGTTGTGAGATGACTTTGTGGTGCACTGTAGTCCTTGTGATTGTTTGTGTATAGTGATTTGTTCTGTGTTTCCCCCGTTGTGTAGAATTGGTGCTGGCCACCTTCTATATATGTCTAGTGTAGTCTTGTGTCTTTAGTCTAGTGTTGATCTCTGTGGGTGAGTGTTTGAGTTTTTACTGCTGTTAGTGCTCTGCCATTTAGAGCCATTGTCTGTTTGAGTCTGCGTGTGTAGAACTTTTTTATGTAAAAAAAAAAGAACTGTTTCTAAAAATAACAAAAAAGGAGAAGAAACTATTTTTTTTGCACTTGAACATCTGTTGGCTTTTTTGTGCCACCAAGCTCTGAAAATAAAGGATTCTTTTTCGCTTGGCATTTCTCTCTCCCTCTGCTTTTTGGCCTGATCCACTTGAGCTCTCATCCATTCCGTTACACTTCCATAGACCACACTAAGGAAAGTCATAGAGAGAAAAGACCTAGACTGGACTTTGCTGAATGGGCCGATGATCCTTGTGCTGATGTAGGCCTAGTCCAGAACGAACTGGAGAGGTACCTTGCTGCATACTTCACACTGGATGACTGTGACGACGACAAGTTGCTGGAATTTTGGGAAAAACAGGCACCCACCTTCCTGAGGCTCCATGCATTGGCAAGGAGGATCTTCTGCATTCCAGCTATAAGTGCAGCTAGTGAGCGTACATTCAGCTCTGCATCATGGCTGTATCATGGAGGCAAGAAGAAACCGTCTCAACCCAGAGACTGTTGATGCGATATTAGTTCTTCACAGCGCGAGGAAAGCTAAAAATAAGTAGTTTAGCTCTGTGTTAGGCACTCGGCTGTCCAGAGTCTAGAGTAATTTTGAAAAACCGGTACCTTATAGCCTTTTTAGTCCCAAGTTAGACTTACTGTTTCTGATTTAGGTTCCTGTTTTAGTTTTATCGATATGTATGTAAAATAAACAGTGCAGCCTATTTTATTTTCTTACAAATGCAGGTTGCAGTAGGCCTATATATTGTGTGTATATTTTGTATTGGGCTTTATTTATTTATTTATTTATTTTACCAACAAGTGCCACCTTTTGCCCTTCGTTTTAAGACCAGGATAGGCTTACTGTAGGCTGTATATTTTGGGCATTTCTGAATATTCTTATTTATAGGCTATGCGTACAGTATGCACAGCTGTAGCCTCAGTCTTTCGCCACCTGTTTTGGTCTGTCTAAAAAGACGTATGCATTCTGTGCTTGTGAGAGCTTCGATTAAGCATCCACATGACGACATAGACTAGTTTATTACAATTTGTAGTGGGGAATCCTTACACTGTAAAAAAATTTCCTGTAAAACAACAGTAAAGAGCTGGCAGCACAGACGCCTGCAGATTACCGTTATTTTAATGTACATGTAAATGATTTTACGGTAGAAGTCCGTAAACCAGAAAAACTGTATATTTCCGTATTTATATAGATTACGGTAAAGAGCTGTCACCAGAAGTGCCAGCAATATACCGTAATTTCACAATGACATTAGAGTAATAGCCTGTAAACCAGAAATACAGTATATAAATATACTTTATTTCTGGTTTACAGGCTATTACCCTAATGTTTCTCTGTATGCAGTATATTACTGTGGTTATTTGAAATTATATTTAAGTTGTTACTTTATCTTTTCTATAGACACAAACGATAATACATTTAGCAGTTACGTAAAATGTCAGTGTTCATTGCAATCATTACTGGGCAATGTTTTCCGGGCTAAGATATTTATTATTGTGTAGCTTGTGCCAAATAATCAATACAAACTTGAAAAGAATCACAATCAAATACATGTATTCCAAAGAGAAATATTTCCAGTAAACAAGAACACTGCTACTTTCAAAAAAGGACAAAGTAGGACGACACTGATTTCTGGCAAAAAGAAACAGTCGAATATTGTCAGATTATGACAAATAAGATTAAATTCTGTCTTTGGAAAGCAAATCCAAATGTGCATTCACATTGGTAACTTGAAACTTTTATAATGTAATAGAACACATCAACATGCATCAATAATATGCATCAACAATATGCATCGATATTCATAAACAAAAACAGTTAGGGTTGGCATCTCTGCAGAACAGCAATATATTTTCACTAAACTTTCAAAAAATGACAAAGAAGACGACACCGATTTCTGGCAAACAGAAACAGTGGAATAGTGTCTTTAGACCTTGACAAACAAAAAAAATCAGTTCTCTTGTGCATTAATGTGGCAATGCCAGACTGTCAAAAGAAACTGCGAGATGAAAGAGCTCACCAATCTAAACGAAGTTCCATTCAAAGTCAGCAAGATTCTTCAGTAGCGTGGCAACGTGTGTATTGACTACAACAGACTTCTTCTGGACAAGCACGCCTGTTCTCTTGGAGACAACCTTGCTCCTTTTGGCCTTTGTCCCTCTCTCGGGATTAATACCGATGAAGCGCCTGAAGTCAAAATAGTAGATCATATCAGAGTGGTGTTGTAACAACAGACCATTTTGTGTACACTACATTGAATTAAATGCATTGTTAAATTAATTGTGTGTTTTTAATATAGCGGTCTCCATTACATTACAGTACTAACCATTGTATGCAAAACAACACAAACACATTGATTGAATTGTATATATCCACAATAATGTCAAGGAAAGACAGGATTTTACCTCTGAATGAATTCCAGAGTGCAGGCTGCTTCATGTTGATACTGAAGGTTGAATATGTAGTAGATTGAAAACACAGCAGCAAGTCCTGTTGCAAATGTAGGTGTGATGCTCTCTGAGATCACACGGCCCTCTAAGGTGATCATCCACCCTCCAATTGCGACTTGCTCTGTTGCACCTGAAACTTCAAATCATAACAAGATGGGAATGCATGTTATCTGGTGTAAACATTTTCAAGTTCAAAATAAATGCCCAATATGATAGTAAAATAGTAAAAGTAAATTAAATGCATACCAGGCAGTATCAGGCGAGGACTTGCAGGAAGACTGAGAGTGGTCAGCGGCCGTGGCAGAAACCTGTGGATAAAAAAACATGCTGACCATAATTAGATTTGTAAGAAAAACATGAATTCTGTTTTTAAAACCTTGCACCTGCTTACCCCTTATGCAATTTAAGAAATGTGTGACAACGTTGAGGTACTTTATCAGCTTACCTGCAGCGACAATTAGGTCACAAAAGAATTTATTCTACTGTTTTTAAATACGATTCCTCAAAACAAGTACACACATCTGTTCACTTAAGCCTGGAGAGACGAGAACTATGTACTTGTGACTTGTGAGGGCAACCGCAGCATAGCTAGCTAGCAACCTAAGGAAGAAAGTGCTAGTCTTATCCGAACGTTAACTGAAAACAGTCGAGTGACCATGATGAATTGCTTTCAAATATCCATATCCATATTTATATCAACAACCTAAACTAGCTAGCCAGCATCAATCATTTACAACTTTAATCATTTGCAACACTTGTTAACACAGTCTGAACATTGCTAGTAGCCTGGGAGCTAACGTTACAAAGTTTGTTGACGGTAAGGAGCAAGGGCTACAAAATGAACTTTTTATTATTATGATTTATTTATTTAAAACACTGTCTTATCTGCAAGCGTGAGATTCATCTCGCTTTCTATTCTTTTTTCCGCTCCCGACTTTAGATATCTTTTCAAGGCCCTGTCCAAACATTTGTCTGCCAAACTTAAACTAAGACTGAGCAATAATCGACCAGACCACTGAAAGGTGGGGGAGGGGGGCACCAGGAGGAGAATGGAGAAGGAGAGGAGCAAATTGACCTATGTTGCTTTTGTATTGCTTAAAATAAATATTAACATGCTTTGCACACTTTTAAAATATCCTTACTAGCACGTACCTAGCCTATTGTGATGATTTTTTTCACGAGCCAATTTTTTTTGGTGGTGCCCCCACAAGCACTTGGTGCCCTACGCACTCTGCGTTATGTAGGTGTGCGGAGCTACGGCACTGCCTCCGAGACAGACAGACATGCTGCTTCTGTGCATGCCACCTTCTCAGCAAGCAAGGGCGCCTGCAGTTCGCCATTGTGCCGATTGCAGCATTACAGGGGGCGCCAATGTGCCGATTGCAGCGATATGACAAATGGAGCTTTTTATTTAATTTTTTTCCCCAAGCGCTTGTGGCGCCCCCCACGAAATGGCGCCCCGGGCGGCTGCCCGGTTCACCCGTGCCTAAAACCGCTACTGCTTGTAGACCTTTCCATCAGAAAGGGTAACACCATTGACTTCAAGCTCCTTAAGGTCATTGACAAGGGTGCCCATAACCAGGTCTTGACCAAAATACTTAAAATCAAGTTCTTTACAGAGAAGAACAAGTTGCATTTGATCAGTGCTGGATCTGTTGTGTGGCATTAAATCTGCAAGGGTTAGATACATTGCAAGTATCTTGTGCTTTTTCCTTCCAGATCCTAGTGGGTTTACCACTTCAAATGCATCCTGATACAAGATCAAGCCCAGTGATGAGCCCTCTGTGTGAAAGAGCTCATTCTCAGCCATATTTTTGCCATCCCACACATCCTTAAGAACATCCTTAGAACCACTACTGGAGTGCATTTGCTTATATTGTTCCTGTACTGATTCACAACAAAAGAGAGAAGCAATTGTCTGCTTAATAGGAACATACTGGGCAAAACACTCTTTACCTGCCTCATTCTGACCTAGACAGATCTGAACTGGTTCAACATGGTTGAAGCTGTTTTTGAAGACTGTTTTTCTTTTCTGATCAGTTTTCAGTGGCTGAGTGTTGCAGGTCCTAAAGAGATCCTCAGTTTTAATTACTTCAATAACATTGTTTGTGTCAGCTTCAGAAATCCCAAGTGTCAACAATTTCTCTTTTAGTTTGAAAAGCAAATGAGACTGGCTTATATCATGTATTTCCTGAAAATCTTCAATAATTGCCTGGATCACAGAGGATGGAAGCAAAAACTTGGCTTGCAATTTCAAGTAAAAAAGGGCAACATTTTTAAAGAACTGAGATTCATTAGCAGTTTCTGGGTAAATATCTAGTTCATCACCTGAATCACTGGGATGATCAATCTGCATGTCAGAGTCATCTTGTTTCCTCTCATTGGAAACACCAGGATTCACAACGGACTCAGACAAATTTTCCTCAGCAACATTTTTATGTGCCCGACTCATGTGTGAGGTGAATGTTGACAAAACAGTAAAGCTCTTGCTACAGCGTCTATATGGACAAACCCCTCTCTAATGTGTGTTTTCAAATGAGAGTAAAATGTTGTCAAGGTTTCACACCTTGCACTGCAGAAATCAACATGACATGATAGTTCAACACCATGCAAAGTAGGCCTAACTACATGCCTGCTGGCCCTGTGTCGGTAAGTGTGACACTTAAATGTTGAAAAGTTTCGGAAAGTCTTACTGCAATCTGGCAAAACACACTTAAAAGTTAAATTAGGTGTATTTTTATGAATTTTCATGTGCCTCACATATGACACTATTGTGGCACAATTATGAGAACAGATCTGACAGGGGAACATTTTGTTACCTCATGGTTATCCTACTTCATCAACATCAACATGAATTAACCTTGATTGTGGCTGCCTTTGGCACAAACAGAGTCTAAAGCAGTCAGGAGACTTGGCTTTGTGAACTATGCAGTGACACATTTACGTAGGCTACATAGAATGCAGTCACAAAGTCCAAGTCTTCCTTGGCTTATCTATAAAATGAAACTTAGTTAACTAACTACAAAATACACGTATGAATAAAATAAAACCAAGCTAACAATGTTGCAATATGCTATCTTAATCAAAAGGTAAGAGCTGCGTCTACTGATTTACATCGAAAAGTCTTACAGTGTGTGTTTGTTTCTTCGTAGTGACATAAGCACGTGTCAGACAAACCATATGTCCCTGGAATTTATATTAGCCATGTAGCCTACTGATATAAGTAACCTAAACCAAGATAGTCCTAGCTAGCACGATAACCATCAAGGTATCTTTAGCACAACTTCTTATTTAGTCATTTTCTGTAATCACGTTACATCTCATGGCCATACACAAAACAACATACAAACTAGTCTACATTAAAAACTAGGGTGGGTGTGCAACACGTTTCGGTTGGACTAGCTTGGCTAGTGCATTACCAAAGTCCAATAGATTGTAACTCACTTTTGGTGTTTATGGCTTTCAAAACGCCGACTTCGGTTGGAATCAGGCAGTAATTGGGTTTTATCGTAGTGTGTGTCACCCTGCTCACTGAGAAACTACAAAATACACGTATGAAGCTAATAATGTTGCAATGCTATGCTATCCTAATCAAAAGGTAAGAATTAGACTGATGCTGCATCTACTGATGGACATCCAAAACTATTGTTAATTGGCTATTGAAATCTCAGTGTGTAGGCTATAAATGCTTCTTCATAGGGTGTGTGTCATCCTGCTCACTGAGAAATTAAATGTTTCCTAGCAAGCATCATTGAAAGATAAGATTTAACGAAGAACACTTACCATCCAACTTGTGCGTGACCATGCTCCAAGTTCCCCAACACAATTCCAAAAATACTCCAGTGTCCCGTACTTTAAACAGCGTCATGCCGTTTTAAGACCTCTGTCCAAAAAAGAAAAAAATCCCACAATGCATTTCTTACAACAATACTTAACCGTTTTACATGGAAACAGTATTTTACTTTTGAAAATTGCCCGTAAACCTACAGCAATTTCTTACAGTGTATATAAATGTTCAGCATTATTAACTTTTGAATGAATGCTGACACGGTTTTCCCAACACATTGAACTGAGCAGTGCATTACACCATTGTAGAAGCCTATTTTTAAATGAATATTTAACTCAGTAATTTCAGTTTTATGCCATCCAATGACGCTACAAAGTTAATCAACAGCATAGACTACTTTTAAAAATGTGGGCCAGGAAGTGGGTTGGGTCGATATTTTCACAATTATTTTTTGTGGTCTGAGTTGCGGGCGGGTTAGTTGGAAACGGTAGTCGGGTGCAGGTCGGTCAGACATGGACTCACGCATCACAGACAGACAGACAGACAGACAGGCAGACAGACAGGCAGACAGGCAGGCAGGCAGGCAGGCAGGCAGGCAGGCAGGCAGGCAGGCAGGCAGACAGGTAGACAGATTGACGTAATGGGTGGATGAATGGCAATGGATGAATTGATAGTTTGTCCCTAAACAAAGGGGTCTCAGGCATGGCCATATCTAATGCTGTCACCCCTGCCCTGGGTGTTTAGCATGCTGAAGCAGCCTCAGGCTCCACTGCTCTTTAATTGGAAGGTGTGATTACCAAAAGCAGCTGGGTGAGAGGAAGAGAGTGTGTGTTTGATTATTAGCAGTGGATGTGTAAACCCCCATGCATGTACACACATACACAAAGGCTGATTTCTTTGTATGTAAGAGCTATTATACGATAATGAAGCCATTAACATCATGCCATTACTGGCCCACTCTTAAGGCTGCGCTTGCTTATCCCTGAGCATCTATAAGTGCAATATTACTTTGTTCAGAATTGTGCCGATAGGTTGTTTTTATGCCAAACACATTTAGCTACTTTACTACACAAATTGTCTGCACTGATTAAACAAAAAAACTAAACCTTTAGATTTTTTGTCAATTCAAACCTACAATAGAGCTGTATTAAAACACTAACAAAGATTCTTTTTAAAGACAGGTTATAAACATAAGCTGCCTAAATGGACATGCTCCAGGGATGGAAGTAAAGTATTAGAAACTAAACGTGGCGATAGTAAAACGGTACCATAAAAATCTTTTTCCTTTCTCTCCCATCGTCCTCCTTTCCTGCCACAGTTATTACCATATCCAGTGTAAGCGGGAGAGCAAATGAGAGCTATGGAAACAGACACACTGTGTAATGACTTTGGGCTCCACTCCACAAATGTAATTTTCTTTTGTGCAGTTGCACAGAGCCTGGACGTTAATAGGATTGTTGAAGCGATCACACTGCACTGTGATTAGACAGACCTGCTTTCCCTGACCAGAGGCAATCAGCCTGAGAAAGTAAAAGTTATACCATGTATCCCTTCTGCCTGTGCTCTTAACACAGGTGATTTCAGTAATCAGCTTAGCTACCTCACTGGAGAGTTAAGTAGGATCAGCTGGTTCAGTGAAATGGCTGGACTTCTACTTTCTGCGACCCGGGATGTCGGCCTCTGGCAGTGACACATGGTGACCAGAGGTGATTTCAAAAATTAAAGTCCTGCCATGTATTACTTCTGCCATGGACTTAACACATGTTATTTTACTAATTAGCTATCTATCTCTCTAAAGATTTCTGTGCTAATTAGCATGAGCTGGTTTACAAAATGTGACACTTTTTGAAGCAGGGATTGACATCTCTGAATCACACACAGTTGTAGGTACAATTGGTCTTAAATTGATCAGTCTCATAAAATCAATTCCATTAATATTACCATTAATTGTTATGTTTAATAATAAATTACCAAACAGTTAAATGCTAAAAGTTATGCTTACACTATAACTATAGTAATAATGTATTACTTACCGTATCACACTACGCTACAGTCAATAGCATTTATATACACTTGGGATGGAGGAAGGCAAATAGAGTATATTTGACTGGGTGGCTTCAATGAATACAGCAGCAACACAGGCAAATCACAGTTTATAACAATAATAGAATTTATTAAAACAATGGTACTAAATGGGTAATAACAGTTTCATTCATGCAATATTGACAAACAGCAAAATAGAAATCAAGGCACATCGGTGAGGTAGTGTGGCTTGCTTGTGTGGCAGAGGTTACAGCGTGTGCGTGTATGTGTGCATGTGTGTGTGTAAGAGAGAAGGAGAGGGAGGGAGAGTGAGAGAGATGTTACCTCTTGGCTCTCCAGCAAGCAACTGAGCTCTCTGGGTGTGTCGTGACCCGGGAGCAGCAACAGAATTTGAGCTTGCGAAGCGGGAGTTGTGCGGGGAGATGGAATGCGCGTGTGAGAGGATGCGCAAGGTAAATCGATCAGTGATTGGAATGTTATCTAAGGTATTGGGGGAAGGGAAATCACCCCGCGGTTTTCTAAGACAAAGGGTTTTCCTAAGACAAAGGGTCGAAGTCAACTGAGTCTCAGTACCTTAGTTTATTATTACCAATACTACTGAAATCTTGATGGTGAAAGTATGTACGTGTGTAATGTAAAAGGCGAATGTTAGAAGAGATAGAGACAGAGCAAGCAATAATAACCTAATCTATAAAGGTAACACGGATAACGGTGTAAAGCACCGTTAACAGAGTAAAGCACAGATAACAGCGTAAAACACAGAGATCAAAACAACACACTACGTGTAAACAGTGTGCACACATAAACCGTTCCTAAGTTTAGTAATATCACTACTTTATGACCTATTTCCTAAGACTAGATTTGCCCAAATGCTAGCCTTACTTCCAGTCCGTTCGCTCGACCTTTGATGAAGGGTGCAGAACGTGTCGCGTCCTCGCGGAGGTTCTCGGAACGTTGGTGTTCCGCAGTGGCGGTTCTATAGTGTTTTACGCCCCGGGCGAGACCACCTCTCAGCACTGTTGCCCCCATAAAACGACACACAGAATTTCAAGAAAACAAAAATTCATTTCCTAAATAGCCTATTGTGAGGTATGAATTACTTTTATTGATGTTTTATAGATGCTATTGTAGCTCTATAGCGCCGGGTCGGACACAGTGTACTGGGCCTTGCGTCTCATGTGTGTAGTATGTATGTCTGCCAATTGTCTCTGCCCTTTACACATAATTTTACTGCCCTGCCATGTTTTCAAACCAACTATACATATCAAATGTCAGCACACTCTGTCTGACTCCTGTGCACAGTCTCTAAAATTGCCTTGTGAATCCCGTATGAGTTCAATTTTGTAAGTAAATATAGGTTCTGCATTGCCTTTAAAAATGCACTTATTTGGTAGCATGTCTTTCTCCCAAACTGGAGTTGCTATGAGGTCATGGGTTCAAGCCTGGGACTGGAGTGCAGGAACACACATGCACTGTTATGGATATGTATGTGTGCATGGATGTTTTTGATAGTATGGAAGGGCATTTGTTTATTTGTTTGTTTGTTTGTTACAGCTGAGGAACCTGATCAGTCTGGACCTACGGCACATCTCAGAGCTGAACAATGAGACAGTCATGGAGGTGGTGAGAAAGTGCCGGAACCTCAGCTCCCTCAACCTCTGCCTCAACTGGAGCATCAACGACAGGTATGTGCAACCGCATTTACATGCACATACACATGCACACACACACAAACCCCGTAAGTGCCATGCACCAGGAATCAATTGTATTCTGTGTTGTTCACCCTATTACAGCCGTTGTGTGTGTGTGTGTGTGTATATGTGTGTGTGTGTGTGTCTGTGTGTTTGTGCGTGTGTGTGTCTGTGCGTGTGTGTGTCTGTGCATGTGTGTATGTGTGTGTTTTCTGTTCTCAGTTATGCATTAGTGTGGAAAAGCTTTAGTGGCCAGATCCTTGCAGCCACTGCAGGCCTCACGAGTTAAACAACAGAAATCCAATAACAGCAGATGTGATTGGTTAAATCCAATAAAGGAGGACATAATTGGTTAAATCGTTTAGCTGGTCAATGTACTGTACCGGTGTGCATGTAATTCTATCTGCAAATATTGTGGAGCGAAAGTGCTGCTGTGGTGGTTTTTGCTTCTTTTTTTTCTACCCATCATACTGTACTCATATCTCTTTACTGCTTTCACATTTTGATATGGATCGGTAACTGTTGCCAAAGAATCGCATATGAAAAAGCATTCGTACAAAACTCGCACATCTAAAGCGACCGTTGTGCAATGCAGACACATTAAATCTTGCGATATATCTTGTGACTATTGTAGAATGAAAGCAGGTGTTGTAAGATAGTGAGATATTGTCGTGCGATTGATCTGGTAATTAGATGATTGAATTGCAATTATGTGCAATTATGCAATCCATGGTACGAGCGCCCGTACGAGTCAGAGGGGGTCTTCGCTGAGGTTCTTGGAGTTGTGCTCGGACTTTCAGCAAGCCCAGCAGACAGCGAGGAGGTATTGGTGCAGCAGCATCCATTGTCAATGGTGGTCTGAAACAGGTGATTATACAGAGTTTATATAGTAGTGGCAAAGCATGGCAAATTGAAGCTGATAAATCGTGCACTGACAGTAAAATATTGCAAGATCACATGTTGCGCAACAGTCTGATTGTCTTGAACAGGCGCATAGACAGCTGCGATTCATCTTGTGACCTTTACATATCGTGCATCACTCTTGTGAGTACACAAAAATTGCAAAATGCTCGTACTAATGTTTGTGTGTTGCACTGCAATAAATCTGATCGTATTAGGTTGCGTCTGAATAATGTGCATGCCGACGTTTCTGAAGAGATGACACATGCAACGAATGCGAGACATCGTACAATGTATGCAACAGTTCGTATGAGGCTAAAACATTTTGATCGCAAAGTGTAGTGAAGTGCTCATGAGCCAATTGTGAAAGGGCCTTTACTGATTTAACACCAGTCTCTCTCTCTCTCTCTCTCTCTCTCTCTCTCTATCTCTCTATCTTTTTTTGTTTTATGTTTGCTCTTCTCCTTCTCACTTCTGAGATTCCGTGTCCTGCATTGAATGAGGATGGTAGTATGTAGATCAGAATGTGTAATGCGCACTCTGTGTGTGTGTGTGGTTTGTGTGTTACAATACTGTCTTCGGAGCTCATGATACAGCCAAGTCTGCTGTGGCGTGGGCCTGACTTGCTTACCTTTGCATGAAATAACAAGTGTCTGTCTGCTGTACATGGACAACAAATCAACACCAATAACATTGTTTTTCGTTAATATAAAGGCTGATATAAGAAATATTTGCCAATTACTATGTGATAAATGGTTTATTATTTTGCAATAATATAATTAAATGCAATACTACTGTAGTGTTTTATAGGAGAAGTTCAGTGTAAAATGAACTTTGGGTATGTCATAACATGATAACGAGTTGGTATGTTTGCTGAGGAGCAAAGCTATGCAAGCTTGTTGGATTTCAAACTTTACTATTTTTACCCTTTGTATCGAAAAGGCACACAATGCTAGTGACTAGGGCAGATTTGCAGGCATATTTTAACTGATTAAAAGCAGCACCACACTTTTCTTGATATTTTAAAAAGGGCCCTGACATTCAAGACAAAGCACTAAGAACTTTGTAGGTGTACAAATAGTTTCTAAAAAGAATGATTTTACAGGAAGTAGCCTACCATAATCAAAAGAGCAAATCAGAAAGCTGTGCATGCGAGCCCTATGTTTCTGAGAGATGACTGTTAGAAACCAGTGCAAGCACCAGTATCTGGCACTAAGAATTTTTAAAGGGGTCCTCCCGCTAAAAACCACTTTGAGTAGCTCTATTTACAATGTGGTGGGTCACAACAAGCAGTATATGCACGCAGCACTCCAAGACGTGAAATTCGACCCTCATGGTTTTACTGGTCATTGAAGGGTCAAGCTAACCAAAACGAGCGGATCAGAGCAGGCTAAACCTATCTACGTCACTAGGTCATAAGCCCTGCCCAGAGCCATGTGTGGCACGCCCACATCGCAGAGGAAGAACAGTAGACAGAAGCTAGGTGAGCGAAAGACAGCGAATTTGCCCAACCAGAAGTGCCTTATTGACACGTCATGGATATTCACGAGCGACACCAGAAAAGCCAGTCATTCAACCACTAGACCTGTTCTAGCTTACAGAAAACAGCGTCAAGCAAGAGATCTAGGACATAATTTTCCACAGAAATGACGCACAATGTATTCAACCATAGTGGCGACACAGAAATATTAATAAAAATAACGATGAAAGTTCACCTTTAATTGAGGCCCAGGATTCTGCGCCGCATCTTCATGTGTTTCTGGCTGAGATAAGGGTATTTGTGGGTTACTCTGTTGTGTTATATCTAATAGCCTACGTTGTACTGTAATATTAAAGTATTCCCAACTCTACCCCCTTTCCAGTGTGCGTGTTAATCCTAGGTTAGGGCTTGTGCTAGTTTGAGGCTAGTGCTAACAGCTTGCTGACCTCAGAACAGCAATGAGCTTTAGGCTAGTCTTGGCTTTTTAACGAATACAACCAAAAGTGACAAACTGTGTTATTGTCAAATGGTGCACGGTGGTTATCTAGAAATATTGTTCCTGACTTTGCCTGCTGTCGTCAGTAACACAGTCTGACGTTACACTACTATAGACTATTAAAGGCAAGAAAACATAGACTGTAGTATATACTAGCCTGGGCACGCCCATACTTCCTGTGCTGCTGCATTTGCATTTCGCATGCAAGTCAGTCTGGCCAAGCTGTCTGTCTACACCGTTTCTACATTAACAGAGAAACTGGGACCAATGAAAATCTAGCATTTCAAAAAGGCAATAACTCGGTAGTTTAGCGACCGGAAATCTACCTCAGTCACTGCCAGCATGGCGAACGTGGAGCAACAGCAAGATTTAGTGCAGCTGTAGCTGCTGTTTTGGAAAAATTCAAAGGGAAGTTATCTCTGGAAATAGAGCGAAGGTTAGCCCTTGAATCATTTATTGCAGGAAAGGACGTTTTCGCAATGCTACCTGACCGGCTTCGGTAAAAGTTTGATTTATCAGTTAGCCCTGCTGGTAGCCAAGTCAATGGGGCTTTGCAAGAACCCTGTTGTTGTGGTCATTTCGCATACGGACAGAGGAGTGTGATTGGTTGAATCTTCGTCCAGTAGCAAACAGAGGCATTTGAAAGAGGCGGGTTAAGCCCGCCCTCTGAGAAATGGGTTTACAACACAGCTTGGCCAGACCAATGTTCGCAGAGCATTGATAAGTCGCGTTAGCCAGGCTAGTATATACATAGTCATTGCAAGAAAATTATGAGTACGCTTATGTCCTTAACAGACGACACTGCTGTTTTTCAGGATGTACTTTTAAAAATCATTTAACACATTTAGATTGAGTCAAGTAGATTGCTAAACAGGTTTTCTTAAGCCCCTTTCACAATTGGCTCACAAGCACTTTACAACACTTTGCAATCAGAATTTTTTAGCCTCGTACAAACTGTTGCATACATTGTATGATGTCTTGCATTTGTTGCATGCGTTTTAGTGGTCTCTTCAGAAAAGTGGGCATGCACACTATTCAGACGTGACCTAATACGATCAGATTTATTGCAATGCAACGCACGAACATTACTACGAACGTTTTGCAATGTCTTGTGTACTCACAAGAGTGATGCACGACAATGACACTTGACACTATTTCGCAACATGTCTCATGTAATCTTGCAGTGTTTTACTATCACAAGATTTAATGCGCCTGCATTGTACAATGGTCACTTTAGATGTGCAAGTTTTGTACGAATACTTTGTCATATGCGATTATTTCGACAACAGTGACCGATCCATATCAAAATGTATCTGTCGCACGAATGTTTTGTCGCTTCTGCTCGTGAGCCAATTGTGAAATGGGCTTTAGGTAGCGCAAGGAACATTGTGGAAAGGGGGAAGAGTGAACTATTTTGCACTCCATTATGATATAGAAGCATAGGGTTTGAAGCCAGGAAAGTCTGGTCACTCTATGTTACAGTGGTCACTCTTTGTATTTGTACAATGAGGGTAATTGAGGAACGTTAGGCAGCTCTTGTGCAACAAATTGATAAAGCACGTAAAAGCAGTTGGAAGTGGTCTTGGTTAAAACTTAAACTGCAATTGAGGTCCAGGCAGTCGAGCACAAGTTTTAAACGTTGCTTAATAATAATATTGTTCTGTTTTGGAATAAAAAATGTTTTTTTTTCGAAATTAGTTTCTTTGCAATTTTACTGTTTGTGTGTTTTCATTTTAGGAATTTCAGTTTGCGCTTGCACTGTTTTTGTATAGGAATAGGCAGGGATGGCAGGGTTTGGTAGCAATGCCATTATCAAATATTTGCCGCGGGGGTGTGGGCTTTAATTATTTCTCTCTTTTTTGACCATACCTCTGTTTGCATCCTTGCTATATTAAAGCCCCTTTCACAATTGGCTCACGAGCACTTAACAACACTTTGTGATCGGCATTTTCTAGCCTCCTACGAACTGTTGCATACATTGTAAGATGTCTCGCATTCGTTGCATGCCTTTCAGTGGTCGCATCACGTCTCTTCAGAAAAGTGGGCATGCACACTATAGACGCGACCTAATACGATCAAATTTATCGCAATCCAACACATGAACATTAGAACGAATGTTTTGCAACGTTTTGTGTACTCACAAGAGTGATGCACCATTTGTAAAGGTCATAAGATGAATCGCAGCTGTCTATGCGTCTGTTTAACGACAATGGCCGGGTTTCCCAGTTAAGAATCTTCTTAAGGAGTTAAGAAGACTGTTAAGAAGAGGTCGGCTAAGACGAAACGTTAAGATAAGAATGTTTCCCAGATGCCTTCTTAACACCCTTCTTAACGTGCGTCTTAAGATGCTTCTTAGCTGTCTTCTTAACTGGAGCACAATGAGCAATCGATCTCAGAGTGGCCGATTGGAGCGCACCGTCGGCATAGTAAAATGCTGCCACCTGAAGTTGCAGTATGTTTCTCCGCAATCTATATCATTCCATTTAACTCATGGGCCTTTCCATTGGCGGTGACGCTTGATCGTGTGTGTGTGTGTGTGTGTGTGTGTGTGTGTGTGTGTGTGTGTGTGTGTGTGAATAAAGCACATTTTCTTTCTGTCACAAAGCATTGACTGCTGAGTTTACTTTCGTGTACCAGTTGTGTGGTGTCACTTGTCCCTGGTTGTAGAGGCAATGTGTCCTGAGATTACACCTTATTCAACTTCATTTCAGATATGCACTGCCGCTCGAGTTGCTTTATAGCGTTCAACAAGCGGTCAAGGAGGAGTAACCGAAATGCTATAGAACATGCCTCAAATAAATATTAAATATTTATTTAAAACAATTCTAGCGGACATATTACGGAGGGGACTGCGGTACAACATTTCAAACACATGATACCATATAGATGACACATTTCCCCACAAATATTTAACATTTCATTGGTAGAAGGGGTGCGAAATAGCCTACAGGAAAAAAGGGGGAAAACACAATTGGACTATCCGACACATTGCATGACTATCTCCTTGCTTAGTGTCATGTTGCATTATCGGCCTAAGGTGGCGTTGTTTCCACTGTTCTCTCGCTAAGAAGGGTGTAAGAAGGCTCCAGACTCTTCTTAGAGATCCTTCTTAACGGCAGGTCTTCTTAGGCTAAGAAGCAATTTGGGAAACGCGGTTGCTTCTTATGGGAGGGCCTAAGAAGGGTTTAAGAACTTAAGAACTCTTAACTGCATCTGGGAAACCCGGCCATTGACACTGTTGCCCAACGTGTCTCATGTAATCTTGCAAAGTTCTACTATCAGTGCACGATTTAGCAGCTTCAATTTGCCATGCTTTGCCACTACTGTAATAACTAACTAGTGGGTTCGTTCACTCAGGCTCACACGAACTTGGTTGGCTCTTCAGTGCAGGAAAAAACGAACTTTATTAAATTTCCACTGTCAACATGAGCATACCTGCGGGCTTTCAGATGGACAGACTAATCCAACATTTCCACACTGGGCTGCTTACCACTACCACTCTCTAACTGTCCTTTCAAAATAAATGACTGTAGATTCCGCGCTACACTACTATATAAATTCTGTATTCTGTTTCAGACCATAGACATATTCATAGATGCCGCATTGACCCCGGTAAACCAGTGGAAGTAAATGGACTGAACTTCATAAAGCGCCTTTCTACAAAGATATTTAACTTGATGCCTTGTATTTACCAATTCAGACACACACTTATATATTTGGGAAAGAAACAGGAATCAAAAGAACATATATAACTTTTAATGTGATGGTTATAAATAGTGTGCGAAATACCCGTTAATATTTCCTCGACATGCAGCAGGCCTATACCGGAATCAAGCTATAGGAAACTTGATTTTTTAATTTATTCCGCTGCTATCGGCTACTGACAGTATCTACGCATCATAACAAGTTTTGGAGCTCAGCAGGGATCGTGTAGAATTATTTGCTGTGCTTAAGCTGCTGAAGTCGTGCCGTGCCATCTCATTAAATGCTATAGATAAAAAAAAATGTCTCCCAAAAAATTCTGCAATATACAGTGCTATATGGGAAGAAATTAAATTAAACCATATTAGGCTACAGTGGAATTGCTCTAAGTGATTGCTCCACAGTCTGAAACGGAAACGTGGGTCCAGTTTAGTGCATGTGCACGATACTGGAGAGAGATGTAGTAGCGAAGTTTCTAAAAAACAAAAGTAGCCTATACAACATTTTAACAAACCTGTTATCCTACATGGGCTAAAACAGTATGGAATGACTTTTCTAAATGAATATCTGGAAATTCTTCTCACGAAGCAGAGACAGGGACAGGGAAACAGTGACAGAGGTAAGATTGTTTTTGTATATGCTAGTCGGCGATAACTATAGCCAGCTATTTAGGATTTGTAATGTGTGACTGACAGTTGAGATGAGACATCTGAGCAAACAGACTGGTCGCTCATATGTTCATACGTACAGCATTAGCATGCATTAAAACCCTAAATGGTCTCTTCCTCTTGTTGACCTGTTCGTCCAGTAACCTCATCGCAATAGTTAATATTGACTGACATTAACGGTATCCAGTCTGCATAGATTAAGGAAGAGGGCTAACTTTCCTCATAAAGGTGTCTACATTAGCAAAGGGCAGTGCTATTTCAGCACAGTCTAGATAAAGGACGATTTTCACAGTACTTAATTACTGGATATTGACATCTATAGACATCTATAATAAAATGCCCAATACTCTTCATAGTAGCCTATAGCCTATTTATTTTCTATACAAACTTTGGAGCGAGACAACAGTCATGCCAGCTTACGTTTATTACAATCCTATGCATTTATAATTACAATCATCTGACACCATGTATGTCCTTGGGTACTTTTGTAGCCTTCGGTGGCGTTTTAAAGTCGCTTTCTAATTATGCTAGTCAGACTGACAAACACAGCAGCGGCATCACTGTCAGCTATAGCCCTGTCAGTTGAAATGCCTTTGTGGGCTTGACCCAGCCCCTGTTTAGGTACCATTACATTACATTACATTACATTGCATTTGGCAGACGCTTTTATCCAAAGCGACTTACAATCAAGGGGGACATAAGCAGTACCAATCGACAGTTACGCGATGGATAGCTCAGGTAGACTTGACAATGGATGCTGCTGCACCAACCCTACTAACAATTTTTGGTTCCCAGAACGTTCCGGGAACATTAGGCTTTGGTTGCAGTTTGGTTCTGGAAACGTTCCCTGAAAGTTATTTTTTGGTTGTAAATTGGTTAGCAGGAAACCCGAAATATGGTTCCCAGAACGTTCCCGTTTGGTTCCCTCAACGTTCTCCCAACGTTCTCCCATCGTGCCTTTATCCCTATTCATGTCATGTTGGTTCTCTCAACGTTCCCATAACGTTCCCATAACCTTCTTGGTTACATGTTTGGTTCTCTAGACGTTCTCCTGACGTTCCCCCAATGTTACATGTTGGTTCCCACAAGGTTCCCCCTACAACCTTCTAGTAACCTTGGTTACATTTTTGGTTCCCTCAGTATTCCCCAAATGTTCTTTTCCGCACCAAAATGTAGTTTTTCTGTAGTTTGTAGTAGGTCTACACTGTAAAAAGTTGCTTTTCCATGACAATTATTTACTACAGAACACAAGCAGTAATGAATGGCCAGGCAAATGTTGCAGGAAGTAGGCCTGGTAAAAAATGTCGGTCTTAAAAACACCTCTAAAAAAAAAAAAAAAAAAAAACAGCCTTAGAATGTAGACAAATGCCCAGGACACTGAAGAAGCCCAGAAACAAATTAAAATACTACAACAATTTTATTAATGTAATATAAATACAAACAATCCTTTAAAATAGCCTTAGCTAATGAGCAAACAAAAGAAAACAAGTCAGTCCATTTGTGGCCAGCTATGGGGGGAATCCAGTGTGCGTGGCGAAGCCTGGCTTGTGACGTCAGGAATTAAGGACACAAATGCAAGCACAGTGGGAGTGAAAGTACACGCACACACACAGGAATTTCTGTATATAACTGGTCCAGGCAGCGGTACTTGAGGTTCGTCCGGTCTCGTACAGCCCCCAGGGTTCCCACCAGTGCCGGCTTGTCTGCTGATGCGATCAATCCCCACCAAATCTCTCATGAGTCTGAAAACATACGTATTCATACGTATGTGATGTTACATACAGTCAAACATACAGTACACATTGAGCTGTTGTATTATGCAGGCTGGCTTGGGTCAAAATAGATTATTCTAGAGTGATGCCTGGACTCTAAAAGGCAGATGCCAACTTAATTGTTGAGGCAACCAGGATTATCACAGCAAACAAAACACATTAGTAAACACACACAAGGAACACTTAAAAAAATACAACCCAAAAGAAAAATAAAAAGGCACACAAGACTGTTAGTAATTGCAAGGTTGCTTCACAATTAGTTGGCTAGTGTCACTCGGTTGACCACTTCGACATAAATACCACTCAAGTGCATTTATTACGTAAGGCCTACACAACAATTAAGAGAGGGAGAGAGCTAACCTGTACACCAGAGCTCGTAGTTAAAAACACAAATAAGAAATAATTAGGCTGGTGAAACGGCAGGCTGATTAAAACACTGCACATCATAATCATAAAACAGCTTACCTGTGGTGATTAAAAAACAAGGTCTTAAAATACAATCAAGTATAAAATATGCAAGGATAAAAACAAAAATATATGGAGAGGTTTATAGTTGAGGACCCTCGGACCTAAAAAGAATTCCATCCAACTTAGTGTCAAACGTTTCATTTAACTATTGGGACAATTCAGTGGTAAATAAGAGACTGAAATTTAATTTACCGTCTGTGTGGTGCAAACTTCAGTGCATGCCCAATGCACTCCTCAATCTCCACCACTTTCTTATCAGGGAAGTTGTGCATGCAGGCCTTTGCAAAGGGAAGTTAAAAAAAAAAGTTGAATATTAAAATATATGTCAAACCTGACATAACTTGCATTTGAAAAACATACCCGATAAACTTACCAGTTATAATTTTGCAGAGGGCCAAGGTCTGGAAGGCCCTTTTCCCCTTCCTACCCCTCAGACTGTAGAGGGAAAGGACCTGGTTTGTTACAACCTGCTGCACGATTCAGCGCACAGCCGCCCCTGGATTTGCTCCGCCAAGCCTTTCAATAAAACATTTCTAATAAAAAAAAAACACACACACATAATTAATACTCGAGGAATAGCACAAGCTCTCCACAGTCATTTACAATGAAAACACATGTGGAGGCATGACACCCAGGCAGCCAAGTGGCCAATCAGCGGTCTATGTGCGTTTCAAACTGAATAGGGCGGTTTGTTTGCGGAACAAACGTTTAGCGTGTAAACAAACTATATCCATAGAACACTCTTCATATAAAAGTACAACTTAACATCAATTTCTATTTTCTACTCATACACAGGAGCCTACCGCATTAAGTTTGCAGCAGGTTTTTGAGGCGGGTACAATGCGAAAATAGATACTTGTTTTCTTTCGGTATGACGGCAGTGTTTCCTGCTCAAGAAATTGGCATTAAAGTACCGATATGATTCAGTCATCGACCGTCTAATGTTTGTCAATGGATTCAGTAACCCTAACCCTAACCCTAACCCTAACACGTAAACATCCAGTTAGCCCGCAGTCCTTTTATTCGTTTAAAATTTCTGTGGTTGGCGCGTCCAGTCCGGTACAGTCCTGCAGCTGGCTGGTACAGGACGTGACGTCACGTACTCGCGAGGCACATTTAAAGGCACACAGCACTTAACCATAACGTATGTCTAGGGCCATCCCTCCTGCTTTGTAGATGAATAATTTCAATCTATGCTTCATAAATTATATGGCAATCTATTGAATTGTCAAAGTTGCTGTGCTTTGTCAGTCACACAAACAAAAACCAGCTGAACCCATTTCCAAAAACTAGAATGCACAAGCAATGGTTTAATAATCCAGCCATTTCATATGCCTCTGAATGGCTATTGTTAGTACGTAGGTAAAGCTTGCTTCAATTGCCCAGGGGTTTCATATTCATCTGAATTGCTATCATTAGCACGTAGGTAAAGCTTGCTTTAATAGCCCAGCCATTTCATATGCCTCTGAATGGCTATCATTATCACGTAGGTAAAGCACGCATCAGCGCCTGTTCGAAACAAAAGGTCGAAACTGGACGTCATCTTACCCCAGACAAACTGAGCTGTGGGTTGTTTAACAGTATTTTATTTATTTTCGGAGTAGTTTTCAATAGTTCAATAGTTTATAGATATGTCTTGGATGCCAGCTGTTTACTGCCCTGTGATTTAGTTTCATATATAATGTAGGCTATAGAAAATATGCAAGCAAGAATATTGGGGGAAAAAGCCTAAATCGTGCCGCGCGTTCAAACGTCCAATTACCAGATCAATCGCGGGACCCTATGGCACTATCTTACAACACCTGCTTTCATTGTACAATAGTGGCAAGATATATCACAAGATTTAATGCGTCTGCATTACACAACTGCCGCTTTAGATGTGCGAGTTTTGTACAAATACTTTTTCATATGCGATTATTTCGGCAACAGTTAACGATCCATATCAATGTACCTGTCGCACGAATGTTTTGTCGCTTCTGCTCGTGAGCCAATTGTGAAAGGGGCTTAAGCTGCACTCTGTTTTAGGCTACTAGCTGGCGTGCAACCACTCCGTGCAAAATCTTTTTTTTTTTCTAAATGATTTGTACACTTAAAAGTTCTCAATGCTTTATTTTGAATGCCAGGGCCCTTGTTATATTAGCAAGAACACGTGGAGCTACATTGAGCTTTTTATTGGGTTAAAATAAGCCTCCAATTCTGCCTCGATCACTAGCATACCAACTGACATACCAACTTATCATATTTTAACATATTTTCACCCAAAGGTTTTTTACACCAGAGTTTTCCTTTTATGCCACTTACTGGTTTCTGTAGCCATTTGCAGTGTTAAACTGGTTTCTGTAAAAAAAAAAAAAATCATTAATATACATGCGACAATTTTTTACAACTCCCAGCAGTCCCAACTATTAGCTGTCCAAGTTTTTGAGACATGAGGTACAGCTTTATTTGGTTTCTTTTATAATGTAGATTAGTATGTGACATTTGATGTATTTGCTACATAGAAAATATTGTTCTTGCTCATGTTCTGTCTTCCATTCTGTTGAAACCATTTTGTATACATTTGAACATTCTATGCATTTGACCTTTACATTTTTACCCATATATGGACTGGCCGTAAGAAGGTGGGTTTAGAATGTAGAACGCGTTGGCTAAGATGGCAGCTCCCTGAACCTTCAATTTAAGCCTCATCTCGGCTGTGAGAAAGTCTATGCTCTCATATACAGTTTATGATCTCTACGCACTGCTCTCGCTGCTCCTTGTCGTTTGCCTGGAGCCAGCTTGTGGCCCTGACCACCGTTTCATGTGCAGGAGCCCAGGGCTCGCTGGGGTCAGGGGAAGTCTGGGAGTCCCTATGCTACTTTCCAGCAGCCCCCTTTTTCTCATAGGATGCAAAAGTGGATGGATTTTTTTTTTTCTTTTTTGAAAAGAGTTGTGTGAACTTGAGATAAAAGAGTTCAGCTTTTCCTCACTCTGTATCTCTCTCTTCCTCTCTCTCACTCACATACACATAACCTCTGTCTCTGTCTCTGTCTCTGTCTCTCTCTCTCTCTCTCTCTCTCTCTCTCTCTCTCTCTCCCTCCCTCCCTCCCTCTCTCTCTATCACATACACACATGCAGACATGGCCACACACATACACACACACGCACACTGGTTTGGTATTTTATTCATATTTTCCTCCTCTACAATAT
This sequence comes from Setipinna tenuifilis, assembly GCA_030347295.1. Classification (NCBI taxonomy): domain Eukaryota; kingdom Metazoa; phylum Chordata; class Actinopteri; order Clupeiformes; family Engraulidae; genus Setipinna; species Setipinna tenuifilis. Next base: position 789,865 of record CM059271.1, on the reverse strand, counting down.
TGATTTATTGCGCTGCCTGGTCATATGCAAGCACTGTATCGTGCCTGGGGTTGGTGGTGTTAACACAATATTGGTTTTCACTATGCGGCTCCAGATATGGGGTCGTCTAGCCTCCCTTGCTGATGGTGTGTGTGTGTGTGTGTGTATGTGTGTGTGTGTGTTTGTGGGTGCATGCTGCTGCTTTATGGCTTGTGGATTTATTGGGTAGGTGGTCGGTGGCTATTGCATTATCCTCCCCTCTGCTTCTCACCCACTAGAGGACATAACCTGATGTTTTGCACCAAGGGACCTCTGCCCAAACCCCCAGCCCCCGACTCCCCTACTCACTCCCCAGCATAACCCTCCTTATCAGATTTATATAGATTATTTCATGGCACATACAGGTGTGTGTGTGTGTGTGTGTGTGTGTGTGTGTGCATGCACGCTGTGTGTGCATGCACGCATGCACGTGCATGTGTGCATGTGTTTGCATGTGTGTGCACGTGGGCTCTTGTGTTGGTATGAGTGTCTTCACTCCACATTCTGGTTCAAATATGTGGGTCAGGGTCAGTCATGCATTTATATGAGATTGTATTGTGTGTGAGGGTGTGTTAATATGCACACATACACGTAAGTGTGTGTATTGGTGTGTGGGGCTCACACTATGTAGGTGTTTTTGTGCTTTGAAATGCACACACCTACCTGTGTGTGTCTGTGTGTGTATCTGTGTGTGTTTAGGGATGCTGAGGTTGACATTTTACACTGTGTCTCATAGCCCTTCAAGGCTATCAGGGCCCAATAAGGCAGCACAGATAATCTGCTCCATCTGTAATGAGACATTCTACTTACGTGTGTGTGTCTTCTGTCTGGGCTGTTTGGGAATCCCCATCTACCATAGGTGTGTGTGATTAATTGAGAGAAAAAGGCTACGTTCAGACTGCAGCCTGAAGTGACCCAAATCCGTTTTTTTTTCACCTCTATGCATCTGATCTTTTAATGACAGTCTGAACATCATTCAATCTACACATCAACAAGCGATGGTAAAGTGGTAAAACTAGGCACTCACAAACGTACACAAACGGTCTTGTTGTCATACAAAAATTGTATATGAACTCTGTGTCAGTGAAGCAGCTCACATAACAATCCCACAACTCCGCACACACATGTTCCTCTGTATGGACGTTGCCCCACAAAACGCCATGGCCAAAAACCTTGCTGCTCTTAATTTCCTTCCTAAAACAAATATGTTGTACATGTGCTGGCTCCGGTACAACAGCAACTTTAAAATCGCGAAATACTCACTGCTAGTGCTTCCATAAACGCAGAGCATGCTCACTGCGTGTGACATCATCGTGTCCTCCAATGCACATGTGGTACACTTTTGGGGCATTTAAAGTTTACACTGGAGATCACATACAAGTTGCATTTAATTGGAAATATGAACAACCTCGGAAAAAAATTGAATTTCACCAAAAAATCCGAATTGAGCATTAAGCCCTGCAGTCTGAACGTAGCCAAAGAGACAGAGAAAGGAAGAGGGAGATAGACACCCACAGAGAAAAGTTTTAGATAAATACTACAATCATAACTGAACTAAGAAAGCTTCTCTCCTTCTGGTGTACCTCCCAGACTCATGACTGCATCTTTTGAAGAGGAGAAGTGGGGAGATGATGACTGTTACACATTTTCCTAGCCACCCATATATCAACTTAAATGAGGGGAGCATTTTCTGATTATTTGTCGTAAATGTCTTGCATAAAGCACCTATAATTTTCACTTTAATTTATTATTATTTGTCTCTTGCTGTCTTTGTTCTCTATCACCTCTCATGTTTCTCCTAGCTCCCAGACTCTAATCCAGGCTCCTGAGAGGCACAGTTTAAGAAGGAGGGGGACATGATGACTGCATGATGGTGCACATTTCCCTCTACTCCCATATATTAGCTTAAATGATGGATGACCTGTTCCTGTTACCTAAGGGTTACTTTTTATGGAAGAGGGTTAGGAAGGTTGGTAGGGGTGGAGTTCCTCAAATATTTGTCAGCATCCCACATTGTTAATGGTGTTGTTTCACTTCTTCAGAAATAGAAAAGATCCTCTCGGCTTGGCGCCTTTGAGGCTGGGAGCCTGAAAGTCATAAAAAAAATAAAATATAAAAAGGAATAATTTGCTTGCCGTGGATGTCTTCCAGGACTCTTTGGCTTTTTAGATGGAGTCTGACATTTCTCACAGAGACAGAGGAGACAGGGTATAAAATGAGGAAGAACCATGTCCGTCCACACTTTTTCAGATAAGCTGTCAAGACATCCCATGTTTACACAGCATGAGGCAATGATTGCTGTTTAGTGTAGGTCGTACCAGTGATTGTGGGTTAGCGTATGTTGTTCATACACACTATCTCACATAAGCTGCTAAAACCCTCCCTGTGTCAGGTTCACATATCTTTGGGGAGTGACCTTTATTTACTACAGTAGCAAGTCATAGCCTATAGGTGGTCAATGTTTGTGAGAACCATCTGTAGTTGTGTAAACTATGCAGCTAGGTCTAGGCCTAGTACATACCATGTGAAGATAGAGTAACTATGTCTCGAAGATTTCAAGAAAGTTTGTACCTTGTAAATTACAGGGGAGGACTTAGAGGGGAGGGGTGTCTGAAATACAGGAAAACTCTGGAGAATTGTAGAGCTGGCAGCATTGGTGCTGCTGAGGCAGGGGTATTGTTGCGCTCAAGATGTGTGAAAAAATTAATAGGTGCGTGGACCCAAAAAAAAACTGTTTAAAAGTAAGAGCAGGTTCGCACACTGAAAAAGACACTAAGATCAAGCACAAGGAGTTCTGTTTTATTTTTTCTGAGAGCAGAGTAGAGCAGACGTTTCAGGGTTCTGCCTTCATCAGTGCTCTCTGTGCTCACAATGAGTCCAACTACTGAGCAACAATTAAACTGTGTCTCATCAGGGTAACAAGAGACAGGTGTAGTGGGAGGAGCTAGCACTAAAGTGAATTACAATTATGCAAACAAACAGTCCAAAGCTAGCTATTTACATACATATTCTCTGCAAAGTTCAAGTACATATTTTCACAGAAGATGATTCACAAAAAGCATGCAAGATTAAAATCCTTGTTCATCCCTTTTGGGGAAAGGCAACCAAGTTCATGAATCCAATAACATTGTCTCTGTAGCAGAGTTCTGTCCAGGTCCCCACCTCGCCTTTTAGGCAAGACTCTTTCCATCCCCAAAAACCTGAGATCAGCAGTTGAGTGTCCGGCTGTTTGAAAGTGTCTGGCCACCGGTGACACCTCATCAGATCTCCTCACAGCACTCATGTGTTCCAGAAATCTTGTACGTAAGGCCCTAGTAGTCTTGCCCACATACAATAGTGGACAAGGACAAAGCAAGATGTACACAACATGGGTAGATCGGCATGTGATGAGCTGCTTGATTTCGTATGTCTTGTGTGTGTGTGGGTGCGTGAATGTCTGAAGTTTGAGATAGTGTGAACATGAAGTGCAGCTCTTGCAGAGGAAGTTGCCCTGGGCATTGGAGAGTGTGTTGGGAGGGGGTGGTGTGGCAGTGTCGGCATGAACCAGCTTGTCTCTTAAGTTTGGGTTCCTAGAAAAGACACAGAGAGGTAGATCCTGGAAGAGCCTATTCAGTTGATTATCAGTTTTAATAATATGCCAGTGAGAGTTGATAATGTTTCTGATGTCACTGCTCAGAGGGCTGTACGTGAGTTTGAGAATGACACGGTTTTGGTTCAAATTAGTGGTCTGAACAGATGGCTGTGTGTCAGATGTACATACTTTGTTGAGGGCTGTGTCAAGCCAGGCGTTGGGGTATCCTCTAGAGCTGAACTCACTGTATAAGAGTTGGGCTTTAGCCTCAAAATCTCTTTTCTCTGAGCAGATGCGGTGTAGTCTGGTGAATTGGCTATAAGGCAGGCCTCTCTTAAGAAATGTTGGGTGGGCACTTGTAGCATGCAGCAGGCTGTTCCTCTCTGTGTCTTTTCTGTAGAGGGAAGATACAATGTTTCCATCAATGACAGATATGCAGGTGTCAAGGAAGTTGAGTGGGTGAACTTAATGGATGGTCTAAGACAATTTATATATAGAACGAAATGTTCGAATTCAGATAGAGAACCAGAAAATAGGACAAAACAGTCATTGATATACCTCTTAAACAATATTAGTTTGTCTGAGAAAGGGTTATTATTGAACACATACTGGTCCTCAAGAAAACCAAGATAGAGATTGGCATAGTCAGGGGCCATAGTGGCACCCATGACTGTGCCACTGGTCTGGAGGTAGTATTGCTGTTCAAACCTGAACTAATTCTTTGTCAGTACCAGCTCAGCCATTTTCACAATGAAGTTGGTTGTTAGTCCATCATCGTCAGTGCGGAGGTCAAGAAAGTGTTTCAGGGCAGACAAGCCATCAGTGTGAGGGATATTTGTGTACAGTGAGTGTCTTGGCCTCGCTAGGAGTAGCTATCCAAGCAGCTAAACAGAGATCCAGAAACTCCACAGAAGCAGATTGTCTTTCTTGTGATTTTTACTGAATCATTATTTTGTGAAAAGATGTTGCTTGAACAAGCATAGAAAGTTTGGCAAATGAGGAGTGGCAGACAAAGGCAGCTGTCTCCACTGAAAGCAAGCTCAAAATGGTCAAGGTCAAAATGGCCGCCAACAACCTCCTGTTCAAATGAGTTGTCAAAATAAAAGTCCCTGAAATCGTTTTCTCAATAAAAGTCATTAATATCTAAGCAGGTACATTAGTCTTACCCCAAATATGAATACTGAAAATTGCATGAGAATAAAATATAAAATATGAAACATGACAGTGAGGTTACATCCATTGTGGCAAGCAATACATTTTGACTTAAATGGACAATCTGAGATAGGCATTCTAAGAAGTCAGACGTATCTCGGAGGTAGCTCGGAAGCTTTGTGACTAAAGGTCTTACTATAAAATCTACAAAGTTTGATAGTGGTTCAGTCAGACTATTGCTGCCTGCGACAATTGCTCGGCCTGGTGGATTGGACAAGCTTTTATGGACCTATGGCAGAATATAAAAGACTGGTTTTGTTGGGGTACGATTGAATAAGTACTTAAATTCTTGTTCAGAGATAATGGAGGAAGAATGAGCATGCTGAAGAAAAGCCTCAATTTCTTTTTGGAATTTACTGGTGGGGTCTGAGTCAAGTCAAGTCAAGTCAAGTCAAGTCAGATTTATTTCTATAGCGCATTTCATACATCAATGCAGTTCAATGTGCTTTACAGAAATTTTAAAATAAAATACAATTAAACATATGAAGGAAGGAAGAGAAAATAGGTACAAGAAATAAAAATGTCCACAATCGTGTAAAATATAATATCCAGCATCCTCCGTAGAGGGCCCAGAGGCTGGCTGGCGGGTTTAGGTCCTCTCGCCCCTTATCCTGCGAGCCAGCTGAATAAAACCAGGTATGCCTCGCTAGCCTCCTGAAGGGCGCCAATGGCAGCGCTCTGGAAACGCAGATCGGTCCTGAAGTCCTGAGCAATCTCACGCACCAGGCGCTGGAAGGGCAGCTTGCGGATCAGCAGCTCAGTGGACTTCTGGTAGCGTCGAATTTCTCTCAGAGCTACGGTACCGGGCCTGCAGCGATGGGGTCTCTTAACTCCACCGGCGGAAGGCGCGCTCCTCCCGGCTGCCCCGGCAGCCAGCTGCCTCCCTGGCGCTTCTCCTCCAGTAGACCCACGGGCGGTCTGCCCGGCACGGGCCATCTCCCAGTTCCGCTCAAAAACCAGAGTGATCCGAAGACTCAAAGTCGTCAGGTCCCAACGAGCCACACCAACGTCGAACAGCCAAACCTCTCTGGCGTCCACCAACCTCAAAAGCACACCAGTCGCAAGGCAAACCACGCAAAAAAGAAAAACTGGCACACCATCAAAAAAGAAAAACTGACTATATACAACCGCCAAACTTAGTTAAACTATTACAAATGAAAACCCAACAAAATATTCCGTGTATTCGCCAAAAACATCAAAAATACCGAACAAAAACAAGCCCGACGGAGCGGCGTTAAACTTGCCAGCGTCCCCGTTACTAGGCAACAACCTGAGGGCAAAGGTTTGTAGTATGTCAGGTCCTGTAGCTGTCTTAAGGCCTCTTGGTCATAGAGAATTTTTGGCATAATCACTAGACCACCTCCCTTGTCTGCTGGCTTCACAACAATGTTTTTGTCATGACAAAGTTTATCAAGAGCCTGTCTTTCAGATGATGTCAGGTTATTGGTGCCTTTTCTAGGATGAGAACTATTGAACAGCTGTTCGACATCACGTTCAACAAGTCGACAAAACGTGTCCAGTGAGGAATTAAAGGCGGGAGGGCAAAATGTGCTTGGGGGTTTAAATTTGCCTCGTCTATAATTATAGGATGTGCGAGAGGTGGTGGCATCTTTATAATAGCTTTTCAATCTTAGATTTCTGAAAAATTTAAACAGTTTAATTTTTGTTACAAAAGAGTCAGCAGGTTTACATGGAACAAAACTCAATCCCTTGTTCAAAAGGCTTACTTCATCTGGTTGTAGGGGGATGTCTGTAAGATTGAAGATCAGGTTGCCTGTTTCCGGTGCTGCTTTTTCGGCGTTGGTTTGGCCTGGGCTGGTCTTCGCACCGCGTCGACCCCGGCGCGTCTTCTTGTATGCTGGTGCTGCTGGAAAAGGGTCTCCTCTCGGTGTCTCTATTTGGGTCCAGTTAAGAAATCAGTAGAGTGGTCATGACTGGCTGTAGAGAGCTCCATGCTGAGAGTGATTGGCACTGATGGGTCTGAAATACAGAAGAAGTGGTGAAAAAATGGGAGAGTTGTTGTTATGTAATGTCATTATGGCAGAAAAGGATTTTTAATGGCAATATAGATTGATAGTTTGGTAGGTTATAGGCGATATCAATTAAAAAGGGCAAGGTTTTGTAACCTATTTATAGTTTATGTGTAAAGTTTTTTTGGTCCTATTCTCCAATATTGGAGGGAATCACACATAGCCTGACAAATACATTTTAGCTCTGAGAACCAGTTATCTTGGTCATGCACTTCCCACCTTGCCCCTAAAACGCACACACAAACTAGTTGTGCTTCATAGAATGAATATACATACATACATACCCAAACATATTCTTACACACATGCATGTGTGCAGCAGCAAGGCCCAGAGGCTGAGACTGCAGGATAGAGAGGCATGTGTTGGCAACTGTGCAGGCTCCTCATTCCTACCTCTACCATTCTTGGCAGATGCTGCACATCCACTGTAGCCCTGCCTGACAGTTCTAATCTGTGTGATTGTCATATTAAAATATCCGACAGCTCTCCGAGCAGCCTGCGCTCGCACCTGTTCAAACATAGCTCCCATCCCCTCGGCCTTCTGGGACACCGAGCAGGACCTTGAGTGCTAGATTGGCTTTCTCCCCTTTCCTCATAACTCGCCTGTAATTTATTGCTGTTTAAACTTAGCTTGTTGATATTTAATGGTGTTGAAATTATATTTCTATGTGTCCAGTAGTGCAGCAGAACTCTGGGGTTTTGGTTAGTGAGAAGTGATATTGCAAACATAAATAACAGCAGAAGTTAAGGCAAAAACTTACAAAACATCACTTAAGGACTGTGAACACTCCCAAGACAGAATGGCTTTATTTTTCTCACTTCCTGTTCTATCAGTGTAAAGGCCTTAGTGAAAGGGGCTTGTGACACACTGTTAGATTGGATTCCTTTGTTCTCAATTCAACCCCACACACCAACAGCGGACTCCGCTGCATCCCTTCTGACAATTACAATTCAGGTATGCCACCCAAGTCAGCTAGACATGTGCTAAACATACAAGGAATCGAAACTACCTTTCTTACTGTCCCATGCGTAGACAAGACATGACAACCATTAAAGAAGAATCATTAAACTTTAAAGTGCAAAGACATTAAGCATTAAACATTAAAGACATCCGCAGCCAAGCTGGACTGCACAAGATAGCTGTGTATTGTGAAGGCCTCCACAAACTGGCTTTGACATTATTGTAGCAAACTTAAGAATTCAACAGTTACACCTCCCCCATACACTGGCTGTGCATAAATCTAGGACTTGATCTGTGGTCAAAAATAATGGACTTTTACTGAGTGGGGACAACAATACACTGGTCAACAACAAATTTATTGTCTATGATGTTTTAGCTGATTTATAACAATTTTGATGTGCTGAATCCAAATCACATTGGTTTTTCTCAATCAGGTCAACTTTTTTAACTATGGCCATGTTTTTTTTTTTTTACGTTTTTCTTCATATGTTATTGCATATGTTATTGCATATGCTATAGCATTCTAGAGGTTCACATAAACGGAAATTCATGCCCTGAATTTCGAACAATAATGACGTATTATTCAATTTACATGTAATTACTTTTTACTTGTATACTGTTCAATTTACAGTAACAGAAGTTTGTAACGAAATTTTGTGACGAGTAAAATGTGTTAGAAAACCTTTTTTGCTTTAAAACTGAGTGTTAGAAAAGGATTTGTTGCTTAAAAACCTATCTCGAATAAGAAATATTAATAAAAAAATCAGCTGATAATGTAGCAAAAATGTAATAGATATAGTAATAGTAAGAAAATAATGTAATAGATATAGTAATAGTAAGAAAATCAGATTTTTAAAAATGATCTTAGCACAGAAACCTGACCTGATCAAGAGAAATCAATGTCATTTTCAGATTTAGTGGTGCAAAATTTTCCTAAATCAGTTTAAAAAACTGCAGATGAAAATTGAGCTTTGTTGTTGCTCCACGTGTCAAGCGATGTGGGTCAATACTTTTGTAATGAGGAGTGTGTTTCAGGCCAAACATTTAAGAGGCTTCTCTCAGACTGTTGACATGCAGGAGCTGTGTGTCTGTCTGTCTTTGTGTTATTACATATATGTGCGTGTGTGTGTGTGTGTGTGGTGTGTGTGTGTGTGTGTGTGCATAAGCATGCGTGGGCATGCGTGTGTGTGTGTGTCTTTTTTTGTGTTTGCGTGTGTGTTATTAGAACATGCTGAGCATGCAGCTCGTTCCCCCTTTGTGCTACTGCCTCTTTTGTGTCTGTATTGAGCTCTATCTCCCCTTGAGTAAGTCTTTCTCCTATTGATTTCTCTCTCTCCCTCTCTCTCTCTCTCTCTCCCCGTCCCTCCTTCGCCCTCTCTCCACCTGTATTACAGATTTTCTCAAACTCGTACTCATACAACCTTTATTTTGTCCATGGTCTTTGGTCCTGTAGTTTTTGGTTCTCTGCTACAGTTACTGTCCAGTGTGAATCTTAGCTTTAATGGACAAAGGCTATGGCTTTCTTACTAGGTTTCATCCCTATATCTTACATAAAAGGCAGTGAGACACATATAAACAACTCTGAAGAAAGTTTGTGTGTCTGTGTGTGTGTTCCTGTGTGAATGTATTTGTGTTAATGTGTGTGTGTGTTTATTATTTTTTTGTGTATTGTTCTAAACAGAGCAGAGTGTGTGTGTGTGTGTGTGTGTGTGTGTGTGTGTGTGTGTGTGTGTGTGTGTGTGTCTCTGTGTGTCTCTGTGTGTCTGTCTGTGTGTGTGTCTGTCTGTGTGTGAATGCCAAATTATAGTCCTGGTGACATGGCGACATCTGTCTGCTAGTGTGTCACAGAGCCTCTCTCTCTCTCTCTCTCTCTCACTCTCTCTCTCTCTCTCTCTCTCTCTCTCTCTCTCTCTCTCTCTCTCTCTCACTCTCACTCTCTCTCTCTCTCTCTCTCTCACTCTCTCTCTGAGCAGGGCTGGGGCTGCAGAGGTCTGTAATTACTCTTGAGAGCACAATAGGAGAAGATATGGCCTTAAGTGACTATTCAGGCATGAAGACCTAGACCTACAAAAGATGCCATATTGTGGCACAATAAAAAGTTGTAGGGATTACTAGACTGGGCCCCTGTGTTGGGCTGATGGAGTCTTTTGGAGAGAGACGAAACTAGCACAGGCCTCTTTAGTGTGTGTGTGTGTGTGTGCGTGTGCACTTGTGTGTGCACGTGCATGTCTTACCGCTGCATGTCATTGAAAGTGTCATTGAAATTGCCGTGGAGCAGTAGAAAAGGGAACCACACAGGAGAGAGTTTAGTATGAGTTTTCTCATATACTCAGTAAAAATAGTTATTTGCGGTGTCTATTATAGTATCTTTGCGCCTTTTCGTTTTATCTCAAATTGTTCCAGAGCAGCTGTTATCTCTTTTTGGACGACCCCTGACATGATGGATTCAAACTTGCCAAAAATATCTGTGCACATTTCGTCCATTCTTTCTCTCATGCTAAGTAGTAAAGTTGAATCACTGTTGGCATCAGGACTGCTAAATCTGCAGCAAGTCTGGATCAGGTAGTGTCAGATTTCCCCTGGCCTGCCATCAAGAAGTGTCTGCAAACAAAGACTTAAGATGTATTAATTACAAAGATGAAACGTTAGAACTTAACGCCAGCAGAAATGATTGAAAGGTGCAATACCATGTCACAATCCAAAACAACCATAGCAAAACATCTTACATCTTACTTGCTCCGCAGCTCCCCTCCATAGTCTCCATGTTTTCATCTGAAAAAAAAAAACTTGTGTGTAGAAACTTATTTCTGCCGCAAACTGCCATTCTTTAACTTACTGGACAAACTGCTATTACTAATTGACAGTTGCTAATGGCCAAAACCCAGTCATTAGTTCCATACCTTTGGTTGTCGAGCTAGCCATTTCCAGTGTTGTGTTGAGCCAAGCTCAGCAAAATGGCTTTGGTGGTGAGTCCAAATGCAGCATGACGACACTAAAAAATGATTTTAAAGGCATTTAACATGCTGTGACTGTGTACTTTCCTTTGTCCATAATTTTGTAAAGCTGTCACAACTCTACATTTCATTTTAAGTCCACCACGAACTAAGCAGGCTGATACACAAGTGCAATCCGGTTGTAAAACTGGAAAATAAATTCATATAAAACCTGTGCAGATATCAAAAATTTGGTCACACACTTTATTTATTATTATATATATTGGATAGTCCAATACATTGTTCTTGTTGTAGCCATATACCTTATTTCTTATTTTGTGTAAACTTATGTTTTAGTCTTGTGTTTTTGGTAAATTTGGTTCTGAAATATGAGTTATTGTATGATGAAAATTTGTTAGTTTAGATTTATTTTTGTGTTTGATGTTACTGCCGGCTGTGCTTGGTCACATGAAATGGCGTAACTGGTATATCATCTTGACCACTTCCTTCTTTACAGTTTTGCAAACAGTTTTGTCGTTAACTTCATTATCAATCTTTATTTTACAACATCTTTGAGTTATGTTTTGTGTTACCTGAAGAAATAAATTACCATTGCAACATAAAGGAGGAGCTTGCATTAATCCTGCCAGGCCCTACACCTTTTGGTTGCAGAAACATGTGGATAAAAATGGACAATACAGTTCTATAGACTATCTACAGATGATGATACTGTTAACAAGCCATTTGTTGAAACTATTCCTTCCTAAGATTAGGTTTGAGGATTGGTTTTAATTAAGGTGATAAGTAAATAATAAAGATTGACACTAAATTTCAACAAACCATGTCTAAAGTCTCTGTGGGCAGACTATCCAAATGAAGTGCTACCAAAAAGTTAAATGACATTCCAAATTGATTTCTTTGATTACAGTTACCAAAGTTCGACCATGTCAAAGGCAGATGAGAATATCCCTAGTTCAGAAAGTAAATGTCCTGCCACATTTTTGTTCCAGCCAGTTCACTGAACCAGCTGATTCGAATAAGCTCTGGTACATGATTTCAGTACCCCCCCCCCCCCCCCCCCCCCCCCCCCCCACACACACACACACACACACACACACAGATCACAACCAGGGCCCCTCATACATACATACATTTTTTCCACACATACACATAGATGGTATTGGGTTTCATCTCTCAAATGCAGGAGGGCCACTGAAACCTGCAGTGCATCCTGAGAAATAATCTTAAAGTGCGTGGTCCCTTGAGGTCTATTTTAAAAGCAAGTGAGTGAGAAATCAGGGAGCGAGGCGAGAAACACACCATAACACTTTTTTTTCACCTATGTCTTTTCTTAATAAAAAGTAATTAAAAAGTAATAAAAAAGGAAAAAAGAAAAGTAGAAACATGTCTTATTCAGGGTCAGTGGTAGCTTAGTCCCAGAGCTCAACACACCTTTTTACTCTTTGTCTGCTTCTCCAGTCTTACACCTATACTTTGCTGTCATGCTTTACTCAGAGGGATTTTTGTGATGTCACTGCCTTTGGCTCGGTGCTGGTGTTAACCTCTAAGGGTGTGAGTTTCTGAACCTGTTAAGCACACAGATAGAAGGAATATGTGGCAATGTTTTCATAATTTTCTGAAAACAGGACCTTGGGCTCTGGTTAAAAGGGAGAATGAAATTGTTTTTGCAAGTGTAGTGCTCTCTGCTGATCGGAAGTTGTGTTCATTACCACTTCCCTGTCCGTCAGGTCGATACAGCCTCTGCTGTGGGCACCATCAGAGGCCACAAAGAGCTGCTATTACACTCATGTATCTCTTGACCCCAAACCCCTACTCATGTCACTTACTCCTCCCCAGATGCTGTAGCTTTTTCTGCTTGGACCCTCCTACGGCAGTGACCCCGGCCTTTTTCCCCACGGATGGTTTCGCAAGCTGACACCTCCCAGTCCAACCTATCATTAGAAGCATCCGCACAGAGCATTAATAGCTTTATTGGTTCACTATCAGTGTTAGCCACGATAAAAAACCTGCCCTGTTGGCTCTGACGTGTGTGTGTGTGTGTGTGTGTGTGTGTGTGTGTGTGTGTGTGTGTGTGTGTGTGTAGACAGAATAGAATACAAAATAACACAAAAAAGCACACTGCATTTTTATCCACACCTGTGCAGACATGAAATATGCTTACCTTGATGTTGATAGTGATTTTGATTGGGTCACTGGGGGATGCAAATGCAACAAGAGCTGCTAATTGCTTACACCTGACTAGATGTATCCACAAGGACTGACTGCTTCATTTAAGTCAGTGATGTGCAACCTGGCTTCCGAAGCTACAATCCAGTACCATATTAGTTACAGGCACTTACTAAATCAGCTGATCTTCAGTAAAGCCCCTTTCACAATTGGCTCACGAGCAGAAGCAACAAAACATGCGACAGATACATTTTGATATGGATCGTTAACTGTTGCCAAAATAATCGCATATGAAAAAGTATTCGTACAAAACTCGCACATCTAAAGCGACGATTGTGCAATGCAGATGCATTAAATCTTGCGATATATCTTGCCACTATTGTACAATGAAAGCAGGTGTTGTAAGATAGTGCGATAGGGTCCCGCCATTGATCTGGTAATTGGACGTTTGAACGCGCGGCACTCGTGCAATTAGGCAATCCATGGTACAAACGCCTGTACGAGTCAGAGGGGAGTTGTGCTCGGACATTCAGCAAGCCCAGCAGATGGCAACGAGGTATTGGTGCAGCAGCATCCATTGTCAATGGTGGTCCGAAACATAGACATAGACGCCGCCTTTTGCGTAGAATCATACGTTATCCTCGTTGCCATGTTGGATGTGGCAAGGTGGAGATTGTTCAACCATCTCCAGTATAGTGTCTAGACAGTAGCCTAGAATAAAGATGCCTCATTCAGGTGCTGCGTTTAACTGTACCAACAGATTTACCGTCCAAACGAGATCATATGGGATTACCCATATTTTACGAACAGAAATAGCTGACTTTCTGCCTAATATAAAGTAGACTATATAATAGCCACTCGGTGAAACCAGGCTCCAAACAATGAAGAAGTTCCTATTCACTATTTCCAGCCGTCATTTATCATATTCATGACGCGTTTGGATGTTTTATCCTACAGTGTTATTTTGACCCCAGGTTTTGGTAGCTTGCCACGGTATGCTGACTAAGTAGCCTGAGCTATCTATCGCGTATCTGTCGATTGGTACCAAACAGGGGCTGGGCCAGGCATTTCAACTGACAGGGCTTCAGCTGACAGTGATGCTGCTGCTGTGTTAGCATAATTAGAAAGCGACTTTAAAACGCCACCGAAGGCTACAAAAGTACCCAAGGACATACATGGTGTCAGAGGATTGTAATTATAAATGCATAGGATTGTAATAAACGTAAATTGGCATGACATATCTTGCTCCAAAGTTTGTATAGAAAATAAATATAGGCTACTATGAAGAGTATCGGGCATTTATAGATGTCTATAGATGTCAGTATGCAATAATTAAGATTTACTGTGCCACTGCCCCCGCCAGCCTACCCACAAAAAAACACAACACACAACACAACGCTAGAAGACGAGGGAGATTCAGAACAACGTTTCCTTGTATTCAGATGGATTAACTATACACACTCAGTTTTGGCCAACATTGTGCTGCAATGGCACTGCCCTTTGCTAATGTAGACACCTTTATGAGGAATGTTAGACCTCTTCCTTAATCTATGCAGACTGGATACCGTTAATGTCAGTCAATATTAACTATTGCAATGAGGTTACTGGACGAACAGGTCAATGAGAGGAAGAGACCATTTAGGGTTTTAATGCATGCAGATGCTGTATGTATGGTATGAACATATGAGCGACCAGTCTGTTTGCTCAGACGTCTCATCTCAACTGTCAGTCACACCTTACACACCCTAAATAGCTGGCTATATAGTTATCGCCGACTAGCATATACAAATAATAATCTTACCTCTGTCACTGTTTCCCTGTCCTTGTCTCTGCTTCGAGAGAAGAATTTCCAGATATCCATTTAGAAAAGTCATTCCATACTATTTTAGCCCATGTAGGATAACAGGTTTGTTAAAATGTTGTATACTTTTGTTTCAGAAACTTCGCTACCACATCTCACCTCTCCAGTATTGTGTATTGCAGTATTGCACATGCACTAAACTGGACCCACGTTTCCATTTCAGACTGTGGAGCAATCACGTAAAGCAATCCCATTGTAATATGGTTTAATTGAATTTCTTCCCATATAGCACTGTATATTGCAGAATTTTTTTGGGAGACATTTTTTTTTTATCTATACAGCATTTAATGAGACGGCACGACTTCAGCAGCTGCTGAGCTCCAAAATTTGTTATGATGCGTAGATACCGTTAGTAGCCTACGATAGTAGCAGCGGAATAAAAAAAATCAAGTTTGCTATACCTTGATTCCGGTATAGGCCTGCTGCATGTTGAGGAAATATTAACGGGTATTTCGCACACTATTTATAACCATCACATTAAAAGTTATATATGTTGTTTTGATGCCTGTTTCTTTCCCAAATATAGAAGTGTGTGTCTGAATTGGTAAATAAAAGGCATCGAGTTAAATATCTTTGTAGAAAGGTGCTTTATGAAGTTCAGTCCATTTACTTCCACTGGTTTACGGGGTCAATGCGGCATCTATGCTTATATGTCTATGGTCTGAAACAGGTGATTATACAGAGTTTATATAGTAGTGTAGCACGGAATCTACAGAGTCATTTATTTTGAAAGGAGAGTTAGAGAGCGGTAGTGGTGAGCAGCCCAGTGTGGAAATGTTGGATTAGTCTCTCCGTCTGAAAGCCCGCAGGTATGTTCATGTTGACAGTGGAAATTTAATAAAGTTTGTTTTTTCCTGCCCCGAAGAGCCATCCAAGTTCGTGTGAGCCTGAGTGAATGAACCCACTAGTTAGTTATTACAGTAGTGGCAAAACATGGCAAATTGAAGCTGATAAATCGTGCACTGATAGTAAAAAATTGCATGAGACACGTTGCGCAACAGTCTCATTGGCATGAAACAGACGCATGGACAAGTGGGAAGTATGTGTGTATCGAGTGTATGTGTGTGGGTGAAGGGGGCACACACTGTGGGGTGTAGCAAGTGAAGAATCCCACAATGTCACCAGAGGAATCTGACACTTTGTGAGAGCTGGAATTGTAATTAGGAAGGAATGTGTCATTTTCTCACAGTTTGTCACGGGGAGTGCCATGCTGGTATTTCTGCCTCTTTCACACAGATGTGTGTGTTTGTGTGTGTGTGTGTGTGTATGTGTGTGTGTGTGTCAGTATGTGTCTAAGTGTGTGTGTGTGTGTGTGGGGGGGGGGGCTAGCATGTTGAAATTTATGAGGGTGTTTGTGTCACGCAGCTCTTACATTACTGAGAGATGCACATGTGGATAGAGTATCTCATTAATGTGTGTGTGTGTGAGTGAGAGTGTGATTGTTTGCATGTGCGTGTTGGTCAGAGATTGTGTAAAAGAGTAATAATGTGTGGTCTGTACATGTGTTTCTCTGCACTGGTATGGGAATCTTAATGTGTGTCTATATATCTAATGTCTAATATGGGACTGTGGTCCCATGAGGCTAGAGCAGATGACATGAGCTCATGTTTGGTTGCCATAAACACCTCTCGGCTCTGTGCGTGTGGTATAAGCGTGTGTGTGTGTGTGTGTGTTTGCTTGTGTTTGCTGAATGTGTATATAATGACACTTTTGAGTGGCTGGCATGTGTGTGGGATGTGGACAAGGCTTACAAATTTAACAAGTTATAGCTTACCTGTGGGATAAACGAGTGAGGGTTGTCAGGGTTGTCAGTGTGTGTGTCTGAGTGTGTGTGTGTGTCTGTCTGTGCATGTCCATGTGTGTTGGTGTCCGTCCATGCCTACACGCCTGTGTTTATGGACATGGGAGCCCTGATAAAAGATGTTAATCATTAAAGATTCCTTCAGATTCCGTTTGCATCTAGGTGTGTGTGTGTCTGCCTGTTTTGTCTGTCTGTGTGCATCCATGTACAGTATGTGTGTGTGTGTGTGTGCACATTTGTTCATGTGTCATCTATTCGTTTTTTTTTTTTTTTTCAGATTTATTTTGCAATGTATTGTGAGCTGTGATGTTACTTCTTGTGTGTGTGTGAGCAGGCACATGACTGTATGTGCATGTATGCTTCCCAGAGGGACTTTGTGTGTGTGTGTTTTTTTTGTGCATGTGCATGTACGTGTGCGTATGTGAGCCTCATATGTCTTGTCGTTAGCACTTTGATGTTTACTTTATGAGGCTATGTCAACAAGCATGCTTGTGGATACATCAACATATACACACTGACAAACACACTTACACGCATGCATGCACACACTTTCACACACACATACACACACAGTTACAGACAAACACACACACACAAACACACCAATACACACAAGCTTACATACACGCCACTGCAGCCCTTCTCGATCTTGCCCCCAGGGCATTGAGTGCTTACTTTTCCTTACTTTTTTAACTCCCTCCATTCTCTCACTTCGCACTTTCTCTTTTTCTTTGTCCTGAGCGTGTCAAATTTTTATGGGAAGGACATGTTTTCACCACATTCAAGAGATAAAAGGGGAGAGAGAAATGGTTTAATGTCTAAAACATCCGTCTGTTTTTCTGTGAACCTTTTATCGTCTCACATCATTTAATCATTAAATCAACAGGAAGAGGGGGCTTTTATCCAAAGAATGAATCGCTTCATAGTAAAGACAAGACATACAGTACATTTCATCAGTGCTTATGCTTGCTGGATTTACAGGGCCAAACAATGGCATCAGACCAGGCAGCTCAATCCTCAGACCTCCAGTACTGAATGAGTGAAATAAACGCTGTCTGTCTCTGCTCAACGACTGTTTCAGTGACTTTAACAAAAAAGTTAGACCAGCATAAAGAGAAATGACAAAAACTGATGCGTCAGATTTGTGATACATCAGTCTACCAGTAGGCCTGAAGCTTAGGTTTTACTAATTTCAACTAAAATAACAATTAGACAAAGAGAAATGAAAAACACAACACTGATGCAAAGAGTTTAGTAGTGGCACAGACATGAGTGAAAAGCTAAGAATGTAGATAAAAAAGGTTTGAAGGTGGCCTCAGGGCAGAAGAGATACACTATGTTACCACAAGTATTCACTCACCTGCCTTGACTCATGTATAAACTTTCCTACATTGTAAAAAACAACCTATAGAATTTACCCAATACAATTTGCACTCACTTTATTTGGGTAAATTTAACCCAATATTTTGGGTAAAGATAAACCAATTTCAGTAACTATGATACATTAAAAGAAATCACATGGTCTCACCATGTATATCAAAGTAATAGTTACTCATAAAAATTGGGTAACATAAACCTCCTTCATATAACCTATTATTATTATTATAAAAATATCAAAATGAAATAATTTACCAGACACAGAAGTGACGTCAAATATAATTTTGTTTTTTAATAACCAATCAGAGAATAAACCGATGAACCAGTTTGAGTTGGTTTCAAAAAGTGTAAACAAGCTCTTAGTAACGTTACGTCATGTGCAAGTACGGGTCCTACCTAAATGCAGTATAGTACCGTTTCAAATGTCGGTACGGCGGTACCAAATCTGTACCGGTATACCGTGCAACCCTAGTAGAGTTGTATCTTTTGGTGTTGCGTGCGTGATAGTGTGTGTGTGTCAGGGCCCAGGCCATGGTTTTTCTGTGTGTGTGTGTGTGTGTGTGTGTACGTGTACAAGCGGTGTTCAGTTTTTTTTATCTTCTAAAATACATGGAACGTATACTTCAGTTTTTTTTTTAGGATACTTGAGGTTCAGGGCATAGATCAGACACATAAGCAGTGCACATGCTTTCGTTCCGTTTCCACAGCCATTGGGGACTTTGAGGCCTATTATGATGACCACATTGTTCCAGGTCCTCCCCCGCTGTGGAATTACGAATGACAAGCCGCTTCATCCACTGGTCCACGTAGTCCTCACTCATTCTGTATGTTAAAAAAGAAAGACACTGCAATAATTTTTAACATATTAACAATTATTATCCTCTCCCAAGTACGCTATGAGACTGCAGCGCGGCGCTCTGCACTTTTTTTGAAACTGGTGTGCGGAAACGTTAAATAATTAAGGCACCAAACACTGTCACTGAATTGTGGCAAAAGTGAATCAATTCACTCTTTTTTTTTCATTTGTACTCGATCTAAATGCGCAGGCCACGACAAGTAATTACAAAAAAAATCGAGTGAATTGATTCACTTTTGCCACACTTGGCTAGTTAGAAACGTTAGATTACAGCTACTATGCTAAGATAAGCTAAAGTCAGTGCTGCCAGATTCGGACAGTGGCTGGGTCTGCAAACAAAGTTTGTTTATTCCTTTAACTATGAAAGCAGCAGGCATTCAACGGCTGAGAGCTAACCAAAGTTCAAAACGTGTTCATTTACATTAGCCATCACTGGGCCTTCTAAACTTACGTTGAATATGCCATCTTTAGCACGTTTTATTATTTTAAGTCAACTGCGTTCTGCATCATCTTCGAATTTAATTTATTGACCGTACATGGTCATAAAGAACAGCTATACCTGTTGCTCTGGATTAACAGTTCACGTTATCCTAATCATGAAAAACAGACCTACCACCAAGACTAGCCAGTTACCATTTTACAAAATAGGCAAACTCGGCAGCAACTATGGCTATATAAATCAAGTATATTTCACTCATTTTTCATTACAATAGTTGCAGTCAATATGATGGGTAATGAGGCTATACTCTACCTATTGTGTTACATTTTTGCTGCTTAATATTTCTGAGAAATATTAATATCTGTATACCCGACAAAATTATTTGTTACTGTGTATAAATACAAATTGAGTATAGTTTACTCATTTCTTGCCAGTAGCAGTTTATACTGTTTATTATTAGGTAGTGAATGTATAATCTACCTCTTGCATTACATTACCTTTGTGAACCAATATTCCAAATGTTTTGGTATCCCGAAGCATTCAAAATTCACTGGAACTTGTCCATCAGATTGCCAGATGGAAAAGCGTGATTCATCAGTCCAGAGAATGCATCTCCACTGTTCTAGAGTCCAGTGGTTGGGTGCTTTACACCACCGCATCCGACCCTTTGCATTGCACTTGGTGATGTGGGGTTTGGATGCAGCTGCTTGGTCATGGAAACCCATTCCATGAAGCTCTCTGCATACTGTACTTAGGCTAATATGAAGGTCACATGAAGTTTGGAGCTCTGTAGCAATTGACTGTGAAGAAAGTTGGCGACCTCTTAGCACTATGCACTTCAGCATCCGCTGACCCCTCTATGTCCCAAACTCTTCCATTTTGTTATGATAAAGTTGACAGTTGACTGTGGAACATTAAGGAAGTAGGAAATTTCATGACTAGATTTGTTGAACAGGTGGCCGGTCATTGACATTTCGGTCAGTACATCTCTCGGTGGCGGAGCAATGGCTGGGATTTCTCCCTACCACCCCCTGCTGACTTCCTAGGTGTCACGGACCAATGGCTGGGATTTCTCCCTGCCACCCCCTGCTGACGCCCTAGGTGTCACTAGGCCCCCAGCTCCTATCCTTCCTCCACAACCACAACCAAAAACTGCTTTTTTCGGCCTCCTCTTCCAACTCCTTCACTGCTTTCCAATGGCCAGCTCCTGTGCACCCCAAGTCTCGGAGCAGGCGGGACATTGAAACGCCTACAAAGCCCTGCTCCCCACTTCTACTGGGCATATTGTGGTCTTCCAGCCTGCTTCTTTTCCAAAGTTCCAGTTGTCCCCGGATGAAAGGAGCGTGCGCGTGTTTGTCGGATGGGGGGCACTGATCTTTTCGCCGGCCCTTGCAAACTGGATGGTGCGTCTTGCCGGGGCGGCTTGTCGGTTGTTTGCTTCCTGTCTGCATGATTCAGTTACTTCTGCCAGCTTCCTCAGGACGGCTTCATGCCGCCATCTGTAGCGACCTTAGGACAAAGCTGTCCTGCAGCCTGACAGGATGTGCTGGAGGCTTGCGTTGCTGGTAGCTCCAGTACACACACAGGGCTGTGATGGCCTGTCTGTCATGCCCAGTTAAAAAGGGGCTCTGGAGGGACATGAGAGAGATACCAAACACAACCAAAACAGACTGTCTGGGCTCTAGTGAGAGAGAGAGATGAGAGAGGAGATGAAAGAGAGGCATGCGCTTCTGGCGTGATGTGTGTGCATGTGTGTGGAAGAGAGTGTGTCTGTGTGTGTCTGCACAGTGCATATTTTATTTATTTTTCTGGTGTAGCAAGTGCTCTTATTGGTCTAAGTGTTAATTTGGCTGGAGGTGACGCTTGTCACTGAGTGCTGCCTGCCTGCCGTGCGTCACAAGCCTGTGTGTGTGTGTGTGTGTGTGTGTGTGTGTGTGTGTGTGTGTGTGCGCGCGCACTTTACATGGTTAATTCCTCCCTACATTTTTCTCTCCTTTTAGGCATACCAACTCCAGCTCAAAACTAGCCACTGTGAATTGGTCCCACTCCCACACACACACACACACACACACACACACACACACACACACACACACTCTCTCTCTCTCTCTCTCTCTCTCTCTCTCTCTCTCTCTCTCTCCTCTCTCTTTCTTGAACTCTTCCCCACCAGTATATAAGCAGTCAACTTTGTGCATAGCTGTGTTTTTGCCTCAGGTATCTGCTGTTTTTTTCCTCCTCTATGTGAAGTGTGGAGCCATCACTGCAGGTGTCACACACACACACACACACACACAAATCTAAGCACACAAACCCACTCGCACACTTGATGTGCAGAGCAGTGAGAGTTTGAGAGTTTCGCGCACAGCGAAGTGGTGCTGGTGCATGGGATAGAGTAAGCTCTTGTGTTAGGGTTTTGGCTGTCTTGTGGCAACCATTAACTACCAAACCAAAACTTTTTTTTTTTTTTTGCGTGAAACAGGAAAGTGGTGTAAGGAAAGTGGTGTTGGATTAGGTCATAGTAAGCTAATCTAATTTTCTCTTACTGTGGCCCCTGATCCACAGATCCACCAATGCAGTTACCTATTAGCCTGACTGCTATACTGTACTTCTTGGTAATCTTTGTATACCCGCATTGTCAAATCACGCAGTGACAATAATGAAAATTTAAAAGTAAAAAGTAATATCTGATTAATGCATTCTCTTCCCTTTTTCTCTTTTTTAAACTTTGCTTTATTGAGGTGCCAAATCATATGTTGTATTGCCAAAACATCCACAAAAATAATAAATAAAAGCATACATAAAGACTACATGCATGTACAGTACATGTATAAAACATCTTTCTCTCTCACTCTCTCCCTCTCTGCTCTCTGTTCTTCCATGGTGCTGTGGATGCTGTGCTTGGTTCACGTTGAAATCGCCTGCAGGTAAGAAACATTTTTTATCTTTCTGCTTAACCGTGACCTCCCTGGAAAGTCTATCAACTGTAAAGCACCTCAGGGATCAATACTTCACTGATGACAGGGACAACACACACGTAGACACACACATACTTTCTCTCTCCTTCTCTCTCTCTGGGTTGGGGTTTTAATGCTGTCCTCTCTGATCAGATTGTTGCTGTTGCAAAAACAACAACAACAAAAAACAAAACAACAACAACAACAACAACAACAAAACTCACTGTTGTTTTAATAGCTGTATTTTCAATGATCTGCCAGATGCAGAAAGACATGCATAAGCAACATGTCATATTAACATATCATCTATACATTTTACAGTCTAGAGCAGTATATGCTTAGAGTTAACACAATTTTGAAATACTGAAGAAGTATGACTTCTCATTCTTTTTGATTGCCTTTCTGAGGGACTTCATAATCTGAGGGAATTAACCCTCTAGACCCCATAACGGCCATTGCTGGCCGTTCTGCATTCTACTGTAACACCCGTTGCCGGTTACTGTGTTTTAATCATAGATCATACAAGAAGTGGACTGAGGGATGGTGTCGTTTTCAGTGTGACTGGATAAAGCCAGACTTTCAATTTTTCAATTTGGTCACCAGGTTACTGCAGCCAGCCTGGTGATGTTGGTCAACGAACCTGAATACAATAAACTGACTAGTAGACGCTTAATCACAAATCAGACAGCATACAATAATTTCCTTAATGAGTATATTTTTATTATTTCCCTAAGCACACACGCTAACTTAAGTGGAAGGCTAATATTGTATTTCGGGACTTGATTCTTCTTCTACTAACTTTTGTTCCAAGCAATCTTACAAGCTAGCATGTCGAGGGAGCTAGCCACTTAGCATGTACATACTTAGCGTGTAGCTTAGCTTAGCCATCTTTCTTTGGGCTTCACTTGCATTGAATAGTAAAAATCCATAAACATAATGATCCCTCTTACAAAAAATACATATTCCAATATTTCCTCTGTGGGCAATGTTGCTGGAAATGTTTTCCCGACATAAACCGAAAAGTAAACGGGCATGACTATGATTTGTTATCCAAACAGTAGGCCTACGGTACATTTCCACCTGTGCGACAGAAAGTCACTAGCTGTCACTTAGTTTGTGACGTCATTTTTAGCATAATTGCAGATAAATTATTCTTACAAGACAATAACATGACAGATATTAGATCGGCGCAGATATGTTTTGCTCTGTTTTCTCTGGTGTACAACAATGCCAAAATCAAGGTTCTGTGTGCTTCTCATGTAAAGCTATTCAGCTTAAATGAATGAAAGTCAATGGAATGCTAAAGGCTACTGGTAGACAGTAGGAAAATGAAACACAGTGATATTCTTTTTGCTTTATGTCCGAAGACATACTTGATGCAAATGTGTGTACTTGTGTGTACCACAGTCATGCCATACGGGAACAAAGCAGCATGGCCACAAAGCTCACAAAGCCGTCTGTGGTCCGGCGTCACAACATAAGCGTCATTACATTTTGTTCTTGTGTGTGTGTGTGTGTGTGTCTGTAGGCATGTCTGTATGACAGATAGAGGGAGCGAGGCACATGACAGAGAGCAACTGACAGAGGTGGTTTGGTGGTATGGTATGGCATTAACAATGTCAAAGAGTTTTTATAGAGTAAGTATCCATATCCACATCCACACACACACACACACACATTTGTGAAATTGTGTGTGTGTGTATGCGTGTGTATTTTTGTATGTATGTATCCATGAGATTGTGTGTGTGTGTGTGTTCGTATGTGTGTGTGCACTTTTGTGTGTATGAATCTGTGAGCTTGTATGTGTATGTATTTGTGTGTGTGTATATGTGTGTGTGCATGCCTGTGCGTGTGTGTGTGTTGGAGTTCATGTTCATGTTTCTGGGCCGGCTAAGTGAGAGCATGTCTCCCTCTGACCTTGCAGACAGTTCAGTGCTGAACCGCACGCTATTTCCCCTCAGGCGGACACAGACAGCCTCACCAATCCCACCCCTCTCCCCTCCACCCACACTGGCTTTGATAACTCAGGTTGTTAGAGTAGGGTAGAGGCTAACTGTGTGTGTTTGTATGCATGCGTGCATTTTCTTATGTGTGTGTGTGTGCACGCACGTGTGCGTGTGTGTTTTGATGTATTTCTTTTTGAGAGACAATAAAATTGTGTAAATTGTCAGTCTCAGTTTGTAGGTGTCTGTGTGTATCTTATGGTGTGTTTCTGTTTGGCAACAGTAAGATTGTGTTTAGGGTTAGTATGAGTTTGTGTATGCAAATGGGGCAAGTGAGTGAATCTGTGTGTGGGTTTGTGATGGCTGGCTACTGGAGGGTGACCTTGTGTGTGTGTGTGTGTGTGTGTGTGTGTCTGCTTTTGTGTGTGATGTTGTCATTGGATGCTGTCAATGGAGCCCAAGATTTTTCCAGTTGGATTTTCTTTGGATGGTCCCTTTTCACCCTGATGCGGTTCCATGAGCCACAAGCTTTCTGACCTTAAAGAAGGATATCACCTGTGTGTGGGTGTGTGTGTGCACACTGGCACTTAATTAGAGGGATGTGACAGTTCTTGAGACGGCCAAATGAATGGGCCAAAAATCAAACTTGCAATATGCAGATAACATCTTGCCTCTTAAGGCAGAGACACACATATTGCTAGTAGTTATATATATCATTATATG